>OX451741.1:370098175-370811190 GCA_948472305.1 Vicia faba | reverse complement strand
GCAAAAAAATTCCAACAACAATGACAAAATTCCTAGGAGTATTGAATCACGTGTTCACAACTATTACAAATAATATGATCATTGTCTTGAAATAAGCAACCAATCTAGAGAACCATAGGTACATATTTGGAACATCGTTTCATTTAGTTAATACTTCTACTACTTAGAAATAAGCCACCATCTAGAGAGCCATATGTTACATATTTGGAACAATAGTTTGATAAGTACTTCTATATATGTCATAGATCCAAGAGGTATTGTTTCCATCATATCAGTAGTCAAGATGGTAAAAAACAGATAACACAAACTATTCTACAACTATTCTACGGGAACATGTCCTTCATATAATTCAAAAGAGTTTATTATTTTTTTTAAAATATATATTTTATTTATATTTGAATTATAAATATAATTTTCTATATATATAAAAAGATGTTATCACGCACGTATAAAAACTCAATTCACCGTCATATCTCTTTAGATTTGACAATAATGAACTTGTTAGTTTCGGTAAGGAAATAGATTGATATTTCATAAATAGATATTGTTCTTCTATAAACTGTTGGAAATTCACCAAAGTCTATGATAAATTTCTACCACAATGACAATTTACTTATGAGACAAACAAAGAACGAAGACAAGATAAATAATTTCTGCAGAGTTTATCTCTGTTCACAAACTGTGAAAACTTTATTATTCACTTTACAACTGTAAAATACTGTGAATGACTTGCTTGACCTGCTTACAAAAAATAGGGGTTACTTCTTCTATTTATAACTGAGCTTACACCCTAAGTCTAAAGCCCAAAATATCTACTTTGTTACTAAATCAAGTCTAATTTATTCTAGATTTAAATCAAATCTATTTAAATCTAAACAAATCTAATCTTTTCGACACTATGGATTATAATTTAACACACCACCTAATTCATTGTGTCTAAACTATCTATGTTCATCATGGCTCTTAGTCTTTTAAATATTTCGACTTACACTCCCTTCGTCATGATATTTGCAAACTGATTCTCAGTTCTGCAGTGTTCCAAATTCATCTTCTCATCTGCTATCTGCTCTCGAAGATAATAGAACCTCATTTCGATGTGCTTACTTCGACCATGTGCTATGGGGTTCTTCGCCAGATTGATACCTGACATGCTGTTGATCTTTATGGTAATTGCTCCATGATCTTTCCCTGTCATCTCTTCGACCAAGTTTACCATTCAAGTTGCTTGACATGCACAAAGAGAAGCAGCTATGTATTCTGCTTCGCATGATGATAATGCCACTATTGGTTCCTTTCTTGAATTCCAAGCAACTGGTACACCACCTAGCATAAACACATATCATATTGTTGACTTTCGATCTTCAGCATCACTACACCAACTCAAATCAGTGTATCCCACTAACTTGCATTCTTTTCCTTTATCAGCTGCAGGAAACAAAATATCATAATTGAAAGTTCCTTTGAGATACCTTAGTATCCTCTTCACTGTTGCTAGATGTGATACCTTTGGCTTCTGCATGAATCTACTTACAATGCCTACACCATATGTTAAGCCAGACCTTGTATGACAAAGATATCTCAATGATCCAATAAGTCTTCTGTATTGGGTTGGATCAACATCATCTTCATCTGCATCTTTCGACAGTTGCAGTCTTGGTTCTGCAGGTGTCAAAGTTGTGTTGCATTCTTCCATCTCAAACCTCTTGAGAGTTTCTCATGCATATCTTCTTTGATGCATCATCAAACCTCTACTGCTCTTGTAGAATTTGATACCAATGAAATATGAAATCTCACCAAATCAGACATTTCGAATTCCTTGCTGAGATCACCTTTGAAGTCTTCGATCTCACTTTTACAGCTACCTGTTATCAATAAATCATCTACATAGAGACATAGTATAAGCAATTTACTCTTGCTTCTTCTTACATATACTTCATATTCAATTGTGCACTTCACAAATTCCTTCTTCCTTAGGAAACTATCAACTTTCTTATTCCAAGCTCTTAGAGCTTATTTCAATTCATACAGAGCTTTATGCAGCCTGTACACCTCTCTTTCTTCGTCATGTTTCACAAATCCAACTGGTTGTTTAACATAGACTTCTTCGTCTAAGGGTTCATTTAGGAATGCACACTTTACGTCCATCTGACATATGTGCCAACTGTTTATTTTTGCTAGACCAACAACCAACTTGATTGTTTCGATCCTAGCAACAGGTGAAAAAACTTCATCGAAGTCTATTCCTTCTTTCTGTAGAAATCCTTTCGCCACAAGCCTTGCTTTGTGTCGATTTACTTCCCATTTCGAATTCATTTTCACTTTGTATACCCACTTGACATTAATTGCCTTCTTGCCTTGAGGCAATTCGACAAGTGACTAAGTGTTATTGTCTTCGATAAACTTCACTTCTTCGTTCATTGCTTTCACCCACTTCAAATCCTTCAATGCTTCAGCTGCATTAACAGGTTCGACATCTTCATAGAAAGCATAATGTACCAGCTCACCTTCATCATCTGTCACATCATCTGATATAATCACACAATCTTGTAATCTTGCAGGCATGCGTCTTGTTCTTTGATGTCTGCTTGTACTTGGTATATCTACTGATTCCTCTTGTCGAACTTCTCTTTCAACTTGAGTTTCTAGTTCTTCGAATATGATTCCCACTGATTCTTTCTTGACATTTTCAGTCCAATTTCATTCTTTAAACTCATCTATGATCACGTCCCTGCTGATCACAATCTGCTTTTTCACTGGATCGAACAACTTGTAGCCTATTGTCGAATGATATCCAACTAGAATCATTTGACTTGACTTGTCATTAAGTTTTCTTCTCAACTGATCTGGCACACACACACATATATATATATATATATATATATATATATATATATATATATATATATATATATATATATATATATATATATATATATATATATATATATATATATATATATATATATATATATATATATATATATATATATATATATATATATATATATATATATATATATATATATATATATATATATATATATATATATATATATATATATATGCAATAGATCTAAATACCTTCAGATGACTCAAGCTAGGCTTCACACCAGACCAATATTCTTTTGGAGTAATTCCTTCTAGTTTCTTTGTAGGACATCTGTTCAAAATGTATGTTGCAGTCGAAACAGCTTCATCCCAAAACTCTTTAGGTAAATTCTTGCCTTTCAACATACTTCTCACCATATTCATGATGGTTCGATTCTTCCTTTATGCAATTCCATTTTATCGTGGAGTATAGGGTGGCACCACCTCATGCACAATATCTTCCTTTTCACATAGCTTGTCGAAGTATTTCGACACATATTCTCCACCACCATCAGTTCTCAAAACTTTGAGCATTCGACCACTTTGTCTTTCGATCATAGACTTAAACTTGGAAAATACTTTGATCACTTCACTTTTCTTCTTGATCAGATAAGTCCTTAACTTTCGACTGAAATCATCTATGAATGTAACAAAGTATTTGTTACCTCCCATCGAATCCACCTGGATTTATCCACATACATCCGAGTATATGACTTCAAGACTAGCCTTCGACTTGCTTCCTGCATCCTTGCTGAAGCTATTCTTGTGTTGCTTCGCCTGCACACATTCCTCACATACTTCGTTTGGAATGTCAATTTCAAGCAATCCTGGAACCATATTTTTTCTCTTCAAGTCTCTGAAGTTGAGATGACCTAGTCTATAATGCCATATCCATTCATCTCTGCTAGCTGCAATCGAAAGACACTTGTGCTCCATCACATTTAGTTTAATCTTGAAGGTTCGATTCTGATACATAGGAGCCTTCAAGATTAATCTCCCATTTACATCAACGACTCTCATCATCTTATCTTTGATTGATACTTTATAATTCTTTTCGACCAACTGCCCTATACTGAGCAAATTGCTCTTCATGCCTGGTATTTACAACATATTGGAAATTACTGACCTTTTATCATCTTTCCTCATAATCATAACATCACCAATACCTTCAGCTGCTAGGGTATTGTCATTTGCAAATTTTACCATATTTTTTGTTGAGGGATTTATGTTGACAAACCAGTCTTTCCTTCCAGACATATGTGATGAACATCTTGAGTCCAAGTACCATTGGTCCTTGAATCTATCTTCATCTTTTGTTCTGACCATCAGCATCATCTCTTCTTCTGACCATCAGCATCATCTCTTCTTCTTCATGTTTTACAAGCTTTGCATCACTTTCTGGACTCTTTCTTTTTTCTGGACAATCACTCGAATAATGACCATACTTCTGACAATTGTAACATTAAATGTGACTCTTATCAGGTTTTTGACCACCACCTTTTCCTCTATTTGCAACACCGCCTCTTTGGTTGCCTTGGTATGGTTTTCTTTGATTCGACACATTTCCTTCGATCTGGTTTCCTCTACCATTCAATTTTTTGTAGCCACCTCTACCTCTATCGAAACACTTTCCTTTGCCTTTGGTCTCTTTTTATGAATGTGCCTGCAAGGCCACATCACTCTTTGATTTGTATGCATCTCTTTCGATCATTCTTTGTTCGTGAGATTCAAGTGTCTCTTGAAGTTCTTCCTTTGTCACTTTCGACAAGTCTTTCCCTTCTTCTATCTCCACCACTATGTGGTCAAGCTTTAGGAGCTAAAGATCTCAAGATCTTCAAAACAACAGCTTTTGTTGTTAATGTTTTCTCCACATGCCTTGATTTGATTCACTAGTTTTGTAACTCTAGTTAAGAAATCAGATATGCTCTCACTATCTTCCATCTGAAGCAATTCATAGGTTCTCTTGTGAGTTTGTAACCTCACTTCTTTACCTTTTCTGCACCTCCAAAAGACTTCTCAAGAATGTCCCAAGCTTCTTTTGCAGATTCTGAATCACTCACCTTTTCAAAGTTTTCCAGACTCGGACATTGATGAATTATAAAGAGCGCTTTATAACTCAGCTAATCAATTTTTATGTGTTTCTTCTTTTCTTCTTCTGAAGCATTTTCTTCAAGCACTTCGACTCCATCTTTTACAAGATCCAAAAGACCTTGACACCTGAATAAGACTTTCATCTGTTTGCACCAATTCTCATAGTTGTCTACTTTTAGAATTGGTAGAGTTGCTGGATAATTTGCATTCCCATAATTTGTCATCATGAATTCTTCAATCGTTCTTGATTGACACTTCCCTCGAATCAAAACAAAAGCTCTTGATACCAGATGTTGGAAACTCACCAAAGTATATGATGAATTTTCTACCACAATGACAATTTAATTATGAGACAAACAAATAATGAAGACAAGACAAATAATTTTTGCAGAGTTTCTCTCTGCTCACAAACTGTGAAAACTTTATTATTCACTTTGCAACTGCAAATTACTGTGAATGACTTGCTTGACTTGCTTACAAAGAATAGGGGTTACCCCCCTCTATTTATAACCGAGCTTACACCATAAGCCCAAAGCCCAAAATATCTATTTTTGTTACTAAATCAAATCTAATTTATTCTAGATTTAAATCAAATCTATTTAAATCTAAACAAATCTAATCTTTTCGATATTATGAATTACAATTTAACACAAACAAGTTAAGGAAATAAAAATTCCTAAAAATTTGCATCATCTATATTTAAACATCAGTGATTATCATGGAGATGGTAAATACTACTATATTAATACAGAGAGTTGTATGTACAACAGGTAGCAACAATGGATGAGATGCATATGAGTAGCGCAGGGAGTATATTGGCATTCAGTAGTTTACTTTCACTGAAATGCCCAACAATTGTTATCGTACCGTCTGCAATAACTCGAGCTAGAGTTCCCGCTTTCCGTTGAAAGTAATCCTCCATTAAAAGAGAAAGTCGCGATGACATCATTTTCAATAAAAGTGAAAGGTTAACTCCTGGATTATTCATGCAAAAACATAAATATTAAGCCACTGTTCAAGGAACAAACTTCAGGGTATTATGAGAATATATTATTATTACCTTCAAGAACTTCAGCAGAGACAAATGTGATAAGGCTTATCCAACATATTGAGTTACTGAATAAGGGATTAATGTATGGAAGCTTAGAAGTAGTCCAATGTAAACCATGATTTCTGATGTTAGTAAAACTTACCTGCAAGTACAAGCCATCCAGCAAGTAAAGATTTAATATGAATTTGTAGCTAGCATAAAAAAGTGTGGTCTATAACCCCTTTAGGTAACAATTTTTAAGTCATTGTGTTGGAACATGTCCATGTTTCAATATGTTGAATTTAAAAATTTCTCAAGTCCCACATTGTTAGAATATCTTTTTTATTGAAAAAAACTATTTAGTCTCACATGTTTCATTCTAAATTACATCAAAAACTATTCTATTAGTTTTTTCTTCCCCACTCTCATAACTCTGCGTCTCTCGAATTGTCAAAGTGTCATCTTCTTCCACTTTCTTCCTACTCATTGAATTTTCAGAGTATTTTCTTGAATTCTCTTTAGAGAATTATGTTAACTTCTCCTCATTTGAGTTGAGAAATTTTCAAGTATTATTTTTTGGATTCTCTTTTAAGAATTATTTTAATTTCTCTTTGTTGGAGAAATTATTATAAGTGGTCAAATGAGCATTATTAAATTCTATTTGGAGAATTATTTGAATTTCTCTTTGTTTGAGAAATTATTTCGACTAGTCTTTGTACCAGATACTATGAGGCCATTTTATCCTGAGCGGCACGGTAGTTCGATTGCTTTAAAGAGAGTGACCTAGTCCGTGACTCAACCTGGTAATTTCTTCGGTGAAAAATATTTCAAAATCCGAAAACAACAATTTTTAGCTAGCATAAAAAGTGTGGTCTATAGCCCCTTTAGGTAACAATTTTTAAGACATTGTCTATTCGTTTGTTGCCTAATATTAAAAATGTAGTAATAATATAAACTTGAAGGTCTGCCTTTCTTCAAAAATGTTGTTGATATAGCTTCCGATAATAATATTCACAAGAAGGACAATAAGACCAAGACATGCAAGGAAAATGGCTACTTTGGTTGTCGACCAAATAAAATTGTATTATGTTATAAGGTTTGATTCAGCAAGCAATATCTCCATTGCATACTTGAGCATAAAATACACAAACAATTGAACCTAGTAAAAGTATTCATAGTTAGCACAAAATATTGAATCAAACTTCAAATAATTGAAGAAAGTTAAAATCATAACATGTTCCTTACCTTTACTGATGGTGTAAGTAACTTATACGCAGTGCAATAGAACTAACATGTTTCTAAGATTCAGTTTTCTCATAAACTTCTTCTTCATCGTCTTTTTCTTCATTTACATCCATATTTTGCTCTTTTTCTTCTGAATTCATTAGAAATGGTTGTGTAAGATTATTCTCCACTGTAATATACACCACTTGTTCTCTTATACGCGTTTAGAGAATCGCAAATAAAAGTAATACCATATAAAAAATGAATACAAAGAAACTTGGTGACATATACATACCAGTTTCTGCTTCATAAGCCCAAAGATTTTCTGGTTCCTTAAAACAAGTGCACAACCAAAGTAGATTAATGAGCCACGCAACATCCATTACCCAAACAGGTAGCTTGTCTTGGTTCATTGTCAAGTTGTAAATCCTAAACTCGGCCTGTAACAAACAAGAAATAGTTGGCCCATAAGCCATTCCAAGAGCACTTGCACTAACAAAACATGTTGATTCCTGCATCCAAAGTTTCACTAGCACACAATCACTAATATAACACCCTATTCATAGCCTTTGTAGAGCCTAGCCCGCAGAAAAGTCATCCCATAAGAAGAACTACTATTGATTTAAAATCATAGGCTAATGCATACATGATGTTTCCGATTAGAAGAACAATGGTACTGGATATAAGAGGTTTTAGATACAATCGGTTAGGCCATGCACTGAAATAAACAGAAGCAATAAGAAATAATGATTAACAAAAATACATAGGAATATTAAGCTTTACGAACATAGAACATACTGTTATTGATCTGGATAAAACTGTAATGTCTCGAAATTGTTTATAAGCATTTTGGACAGGTTTGACAAATAGCTCTGCATCATATGGTCTTACCAAAGGAAAAAGAAAACATAAATGCTCATATTTGTATGCTCCGGAATGTAAGTCAAATATGTAAATAATAATTTCATATCTATAATAATAATAATTTTAGATCTATAACAATTAGTTCAGCATATCTTCGCTGGACTTTGCACCGGACTTTGCGCTGGTTGTATTCAAATGGAGAAGTGAGAAAATGTTAGTATTTGGGGGATAAAAATAGACTTTGTCATCATCTAAACAACAACCTTTGCTCCATTCTCAACTCGTAGATCAACTTCATCTTTTACCAATTCTCTACTCCCTTTTAATCCTTGAATATTCATACAAATGTGAGAACCACATCCAATATCCAATACCCATGATCCAGAAGTAGATAAGTTTATTTCTATAACAAAAATACTCCAAGATGAAGTCTTCACTTCATTCTTCTTATTTTCCAGGTACTTTGGGCAGTTTCTCTTCCAGTGTTCGGTATTACCGCAATGGAAGCAAATATTTGCTTTTATTATACCTCTGTTATGTTTCAAAGCATGACCAATAGTTTTTGGTATGACAACTTCCTTACCTTTCCCTTTACCTCCCTGCTCGGTAGGCTTTTTATTAGGTTTGAAGACAATCCTTGGGTTTCAGTGACAATCTAGAAAATTTGTCCCAAACAATTTTTCTTTATCAAGGATTGATTGAAAAATGTTATTAAAAGTATTTGTTGTCATGATAATCTACATAAAATATTATGAAGATATTAGTATCATTAAAAAATATTCAATTAGGTCTTTAATTAAATATGCTCCCACTATTTTACTCAAACCAAATGACCCTCACCATTTGATTCAGAAAATTCCGCTGGATGATTTTCTAGTGGATCGAGATCCATATTTCAGTTTGTTTTAAGTCACTGTTAGGATGATTACATAAAACTCAGTTATTTAAGTAGGAACTCCTTCCAATTGTATCTAATACAACTCTGGAATATTTTTAGTTGGGCGAATAACTCCTTATTTTAATTCATCATAAGGATCATTCTCAATCCTTGCTTCTAAACGTATATAATCTTATTATAATTTGTTTAGTTAAGTTTGACCCAGTGTTTTAGAAATTGGATATTACATTTATCCCATTGCACCTTACTAATATAGAACATGTACCTCGGGTTAGGCGAAACCTACATTATTGGATACTAGTCTCGATGAATGCTAAAACTTTGGAAAACATAAACTTAATATTTCTTTTGAGGGAATTTGTAATTAGTTTGATCTCACCGGTTTGTTTATCATATAAAACATCTCTCACATGTATCAACATACATTCACATGCATCAACATACATAAAATATATGAAACAGTTATGACCTCTAACGTAATTGTTCTCTCAAGCCAATGAGAGAATCTAAGCTAAACCTAAAAACGATATATGCTTCTCCAAACTAGACCTCTATGGTTGTCCTCATTTGATCTTGTCTTCTTCTTTTCTTTATTACATTACATTAAAGAATATCCATTTTACATACGAGAGAGTAAGATGAGAAGAGAAGTTACATAAGGAGAGAATAGAGAAAGACACGACACGTGAGTCGTATTTAAAATTCTCAAAAAACAAACAAACAAGAGGACTAAGGCCATAACCACACCACAAGAAAATAATAATTAATACATTTTATTATTATTATTATTAATTTAATTCTTTTAATTAAATAATTTAAATAAAATTGACAATTGATCATATTTTATAGAGTTATTCAGATATCGTTACTGTTACTGCAATATGTGTATGTATTTTATAATAATTATAACAACACTTGTTATTATATTATAAAACAAAATAAAATACTTATAATAATAATAAAAATTATTATTATATTATGTTTTGCAGATCTTAAAATAACTCTTGACAACAAAACTCTTATGCCGTCGAAAACTCTAATGTAATTCATCCATACCGTAAAAAAGATAACAATCGATTACTCAATTTGATTGATCGAAATTCCATTATTTCACCATACAAAAATTCGAAGTAGAAGAATATTGACCATTCACATGAAACACAATCATCACACAAATCGAATTGATGGAATCAAATGCATATCAAATATACCGATGTTGCATCTGAAATATTCATACCTTATATGAAATTGATCAAACACTTTTGTGTAACTTATGAATGATCGACGTATCGCTGCTTCACCATACAAAAGTTAGATTCCAAAGTATAGTCAACATCGAATCATCCAAATCATACACAATATGATGCCAAAATTTAATTATTTATTATTATTTAATTCATTATGTGTTTTGATCAAATTAATACACAAAATGAATAAAATCAACAACTAATTGATCCTTACGAATGAGTATGATCAGTGATAGAAATGGTTGTCTCTCGTGGTGATTAAAACCTTTGATGCAGAATTGAAGGAATGATCATGAGTGTTGATAAAGAACAACACCTCTACTTAGTCCACACGAACAGACAATCTTCAGTCTTAGTGTTAACTGCTATGAATGAAGGCTTTAAGAGAGAGAGAGAGAGAGAGAGAGAGAGAGAGAGAGAGAGAGAGAGAGAGAGAGAGAGAGAGAGAGAGAGAGAGAGAGAGAGAGAGAGAGAGAGAGAGAGAGATAAATAGATAGATAGAGAGAGAGAGAGAGATGGACAGGGTTTCACAAACCTAATTTTATCAACTGAGAAAGCTTATATATAAAGGTTGTATTTATAGAACCACTTGTGTGGGCTACAAGGTAAAAGACCCAACTTAAGTGCACCATATAATAATAGTAGTAATAATAATATTATATTATTATAATAACTATTATTATAATAAATATATTATTATTATTATTATTATTATTATTATTATTATTATTATTATATTTTATAACTATTATAAAAATAATATTAACAATAATATTAACTATTATTATATTATATGATGTTCCATATTCCACTTAAGTGCATCGTATCTTACAATGTTCCATAATTTTCTCAAGTATATCATACCTTACGGTGTTCCTTATTTATTCCATCTCTCATCAATATGTATTTATGTGTGTGACCCTGTAAATTCTTGCAACGTTAGAAATCATATTAAATCACACATTTAACATAATAAGCAGTGAGCAGTATCTAGCAACACACCACTGCTAGCCAAGTCACAAAAATGTCATGTGATCGGACAAAACATTTTTTGTGATAATATTTGGGTGTACAATTACTCTTTTACCCTTATGTCTATATTGAACACGAGGCATTGACCATGTCACTCTTGTCTAGTTTAATATTGGATCCTTATACATTTATCCTGTTAGACAGGATGAACAAATTCCATCTAGGTCACTCATGCCCCTCAGCATGCTTTGTGGAGTACCCATCAATTATCTTTATGGTCATCCAATTACAAATAACATTTGATCAACAATAAAGTACTCGACTCTACATCTAGGGTCCGTAGTGGTTGTCATACCCAAATTTTTGACCTAAGATCCCACATTCATTTACATTCTCATATATCATCAAGGTCATGAGATAAAATGGGTTTTTAATCCGCTCACCTTCGAGCATTGCTTATGAAGAGATTATCAATTATTGTGAATATTTTATTTTTATGCATCACTAACTTCTAATCCCATACAAATGTGTATGTTTGTGTTTCTTTGGTTTCATGTGCAGAGACAAATCTAAATCAAGAGCGTCAGCTGTCGCACCCTAATTAGTGTTTTTGGGTCCCTCAAGTGTTCAAGTATGGTGAATCACCAATTCTCAAGGGGGATATTTCGTCAAAGCTTGGCATAGTCCAGATTTCACCGTCATTGGTCCATATGTGCATCAATATGTTTGGGAACGCGGGGAAAGACCAAGTTTGCGAGTTGATTCAAAGCACTTTGACCAAAAGTCAACTTTTGTAAGATCAAGTTCAAACGATCATAACTTCTTCATTATTCAATATTTTTTAGTGGCTCTTTTTGCGCATGACTCTCATTGACACTATCTCCAACTTCCCTTTACAAGTCAAGAGCTGATTATGTGCGAAGGATCATAAAAAATGTGAATACTTTAGAAGTCACTTTGAAGACATTGACCTAATTTCAAGTAGTTGTTGCCCGGCTTCCACGGATCATAACTTCCTCGATTTTCAACATTTTAAGGCGATTCTTTTTGCACAATTATCATAGATGATGTCATCTACAAGTTTTCACCAAAGATCAGAATCAAATTATGCTTTGAGGGCTATGGAACTTATAGAAACATTATAGGTCATTTTCTTGATTTAAAATGTTCTTAACTTCTAACTTCAAGTCATGCCATGATTGTCTTCTTGAGACGTTGACTCTTATGTTAAGATCGTTCATGGTACAAGATGTTGAGTTCGAGAATTCTTTGAATGTTTGTTGATTTCTCAAGTTACTTATGTCTGAGCATTTGGTGATTATTGGATGAAAGTGGATTTTAGACCAAAGTTCTTAAGGAATCATTGTTCTTTCGAGTACTATTGGATTGTATTGCAAGTTACCATGAATTGAAGATTTTAATTAGGGTCTCATTGAAAATGATTTGGAGATTCACTCGAGAAATGTCATTAGGTCCAAATTGATTCAAGGTTTCAAATACGTTAATCATTTCTCAAGATTCATTCAAAGAGATTCTTTTGATTCAAATTTGTCAAAATGAACCTATATTTCAAGGTTGGAAGATTTTTTCACAAGTAACAAGATTACAAGACTTACTCAAGGCGCAGTTCAAGTTTCAATCCAGTTCATAAGTTCATCATGATCATTCATCATCCAAACATTCATTCAAATGAAGTGTGAAACAAAATAAAGAATTGGAAAAGAATTGAATATTGAATGGTTTAGAGAAATATAATTTGTACAAAGAAATGGTACAAGTTACATCTTTCAAATATTTTCTTTCATGTACAAGTTTCACTACAAGATTTCATTCAAGTTTGGTTATAAACCTTTCATTCATGATTTGAAGGTCAATCAATCATAATCTCACACAAGATTAAAAAAAATTAAGTTTTCATTACAAGTCACTCTATAAAATCATGTTATTTACAAGGTTACAAAATAAAAAACCTAAACCTAATGTACAAGTCTTCCAGCTCCAAACATGCCAAAATAAGTCCATAAACCATCCCAAAAAATTGTCCAAAAGCAGCCCACAAACCTCCAAAAAACTTGTTGTTGCTGTTGTCCATAAAACTCCAAATGTTGCAATCTAAACCTACAATACTGTCCACTGCTATTCAGTTGCATACCCTGCAAATCTTGTCCAAAACCTGCAGTCTAAAACATGTAGTCCAAACCAGTCCAAGGATTTCACTAAAATAGGTAATAAAAAAGTACATCAACAAAGTAATAAAAACAAGATACTATATTTGTTTAAAAACCTATCTAGTTTCTCCCCCAAACCACACTTGTTCAATTATAAATGGGGGAGCTCAGCATCAGTAGAGAAGGGAGGAGTCCACTGATATTAGGGGATATCACCAATACTTTTTTACATACATAAAACATGAGAAAAATAACACAAAAAAGATGTCTCAAAATTTGTTCAATACACAAAGGAGGCAGCAAGAAACACACACAGAAAATACACAAGAATCTACAAAGAAAATCCATAAAAACTCTTCTCAAAACTCTGCTCTCAACTTTTCACCAATTTTAACTCTCTGCTCAAGGCTCTCTGCATAAAAACCTTAACTTACTTTCACACCATAACCTGAATCTGCTCATAAAATGATTCACCCCCTTCATGTTGAAACCACCCTACTGCCTCAAACATCATTCTTTAACACTGCTTCATTAAACAAAACTCAACTCACTGCAATTCCATCAACTTTTTTGAAGCATACACAAGTCGCTCATCACCTTCGCACCACACCTACAAAACCTTACAACCACTCATCAACAACAATTTCAATGTACCAGTAACATCCATAAACCCCCTGCAAATTCACAATAGAATCTGACACCTTCAACGTGACGACAAAATCGTCATCAACGACACTCACAGAACCTGCATAAACATTTTCTCAACCGTGCCATAAACTCCTTACCTCACAAAAATCTCACCCTTTCCATAAATACCTTTATCAAACCCTCTATTTTCCTTCTAACAAACCCTTGCCTTAACAGCACGAAAACCACCCTTACACATAAACATATAACAGAAGAAGGGGAAGAAAATTCATAATGAGATGCTGCGAAATTGAATTTTAGTTATCCTCCAACTTAACAACCATTTCCATCCAAACCTGCAGATAAACCTCTCAATCACCAAACATGTAGAATAAAAATACAGACTCCATCAATTCGACATCAATCTTTAACGATTCCTCATAACCTGCAGCAACAAACATCGACAATTCGGAAATTTCACCTCCAAACCTAAGAACATCTCAAACTTGCTACAAACCTCATAATCACACCACTTCCTCACCAAAACCTTGAAAATAGATCCCCGTGAACCACCCGTACATTGACACTCGCAACCTGCAAATTTATAACGACAACAACAAAGTCAAAGGTGTAATATGAAATTAGAAGAAGATGGAGAACGCCAATTTGAAGCACAAGAAAGTTTGGGGAATAGCAGAACTAACCTGATTGAAGCCTTCAGTTGCAAATCGTGGGATTCTAGAGTAGCTACATCGAGGTAATCATCAAACCCATTCAGATTCAATAATTTCTTCATCTGTATAGCTTTTTGTTTTTACAGGTTTGCTTTTACCCATGCTTGCGTGTACAGTTGCAAAGTGTTGGATTCTAGAATAGTTGTTTGATTCATAACTGAAGCAAGGTTTAGATTTGTTTTTAGAGATGAATTTAGATAGAATAATTAAGGAGAAGGAATTTGTTGAGATTTTGTTTATACGTTTTGCGTTTAAGTTTGAGAACAGAGAGAAGAGTTATGTTTGGATTTTGTGTGAGAATCTATGAAACAGAGAGAGTTTAGCGATTGAGAAAGACGATGACTGAGTAGAGTTTATAATAAGAGATGAAGGAATTAATTGAAATATGAGTTTTGGTTGATAATGGTTGAAACTTGTAACAAAACAGAGATTGTTATTGTTTATTGAGAAAGAGGAACAAACCGAAAATTTGTGGTTATTGACTCGATTTAGGAACTATGAAATTAGAGGGGAGAGAATCAATTGATATGTAGAGATGAAGGGAATCAGTTGAGAGAATGAATCGTGAGAGAAAAATAAAGCGTGAAGAAAAAAATTATTTTGAATTAATTAAGTTTTTTGATAGTTAATGGGGAATAAAAAATTAATTGTGACTTTTCCCTTCCCAACACAAATCCACGACGTCTCCCTCTCAATTAGGGTTTCTAGAAAGCCTTCCTCTCCCTTTCCCAAATCGGGTCGGTTTTGGGCCTTTTTTTAGCCCAACTTTGTTTTATTATTTTCCTTGTATCTTAATTAAAATATAGATATAATAAATGAGAAATATAATGTAGTGGCAAGGGAGAATAGCTATAGTTATAGGGACCCGAGTTTGATCCCCGGTTCTTAATTTTTTTAGTTTTTAGTCTTTCCTTTTTTATTTCTTAGCCTTATTTCATTTTAAAATTCATACAAAAATACAACAATACCAAAAAAATATATATTAGTATAATTTACTCTCTTTGTTTTTAATTATTTTTTAAATCGTTAATTATTTAATTATTTAATTGTTATTCTAGTTAATTTCTTTTTTGATCATTTAGTCTTTATATTTTCGTTTGTCTATTCCAAGGGAAAGAATTAATCAGTTGACTTCACGTCATCAAGTATCTAATATGATTGTACGAACCCCTTCATCTATTTTTTTAGTTATGTTAATCTTAAGTTAAATCTCCTAAAAAACTCAATTTTCAAACTCACACCTTTTAAGCCAAAAAATTGACATTAAGTCGTTGCATTTTCAAAATTTCATCCCTATACTCATTTAGAAAGCAAACCAATTTTAGCCAAAAGACAGATATTTCAAAAAGTTCCTTTAGGATACTATAGATACATAAGATTCTAGTACCTTCCCTTTGTATAACCAACCCCCGAACCTTCGATCTTTTCAAATACATTGTATTTTGTTACTTTTTTTAGTATTATTCATACTTTGCATATTTATGGGTTTTATTTTCACTTTTCCCCTTTCCCTTGGAAATGATAAAGTGCGATGGCGACTCTTGCTTATTTGTGAGTCAAGTTAATTAATAGCCTGATCTCCAATTTTCACCGCTACAGAATTGGCGACTCTACTGGGGAAATTAAATACTCTAAGTGGGTTAAACCTAATTTGTTATATTTGTTTTCGTTATTATTGCTTGTGTGCTTATACGTGTTATTTTGTGGTTTCTTTGGGTGTTGATTACAACAAACAAGTTCTATACCCGGACTAAGGTACACTTAAGATAGGACGAGAGTATAGTCATGTTAACTTTGAGGGAGTAATCCCGAAAAAGGAGACATGAAATTCCCCACTCAGTGGAGACTCTTTTGACTATAATATTTATTTACCGAGTAATCGGGAATACGTTGTTGCTTTCGACCTGGGAGCCTGTGAAGCTGAGAAGACGTAGAACCCTTAACCCATCTTGGCCTTTTTAGATGTAGTGCAGAGACTATGACAGAGTAATCCGGAAGTAGTTGTCACGTGATGCTGCACTCAGATGAGTTTTTCCTGTGAATATTACTAATTACCAAGTAATTGGGACAATGGTAATATCCAAAGGAAGAGCGTAGACTCTGGGATTTCCTTAGAACCTTGTTCGGTAGGTGATAAGCCCTTAGTACATACCTCGTGGGTTGATTCTCACCCTTTGACTCTATGCTCGTGATGTTAAACCTTCGAACTTTGTTTGTGACTTTGCTTGTGTTGTTGCATAACCATGCCTTCATGCATCCATGAAACTCTTTTTCACTTGATTTTCAAGGAATTTGGGGGTCTTTCTTTGTAAACATCATAAGTTTCATCAAACTCAATGGATCTTGGGTGTTTATAGGGTGAAAACCCTAATCCACCAAAATAGATGATTGATCTTGATGATAACTTGATCAACATTTTGATCCAATTCAGAATTCATTTTCTATCTTCATACTTTGATGTTTACAACTTAATATCTTGAGTTCCTTGAAAGTTAAATAAAAACTCTCTTTTGCATTTATATATCATGCATCAATCTACATTTTTTGTTTCACTTTAAAAAGTCATTTCTAAGCCTTATTTTTCCTTGGTATCACCAGTACAACACTCACGCTAAGAGGAGGATGGAAAAATATTAAGCAAGAGATTTTTGAACTCCGTAAGGAGATGATTACTTCGTGTCTTGTGACCAAGTTCTTGGGGAGGTTTACTCAGCAAATGGTATCTCTTCAAAAAATTCCCGCAGAGAAGTTTGTATATTATCCTTTTAAGTGGAAGACTTGATTAAGAAGAAACTAAGACCAGTTCGTGGCTTATGACCAGGTTCTTGGGGAGGTTTACTCAGCAAATGACATCTCTTTTGAGAAATTTGCTCATTACTCAAGTAAATGGAATCTCTTCGGAAAAGTCCCGCGGAGAAGTTTGTATATTGTCCTTTTCAAGTAAAGAAGAAACTGGAACCTGTTCATCGTGGAAAGGTTTATTATCTCTTTCTACCTTTAGTAAAAGTCGGTAGTTCACCTTCAGTAAAAATTGGTGCATCTTTTGTTTCTTTACCTTCAGTAAAAGTCGGTAGCTCACCTTCAGTAAAAGTCGATGCATTTTTTTGTTTCTCTACCTTCCGTAAAAGTCGGTAGCTCACCTTTAGTAAAAGTCGGTGCATTATTTTGTTTCTCTACCTTCAGTAAAAGTCGATAGTTCACCTTCAGTAAACGTTATTGTGTCTTATGTTTCTTTACCATCAGTAAAAGTTGGTATTTGTTCTATGTTTTTTCTACCTTTAACTATTGAGTTGGTAGTTTATCGTTGTTGTACCCCAAAATTTTCCATCCCATTTCCTCAACATTTTCTCATCACAAGACCCTTGGAGCTCAAGATCCAGTTAGGGTTTCCTCTGCTCAAGACTTCTCCTTGCACTGTTGACCCAAATTAGGGTTTGTGTTTGCACAAAGATATTTTGACCTAAAATGCCTAAGATGACTTTCTTGCTTCATGTTGGACTCCCAAGTTTATCCATACCAAGTTTCAAGTCTTGATTCCAAATTTTGCCTAGTCAATTGGACAATTGACCTAGAAATCAGCTGTATTGGGGAAAAGTCAACTGTGGCCAATTGACAGTCAAATCTCATGAAAATTGACCCACATCAACATTATGAACTCACATGGACCATTTGATCAAGTTTGGATCACAATTCCACAAGAAATTTGATCAGATCACCAAAAGGGCAAAATGGTCATTTTTAGGGTTTTGACTGCACAAAGGCATTTTTTGACTGTTTGACCTAACCAATGGCAAATCAAGCTCACATATGGACTCAAGGACCCCATGGAATTGTCTTGACATGCTCAACAAGTTCAAAAGATCCCAAATACACAAGATTGACAGTTGAATTTCCCAGTCCATTGATCAATTTTGACTGTATACTGAAAAGTCAAACTTTGACTTTTTGGTCAAAATCAAGTGTCAAGATTCATTTTTCATCAAAACATGCCAAATCATGAAACTTGTTCATCAAGAAATCAAGAATTGCAAATTAGGGTTTGAAATGAAGATTTTTCATAACTTAGAATTTTTCTAAGTTATGAAAAACCCTAATTTTTTCCTAACTTTGCCCCACTTTCTCACCAAGATTCATTTGGATTAAAGCAAAAGTCAAAACATGAAAGTTGTAGCCTATTGCAAAATCTACAACTTTGATTCACAAAGTTTTCCCAAAAGAAGCTTGTAGCTCAAGTTACAATTTTTGGAACAAGGGTACCAAACCATTTTTAACTTAGAGAAAATTTGACCTATTTTAGGCAAGGTTTTTACCTAACTTCAAGACCATATTTCACATACTTCCACTTGGAATTTCAATTTGCATTTCAAAGATGGATTGTAGTACACATTACAAGCTTTCCAAAATATCCAGGAACTCATCAAACAACCTCATGGTTAGAGAGAATCGAATTTGGCAATATGGGAAAAACTCACTTTGTTCATGACCAAATTACATGTCCATACACTTAGGCAATTTTGAACTCAGCTTGCATTTCTTGATTACAGGCCCTAAATCCCTTTTGCACTCATAAATTTAATGCAAACTCATTGTGCCAAGACCATATTTTATGTGTTCAAGCATTGCATAGAGGTTTAGTCCCAAAGTAGAAAAAGCATAATGGCCATTTTTGCAAAAGTGGAACTTTATGTTAATTGGCAATCCAAGCAAGTACAGTGCATATCCTCTTGGCACAAGTTATTAGACTAATTACACTGATCAATGCCAAGGTTTGCAGCACATTAGGGGGGCCTCTACCTGTCTAAAAACTCAAGTGGCCTTTTGTTGCTTAAGTAAGAAGAAAGCTAGCATAACATAAGATAACTATCATTCCTGTAAACCAAGCCTGAAGCAAAGACTTTGTACACTTTCAAGACATCCTAACTGAGCTAGAACACGAGTGAACCACCTCCATTGCCTTCTAAAACACAGAATCACCCTTAAACTGCCCAAACAGAGCATCTGCTGCAGATTGGGTTCCATAGCTCAAACCTTTCATGCATTCTTGCTAAAACCACTTCAAACACATCCCACAACATTCCTTGAAGCTATTCCAAACCTCAAACATGACCTGTAACACTCCCAATCAACATCACCATTTTCATTTTTCTGTTTTGCAGGTGGAGTTCTATAACTCGATTCAGCTAGTTTCAAAGCAAAGTAAGACTTGGAATAACATCCCTGGACATCAAGGAAGCTGTACCAATCATCACCTTGCATTGAAGACACCTCCATCACCAGATACAACTTCAACTGAACAGCTCTACAGGTTTCATGTTGGAAGATTTGGCAAAAGATCAAGGAATTGGAAGATAGAAAACGCGTGTTTTCTTGAACAAAAATGCTGGAGGTTGAAGATGACAGGGTCATTGGGCTGGGCTTGATTTGTTATTTCTGTTTACACCTCATTTTCACACACACACACCCTAGGCCCATTTTGCTTATTTTTATGATTTTTTGACTTTTGTTTTTTTATTCCTGACTTATTTATTTTTTCTTATAATATTAAAAAATAAAAAAATATTTTTTACACCATTTTCATATTTATTAGGCATTTAAATAATATTTGTACATAAATAAATACATAAACACTTTTATTTAAAAATACTAAAAATAATGCAAACTTATTTTATTTCTGATTTTTATTTTATTTTCTCTCTTGAAAACATTTTATATCAAAAATACTTTTTTTGTAAATATTAAATATTATATTTTTTACACATATTTAATATATTTATCATATAATACAAATACATATATATTTATTAGTATATTTAGGTTAAAAAATACAAAATATACATATTTTTACTTTTATTAATATTTAATATTAAAAATACCTTTTTGACAAATATACTTCATTTTTATTTTATTTTTGTATATAATAAATAAATATTGTACATATTAAATAATTAATATCTTTTATTTAATAAATTAGGGTTTTTGCCCTAAATGCATAAAAACTCCAAAAATAATACTTTTTTTATTTTGTTTATTTGACATAAAAAATACCTTTTTTCATACACATAAAAAAACATTTTTTGCATATTTATTCCATTTTTATTTAATTGTTGTATACTAAATATCTTGTAAATAATTCAATTTTGATGTAATAGTCTAGGTTTAAATTCCTTGTCAAAATACCCCCATTTGAACATTTATACCCCCCTTCCCATATATTGTGTTGTAATAGTTTAGGACTTTATTTTTCGCACTTTATTGCTTTCTAAATATACCATGCTAGAATTAGGGTTTGTATGCGAATCAAAAACAACAAAAATAGTTTGACCTAATTTCAAGATAAACAAGCATGAAAATGGACAACACAAATCACACTTGCACCCCTAGGGTATTCCACTTGTTGCCTTCAATAAATGGGCCATATTGCATGTTAGGTTTCTTTGGGCAAAACAAACACAATCAAATGATCATAGTCCCTCGATGACGCTTTCGAAAGTTTCCTAAAAAATGATCAAGTCCCTTAAAGAAAACATTGCCCAAAGATACTTGGCACCATTGCAATTATGGTCTAAACGATTACCCGCGCCCGTCCCTTTCACATCCTAACACAAGATTGTCCACCAAATGCAATGGTGGAACAAAATTGTTAAAAGGGTTAAAAACATAGAAGAAATCTTTGAGAAATTTAGGAGTAGATAACCTCTTAGTTACTTGAATCAAACTTGAAAAACAAAACACTTGCATGTTTTCTAAACTACACCTCACAACACTTTCAAAACAAATTTTCAAAAACAAATGAAAATCTTTTCAAAAGACATACATCTTTGTATACATCCCAACATGGATCATTACAAAGGTTGCCACCACATTGGCCTCTTTTCAAAAACATTTTCAAACCCACACACACAAAGCACCATTTCAAACAATTGAAAATTAAGGCAAGTTGATCTAAGCAAGTAACTAAGAGCCCATTGATAACCATGGATAGAAAGGGTGCTAACACCTTCCCTTTCTATAATCTACTCCCCGAACCCAAGAAAACATATCAAAGGTTTTTGCTGTGCTTTTTAACCTTTCCTTAGGATAAAATAAAAAGTCGGTGGCGACTCTTGCTCAACCGAACATTTGCAAAAACAAACGCAAAACCATAGTCAGTTCTCCCACCGTATCACAGAACTGGAGACTCTGTTGGGGAAAATTTTAAAAGTGGAGTAACCTTAGGGCTTAGATCACCCTCTTGCATGACTAATTGTTTGTCTTGATTGCTTTATATCTTGGCTCTCTTGTTTGGGTTTGCAATCCTACACCCGGATTTTGGGAAACATTCATAGATAACAATACGTTGTGGAAACTGTGTGGGGTATACCGACACGGTCGAAGCAATAGCTATATTAGTGCGACATATTTGTGAGTACCGGTAACCCTTGAGTTCAATCAAGGAGAGTACGGGGCCGCTGAGTGATGTCACTAAGCACTAATGACCTAGAACCTTACTTGACCATCTTGGCCTTTTATTAGGGGTAGTGAGATGACCGGCTTTGGTGCAGTCCGAAGTTGGTAGATACTCGATACTGCACTAATTGAGGGTTGTTTTCTTGGAATATTTTGGTCGCTAGTTAAGTGGCTAAACCAAAACAATTAACAATGAAAATAATCCAGTGATATTGAGCTCCTTAGAACCCGGTTACTATTTATAGGACAGGTTTTTAAGCCAACTACACTCAAGAGGGTACTTACCTATGAAACCCCATGCAATCCTGAAACTAGGGTTTGGTGTGATTTTCCTGTACATATGTTTGTGCATACATCATAAACATCATAAAGCATCATATGTATTCACTAACCATTTCAAGGGTTTGGATCTTCATCTTTGTTCTTGTTTTGTAGGTCATGGAAATTCCTCGCAGAAAAACCATCCAAGTCAACCTTGTGAGAATCCCTCCTCAACTCAAGGAGCTCACCTCAAGAATTCCGGAAAGCTCTTCCTTCAGTGAAAGACATGGTAGACTGCTCAGCTTAGTCAACACCAACATTGAAGAAGACATGATGAAGGTGTTATTCCAGTTCTTTGACCCTCTTCACCACTGTTTCACTTTCCCTGACTACCAGTTGGTACCCACTTTGGAGGAATTTTCTCAACTCTTGAGAATTCCTATCCTTAATCAACTACCTTTCAACGGTACGTAAAAGGAACCAAAGCCTGAAGATGTTGCTCGAGCATTACATCTACAGCCTTCTGACATCAAGGGGCATTGGGAAACTAGAAGTGGCGTCAAAGGCTTCTTAGCAAAATTCTTGTTTGAGAAGGCACAAGAATGTTGGAATTCATTGGACCTACAAGCCTTTGAAGAAATTGTGGCACTCCTTATCTATGGGTTGGTCTTGTTCCCAAACCCTGACCAATTGGTAGATGTCAACGCCGTCAAAATCTTCTTGTCCAGAAATCCAATACCAACATTGCTTGGGGACATTCTTCACTCATTTTACACACGAACAATGAGAAAGAGGGGTGATCTCATGTGTTGTACTCCTCTCCTTGCAAGGTGGTTTATTTCACACCTTCCACAATCTGTCTTGAAGAATGACCAAGGCTCAAGGTGGTCCCAACGGTTGATGACTCTTACTCACTCTGATGTACATTAGTGTTCTCGGTCTAGAGAAAATTTCATCATCGTCGATCGTTGTGGAGAGTTTCCTAATGTTCCTTTACTTGGAATCAGAGGAGGTATCACCTACAACCCTTTCCTAGCTTTGAGGCAATTTGGATATGCACGAAGAGATGGACCTCACGACATGTTGATTCCTGACCTAGTTTTTGACTTCGACAACGATGCGCAAGGACTTCGCCAAAGATTCATCAGAGCTTGGGGGAGGCCCAACAAGGTTGATAGCAAGACTCTGGGACACAAGAACTCCATCCCTCTTGAGCCTTATCTCAAGTGGGTACGAGCTCGAGCCCAGAGTCTAATGATGCCTTATCCTCATGTTCTCCCTATGATTAAAGAGCCCGTCAAGGAAGGAGAGGTTCCCTACACCATCCTACATCCTGACATGCCTACATCGTGGGAGGAGACGCAGAAGAGTTGGATCCAACTCAAGGAGGAACGAAACACTTTTGAAGCCAGCTTCTACGCCAGCGAGAAGAAGGTTTTAGAGCTCACCCGCCGACTCCATGAGCAAGAGGCCCTCAACACCTACATTGCGCCAAAGAGGATGCGCAACGTATTTTTACCTTGAGAAGTTGTTTTTGTAATATTTGGCCCATAGGGCATTTATGTACTAACAAATATTTTCTTATTAATATGACGTGCGTTCTTTTTGTCTGCAACAATTGTGAATTTCGAAAACCCTTGAATGCATTGCATAGATAGCATCTCATGCATCATGTGCATAACAGGTACCCTTTTTTCTACAGGTTGCTTAATCCTCTTCGCTGTTTATTTTGAACAGTCATCATGAATCCAGATTCATCCAGTGAGCAAGCAATCAAGGCCCTTCAGGCCCAAAGTGCCCAGTTTCAAGAGATGGTCCTAAGCCTGGCCCAAGGTCAGCAAGAGTTGAAGGCTTTGCTCCTAAAGAAGAAGAAGAAGAAGAGAACTGCGTTATTCAACACTGGACGCAGGTTTGGGAACACACTCCATAATGAGGCTGATCCAACTACTTCCTCTGCAGAGAAAGACAGTCCCCAAGGGGGAGGAGCTCCTAGTCCTGCAGTCTCTGACAACGAGACGGATTACAATGATGAACAATACCCACCTGCTACTGACAGATACAAGCAATTAGAGGACCGCTTGAGCGCCATGGAGATTCAGAATGTGCCGGGGCTAGATTTCGGAGATTTGGGCTTATCTTCTGGGGTAGTAATCCCACACAAGTTTAAGGCGCCTGCCTTTGCCAAATATGACGGGGCCTCCTGTCCAAAGCTGCATCTAAGGTCGTACGTAAGGAAGATCCAACCTTACACGGCAGACAAAAATATTTGGATCCACTTCTTCCAAGATAGCCTTTCGGGGTCACAGCTTGAGTGGTTCTATCAACTAGATGGAACTAGTATCCGACATTGGGAAGATTTGGTGACCGCATTTTATAGACAATATCAATACAATTCTGACCTCGCTCCTACGCGTACCCAACTTCAGGGTATGTCTCTAGGAACGGGCGAAAGGTTCAAAGAATATGCACAAAAATGGAGAGATTTGGCTGGCAGGGTGCAGCCTCCATTGACTGATCGTGAGCTGGTTGATATGTTTCTAGGGACCTTGTCTGGTCCATTTTTCAATCATCTGGTTGGCAATTCCTCAGCTGGGTTTACGGATTTGATCCTGACGGGTGAAAGGATAGAAGCTGGCATCAGGTCAGGAAAGATACAAAAAGCTTCCTCCGCAAGTACTGAGAAGAGGCCTTTCAAGAAAGAAGCAAGTGTCGTCTATGGTCCTAGAAGACAAGTCAAGCCAGAAAGCCGCCAAGCCGTCAATGCCTTAGTCATTTCAAAGCCTGTTGCTGCTCCTCAGCAGTACAATCAACAAAGAGGTGAAAGGCCCAAGAGGCAGTATACTCGGCTGAGTATGACCTTGTCACAAATCTTACCGCAACAGTTATCAACCAACTTGGTGACCATCAAAGAGGCTCCGAAGGCCGTGAACACTGCATCTCCTAAATATAACCCAAATGCCTGTTGTGCTTATCATTCTGATAGCCCCGGGCATACTACTGATGATTGCTGAGCCCTGAGAAATAAGGTGCAAGACCTTATCGACGCGAAGGAAATTCAGTTTGAGGCGCCTGAGAGGCCAAATGTTGTAACTGCTTCTATGCCCCAGCATAGAGTAAATGCCATCGAGGAAGATTTGTATGCTGTTTCGGTAAATGATGTTGCTACCCCTCTTTTGACTGTTAAGAGGAACCTACTACTAGCCGGTTTATTTCCGGGTTGTAGCAAGGGTTGCCTCCTATGTGCTGTTATCCCTACCAGTTGTCCGCTGCTGAAATCAGGCATCCAAAGCCTGATGGATAGCAAAGAAATTCTGTTCAAGAAAACTGCTGTTCCGTTTGTTTCTACTGAAGAAATATCTGTCGTCACAATTTTCAATCCTACCAAGGCTCTCCCGAGGAAGCCAGTCCAAATTATGTCTGTTGCACCCATTACCATTACTGTTCCGGGGCCTCTCCCCTATGAATCTAACAAGGCTGTCCCATGGAACTATGGGGCAGACGTGTATGTGCTTGGAGTGAAGCAGGAGTTCAACACCAGTACCAGTACCAGTATCAGTAACATCACTGGTCCCGCCAAGATTAATCGCAGTGGCAGGCTCTTCTCGCCTGACATTGCATCGCCAGTTATCCGAAAACCTCTTATCATCACACCCGCAAGTGTGCATGTTTCAAATCAAGTTCCTGTGTCTACTACTGCCGCCGAGTCCTCTGATGCTCGGGGCAAAGAAATTGCTACCGATTTGCCTGCCAGGACGGAGGCACCAAAAAAGACTACTGTTGAAGCCTCCCAACAAGAAATGGAGGAAATCCTTAAAATCATTAAAAAGAGTGACTTCAATGTTGTTGAACAGTTGGGGCATACCCCCTCCAAAATCTCTATGCTATCATTGCTGTTATGCTCAGAGGCCCATGCAAAGGCCCTGATTTCATTTCTGAAAACGGCCCATGTGCCGCAAGAGACCTCTGCAGATCAATTCACTGACTGTGTGGCTAATTTGACAGCTGACAATGGTTTGGGGTTCTCAGATGCTGACCTTACCGCCAAAGGGAAAAATCACAATGATGCCCTGCACGTCTCTATAGAATGCAGGGGCACTACTCTCGCACACGTATTGGTGGATACCGGTTCTTCCCTGAATGTTTTGCCCAAAAAGGCATTGGATCGCTTGGATTGTGAGAGCCTGGAATTGAAACCTAGTAACATCATTGTTAGAGCCTTCGACGGTTCTAAGAGGATGGTTCACGGTGAGGTAGACATTCCTATTCGTGTGGGTTCCCAAGTCCTCGACTCGACGTTCTATGTAATGGATATTCGTCCATCTTATTCCTGCTTGTTGGGTCGACCCTGGATTCACAAGGCTGGGGCAGTAACATCCACTCTACACCAAAAACTCAAATACCCTGTCAAAGGGAAGATTGTTACTGTTCAGGGTGAGGAGGAATACATGGTAAGTCACTTGAATTCATTCCGGTATATCAAGATGGACGGGGAGTTTATTGAAACCCCCTTTCAGCATTTTGAGGAGGTACCTCCAACGTTGGCATCGGCTGAAACAGTGGTTGAAGAAGACTTTCCATTGAAGATGGCTTCCCTGAAGGATGCCCGGGCAGTGATTGAGAAAGGAAATTGTGCAAACTGGGGTCAGCTTCCTGACTTCACTCAAAAGACCGACAAGTTTGGGCTGGGCTTCACTGCAGAGGCTCAGAGGGCTGTGCGCAAAGAGAGGATCAGAAAGGCTCCGGTTTTTATCACCAACCCAAGGGTGAATGCTATCGAGGAGGACGTGGAGGAAGCAGAGTTTGACAGTTGGATCTATCCAACCACCAACAACGGACCAAGCAACTGGACGACAAAGGATTTTACACCTATTACATTTGTCACGCAGTAATTAACTCTTTTGATTTTCAATTTGTAACAAACAATATGTTGAAACTTTTATTGGCTCAATGTCCTACCCGGGGCACTGTAGCTCCATTTGTGAGGGCTTTTTTGTATGACATTTCCATATATCATTAATCAAAACATTGGACGTTTGTTGCATTTCAAATCTTGTGCTCTTTTTCTTTCTGTGTTATATATTACAAAACAGCTATATTTACACACACTCACTTATACAGGTTTCAATCCACTCTGGATCTCACTGGTAACAGCTCTGCTACCACCAGTTATGACTTCGAGAATCCGATCAACTTGGGCAAAAACGAAGGTGAAGATGATTGCGAAGTGCCTGGTGAACTCGCAAGACTGCTACTCCAGGAGGAGAGGGCCATTCAGCCGCATGAAGAGCCGGTGGAAACAGTAAACCTGGGTACTGAGACAGATAGAAAAGAAGTCAAGATTGGTGCCAATCTAGAGCTCAGCGTGAAGCGACGATTGATCCAGATGCTACATAATTACATGGAGATCTTTGCTTGGTCCTATGAAGACATGCCTGGTTTGGATGCCGATATTGTGGTTCATCACCTGCCTACCAAGGAAGACTGCCCTCCGGTAAAGCAAAAGGTTCGCCGCATGCGTCCAGAGATGTCCGAAAAGATCAAAGCTGAGGTTATGAAGCAATTCGATGTCGGGTTTCTAGCAGTGACTTCTTACCCTCAGTGGGTTGCCAATGTGGTGCCAGTGCCGAAGAAGGACGGTAAGGTCATAATGTATGTCGATTACAGGGATCTAAACAGGGCCAGCCCCAAAGATGACTTCCCCTACCTCACATCGACGTTCTTGTTGACAATACTGCTCAACACAAGGTGTTCTCCTTCATGGATGGTTTTTCAGGGTATAATCAGATCAAGATAGCTCCGGAAGATATGGAAAAGACTACCTTTGTGACTCAGTGGGGCACCTTCTGCTACAAGGTCATGCCATTCGGGTTGAAAAATGCTGGGGCAACCTACCAACGTGCCATGGTCGCCTTATTTCATGACATGATCCACCATGAGATTGAAGTGTACGTCGATGACATGATTTCAAGGTCCCAAACCGAGGAAGAACACCTTGACCATCTGCGGAAGCTGTTTGACCGATTGAAGTTATACAAGCTGAGGCTGAATCCCAACAAATGCACCTTTGGGGTAAGGTCCGGAAAATTGCTAGGTTTCATTGTGAGCGATAAAGGTATTCAGGTGGATCCTGCCAAGGTGAAAGCCATACAAGAGATGCCAACTCCCAAGACAGAGAAAGAAGTCATAGGCTTTATGGGACGACTGAATTACATTGCCCGATTCATCTCACATCTAACTGCTACTTGTGAGCCAATCTTCAAATTGCTGAAGAAAGATCAAGTAGTACGCTGGAATGATGAATGTCAGGCTGCTTTTGAAAAGATAAAGGAGTATCTCCAAGAACCACCCATTCTTATGCCTCCGGTTGAAGGGAGACCTCTAATACTATACTTGATAGTGCTTGATAATTCAATGGGGTGTGTGCTGGGGCAGCATGACGAGTCTGGCCGAAAAGAGCACGCTATTTATTACCTGAGCAAAAAGTTTACCGACTGTGAGTCTCGGTACTCACTGCTCGAGAAAACTTGCTGCGCTCTGGTATGGGCTGCTCGCCGGCTGAGACAGTATATGCTGACTCACACCACTTTGTTGATTTCAAAGAAGGATCCCATCAAGTACATATTCGAAAAGCCTGCTATGTCTGGAAGAATAGCAAGATGGCAAATGATCTTGACAGAATATGATATCCAGTACATAACTCAAAAAGCAATCAAGGGAAGTGTATTGGCAGATCATTTGGCACACCAACCTGTGGACGATTACCAATCATTGAACTTTGAATTTCCTGACGAAGATATCATGGTAGTAACAGATTGCGAAGTGCCTGGACCGGACGAAGGACCCGAGGAAGGATCCCGATGGTCTATGCATTTCGACGGAGCCTCCAACGCTTTGGGTAACGATATCGGCGCTGTGATCATATCCCTCAAAGGAACTCATACTCCACTCACTGCCCGGTTGTGTTTCAACTGCACCAACAACATGGCAGAATATGAGGCATGTATCATGGGTCTTCAAGCTGCAATCGACTTAAGGATCAAGTTTCTGAGTGTCTTCGGAGATTCCGCTCTCGCGATCAATCAGATCAAAGGCGAGTGGGATACGAAACACCCAAATCTTATTCCTTACAAGGAGTATGTGTTGACTTTGCTTCCCCACTTTGAAGAGATAACTTTTGAACACTTCCCAAGAGAAGAGAATCAGCTAGCGGACGCACTAGCTACGATGTCTTCAATGTTCAAAGTTAAATGGGACAATGAAGCTCCCCGGATCATTATCTGGAAGTTGGACGAACCCGCATACTGCTGCGGTCTTGAGGCCAAAGAGGTGACTGAAAAACCCTGGTATCATGAGGTGAAGAGGTACTTGGAAGCTCAGGAATACCCTGAAGGTGCGTCGGTCAATGACAAGAAGTTCATGAGGAGGTTTGCTGCAAAATTCTTCCTCAGCAACGACATTCTCTACAAACGGAATCATGATTCAACTTTACTGCGTTGCGTGGATAAGGCTGAAGCAGAGAAGATCATGATAGAACTCCATGAAGGTAAATTCGGAACACATTCCAGTGGACATACCATGGCAAAGAAAATCCTTCGGGCAGGATATTTCTGGTCCACAATGGAAGCCGACTGTTACCAACATTCTTGAACTTGTCACAAATGCCAGATCTATGCGGACAAAGTGCACATCCCTCCGGTTCCTCTGAATGTCCTGATGGCACCTTGGCCTTTTGCAATGTGGGGCATCGATATGATCGGTGAGATCCGACCAACGGCATCCAACGGGCATCGCTTCATCTTGGTAGCAATTGATTACTTCACGAAGTGGGTTGAGGCAGCTTCCTACGCCACGGTAACCAAGAGCGTCGTTGCGCGTTTCATTCGGCATAACCTGATCTGTCGGTACGGCGTCCCGGAAAGAATCATTACGGACAATGGTACCAATCTCAACAACAAGATGATCACTGAGCTCTGCGAGCAATTCAAGATACAGCACCATAACTCTTCTCCTTACCGGCCGAAGATGAATGGGGCTGTAGAAGCAGCTAATAAGAATATCAAGAAGATTGTGCAGAAGATGACAGTGACCTACAAAGATTGGCACGAGATGTTACCATTTGCTCTTCATGGGTACCGTACCTCAGCGAGGACGTCAACCGGGGCAACTCCTTTTTCCTTGGTCTATGGCATGGAGGCAGTCTTGCCGATTGAAGTCCAGATACCCTCTCTCCGGATAATGAAGGATGCAGACTTGAACGAAGATGACTGGATCCAGACTCGACTTGATCAATTAAACCTGATTGACGAAAAGAGACTCACCGCTATCTGTCATGGTCAGACGTACCAAAAACGAATGATCAGGGCATTTAACAAGAAAGTCAGACCACAAGAGTATCAAGTTGGGGACCTGGTAATCAAGCGCATCATCCTTCCTCAAAGTGATCCCCGGGGCAAATGGACCCCTACATACGAAGGGCCATTTGTGGTTAAACATGTGTTCTCAGGAGGAGCCATGATTCTAACCACCATGGATGGTGACGACCTTCCTCACCCCGCCAATGCAGACATAGTAAAAAGATACTACGCATGAATAAAAGACCCGCTAGGTTGACATACCTAGGCAAAAATAAGGGCTTCCCGGCGAACCAAAAGGGTTCGGGCAAAAATAAGGGATGAAATGAAAAAATCTGTACACCCGACAAGTCGAAAACCTGAAAAGGCGGCTTGGGCAAAAATGGGTATCCCGGTGGACTGAAAACCCGAAAGGGCGGTCCAGGCAAAAGTTAGGGATAAAGCGTAACACTATGTCTCATTGGATCACCTTGCATCCAGAATTCAGCATCAACTATCTGGCTCAGACTCCGACATCGATCAATCAGCTTCACCTTCAACTAAGCAGCAAAGTGATGAGACGCTTGAAGACATAAAGGCGATAGCAGAGTTGGAACCCAGTGGGAATATTGTGCACATAGCTGTTTTGTTTCCTTTTCAAAATTGTATAAACTTTGTGTTATCCGGCGGCGTTCTCTTACTAGGACGTCAGCCTCTTGTACAAAAACGCCTATTTTCAAGCAAATTTCAAAATCAATACAGATTCAGTTTTCCAAACAAATTGCCAATTGTTTTTCCTTTTTTCTGTTTTGTCTTGCGAAGAACGTCCAATGTTCATTTTTGATATATGCATTTGACATTAAATTTCTAATTCATAAATACTTGCATATGAAACAAAAGACTAATTACAGGTGACATCAGAAGTAGGGGCAATGTAGAATTGTCCAGGCAGTCTAGTTGCTTTATCCGCCAAGGTACCAAGGTAGATTTAACTGAAGGATGTGATCAAGTTATCTCAACTCCCCACAGAGTAAGACAAGATAGCAACACTCCCCAGCGGAGTATAGGCATTCATCAGCAAGCATCCCCGGCAGTCTTGATCTAAGATGGTTCCCCGGCAGAATACAGACACTCCAATGGAATCATTTTCCCGTACAGTCTGAAAGTTTCCCCAGGAGAGTTGATTCATATCCCCAGCAGGTCTTGAAGCTTATCCCCAGTAGATTCTAGAAGCTTATCCCCTGCAGAGTACGGACGTCTCTCCCGAGCTTTATTCAAAGTTATTCCTCACAAGGGCTTATAATTGGGTTATCCTCAGCTAATTGCCACGGAAGATCGCCCTCGGAGAAGTTCTTCCTATCCCCAGCGGAGTTTATCATTGTCATCCCCAGAGGAGCTTATCATTGTCATCCCCTGAGGAGTTTATCATTGTTATCCCCAGCGGAGTCCATCATTGAAATCCTCAGTGAAGCTCTCGTCAAACTTCAGCAAAGTATCTCTTCCACAGAGCAATTCCCCGCAGAGTAATCTCTCCAACAAGTTTATTCCTCAGCGGAGTCATCTTCTCCTACCGGCGTATTCTTACAACCGTCATCCCCAGCGGAAACAAAGAACTTTACTCTTCAACATCAGCCCAGGATTTAATTCCCCAGCCAATCGTCAAGGATTTATTTTCCTAGACGAAAATACATTCATAAACATTTTGCATTTCATACATCTTGCTTACATACATGATAACATGCATACAACACTATCTCGTTTTGAACATCGTCATGCATTTCATACATCATGACATTGCATACAACTAATGTTTTGCCTTTTCAGGGAAAAAGACAATCCAAAAGACAACTACCTTCAACTGTCACAATTTCCAGATTCGATTCCTGGATCTAGCCAGGGCACATCTGTGAGTGATCAGTTTCCGGATTCGATTCCTGTATCTAGCCAGGGCACGTCTGAAGAGTTTGAAGATTCGATTCCTGTATCCAGCCAGGGCATATCTATCAACTGACAACAATTCCAGATTCGATTCCTGTATCTAGCCAGGGCACATCTGAAGAGTTTGAAGATTCGATTCCTGTATCCAGCCAGGGCATATCTATCAACTGACAACAATTCCAGATTCGATTCCTGTATCCAGCCAGGGCATATCTGTTGACAACTAATTCCAGATTTGATACCTGCATCCAGCCAGGGCATATCTGTGAGCATCCGATTGTAGATTCGACACCTGTATCTAGCCAGGGCATATCTACATGAGGAGATTTAAGATCAAACACATGTAACAAGCCAGGAAAACATCTATCTTTCTCAAAATACACAAGTTCTCGCTAAGGAATCTCTTATGCGATCAACACTTCCAAATGGCATCTATAAGCCCATTCCCGACAAAGTTCTATCACATCTCCAGATGGCATCTGTAAGCCCATCTCCCTATTCACCATCTCTCCAAATGGCATCTATAAGCCCATTTCCGACATCACATTGCTGATACTCCAACATGCGAGTGCAAATTTCCGGGCACTCTAGTGTCCAATCTCCTTTCACCCTCGAGTCACAAAAGGCAAACTTGCCAATCTAACTCTTCAGGTTCAAGAAGATTGAACAGGGCAACTGTTGTACCCCAAAATTTTCCCTCCCATTTCCTCAACATTTTCTCATCACAAGACCCTTGGAGCTCAAGATCCAGTTAGGGTTTCCTCTGCTCAAGACTTCTCCTTGCACTGTTGACCCAAATTAGGGTTTGTGTTTGCACAAAGATATTTTGACCTAAAATGCCTAAGATGACTTTCTTGCTTCATGTTGGACTCCCAAGTTTATCCATACCAAGTTTCAAGTCTTGATTCCAAATTTTGCCCAGTCAATTGGACAGTTGACCTAGAAATCAACTGTATTGGGGAAAAAGTCAACTGTGGCCAATTGACAGTCAAATCTCATGAAAATTAACCCACATCAACATTATGAACTCACATGGACCATTTGATCAAGTTTGGATCACAATTCCACAAGAAATTTGATCAGATCACCAAAAGGGCAAAATGGTCATTTTTAGGGTTTTGACTGCACAAAGGCATTTTTTGACTGTTTGACCTAACCAATGGCAAATCAAGCTCACATATGGACTCAAGGACCCCATGAAATTGTCTTGACATGCTCAACAAGTTCAAAAGATCCCAAATACACAAGATTGACAGTTGAATTTCCCAGTCCATTGATCAATTTTGACTGTATACTGAAAAGTCAAACTTTGACTTTTTGGTCAAAATCAAGTGTCAAGATTCATTTTTCATCAAAACATGCCAAATCATGAAACTTGTTCATAAAGAAATCAAGAATTGCAAATTAGGGTTTGAAATGAAGATTTTTCATAACTTAGAATTTTTCTAAGTTATGAAAAACCCTAATTTTTTCTTAACTTTGCCCCACTTTCTCACCAAGATTCATTTGGATTCAAGCAAAAGTCAAAACATGAAAGTTGTAGCCTATTGCAAAATCTACAACTTTGATTCACAAAGTTTTCCCAAAAGAAGCTTGTAGCTCAAGTTACAATTTTTGGAACAAGGGTACCAAACCATTTTTAACTTAGAGAAAATTTGACCTATTTTAGGCAAGGTTTTTACCTAACTTCAAGACCATTTTTCACATACTTCCACTTGTAATTTCAATTTTCATTTCAAAGATGGATTATAGTACACATTCCAAGCTTTCCAAAATGTCCAAGAACTCATCAAACAACCTCATGGTTAGAGAGAATCGAATTTGGCAATATGGGAAAAACTCACTTTGTTCATGACCAAATTACATGTCCATACACTTAGGCAATTTTGAACTCAGCTTGCATTTCTTGATTACAGGCCCTAAATCCCTTTTGCACTCATAAATTTAATGCAAACTCATTGTGCCAAGACCATATTTTATGTGTTCAAGCATTGCATAGAGGTTTAGTCCCAAAGTAGAAAAAGCATAATGGCCATTTTTGCAAAAGTGGAACTTTATGTCAATTGGCAATCCAAGCAAATACAGTGCATATCCTCTTGGCACAAGTTATTAGACTAATTACACTGATCAATGCCAAGGTTTGCAGCACATTAGGGGGGCCTCTACCTGTCTAAAAACTCAAGTGGCCTTTTGTTGCTTAAGTAAGAAGAAAGCTAGCATAACATAAGATAACTATCATTCCTGTAAACCAAGCCTGAAGCAAAGACTTTGTACACTTTCAAGACATCCTAACTGAGCTAGAACATGAGTGAACCACCTCCATTGCCTTCTAAAACACAGAATCACCCTCAAACTGCCCAAACAGAGCATCTGCTGCAGATTGGGTTCCATAGCTCAAACCTTTCATGCATTCTTGCTAAAACCACTTCAAACACATCCCACAACATTTCTTGAAGCTATTCCAAACCTCAAACACGACCTGTAACACTCCCAATCAACATCACCATTTTCATTTTTCTGTTTTGCAGGTGGAGTTCTATAACTCGATTCAGCTAGTTTCAAAGCAAAGTAACACTTGGAATAGCACCCCTGGACATCAAGGAAGTTGTACCAATCATCACCTTGCATTGAAGACACCTCCATCACCAGATACAACTTCAACTGAACAGCTCTACAGGTTTCATGTTGGAAGATTTGGCAAAAGATCAAGGAATTGGAAGATAGAAAATGCGTGTTTTCTTGAACAAAAATGCTGGAGGTTGAAGATGACAGGGTCATTGGGCTGGGCTTGATTTGTTATTTCTGTTTACACCTCATTTTCACACACACACCCCCTAGGCCCATTTTGCTTATTTTTATGATTTTTTGACTTTTGTTTTTTTATTCCTGACTTATTTATTTTTTCTTATAATATTAAAAAATAAAAAAATATTTTTTACACCATTTTCATATTTATTAGGCATTTAAATAATATTTGTACATAAATAAATACATAAACACTTTTATTTAAAAATACTAAAAATAATGCAAACTTATTTTATTTCTGATTTTTATTTTATTTTCTCTCTTGAAAACATTTTATATCAAAAATACTTTTTTTTTGTAAATATTAAATATTATATTTTTTACACATATTTAATATATTTATCATATAATACAAATACATATATATTTATTAGTATATTTAGGTTAAAAAATACAAAATATACACATTTTTACTTTTATTAATATTTAATATTAAAAATACCTTTTTGACAAATATACTTCATTTTTATTTTATTTTTGTATATAATAAATAAATATTGTACATATTAAATAATTAATATCTTTTATTTAATAAATTAGGGTTTTTGCCCTAAATGCATAAAAACTCCAAAAATAATACTTTTTTTATTTTGTTTATTTGACATAAAAAATACCTTTTTTCATACACATAAAAAAACATTTTTTGCATATTTATTCCATTTTTATTTAATTGTTGTATACTAAATATCTTGTAAATAATTCAATTTTGATGTAATAGTCTAGGTTTAAATTCCTTGTCAAAATATCCCCATTTGAACATTTGTACCCCCCTTCCCATATATTGTGTTGTAATAGTTTAGGACTTTATTTTTCGCACTTTATTGCTTTCTAAATATACCATGCTATAATTAGGGTTTGTATGCGAATCAAAAACAACAAAAATAGTTTGACCTAATTTCAAGATAAACAAGCATGAAAATGGACAATACAAATCACACTTGCACCCCTAGGGTATTCCACTTGTTGCCTTCAATAAATGGGCCATATTGCATGTTAGGTCTCTTTGGGCAAAACAAACACAATCAAATGATCATAGTCCCTCGATGACGCTTTCGAAAGTTGCCTAAAAAATGATCAAGTCCCTTAAAGAAAACATTGCCCAAAGATACTTGGCACCATTGCAATTATGGTCTAAACGATGACCCGCGCCCGTCCCTTTCACATCCTAACACAAGATTGTGCACCAAATGCACTGGTGGAACAAAATTGTTAAAAGGGTTAAAAACATAGAAGAAATCTTTGAGAAATTTAGGAGTAGATAACCTCTTAGTTACTTGAATCAAACTTGCAAAACAAAACACTTGCCTGTTTTCTAAACTACACCTCACAACACTTTCAAAACAAACTTTCAAAAACAAATGAAAATCTTTTCAAAAGACATACATCTTTGTATACATCCCAACATAGATCATTAAAAAGGTTGCCACCACATTGGCCTCTTTTCAAAAACATTTTCAAACCCACACACACAAAGCACCATTTCAAACAATTGAAAATTAAGGCAAGTTGATCTAAGCAAGTAACTAAGAGCCCATGGATAACCATGGATAGAAAGGGTGCTAACACCTTCCCTTTCTATAATCTACTCCTCGAACCCAAGAAAACATCTCAAAGGTTTTTGCTGTGCTTTTTAACCTTTCCTTAGGATAAAATAAAAAGTCGGTGGCGACTCTTGCTCAACCGAACATTTCCGAAAACAAACGCAAAACCATAGTCAGTTCTCCCACCGTATCACAATCGTCATCTGTGAGTCAATATCTTATTGATCTTCTATCTTTAACCATTGAGTTGGTAGTTTTTCGTCATTTGTGATTCAGTATCTTTTTGATCCTACCTTCGGTTATTGAGTTGACAGTTTACCGTCATCTGTGAGTCAATATCTTTTTGATTTTCTACCTTTGACACTGAGTTGGAAATTTACCACCATCTTGAGTTATGAGATTCACTCTTTTCAAATGTTCTAAGAATTCAAGCATTTTAAATTTTAATGGTTGTCATCATCAAAAAGGAGGAGAATGTGAAGACAAACTTCTCCAACATTGTGTTTTAATGAAGACAACTTTAACCTCTTAAGATCATGAGCATTATTAAAGAATGAGAAAAAGCTTCACGAGTCAAAGCTATGATATCAAGACTTATATCTCAAGCAACATTGTCAAGATGTTCTTCAACCTTTAGAGTTTGATCATTTCATTAAGTTACAAGTTGCAATTCCATCATATGTTCTACCATAGTGCTCATAAATATTCTGATTATTTCATCTTGATGTATTGCGTGTCTTTTAACATCAAATAATTTTGTTTCTAAATTATTTTAAGGTATTTTTCAAATTTGAACCAGGTGTAATCGATTACACCATATTGTTAACCAGTTACACAAATGAAAATTTTGGTGTTTTTCAAATCAACACCCGGTGTAGCCGGTTAACCAATACCTATAACTGGTTACACCTTTGAAATTTTGGAATTTTCAGAAAATGCTTCAATGTAACCGGTTACGATTATATGTTAACCGGTTACCACTAAAGCAGTGACACTTTTTGACTTAAAATTAGATTCTAAAGAATTTCAAAATGTATATATCAATCATGTCATTGTTTCATGATTACATGCTTATTCAAAAAGGTATTATGCTGATATAAATATCTGTCATATCATATTTTGTTTCTTCACCTCTTTCATTACAATTCAAACTTAATTTTTCAATATCAACCAAGTGGAATGTGTCATAAATTTTTGTGTAAAACTTTCTGCATTCAATTTTATTGTATCATTAAAAGTTTCATCATTACAATTCTGAGCACTTTGTGTAACATACTTTGGAATTGTTTACTTTAAAGGGAGGATCAGTTCTAACAATTGATAAATGTCTTGCAACTTCAAACTTCTTACAACATCCAGATTTGTGTATATACCTTATTGTCCAAGATTGTTGGAAACATGAAATGAAAAAGAGATGGTTGTTTTCTTTTTTTACTTTGTAAAATCATAAAGTGGTTCGTCTTATTGATTTGGTTAGCAACTTGTGTATAGAGGCTAGGATTAGGCGTGTACAAGGTTCTAATAAATAATGAAATCTCTTACATGTTGTAAGGAGATTAGACATGAGGAACTAGTATAATCCCTATATGTTCTTTACTTTTATGTATTTTAGCGCTTTCATAAACACCATCAAACCACAAAATTAAATTAACACTTCTCTAAAATCGAAAATCAATCAAAGCACCTATTTCACCCCCCTTCTTAGGTGCAATAAGTACTTACAAGACATCTAGTCCAACATCTATCCCCTTAGAGTAATATTTGACCGTTGATTACTCATTTTCGTTGTATTCTAATCTATTTTAGCCTTTGATTTTATTCTATTAAATTATTCTATTGTTTACACTTTACAAAATTGTTTTAGATAATTGCTTTTGTCAAGAAAATTTTAAATGGACATTACTTTTCAAAGTAACATAATTCATCCCACCTCTTGTGTTTGGAATCATTTATCCAACATGTGTGTCATTTTCTCTATAGTTTTTGGACAATGATGGTAATGATGATGACACCATCAAGTAGTTGTCTTCCTGTAATACTCCTTCGTTATTATTTATGGAATTTATATCTTACTTATCACTTCTCAAATGTGAGAATACTTATTTTGTATGTTGTTTTCGCGTTTTATTTTGCCACCAACTAACTGATTAGGAAGCATCTTAATCAATTAAGAAAGCGAAACATGACTCGTGTGTCGATTAAAACTTATATTTAATTGATTAAGTAGTAAATTTGCCAGCTAATCAATTAGGAATCCTCTTAAGCAATTATGTTTCGAGTCGTGCTAAAATATTTCCCAACTAGTTAGGTCTAATCAATTAAAGAGTAGCCTCAATTCATAAATTATTTGTCTTTTTGTTCAAATTTTTTTCTCTTTATATAAAAATTCCTTTTGACTCTTTTATATATATATATATATATATATATATATATATATATATATATATATATATATATATATATATATATATATATATATATATATATATATATATATATATATATATATATATATATATATATATATATATATATATATATATATATATATATATATATATGTGTGTGTGTGTGTGTTTTATTATTACTCCCTCTATTCTTTTTTAAGTGTCGTTTTAAAAGATTTTTTTTATTTATATTTAAATATTATTTTTATAGTTTAATATTATAATTTATCAATTTTACTCTTACTTTCTCGTTAACTCCACTTCACATTTTCTATAAAAATAATTATTTTCTCAATTAGTTATTGGAAAAGAAAAAGAAAAAGTGTATGACTTAATTTATTTGGAAAGAGAAAATAAATGAGGATATAATAGAAAAAATAACTCTAATTATTCATTATCTTAGTTGAAGAGTTTTATGCTAAAATGACACTTAAAAAATAAACGTAGGAATATATACTATTCCAGTCTGATTTATAAGCAAAAAAAATAACTTTCACGATTATTAAGAAAAACAATTAAGTGTATTTAATTTTCTTAATTTCATGTAAAAAAGACAATATAATTATTAATATATACTCAATTAAGACTTTTGTATTTATTTATAAAACTTTTGCTTATAAATTAGGCCGGAGGGAATATTAATATAAATAAGTTATTACTATATATTCTTAGCTTATATTTAAATTAATTTTATTTTAAAATAAATGTTATTCTTAATTTTTTAGGTTTAATTGCAATTTTGGTCTCTTTATTTAATTTTTTTTATTGATTTTGATCTCTTCATTTTAAAAACCACCATTTTAGTCTCTTTTTTAAGTTTTTTTATTTAAATTTTCCTCATTTTAAAAATTATGATTTCGATCCATTTTTTAACTTGTAAGTTGCAAATTTAGTCCCTTTTTTAAGTTTTATTTTGAATTTTGATTCCTTTTTCATCATCACCAAAATTAAAAAGGAGACTAAAATTACAACTTAAAATTTAAAAAAAAATTAAAATCATGATTTTTAAAATGAGGGAACAAAAATTCAAAAGAAAACATAAAAATTAGACTAAAATGATAATTTTTAAAACAAAACAAAAAAACTAAATAAAGAGATCATAGTTACAATTAAACCTAATTTTTTATGTATAATTAATTATATATTTTAATACCTTTTATTTAATAAGACATCTTTGGACACATTAATAATACCAAAAATTTTAGTAATAAAAACAAAGTGTTGTAACAACTTTATTATCCTTCTTAATTTGTGTGCTAAAATTTTAAAGAACATTTATTTTAAAACTAAAGGAGTGTCTTCTTATTTAATTTAATGTGGTCAAAAGGAATAAGATTAGAAGAGATCACAAGGAAGTAGAGTAGACCTCAGAAGACCTGACGAAATAGTTAACCCGTTTCTTATTGGCTGCTTCCTTTTCCTTTTTACAAGAAAAAATACACTGCCACGTGTCGGTGAACGACTAGTAGCTTTTCCGTGTTTAACCGGCAATTATATTATTAAAATATAAAATAGAAATATTTTAAAATTCTAACGCATGCGATGTAAAGTGGAGAGTAGTAAACAGGTGATATCAGAGCTCAACAGAGCGCAGTGTCGGAATATAACCATCCATCATTTTCTCGTGATTCACCAACTCAACATTCTCTTCTTTTTATTCATTCACCTTCCACTCTTACCTCACGCGCATTTCTCATACCACTTTCCACGCGCCATTCCACGCTCTTCCTCTCTTCTTCTTAGGGTTTTTACCTTTCCTCTCACATTCATCATCCTCGTTTGCTTTACTACAATGTCCACCTCCGTCGATCGTTTCGCTCTTCCATGTCAGTTTCTCTCTCTTCTCTCTCGTTTCATTCTTCATTTTTGCTTTGTGGTTTGATTTGTATATTGTTTTGGTTTTGGTTTAGGTTTTGAGGGTTTTTCTGGTAGTGATGAGAAGAGAGAAAGGAGATCTGATTTTGAGAACTCTGAGGATGAGAGAAGGACTAGAATGGGATCTCTTAAGAAGAAAGCTCTCAATGCTTCTTCTAAGATTAAGCATTCTCTTAAGAAGAAAGGTGGCAGGACGAAAAGCGATGGCCGAGTTAGTTCTGTTTCTATCGAGGATATTCGCGATGTCGAAGAGCTTCAGGCTGTTGATGCGTTTCGACAATCGTTGATCCTCGATGAATTGCTTCCTCGAAAGCATGACGATTATCATATGATGTTAAGGTAGCCTTGATTAGTGTTATTAGTGTTGTTTACTTAGATCAAGTTTTACTATTTTAATTGATTTATATATCTTTTTTGCAGATTTCTTAAAGCGAGGAAGTTTGATATTGAGAAAGCTAAGCATATGTGGGCCGATATGCTACAGTGGAGGAAGGATTTTGGTGCTGATACAATCATGGAGGTAAATTATGTAAAGCATGATTGACCATTGAGATGATCGTTTGATTTGGATTGACTTATTTGAATTTATCCACTAACATGAGTTGGGTGACTTTATCAAGTTCTCCGAGATAACTTATAAACCAACTTAGAGTTATACAAATTTATTTTATCTTTTGTTATACAAATAGCTTATGCAAGCTTAATCATAAGAATTTATTTTAATAAGCATTTGTGCTTTAAGCTGCAAATACGCTGTTTATCCAAATAGGCCCTAATTGATGTTCTTATTCTTAGCATTGCTTCATATGTGTTTGAAGTGTATTGTTTTCATCAGGAATTTGAGTTCAAAGAAATAAATGAAGTGGTTAAGTATTATCCACATGGTCATCATGGTGTCGATAAGGAGGGAAGACCTGTTTACATTGAAAGGCTTGGAAAAGTGGATCCAAACAAACTTATGCAAGTTACAACTATGGATAGATATGTCAAGTACCACGTAAGGGAGTTTGAGAAATCTTTTGCAATAAAGTTTCCTGCTTGCTCTATTGCTTCTAAGAGGCACATAGATTCAAGCACTACGATCTTAGATGTTCAAGGCGTGGTATGTTGCTATTGATTGTTCCACATTGCATTGCTTGTGAGTTTATGTAACATGCAGAAATATTTATGTTATACTGGTGTCTTTAGGGCCTCAAGAACTTTTCAAAAGCTGCCCGGGAACTCATTACTCGATTACAAAAGATTGACGGTGACAATTACCCGGAGGTTAGCAATCTCAGTTCCTCTGATTTTTTTATGTTCGTTGTTCTGATTTTGTCGGCCTAGTTGTAAGAAATTTGAAACATGAACATATACTAAGGTCTCAATCTCAATGATTAATGACTTTTCTTCTCTTTTATGAATGATACAGACTCTCTGCCAAATGTTTATCATAAATGCTGGCCCTGGGTTTAGGATGCTGTGGAGCAGTGTCAAATCTTTTCTTGATCCCAAAACAACTTCAAAGATTCATGTATGTAAAATTGCTATATTTTAGCTGTCTAAGACACACGTTTGTTATTTTTTGATGGGTTAACGCTGGTGATTTGGCTTGATGTCTCGTTGGAATCATTATTTAGGTTCTTGGAAACAAGTACCAAAGCAAATTGCTTGAAGTAATCAATGCCAGGTACATAATGATTGTCTTACTCATTTCTGTTTCTCTGTATGTTTTAGACTTGTTGTTCTTTTTATTCTATTGACCTTTTTATATCATTAATGCGGTGTATTAGAGTTTTCACCCATTCATCACTACCAAAAACCAATTCACATTATCCTTTAAATAGCCTAATTTTTTGTGAACTTAATAAAGTGAGTTGCCAGAATTTTTGGGAGGTAGCTGCACATGTTTAGATCAGGGAGGTTGCCTCAGATCTGATAAAGGGCCTTGGAATAACCCTGAAATTATGAAGGTTAGGCTATGTGCTGTAGTACTTATTTGCCTTCTGATTGTTCATCTGGTGATATACTAAATCAAATAATTGTATGTGGACATTTTGTAGATGATTCTCAGTGGTGAAGCTAAGCGGCCAAGGCAAGTGGTAAAAGTTTTAAACAGTGAGGGGAAGGTTATTGCATATGCTAAGCCACGAAGCCCAATGGTAATTTGTTATCTGATTTTCATTATTTGCTTGAAGCTTGTTTTGATTCCTTTGCCTCTTCAGTGTCCTTTTCTTCTTATGACTTGTTAGATCATGCCACTTCATTCTTGCAGGTAAAAGGAAGTGATACATCCACAGCGGAATCGGGGTCTGAAGCTGAAGACATAGCTACTCCAAAAGCGATGAAGAGTTATTCAAACCTAAGGTTGACTCCTGTTCGTGAGGAAGTAAGTGTTGACCTTGTCTTTTGTTAACTCGTTGTTTTCTTAAATGGGACAATTTTAATTGATTGCAACTTTTTTCGGGCATTCCTCCAGTTCATAAATTTGAATGGCATAATTTTATCAAATCATTTTGCTCCTATTATTCTGTGAGTTTAATGACTATTTAATTTAATGGCACATGTTTAAAGGTATCACAAGGATGATCAAATTTTAATGTAATGCTTGACAAGTAGCCCGAGTCTATCCCAAAACACTAAGTTATTTACATTTTGTGTTGTATTTCAGTCAAAGGTAGTTGGAAAGTCAAGCTATGCTGTTAATGGTAACTTAGCTGGGTATGATGAATACATTCCAATGGTAGACAAAGCTGTTGATGCTGTCTGGAAGAAACAAGCATCACTCCAGACGTCACCTAGTAGAAAAGGTTAACAGCTTTAACTTATTATTTATGTTACATACTCTTTCTAGCGCTTATTCTCCAAAGTGTCAAAATTGTGAGTGCTGTATGTCGGGTTGTCAGAAAACTCTATAGAAACTTATTATTCCCATAGTCTTTGGAGGACATTGAATGATGCAAATGCTTGATTGTCACTACCAAAGAATCTGTTCACTTAAATAATGAATTCATGAGTCGTGCCTAATCAACGTTAGATCAAAATTAACATATATTTTGATAGGTTTTATGGAAGACACAAACATGGTTTTCTTTATTGCTCGTTATATTGTCAATACGCTGTGCAGCATACACTATTACCACAAATAGGAATCCACTGCCTTGTCTAATAGACTAATAATTAAAATTTGAGTTTTATTTTCAACAAATTTAAAAACAAGATAAGGTAACTTATGGAAATGGTTTATTCTATACCTGCTGTAGTGAGTTCTTGACTTTAAAAACAAACCCACCCAGGGCATGCAATTGAAAATTTAAGTTCTTGGAGCAGTTGATCCTTGACATGACTTTTGTGCTTGTCAATGCTTTAAGAACAAAAGGCTTCTGTTTGAGCTCAGGGCTGATTTGGAATATAAACAAGTCCACCTGCTCCTAAAAACTTAAGCTTTTGGCATAGTTGGCGCCTTGCTTGGTATCTTGATTTTAATTATTGATTTTGCTCTGGAATTATGTTTCCATTACAGGAACACCTCCCCTTCCTGACATTCCAAAGCCACCAGAAAGTATTCAAGCTAGGATTTGGATAGCTCTGTCATTTTTCTTTTTGACTATGTTTACTTTCTTCCATTCTCTTGCATGTCGTGTCACCAAGAAACTTCCATCAGTATCATTCAATAAGAGTACTTCAGAGCTAACTCTTGATACAACAAACATGTGCCCAGCTCCAGCAAATACAACGACAAGTGTCTTATCCTCCATGATGCAAAGGTTAACTGAGCTCGAAGAGAAGGTTGACATGCTAAAGTCTAAGCCATCTGAGATGCCTTGGCAGAAAGCAGAATTACTAAATGCTGCAGTCTGCCGGGTGGATGGTTTGGAAGCAGAGCTAATTGCAACTAAAAAGGTAGGATGCTACAATTTTGTTCTACGTTATATTTTATAAGAAACTGCAGTCTCGGTGAATCACTTTAGATATGGAAATCTATTACATTTAGCTATTTTCATTTTTTATTGTTCAATTTGTGATGAGTGGTTTGAATAGTATGGCACGAGATCGTAGGTTCAAACCTCATTGTTTCCTCTATACCCGAAAAACCTATAACTTGCTTTGCACCTAGTAGCTAACTGCTCTATGAGTATAAGCACATAAATAGAAAAGGAACCAATGTTTTATTCTTTTTAATGTCTGATTTAAGTTACCATTAAAATGAAGAAAATAGTTCATAAAACATGGAAGATATTTGTTAAAAATTAAAAGAGAAAAATAAATGTTATGTTTGCTTGTTAATTATTTTCAGCTACCAAAGCTGGTTTATCTAACATGTTGGTTAATAGATGAATGTATTTATTTGTGATCAAGCTGATCCTCAACTAATAAGGTTCAAGAGTTTTAAGTTGTTTTAGCTTTTAATTTCTTATCAGGAATTCACGTCATGTTGAATTGTTCAAATTGATTGTTGCAGTTGTGCTTGTATTCTTTTATGTGTGCATAGCTTCTCATTTGTTCCATATCTGAGTGATTATCTTACATTTACACTTTCTGGATTGTGCAATAGGCTCTCTATGAAGCGCTAATGAGACAAGAAGAGTTGCTTGCATATATTGATAGTCAAGAAGAAGCTAAGTTGCAGCGGGTATGACACATTTATTTCAAACAATAAAAACCTTATGGACTTCTTTTCTTGCTCAAAATTCTGATATTTCTATTCCTTTATTTTGCTTCATGTTAATCAGAAGAAGTCTTGCTGGTGACTTTTGTTGATATGCTTATAAAGCCACTCTGGAGGGGACATGGTTGTGGACCTTGAACATGATGTAAACCCTGAAAATTGATTTTAAATTTTGAGTATACTCAATGAAGAATTGTTTCAAAGTTGTGTATAGTTAGGATGACTACTTGGTTTAAAACAAGCTTTGACTAAAATATGGTAAATTGGGGATGGTTTGGTTAGTTTAAAACAAGCTTTGACCAAAATATGGTAAATTAGGGATGGATTGGTCAAAATTATCAATCGCACTTTTGGCATCCAACTCAATTATGAAATTGTCAATTCTCACAACTAGCACGTAGCAACACAAATGCTTCACCTTCTTTCACTCTTAACAAAGGTGCATAAGATAAAGTTTCAGTACAAAGTTACCATTATGATTCTTCAAACACATCAATGCCCATTTTATTATCGGTAAACTTTGTATTCACGCTACACTTCAACATATCATAGGGTAGTGACAATATTACATCATTTTAGCATCCTCTTTAATATTCTCCTAAAATTTCATGGCTCTTTCGTATGCTCCATATCGTCATGCATAGCATTTGTAGAACAGTAGTAAAAAAATAAATCCGTTATACTAGAGCAGTTAGAATTTTCACTAATTCATGCTGTCAAATTATTGAATATTATGGTTTATAAAAAACAGATTTTTAAATTTATTAGATTTAAATTTGAACTATCCAATATCGGTTGAATGTCTGAAAATGTGTTTTTTTATTGGAGGCAATTTGGGTCCAATCAGAAATGAAATCTCGTGCAATTCATCTGATTTTAATCTGACGATCAGTTTCACTTGAATGTGTGAAAGCGTATTTTTTTTACTACAATCAATTTTGGTACCAATAATCAAAGACATGGCTAAAAATATAAATAGACAATTCTAATTTTCTCTATTACAATAGAATAATTCACAAACAAGTGACTAAAATTTTCCCCAAAATACAAATTACCTTTTTAGTGAGTAATATTAATCTTGTATGTGTTAATGATGTAATTTGAAATTTAAGAAACTCATTTCATATATTAAATGAATGAAGAGAAAGAAAAGTTAAATGAGAAACTATGATCCTCTATTTATGAAGATCAATGGGAAGTTAGTTAAGATACAAACTAACTTCCACAATTAATTCTAACCAATTTCTAATAAGAAAAAAAAAACAGTTTGAAAGGTTGTTTGTTACTTTCAAACATATATTTAAACATTAGGATCAAAATTTCTTAGCATCATTCAAACAATTTTTTTTAAAGGGAGAGACTTTCAAGTCCCAACTAAAGACAAGGACTCTCCAAGTGTAAATTAGATGCATCTATCACATTATTTACAAAACAAATTTATAGGCAAACTCTATCGTAAACCTGCATTCAATGAGATCTAATGTTATTTTATTGCATTGAATCTAAAAGAGGTGTTTGTAGAATTGCTTTAGCCTCATCATGATCAAATAACCTATAAACCAACTTAGGATCTCATTCTTTATGAGTTGCTTTGTAAATTTTTTACATCTACCATCCTTTTCCAACTTTTTTCTTATTAAAATACCACATTTTTACAATTATATACTAAACTACCACCTTTTCAAAACAATTTTTTTTTGAATCCGGAGAAGCATTGGGCGGATCCTTCAAGAATTATAGAGCACCTTCCAATTCATTGGGGTTTTATTGGGCCGTTTTTTTGTTTTATATTTATTTTAATTATTTTATTTTATTTAAAGGCAAAATATTTATTTTGGTCCCTTAGTTATAGGTCATGGTCCAGTTTAGTCCCTTATCTTTTTTTTTCTTCGTGTCAAATTGGTCCCTTAATTTTCAAAATGTAACCACGTTAGTCCTTCAGTTAGTGAAACATTAGTCAAATTCAAAAAACAGACTCCAGGTGGCATTTGTCTTGCTGAAGTGGCGAGTTGGAGTCCAGATGGCAAATCATAAGGAAAGGCAATCTCCAAAACCAAGCGAAAGGATCAAATACGTTCATTTTATCCAAGTCTAATCTTTTCCCAAAACCAAAAGAAAGGTGAAGAACGAGAATATGCAGAGGCGATTTTGGAGGGGCTTGCGAATGCATAGATGATTGCGAAGGTGATTGCATTCCAGGTAAGTATTCACAAATCCTTTGGTAACTGAATTAGGGTTTCATATATATATGGATTTAGGGATTATGAATGTTTGTTATGCAATTTAGAGATTTAGGTATTATATTCTTGTTTGTTCTGGGATTTAGGGATTTAGGTATTCTTTATTCTCCGTGTTGTCGTAACTGAATGTTTGTTATGAGATTTAAGGATTTTGGTTTAATTGACGAATTTCTAAAGCTCGTAATTCACCACAATGGTGAATTCATTGATCCAGAATTTAGTGTTTATAAAGGAGACTTGATATCTAATTTGACAGTAGATGTTGATAGGTGGAGTTATTTCGAGTTAGTTGGTGTATTAAAAGATTTAAGTTATACGGACAATGTAGAGAAGATGTATTACAAGGACCCATAATTTGGGATGGATGAACTAGTTATGACAAATGTGCTCTAGAAATTGCATACTTATACAGGGTGCACCAAAGTGTGGATATCTACATTCAACATAATTTGTATCAACCTGAGTATTGTGATGGTCCTATTGTTGAGGAGCCTGGGAATATTGTAGATGAGATGGAGGAGTTGCTTAGCAAGCTGCATGATGACATTGAAGAAAAGTTGAAGGATTCTAATGTTGTTGTGGAAGAAAGTAATGCTGGATTGAATGATGCTAATGTTGTTGTGGAAGAAAGTAATAATGGGTTGAATGATGATAATGTTGTTGTGGAATAAGGTAATGATGGATTGAATGATGAAAATGTTATTGTGGAACAAAGTAATGCTGGATTGAATGATGTTAATGTTGGGGTAGAAGCAACAAGTGTTAAATTAGAGTCAAACAATTTAGAGGTGGAGTCAAATAATGATGGTCAAGTGCATGATTAATCCAGTTTCGATGACAGTGAGGATGAAAGTTATCAGTATGAGAGTGCCCTTGAAGTGGCCTTTGAAGATGGATCTGATGGTTATGAAGATATTAATGAAAATGAAATTGCTGACCTGACTGTATATGATAGTAATGAAAACTCAAAAGGAAAAAAGAAAGTGCAATAAAGATAAAGAAGAATATAAAGGGAGTGACAATGACAATGATGATCTCCAAAGTGGTTGTGACAGTGATGACAATAGTGAGGTTAAAAGGAAGAAATACCCAATTTTCAAATAAATAAAGGATATGTCCAATTACAAATGGTAAGTAAGAATGTATTTTACTTCAAAGGATGACATTAATGAAGCGATAGCCTCATATGCTATTCAAAATGGTAGAGCCCCCAAGACCATAAAAAATGATAAGAAAAGGGTGAGGGTGAGATGTAAGGATGGTTATGAGTGGGAGGTGTATTTTGCCAAGTTATTAAATGAGGAATCTTGACAAATAAGGAAAGTAATTGGCAATCATAATTGCAATAGGGAGTAGCAAGAGGATTCAGAATGCATTGAAAACAACCTTAGGTTGAAGGTGAAGGACATTAAAGAAAAGGCATTAGGGAAGTGAAATGTAGGGATAAACAATACTAAAGCAATAAGAGCAAGAGTGGCTGCAAGGAATAGGGTTAATAGTTCATTTTTGGGTGATTACACTAGGATATATGACTATTGTCATGAAATGCTAAGATCCAATTCAAGGTCAACAATTAAGATGAATGTTGAACCTGTTCCAGAAGGTGTTGAAGATCAAAGACCATTTTTTTAAAAGGCTTTACATATGTTATGCAGGGTGAAAGGAAAATTTCAAATTATGTAGGCATGTGATAGGATTGGATGACTGCTTTTTGAAGGGGTGTTGTGGAGGTAAAATTCTGGCAGTTATAGGAAGGGATCCTGATGATCAGATGCTTCCTATAGCATTTGTAGTTGTTGAAGGTGAAAATAGAGATAGCTGGACATAGTTTTTGAAGCTATTGATTGATGATCTGGGAGATGGACATGAATGTCTCTCATACACTTTCATTTCAGACCAACAGAAGGTACACTAAATATAACATTTACTCTTACAATTATATGATTATTTTTTTGATAATTTACTGTTAGTTATGAATGCTTTTACAGGGACTTTTACCTGCAATGGAAGAGTTGTTGCTCAATGTTGAACATCGATTTTGTGTTAGGCATCTATATAACAATTTTAGGAAGAAGTATCCTAGAAAAATGTATAAGGAACTTATTTGGAAGGCTGTAAAATCTACCTACTCACAAGCTTAGGAAAGAGATATGAGGGCAATGAGAGTGATTAGTGGAGAGGCATGTCTCTATATGATGAAGACTCCACCAAGATATTGGTCTAGATCATATTTTAGGACAACCAACAAGTGTGATGTTGTGCTAAATAACATGTCAGACGCCTTTAACAATGTTATTGTTGAAGCTAGAGCTAAACCACTAGTAACAATCCTTGAGGAGATCAGAACTTACATGATGGAGAGATGGGCAAAAAAAAAGAATGAGGTTCCAAGATGTATCTGGTAATGATATTTTGCCCAATATTAGAAATAAGATGGATATAACAAGTGCCTTCATAAGCTTATGGCATGTCATGTATGGTTCTGTTATTTCATTGGTTTAGTTCTATTATTTCAAATTTAATTTTTATTGTTACTGTTAATTGCAGAATGTCAGATGAGTACATGTTTGAAGTAAGGCATGTGGAAAACCCAGCTGAAACATTCACTGTGAATTTGAATGACTACTCGTGCTCATATAGAAGGTGGGAACTTAGAGGACTTCCATGTGTCCATGCCATATCAACCATGAAGAGTAGGAATTTAAAAGTTGATGATTATGTTCTAGAATATTATAGGGTATCTAGATACAAGGAAGTATATAAGTTTGTGCTTTATCCTGTGAATGGATCCAATATGTGGGCCAATACTCCATATCCATATATGCAGCCACCTAAGTTTAGAAAGATTCCTGGTAGACAAAATAAAAGGAGAAACCTTGAGCAAGGGGAGATTGATGGAATTGACAGAAAATTGAGAAGAATAGGCTTTATTTTGTAAAGTGCTCTAGGTGCAAGAAAACTGGACATAACAAGAAGACATGCAAGATCACACCAACTGAAACACAAGGCACTACAATACAAGACAATACAACACAAGGCATTGCAATTCAGGTTGAGACCAATGCAACACAAGACAATACAACACAAGGCAATGAAACTCAGGTTGAGACCAATGCAAGTCCAGGAAATGCAAGTCATATTGGGACAAGACAAGTTTTTGTATCTCAGACCACTGCAAATCAGGTTGCAGCAACACAAGCATCAGCTACACAGGGATACATGAGTGCAACTCAGTCTTCACAGGGAAAGGAAGTATCAGGGCAAGGCATAAAGGAGAAAGAAAGAGGAGCTGGAAAGCAATAAAAACTTGGTGTGAGAAAGACCTTTGTACCTCCAGGATCAATAATAAGATTCTCAACATCCAAGAATGTAATTGGTCCTACCACTAGGCGGTCTATTCCAACCAAGAGAAGCACATCAAAGAGAACCATCTAGTTATAATTTTAGGCTCTATGTAGTTTATGGTATTATGTAATATGTAGTCAGTATTTTGGAACATGTCTATGTAACATGTCATTCTTTCAGCATTTTGGAACATGTCTATGTAACATGTATATGCATTTTGAAACATATCTATGAAACATGTCTAGGTCTATCAACAATATAAAGTAATGTCATTTTGTGATAATGTTAATTTAATCTGATATGTTCAAGTTCATATTATCAGTTCATATTAAACTGATAATATTCATTTAATCTGATATGTTCAAATTAACCTGATACGTTCATTTACTGGTAATGCCCAAAATTATATTGTTACAAACAATGATATGCCAAAGAAAAGAAGTCATATTAAACTAATAAATTGTGTTACAATTACACATAAGATTGCATATTACACCTGATACATACTCCTAAAACAACTTAATGAAACATACACATAACATTACAAAACACATAATCTTCAATGATTGTTTCCACTTCAACATCTTGTTCGGTTGAATTTAAAGTTCTGACATAGCATCCCCTAATTCTTCAACTCTAACCCTCAAATATTCATACTGATTCTTGATTTCATCTAAATCCTTTGCTATGTTTTCCAACCTATTAATCAATACTTGGTTTATGTCTTCTTCCAATTCCTCATGAAACCAATCAAAGAAACCACATTCAAGGATCCCTGCAAATTTCAAAAATTGATCAAACTCTATTTACCATTTTTTAACATATCCAAATAGAAATTAGAGCCACCTTGTAATTGTGACAACCCAAAATCGTTAGCGCAAACAAAATAATGCTTCGTATTCATGGGGAATGGAACGAAACAACTTGAACAATATGAAGACGAAGATGAAAATGCATCTCGAGCAAATTAGGATTTGCACAGCTGAAGAAAACGCATCTGGAGTAGAGACGATGATGAAGAATGCATATAAAAAAGATGAAAATAACATGCCAGCTCACCTGCCACGTATGTCAAGTTAACGGACGTTTGAGCCCAACTGACGGAAGGGACTTATTTGTTACGTTTTGAAAATTAAGAGATCAATTTAATACGAAAAAAAATTAAGAGATCAAACTGAACCATGACCTATAATTAAGGGACCAAATTTTAACTAAAATATAATAAATTGGGGATAGATTGGTTAGTTTAAAACAAACTTTGACTTAAATATGGTAAATTCTCGATGATTTGGTTAAAATTATCAACCACACTTTTGACATCCAACTCAATTATGAAATTGTCAAATCCCACATCTGAACCATTAGCTAGCACGTAGTAACACAAATGCTTCACCTTCTTTCACTCTTAACAAAGGTGCATAAGATATAGTTTTAGTACAAAGTTACCATTATGATTCTTCAAACACATCAATGCCCATCTTATTGTCGGTAAGCTTTGTATTCACACTACACTTCAACACATCATAGGGCGGTGACAATATTGCATCATTTTAGCATCCTCTTTAATATTCTCCCAAAATTTCATGGCTCTTTCATATGCTCCACATCATCATGCACCACATAGTATGTTTTCTAGAGCATTTGTAAAAACAGTAGTAAAAAAATAAATCCATTATACATCAATAAATGAAATCCCTTGCCGTCAGAATTTTCACTAATTCATGCTGTCAAATTACTAATGAATGTTACGGTTTTATAAAAAACAGATTTTTAAATTTATTAGCTTTAAATTCGAACCATCCAATCTTGATCTGACAATCAGTATCGTTTGAATGTGTAAAAATATGTTTTTTTAATGGAGGCAATTTGAATCTAATCAAAAATGAAATCTCGTGCGGTCCATCCGATCTTGATTTGATGATCAGTTTCACTTGAATATATGAAAACATGTTTTTTTTTTACTGCAACCAATTTCGGTCCCAATAATCAAAAACATATGGCTAAAAATATAAATCGACAATTTTAATTTTCTCTATTATAATAGAACAATTCACAAACAAGTGACTAAAATTTTCCCCAAAATTTCTTGAGTATAGGTTTAGGGACAAATTATCTTTAGTGAGTAATATTAATCTTGTATGTGTTAATGATGTAATTTGGAATTTAAGAAACCCATTTCATATATTAAATGAATGAAGAGAAAGAAAAGTTAAATGAGAAACCATGGTCTTATATTTATGGAGATCAATGGAAAGTTAGTTAACAAACTAACTAACTTCCACAATTAATTCTAACCAATTTCTAAGTAAAAAAAAAAAAACAGTTGAAAAAGTTGTTACTTCCAAACATATATATTTAAACATTAGGATCAAAATTTCTTAGCATCATTCAAACAATTTTTTTTTAAAGAGAGAGACTTTCAAGTCCCAACTAAAAACAATGACTCTCCAAGTGTAAATTAGATGCATCTATCACATTATTTACAATAAATTTATAGGCAAACTCAATCATAAACATGCATTCGAATGAGATCTCTAAGTAATGTTATTTTATTGCATTGAATCTAAAAGGCGTGTTTGTAGCATTGCTTTGGCCTCATCATGATAAAATAACTTATTTGGGATCTCATTTCTTTATGTGTTGTTTTGTAAATTTTTTATATCTATATCTTTTTTCCAACTTTTTATTATTAAAATATCATATATTTACAATTATACTAGTAGGAAACCCGTACTGTTGTACGGGTCTAGTCGGAATTTCACATTACATGTATCTAAATCTGATTTGCAAAATTCTTTTATATATATCAAACATATATATTTAACCAAAATTTAGTTTATATTGAACCAAAAACAGAATAGTTAACAATGTTGCCGCTAATAATACATTCAAATTTTAAGCTTTTTAAGTACAAATATAAACATCTTCATGGTACCAATTTCAAATGCTATCTTATTAAATGATCGGAATCAACCAGTAACAATAACCTGCATGATATAGCTGTATCGTGAAATGTATAAAATAAGATCTCGATTTTTCAAAAAATTTACAAAACTAAATTAAGTCTGTGGCATCTACATATACAAAGATAGGGTGAAAAAAATTATCATCTAACAAAGTGCTTGGAAAACCTCCTTGTATACAACATTTGCAGTAGTCGAGCACGACACATTCTCCTTGTAATGTATTAAGATTTTAAGACCACTTTTGGTCGTAACTCTTGAAATGGCAACATACAATTGTCCATGACTAAAAATAGTAACAGACAAATACAATCCAACACTGTCAAGTGCTTATTGACCTTGAGATTTATTAATTGTCATTGGGTAAGAGACAATGATCGAAAATTGTCTGCTAATCAACTTAAATGGTCACGGTGGCTTGAAAGGTGACATAGACATTCTAGGAATGTAAAAAATATTATCTATGTTCTTTCCATACATTATTTTTGCCTCAATAACGTGATTGGCTAATCTTGTAACAACAAATCTTGCTCCATTGCACAATCCATCAGTTCGGTCTAAATTTCTCATTAAACTTTTAAAAAGAATATCACTAATAGCAACAACAATTAATGGGAATGATATGCAATTTGTATTGTGAATATGTAATTCATGTGATGCAACATAATTTGTTAAACTATTTTATTGATGTTGCAGGAACACTTTATGAGCAATAGGTTATGCCATTTGATTAAGTGCAATGTTTAATATTATTATTACAAATGTTATAAATCATTAAATTATATCTTATTAAATTAAATTATTAAATTAAATTATAGAAATTGTCAATGAGAGCACGCCCATTCACTTTACATGTAAGGAAGGTTAATGTAACCAATCATGGTTAGCACTAATAAGATAAAATTATAGCTTTTATTAAAGTAAGTATAGCATGACAATAGTATGCATATTGTATTGGTAAATCGTAAGCGTCATCATCAGTACTAACTTGAATCCATGCATTATCTACCGTGCAATAACTTTTTCTTTGGGAAAATGAATAGTTGGAATATTCACACACAATCATCAAGTATTGTAAAGGAAATTAAATGACATGTTTTTTTATGAGTATTATGAATGTAAAATCATCAAATAAAATAGGGTAAATATGGAAATGTATATTGGAGTGGGATGGTATGCGTTTGCTAAGCAGAAAAAGTGCTTATTGGAGATAAGTTTCTTTTCCACTATAACTCAGAAGGAAATGTTGTATGTTAGAATGAACAGATGTCGTCAAAAGAAGGACACTTGAAGGGGAAGCTGTCATATGTGTTGTTCTATATTTTGTTGACAATACTTTGTAGTTGATGGATGTGTCCTCCTATATGTCAAGTTACTGTCATTTTGGTATTTTTAAGTATGAACATATATGTCAAAGTTCCTTACTTTTTAAGTCTCCTCTAATTTTAGTTTACAAACCATGATGGTACCAGTGTGAAACTTTCCAGTTCGTTTGGGTAATATAATTATGTTTGCTAAAGTTTCAATCTATTTCAACATAGTTATTATAGTTCTTGCAATACAAAATAAAAATCATGGATCACATATAACTTATCAAAATGTTGTTAATTTATCTTGTTAAGTTATTAATTTCATAAGTATATTATTAAATTTGCGGCTACGTACCTTACATTTTTCTTCAATTGAAGTTATACAAAGTTTATGCATTTAGATTGTTAAATTAGTTATTTGCTACGCATGATGCTTTAGGCCTGTAAACAATACAAAGATAAGTTACACAGGTGCTAATACATAATGACAACAAAAATGAAGCTTCTGCATAAATTCCGCAAAAAATATATACTTAGATAAAGTCTTCTTCAAACAGGGAACTCTATTGTTAATTCATAAATGTTTTATAAACTATGAGATATGGAATCCATTAACATAACAAATACTCCAAAATCTAATTGGTTGGTCATGTAAAGAAGTCCTTACTGAAACAAAATATTATTGAAACATATACTGCACAATAAAGAATATATCATTTCCTGAAGAAATTAGATATCAGTTTAAGAGTTGGTTGTTTGAAATCCAGACAGAGATGAACAACTGATGGTTCTAAAAAAATGATCAATGCATGTTAATTGCTTAATCTATCGAAGATTTAATTAAACTTGGCAATAAGGTGTTGAAACTATAGTGCATAGACGATATTGAAATCATGCCATTTTGGAATGTGTTGAGATAACAAAGAATGCAGAATAGGATTCAGGGTGACTTTAATCATAACATGACCAAAATTGTAAACAATATTAATGAACAAATGATGTTTTTGAAGTATATTGATACAAAAATTGCATGATTAAAGAACCTTTTAGTTTAGCTAATTATCACATTGCAACATTTCCAACTTGACTTGGGCATATGACCAAAACATCTGTAAACATTGAAACTTTATATGTTATAAGGTTGACATACACATATACATATACTGCTGACCACATGCATTGATCATGTTAAGAGTCTGTCTTTTTAAAGCAAACATTGATGAACAACTGTTGGTATTAAGTATATGATAAATGCATGTTAGTAGAATTGTTCTCAATACATGAATTATACAAAAAGAGATGAGACTTCTACTGTTATTTCATTAACTTGTTTGAATTTTATATAGTTAGGAATCCATTGGCATACCAAATACTTTAGGGTTTAGTTGACTGGTCATGTTATGATGTGAAATTTTGTAAGAAAAAAAGATTAATAAATGAACACCTTCAGTTGATACAACTTATATAGATGTGTATTATAGGCCAATGGAAAAAAACAATAGCAGAACTTACTTCTCCATATGCATTTCATTTAGAATGTAACCATTACAAATTGCATTATCAAAAATGGAGTAGAGTTTAGACAGATAATAACAACATTCGTAGTAAGTCGTAACTTAAAATAAGTAGTAAAACTGAATGAAAAACTTAGTACCAGGTCCAACGTAACAAAAGCAAGAAACAACATTAACAATCACATTGTTTTGTTCAAAATTAAGGCTAAATGAGCATGTAAAAAAACTGAAGCTAACTATTTCTCCTTTTTTATATCTTTGATGAACTTGGTTGAGGATTGTTGGACGCTCTCAACATCTTCTACTGCATCAGTTAAAGACTTATTTGACGGAGTCAACCCTGAATTTCCAAGTGACGGGTCATAATCTGCAGATGCAAATAAAGGTTCCTGTTATGAAAATGGAGAAGCAACAATCAGATTTATAATATGGGAATAATTATTAAGTTTACAATCCTAAACATTTGAATGAAGTAAATACTCACAGAACAACTTATTATTTCATCTTGTGACGAAGGATCCGGTGTGTGAAGCTTTGAAGTATGCTGTCAAGACAAAAAAAATATTAGGCCAGTTTAGTAAAGAGTGTGATGTAATGATGAAGTACACAAAGATTACCTCTTCAAATTTGAAATTGTACCTTATTTTCTTATGATAATCATCATCATCTTTGAAGCCAATGACAAAAACTCGGGCATTCTTAGGCTGAAAAACAACTTTAATTGCCAACTCCTTTTTTAGTATTGCATCAAGTCCGTAAGGGAATTCGAGGGGATCGTAATACCGGCCTACCTCAATACAAACAATTGTATTGATAATTTAATCTAAAATATACATAAATAATTATATGTAATTATCTACCTCTATCAAATCCATTTTCATTTGAAGAGCGAACTTTCCAATTAACTCCGTACAATCATTGTCCCAAAAGATAAACTTGGCCTTGAATTTACCATCAACAACCAACACTTCAAGGTTATACCTACAAAATTTATGCCAATCATGTAAGCGTATTCAAATAACTTATGTAATACCACTATATACAATATCAATTGGTAATATAACTATAATATACACAATACCTTGGCATCGACTCTGAACTGATATGTTTCGAATAACACTGCAGCTTTCCATCCTTCAGAGTCACACTATTGGTGCATTCAACAAATCCATCATAATACCATCCTGTCTGGCCAACCTCAAATTTCTCCAAAGAGGCAACAGTCAAACAGGTTGTTTCCTACGGATTTGTCAATCGATGGTAATGTCAACTACTTGTCACATATGTAAACATGATAATAAAGCTTTCTTACATGTTGCATATTTGTTATCTCAGAGAGACTAATTATCTCAACTTTTCAAACAAACTTGTCAAAGTCAGAATAATAAGAGTTCTGTGTTGTTTCAACTTGCATACTTGATGAAGATAACAACGACAAATCACCTTTAAGACTGTAATACTTAGAAGAAAAAATGTTTGCATCAAGATTTGGAAGAAATTCGAAAGCACAATCAAATACATTAACATGAATAATATTGGATTCGTGATTACCTTTCTTTTAGTTTCTTAACTTCATCAATGCTAACATCATTAATCAATAACTTTGTTTCGTTCCATGAGTTGGAAACGTTCAAAGGAAAACCTCCTACAGATTTATAAATGTTTAGATTAAGCACGGGAAAATATAATAATGATAACATACTTGTATTTTGTGCTTAACCCACAATTTGTAACTCAAATACGAAACATAAATACCTTGAGCCTCTTTAATCCTTGCATTAATCAGTAGAGCAACAATATTGACATCTTCCTTATGATTCTTATAATATTCATAAAGCTGTACCATAAGTTGACCCCATAAAGTACATTGTACAACAGATTTGTTGATGCAAAAAACATTTGTAATGGATGATTTCAATTTCAAATGAATGATTGTAAAAACAACCTTGTTCTTGTTGTTGTCACCTTTTATTTGGGATTGAGAAATCTCAGTAACTCCTCCAAGAATGTCTAACAAAAAAGAAATCAACAAATTGATAAGAATTGTATACAATTACATAAATTACATGAAAATATATCAAATAACACAATGAACTTACCAACCAAAACATTTGACTAAAACCTTCCTTCAACTATGGCTTCCAATCCAAGAATGTTCAGGTAGTTTACAGGGATGTCAGGAGGTTCTATCTTATTAACAGAAGTTAATCCATAGAATACCAATTTGCAAGAATGATTGGTCGACTTAAAAGAAAAATCATTGTTTGAAACTTTGAAATTCTGCATGATGTATGAGCTTCCAGCTGCAAGTTCCGACTTGAACTTCGAAACCAAAAAGGGTGAGACAGTCGCTTGAATCATATCACGCTACAAAAAAAAAAAAATACAACTAGTTCAACATTTCTCATGTAAGGCAGAATATATGATATATGGGTTCACACACTTGAAAGTAACAAAATCATTCATTATAAAAAATCAAAAAATCAAAATCAACCATTGTTGTTGCATTATCCGAAATAGAGCAGATTTTAGACAGATAACATCAACATATGTTACATAAAAAAGCATACCTTTGAATCAACCAAAATCATCTCTATGTATTCTTTGTTTGAAGAACTTATCACAAACCATATATACTTACACCTAACTGCTATCTTATCCTTTGACTCGTTGATATCCTTCACATATTCGATTGGGCGAGCCATGTCAAGTAGAACTAAGTTGTAAGCACAAAATATAATTGACATAAACCGTAAGTTAAGGTGGAAAACTATAATCCAAAACAAAAATTGAAGTAATGACAATAAAAAAACTTACATGAGATGGTTTACAACTTGAAGATGTGTTTTGAAGAAGAGGTGTTGTGAAAGTATCGTTTGGGATGGTTTGCATTATATGTTTGAATAAGGGTTTAGAAAAATGAAAAGCCAATAATTGATGGCACAATATCGGAAGTTGGAAGGCACAATTCATTCAAAGCAAGCTCTTGATGTTCCATTTTCCAGTGTAGCGTGTAAATTTAAAATCATTGGATTATGCCGGTTCCAATCTATATAATTATAATGGTCAGCTGCATGTGTTTATTAATTTATTAAGTTAAAAAATATATATAATGCAACAATAAGTCTGGTGATGTCACATCACTCATATTAAATGCCAAAGTAATGTAAATGAAGTATTGTGCAAATTGTCATATTTACCCATGTAATTAGATCAATTTTAATGTTTTAATCAGAGAGTTTTAATTGTAATATACCAGTACTTTAAAGGTTATATATTTATATTAGATATCAAACTACCACCTTTTCAAAACAATTTTTTTTAATCCGGAGAAACATTGGGAGAATCCTTCAAGAATTATGGAGCACCTTCCGATTCATTGGGGCTTCATTGGGTGATTTTTTTGTTCTATATTTATTTTAAATAAAATAATTATAATTGTTTATTAAATTACTAAATATTAAATAATTAATAAATTAGTTATTTCTCATAATAATAAAATCAAACAAATTAAAAATAAAAGATATAAATTTATTTTTATTAATTTATATTAGGTTAATTTAATTATTCGGTAAATTAATTAATAATATGATAATAAAGTTAAAAAGTTGCATCTAATTAATTTCTAATAAATTATGTTTAGTAAAAAAAATTAACACCCAAATTACAAGTACGTTACTAGGCGGTTGATTTTTATTTATTTTTAATTATTTAAGTATAATCTATAATTGGCTATTGATTTACGTTTTTTATTATATAAGTACAACTTCGATACTGTAGTTGATAGTTGATTTATATTTTTTATTATTTAAGTATAAATTTTGCACAATAATTTGAGATTAATTTACATTTTTTTTATTATTTAAATATATGTCTGAGTCTGTAATTGACAGTTGATTTGATTTAACTATAATATATCTGTAAATTGTTTGTCGGATCCACATGGCGAATCTAATATAATAGAGATGTCTTATGAACTATTTTGCGCACCTTTTCTCATTTTTTTCTCAAATTTTTTGTTCATTTGTTCTAACATGAATATTTACGGAGATATTTTTTATTCGAGAACCAAGTCTACGATGAAGATCAGTTTTTGACATAATTAGAATTCGGAAAAATATGAAACTTATTTGAACTTTTGATTATCCTGAGATATTAATGATGGTGAAAGAGTTAGAAAAATAGACATACCACTACAAAAAAAATCTTATTTAGCCAAGGTTTTTGCCAGGAGATAAACTCCTCACTAAATTTATTACGCTGGCCTCACAACTCACAAAACAAAATAATAATATTTAATAGCACTTTGGCATGGGGACTCCCCTCGCAAATGCATTGGGAGATTTCAAAATTTGAAATTCTACATTGAGCGACATAATATTTGACAAATTTTCAGGGGGTAACCCCCTTGCAAAACTACATGACAATTTGTCAGGGGCTTTCCATAGCTAAAAAGAGAATCTCTACATGCAATCTCATCATTGATTAATGTGTCAGCCCGTACATTTATTACTTGACAATTTATCGGGGCTAACTCCCTCACAAATTGCCACCATTTATATCCCCTAGCACCTTTCCTCTTCTCATTTTAATTTTTACAACTTTTTCAACTCTTTTTTTTTCTCTCTCAACATTTCTCCATTCCATCACTTTTCTCTCTCAATACTTTCATAACTCTAATCTCATCACTTTTGTCTCTGAATACTTCCATTATTTTCTCCTCTTTTTCTCAACAACAATCAATTAAATCAACTCATTTTTTCAACTCAAACATATTTAACCTCAGATATTTTTACTAAATAGTTGATTTATGTATCTATTTCATTTTCTGATTTAATTTATAATCTATTTTTTATTTTCTTTTTTTATATTTTGTGATTTATTTTCTGTTATATATATATATATATATATATATATATATATATATATATATATATATATATATATATATATATATATATATATATATATATATAGTATTGACTGTTTTTTGAATTTTTTTATTTAAAAATTAACAAAAAATTTAATATATATTTATATATATTAAAAAAATATATTTATATATATACTCTAAGAAATATATATTTTTATGAAAATAGTTTGTTTAGTACTAAAAACTTGTAAAAATAGTGTATATTTTTTATAAAAACAATATGTTTAGTATTGGAAACTTGTAAAAATAGTATAGGATTTTTAAAAACAATTTGTTTAGGATTTTTATGTTTAGCATTTTTAAAAAATAAATATTAAAAACAGTATGTGTAGTATTTTTATATTAATTCTATTAATTATGTTTGAATTTTAATTATATTATAATTATACTTATTCTATTAATTATATTTTAATTTTTAAATTAATTATATATTTTGTCAGGGGTTTAACCTCAAGCAAATCGAAAACGCATATATTTTGTCAGAGATTTATCCCCAAGTAAAATTTCTGACGCACTGAACTGTTAACTGCACTATTAGTTTGCGCCTACGTCTATATATTGCAGACTTCACAATCACAACATTTAACGTCGTTGGCTGCCATTTAAGAATGAAAATCATGTTAAGGATATGATGTCAAGAATAAATGATATAATTTTGATTGTTGTAAACTCTTAGATATTTAACAATGTTGAGTGTTTTTATTTGTTGTTTTAGATCTGTTGGTGTTCGTTTTATTTTAACTGGAATGTTGTTATCTATATTAAATGCGAAGGTTTCTTGTAATCTAAAATTGATATTTAACTGTGAAATAACTACTTAATTAATATTGGTTTCAACTAGAGCTGTCAAAATAGGCCGAAGCCTATGGACCGGCCCATCAGGCCTGAAAAAAGTTAAGGCTCGGGCGTTATTTTTCAAGCCCATTTATTTTTGGGCCTTTTTTAGCCCAGTTCGAAAATGCCCTGAAAAATATGGGCCAACCCGTATGGGTCATGGGTAGTCCGCCGGTCCGAAAAAAATTATCATTTTTTATATAATTAGAAATTATCCTTTTCTAATTCATAAAAAAATTAAAACTGATTATGTATGAAATTTTAGATATAGTGTTAGTGAATAAAGTTATAAACAATTTGCATAAATAATTTATACCTTATTTTTTGAGCCCATGTAGTATAAATAGTTAATTGATATAAATAGACAATTTCAATGTCCAAAGTGATGAAATTTTAGATATGCTATAAACAGTTTGCGTATTATGTATTTTAATTATTTTTTTGGTATTATAAAGGTATAAATATCAAACAAAAGTTACTAGTTTGACTTAATTTCAAACTAAAATGTTATCCTAATATAATTATATAGATAGTGTAGAAAAGACAACGTGATGTATTCTAATTAAAAATAAGGTTGAAATGAGATTTAAAAAGTTCTAATATTATTTTTATGAGAGGATAGAGTTAGTACAACTCAGATATATAAGAATTTGTTATAAAATTATATATCATCAATCTAATTATAATTTTTATAAAATTATAATTGTTATAAAATTTTATAACAGTTTGTTGTTATAATTGTTATAGAATTATAATTGTCATGAATATTTATAACTTAAAACTTGTTGGAATAAGTTATTTAATTTTGTGTGATACATTAGATAATTTGTAATGTATTTTGGATAGTTTGAATTAACTTAATGTGTTGTTTTACATTTTAATTGTTAACTTATATGATTATTTAGAAATCCTAATTTTGAATATGAAATTTAATATACATACAAGTATTATTGCATACAATTGTATAATTACTTATAAAAATAAGGAGAAATTTTTATTATTTTTAGAAATGGGCCTGTTTAGGGTGGGTAGCCTGCAACTCAGACAAGATTGAGTCTTAGTAGTAAAAATAGGCCTATTTAAATATGAGTTTTTTAGGCTCGACTCTGAAAAGCCCGAGGCTCGTCCGTTTAAGACCGGGTAGCCCATTTTGACAGCTCTAGTTCCAACATATGTGAAGCTTGCTTGTAATTAGTATCGTTTATTTTTTATTGAATTTTAAATATATTAAGAGTTGGTTTTAACAAAATGTGATTATTAAATTTATATTACAAATTTTTTTGTGTGAATTATAATAGAGACAATAATATAAATTAATCACATGGATAAATATATATTTCATGTGAAATGAAAACACATGCGTGTAAATTGAGAGTGATATTCGTAGTTTAGGTTTGCAAACTTACATATCTATAAAGTGATTTTTTATATTTATTTTGTTTTAATTCTCATGTGTTTTTTTTGCACTTATCTTCTATTTACATATTTTACTTTAATTTGATAAGTATATGTATTTATTTTTAGTTTTAAATGAAATAAAAAATTTATTTATCAAATAAAACTTTCAATAACTTTTTAAAATTGTTGCATACTATATTATTTTTTAATATCAACTTAAAGTGACTTATATTTGAAAATTATGTAAGAACTACTTTAAGATTAAAAACATTTATTTCAAGTGCTATTTTTTTTTGTTGCTATAATTTCAGGAAAAACAAGAAATTTTTTATTGTGTTTGGATGTTGACGTCTCTTATATTTTTGAAATTTGAGAGAAATATTCTTAATATAAGAGAATATATATAATTGGAGTAATGATTGGCTTGTTAGACCATTTTATCCAAAATAAGATAAAAATATGTTATTGTATTTGAATTCTCTTATCTCTTTTGTGTAGTATTTTTTTCTTTTTTCTTTTTCATTAGTTTATTATTTGATATTATATAAAAAATATAGTAGTAAAGTATATAGACGCAATAAAAAATTGTTGCATGCTATGTTATATTTTAAATAAGTTTAAAGTGACTTATAATTGAAAATTATGTAAGAACTACTCTAAGATTAAAAATATTTATTTCAAGTGTTACATTTATTATTATAATTTCAGAAAAACAAAAAATATTTTATTGTATTTGAGTTTCCACATCTCTTTTATATTTGAAATATGAGAGAATATTTTTAATTTAAGGAAATATACATAGTTTGATTAATGATTGATTTGTTAGATCAATTTATTGATTTGTTTAATCAATTTGTTCAAAATGATATATTATCCCGTTTTTGCGAGGGTTCTAACTCGTGACCCTCAACTTGTAGAAGTATAAGATGAAAATGACTTTTAGGATGTGTCACATATGACTATAGGATGATGTGATAAATTTAGAGTTATACTTGATGTTTGATGATGTGTTAGAGTTATACTTGATGTTTGATGATGTTTTAGAGTTATAATTGATGATGTGTTGTTATAATATTTGATGCATTGAATTTAATATATTATATAGATATAGATATAGATTGATATTTAACAACGAAATAAAAAGTTAACTAGTAGTGGTTCCAACATTGGGCCACCGCTTTCGGGTGTGACCAGTAAGATGACATAATTCATATTTTCTCTCCAATTTATCAGTCGTGTCTGTTTCGGTTCTAATACGCGTGCTCATTGAACGTTCTTTTTTGCTCCTACGCAATATGGGATTATGACAAGTTTGATCCCTTTCATACACACGCAAATATTACTCGTATGGTAGCACTGTAAAACTTTTATTGTAGACCACAAATAAGTTTGAGACCTTGTAAACGTTGGACAAATGAACAAAAGTGTGTTGGTGTACAATGGAACATGCAACAATAACATGTGAACAATTAACATAGAAAGCTTGAAACGTTCCACAATCACACCAACCATTTACCGCATCGACCTTGTAACATCACCTAGGCTTCCCCTCACTATGATCCCCTTGTTGGCATTTCGTACCTGGGGCAAGCACAGGTAGTTGTTTGTGTCTTGAATCGACAATGAGGATCATCTCCTGTATATTGAAAGTGCTACTTTGATAGTTAAATATTGTTACATGATGCATGTTGGATTTGACAGTTTCCTTTTTCATCATGTTTATGCAATTTTCTGTAAATATTTGGTCAGATTCCAACACTGCACTTCATTGTGCACACATTTTAGCAAATAGTGATCCAATCTATAGTAGGTTTCCCTTATCAATGCTGGGATGAGAAGATTAAGAGTGCCTTTAAATATTGAGTCCATTAACTCGAATAGGTTCGTTGTGATGTGACTCCAACGTCGACTCTCGTTAAATGCCCTCACCCACTTGTGTACTAGAATATTGTCCACCCATTTTAAAGCATCAGCATTAGCTAAAGCAACTTCTTTTTAGTAGTACTCGAATTTTGGTCGGTTTAAAGCATACCATATATGGTATAAATAATTAATGTATGTCTACAAAAATAATCCTACAATATTAAGAACTTTTATTAACAAATGGAGATACTTAACCTTGTTAACAATTTTTTTACGAAGGTTTTTGTATTTGATATCGCATGAAAATTTAAGTAATGTGTCTGATGCAGTAAACATGCACAAATGGTAGATTTTGCCAACCATTATCTAGATTGTTGTACACTCTTAATTGACGCATGTCTGTCTGAAATCAAACATAATTCAGGTTGAAAAGAAACATACCTTATCAAGTTCTATAGAAAGAAACCCCGACCACCAGACGTCTCATCTTCGACTAAGGCAAAAGCTATTAGAAAAATATTATTGTTACCATCTTGTGCTACTGTCATAAGTAGATTCCCCTTATACCTATCATACAACAAGTTTCCATCAATTTAAAGCACATGCTTGTCCAAAATAGCCGGTGAAAGATTTATTGTCCATTAAAAATAATATTATCATCTATATATATGGGTAGTGTATCTATTTCTACCATTGTACCATAAAGGTATTTCTTAAGTGAAAACAAGTAATATGGAAGTTCATTATATGAGTTAATTGTACACTGTGCTTATGTCGCGCAAATGATTTTTAAATTCTGATTTTTTTTTTTAAATAAACAATTTTTTTAATTGGTAGTTTTTAAGGATGTTTATTCAACCCTCCCTTCTAAAACGTTGCATTCTCATATTCTCGGCCAACAGAAGATAGCACCTTGTATGGCAGGTGGGCTAGGAATTCATACGATGCCTTTTTAGAATGTAGCATTTCTTGGTAAGCTTATTTGGAGCTTATTGCAATCAGAAAATAAACAATAACTGTTGACTCATAAACATTTGAAAGGAGAATTGTTTTTTAACAAAGCGATTAACAGGTTATCAACTTGGCAAACTATTTTGAAATTGTTACCTTTAAATTAGGAGATAAGGACACAAATATTTGGTTCCGGTCTTGAATTTTAAAACAACCTTTATGTAAAGTCGACTAAGATATTGCTCCATATGAAGTTTATTTGAAGATTAGAGATGTGTGGGATGGAGAAATTTGTAATGTTGCCTCTTGATGTTATGATATTCATCCAAACAATAGTTTCATTTTCTATTCCTTAGAAGATATACTTAGATTTGGAGTGATAGTCTATATGATCAATATATCGTGAAAAGTTGCATTAATTAGAATCGCTTGTAAAACTAAAATAAATTGCTAGTTGTGAAAAATAATCCTTGCCTAGTTTTATTAACATATATATACACTACACACACACAATTGTGAAGGATGATACATTGCTTTACATATTATACAGAAAATATAATTTATACAAAGCAGAATACTTTACTTTAGTATCTATGGGGCTGATATGATAGAGAAACGCCACCAAATTTACAACTCTTGGACTAATGTTTAATATTTGAGATTAGATAGGAACACTTATCACCTTAATTACCAGTAGAACTGCAATCGCAAACACAAAAACTTGTATAAGAGAATATATTATATAGATAACTTGCATGGCAAGTAATTGATCAGTGTCAAAGTTAAAGGGACTTACAAACTTCTTTTTCTTTATGTCAAGTTCTGATTGAAGCTCCGCTTGCTTAGCAAGGGCCTCTTCAAGTGCCTAAAGCCAAATAAAGGAGCAATAAAATTAGAAATATGTTTTAAAAGCAATGATGCTATTGCGAAGTATCGAGAAAAACTGTACCTTCTGAGTCGTGGCCAACTCTTGCTCGAGTGTTTCGACGCGCTTTAGAGCAGTGTTGAGCAATTTTTCCATTTCGGGTGGCATGGAAGGCCTCGTGATGAGAGTATTCACCTCCTCTTCTAGAATGGCCATGCGCTTCATCAGAGCCATTCGATCATCAATGGATACGACAGGTGTTGCTTTCATCGTATTGCCATCATATAATACTGAGTTACCATATAGTGCAATTGCAGTCATTTTCTTTGGCATGTTCCGTGTCATGCGGATTAACGTTATGAGTCCCAAAACAATTCCCATGACTCCACCAGCAAAGTGATTTCTAAATCTAGTTGAAGTCTTGGAAATGTTATCAGCATAGCAATCTGCACCTGAAACTGAAATAATCTATTTAAATGTGTTGGTAAAATGGAGTATGCAGATTAGGCTTGACATAACAAATTTGTCAGTAAGAATAATCATCAAATACTAATACATGCCTTTAGAAAGCGCCTTTTGATCATTTTGTATTGCCTCATTCCAAGACATTGGTTTGTCATTCAGTGAGACCAAGGTGTCAAACTTATATACATTATTACATTGTTTTGCTACCTGCAATATAGAAATTCTGCAGTTAAAACTAAGTAGAATGAATATGAAATCATCATTTGTTTTACATTTCATCAAGTAATGAAACTTACTTCTGCTATAGCATGACATGCCTCCTCAAGAGCATGTTCTTTTTCGAAAGAATTACATTCCTTTATATCCTAAGAAAAAGAAAGGATGTCAAGTTTTGTAACCAAACTATGGACTTGAAACTAAAAGAATGTAAGAAGCTAACTACCTTTTGACACAATGTTTCATTTGTGATGATTGTTTTCTCCGCCTCAATCCCGGACAAAGTATTTGTTATGCAATTTGTTTTGCCGTTTTGAACCATCTAATTCATCCGTAAAAAATACTTTACTATTTTCTTTTTTGATTATATAACTAATTTTTTTGTTTTGTCTTTCAACATTGAAACTACCTTCAAAATTTCTGGATCATTCCATGGTCCCTTGTCAGAAAGCATGCAACCACCTTTGTCTGCACAAGTACATGTGCCCCCCAAGAACTCGGGAAGTTCACTGGTAAATAGTAAACACAAGCAAGGTGTCAAGGTAATTAGAAAGAGATAAACAAAAATACTTCAATGAGAAAGAAGAAAACACACACCTCGCATCGATGATTTCGAGCAACTTGCTTTGGTATTTGTTACCTAGTACCTGATCAACAATTCAGTAAACTGTTTAATAGTCCTACTTAACTGAATTCAACATTATATGAAACTGTTGACTATAACAATAGAAGCTTACATGGATTTTGGAGGTGGTATTCGGATCAAGGAAGGACTTAATAGTGTTCCACAACATCCTAAATCCAGAACCAGCATTGATGACGAACATACGATTCAAGGACTGTATGAAGAGAAAAGTTTGATTAAAGTAATTTCAGAATATCACATTTGAACCGATACGATTGAGTAGGTAAAAACTGTACCTCCGGATAGTTACCACCATCAATCTTCTGAAGTCCTTGGAGGAGATCTCTTGCAGCTTTATTCATGCTTCTGAGACCCTGAAGAATCATGATACAGTCAAAACTTATGCGAAACTTGTTTACTTGCATAACAAGTTATACAATATAATAGAAAATCGATAGAATAATTTCCAAACATGCATACCAATCCTTGAACATCCAAGATAGTTGTGCTTTGATCAATGTGTTTTTTTGCCGCAATCGAACAAGCCGGCATCTTAAGATTGAGTGTCTTCTCAAACTCTCTTACATGGTACTTAAGATATCTCTCCATAGTTGTTACCTGCATTAGCTTGTTAGAATCAACCAAACCCAATCTTTCTATGTAAACAGGTCTTCCATCTTTATCAACTCCATGTGTTCCTTGAGGATAGTATTTTAGAACTTCATCTATCTCCTTAAACTCAAAATCCTTAACAAAAACCAAAAGAAAAATCTGTTAATTACACATACAACAATGCAATTATGAATAATGTTTTCATTTGTTTATCCAATGATATATATATATATATACCTCCATGATGGTGTCAGCCCCAAATTCCTTCCTCCATTGGAGCATATCTGCCCACATTTGCTTTGTTTTCTCAATGTCATGCTTCCTCGCTCTCAAGAATCTGAATTAATATCATATAACAAACCAATAAAACCACATTAAGAATTGCAGAAGAAACTATATGATTATCCAAATGCTACCTTAACATCATATGATGATGATCATGTCTTGAGGGTAACAAATCTTCTTGGATTAGTATTTGGCGAAGACCCTCAATTGCCTGCAACTCTTCTATATCGAGTTCATCCTCAGTAACAGACATAACCCTACTATGCCTTCGCCCCTTCTTCAAGGAGTGTTTCAACTTAGAAGATGCATTCATTGCTACCTTCTTTAAAGATCCAAGCCGTGTCAACTTCTCATCCTCCAAATTCTCATTCTCAAAACCTGTTTTTTACACATTTCACATTCTAAATTCTAATACAAACATGATCATGAAACATGAAATGAAATATAGCAATAATAACCTTTTACAGGTTGATCAAAACTAACAGGTCCAGAAATAGTGTCACACATGATTGTTTATCGAATCTCTTTAATTCTTACAGAAATTATCACAAACAACGCTAAGGAAGAAGAGAATCAACAATTCGCATATACAACAAATGCCAGAAATTAAACCTTCACGCGTACCTACACCTATTATCAACCAAAAACAACACATATAATTAATTAGAACTTGAAAAATAAATCACCATGTAATTAATCAAATCAACATTCTTCATAATTCATATTCAACGTGCATGAAAGAAGAAAAAAAATACTTAGAATCAAGTGTAGGTGAATGAGGTGAAATATTGGAATCTATGGAGGTTTAAAAGGTTCATGAATCAACATTACATAAATAAATTATTAACATAATAAGTAAGTGGAATTAGAAGGAAGAAGAAAATGAAGAAAGATTGATAAATGAAAAAAAAAAAATTAGATATTTACCTTGAGATTAAAAATGTGGGAATTAGAATTAGAAGAATATGTAACACAAATTAATTATCCTAATATATATCAATTAAATTGAGGCTGTGATATTAGGGCTAAAATTGGAAGACAGGTTGGTGAAACTCATATTTAGAGTTTTCCATTTTTTGTTTGTTTTTTTTTTCTTTTTCAATTTCATTTTTGCTACTAACAAAATGCTTCTGGGTCTATTTTTTCTTGTTTAATGTCATGTATTTTAGGTTGTCTTTAACATGATATAGTTTCTTTTGATATATTTTATTTATAGTATTTTAAATATTTAACTAAGTTTTGGTTTAACTTATTCTAGTTAATTTATGTAAATTAAGCCTATTTAATACGATGGTTGAGTAAGTTATTTAATTTGTTATGATTGATACTCACGTGGTGACTACTTGTATCTTATTTGTTTATTTTTTAGTTTCAATATAGAAACTTCCATTCTCCCACATCATTCTTAAGTTTTTGTTAATTAACATATCTTCCTTGCGACGAAGGTGGCTTTATTTTATCACAATTTACATTTGAAGAAGATAGCCAAAATACGAGTCTTGATATTTGGTAACATCGTACAAGAGTTTAGACACTTATAATTGTTTATTGTGGAATGATCAACATTATATCTCAAAAACTTGAATATAATTGTGTAAGGAATAAATATTCTACACTATAATTTTCATAACATTTCTTAATGCAAATGTAGTGTTAGCTTATTCTCAGCACAATTAAAGAGTGTTAGCTTATTCTAAGCACTATTAAAGCATTTTAGAAAATTTTAGAAGGAATAGTCTTCCGTAGTGGAATCAGGAATAAGAAACAAGATAAGAATGATTTCGTCTAGTGAAGTGGCGAGTGCTTCCACTACTGTAGAGAGGATTGGACTTGCAAACTTAACACTCAAGTCAATTAAGTATTTGAAATGTGACTTGAGAGTAAGAATGAGTTAATACATACATGTATTCAATGTGTGGAACGATTTATATATTATGTGGTTACAACTGTCTCTATTTAATTTTGTGTTTGATGCGGATGTCGGGGTGAAAAAAATTGAGATTAAGCTATTGATTAACTTAACTCACAAACATAATAAACAAGAGTCGTTATCGAACTTTATTGTTTCCAAAGGAATGGGAAAATGTCGATAAAACTCCAAAAAAAGAAAAATCTAAGTACAGAGGTTGATTATGCAAGGGGGAGATATTAGTACTCCTCACATCTTCGGTATTCCGTATGAACCTTTTGAAAATCTGTGTTAGGCTAAAACGGTTGTTTGTAAAAAGATTGGGGAGATGAGAAAAGAGATATATTTTTAATATTTTTGATTCCTCAAGACTTTGAGAGCTTTGTGCATACGTACCTTTTTTGTGCAATGAAGAAGTCAGAATCACGTAGTTCTTGTAAAAAGAACAAGGATTAATAGTCATTTACCCCCTACAATATAGGCAAGTTTTGATTTAACCCCCTTTAAAAAAAATTGATATATCCCTTGAAATGTTAAAATTCTAAGTTTTTGCCCCTAGGTGCAAATATTATCCCCCTGTAAAAAAAATTTATTTACCCCATCATTTTTACACGTTTAGGAGGTATCCAAAAAATTATAATGGGTAATTAATTTTTTTTTAAAGGGGGTAAATCAAAACTAACATATATTGCAGTGGGTAAATGACTATTAATCCAAAGAGCAAAATGGTGTTTGCTTGATTGACTTTAATGAAAAGATATTTCGTCATTTTCAAGTGGAAAACTCAACTTATCACCCACAAGTATGAGAAAATGGATATTTGCATCATCTTGATGGAGAACTTTAGCTTGGATACTGCGATACGGTGGCAGAACCAACTGTTAATACTGGTTTTGCGTTTGTGTTTGCAAATGTTGCAGTAAGAAAGAGTCGTCGCCGATTTTTCTTTTATCCAAATTAAGGAAAGGGTGAAAAGAATAGAAAAAGACCTTTTCGAGAGTTTTCCGAGTAAGGGAGAGTGAATTATGGAAAGGGAAGGTGTTAACACCCTTTCCATCCGTAGTTTCCTACGGGCCCTTAGATGCTTAGCTCATTTGAAATACCTTGTGCTTTTGTGTGTTTTAAAACTTTGTTTTGAAAATACCTTAGTGCGGCGATTCACTTTATGATAACTCTTGTATCAGTCCTCAAGAGTGTCGACAAAGCGAATATTTTTGAAAGTGTTTTTGAAATGTGTAAGTGTAAAAAGTTTGTTTTATTTGAGCAAGCATCTAACAGTTATCTACTTGTACTCGAAAAAGTTCGTTATTTTCCTCTTATCCTTTAGACAGTGCTATCCTACTATTAGTGAGTAGGTAGCCCTATCATTGAATCTTTGAGGGACAATCGAAGGGACGATACGGTCACGAAGGTAACTTGGCAAGAAATTTTAGTAATTATCCTAAAGTTCTAAGATCACTTTTAACCGAGGCGACGTCGAGAGGGTCATCGAGGGACTTGTGATCTTTTCAAACTAGAGGACAGCCACTAAAACTTCTCACGTTTCGAGAATTGTGACCGTTTTCCGAAGGCAACTGAAGTGGGATACCCTAGAGGTGCGTATGTGTAGTGGTGTGTTATATTCCGTTATTTTTATCTTTTGTGTTAGGTTTGCTAACGTTTTGTTATTAGTCTTGTCATGCAATCCTAATTACTAGCAGTTAATATATATATACAGGAATTTAAAGTGCAGAAATGTAAAATGCGGGAATGTAAATCCTACGCTATTACATGGCTTTATGAGAGGTACATTATAGAAATGCGAAAAGTAAAGTCCTAGTTACTATTACAAACAGGGAAGCAGTTACAATAAGATGAAACAAAATGCGAAAGTAAAGAAATGCGCAAACGAATTAAAAGGGACGTATAAATCCTAAAGAAAAGAAATCTTTTTGGTTGTTTTTATTTATGAAAGAAAATAAAGTCTAAGTCTATTTAATTTTAATTTTAAAAAAAAGGTTAAAATAATTAATTAATTTATTTACAAAAATTAACTTAATTAGAAAAAATACTAGCCTAATGTCTTTTTTGTGATTTTTGATTTAAGGTTAATTTAAATAAAAAAATGTCAATAAAAAAATGAAAGAAAATAAAAAAATACAAAGGGGGGTATCCTTCGATTGCAGGGAGAGATGGGGGGCTTCGATCCATAGGAGGGTGGCTATATTTCGATCCAGTGAAAGCAGTTGTCATTCGATCCAGAGGAAGGTGGATTTCGATCCAGATGAAGGTGGCTTCCGATCCAGAGGAAGAAAGGTGGCCTTCGATCCAATGAAGGATGGTTGTTTTTCGACCCAGGAGTGTTGTTGAGAGGGCCTGATGGATCACCAGTGAGGGTACTGAATCTGCAAAGATATGTTAGCAAAACGAAGATGCTGGACCTGGGTATTAAACTCAGGTCCTTCAATCCTGCGCGCTTTGGTCTACTCAGGCTGGATCTGCAACAAATGTTAGAAACAAAACAAATGCAGACCTGGATGTCAAACCCAGGTCCTTAATCTTGAATACAAATCGAATGAACTACAAGTGCTAATATGTCATGCAAATGTAAAGTTTGATCTTTTTACCAATTCTTACCAATGGTGATGGATGAATTTGTGGCTTCAGGCGTGGGTACCCTTGTTTAAGGGTTGCTTCGATTTGTCACTTCTGGACGTGTGCTTGCTTAGGGGCTGGTGATGATTGAAAAAGCTTCAGGAGACCTCAAAGAATGTGTTTGCAATTTCGTGTGACTCTCTCAGGCTGTCTCCAGGCGTATATGTAGGTGGTCTCCTTATTTTTTTCGTCCCCCTTTGGAGCTTGCTAGTGTGCTTCTTATATAGAGGGGGTGGAGGGGACAAGAGGACAAAAGAATAAACATCCATTAAGTCGGTGTTTTAAAGGCCATGAATATCATTTTGAAACTTTGCCAGAGGTGTGGAATTCTTGTCTCTTTTTGAATTTGAATGAATATGGATACAAATGACTTTCGAATGCTCTCCTTCAAATAACTCTGACTGCCTCCTTCAAATGGCTCTGATTGCCTCCTTCAAATGGCTCTGATTGCGTCCTTCAAATGGATTTGATTGCCTCCTTCGAATGGCTCTGGTTGCCTCCTTTGGATGGATCTGATTGCCTCCTTTGAATGGCTCTGATTCAGCTCCTTCGATGGAGTCCATCCACATCAATTCGAATTGCTCAGATCTTTGATGACTCTGAGTTTAGAGTTTCCCTTATCAGAGTTTCTTTAATTAAGTCAACTTCTGCATTGATTCGAATTGCTCATATCTATGATGACTCTGACTTTAGAGTTTTCACTTATCAGAGTTTCTTAGATAAAGTCAACTGCTGCATTGATTCAAATTGCCCAAAATTCTCTTCGTCAGAATATTTGTCCTTTTTGATGACTCTGGATTCGAATCTGTTCAGAGTTTCCTTCATCATGGCTTCTTCAATTGAGTCTACTTTCCTTAGCTTCTTGATTCAAACAACTCAAACGTAAACTTCAATCTGGCCAATCGAAAACCTCTTTTGTCACAAATTTTGAATGCCATTGCACAAGAGGCATGGGCCTGGTCACATGTAGGACCAAGACCCATCATAAGAAAAGCTTGTATTCAGTAAGGAGGAGGTATTTGCCTTATGGGTCAAAGGAAGATTTTGCCTAGTAGACCAAAGACAAACATGAAGAGGCATATGTGTGTTGATGACAAGCTGAAGGGCCTTTTTCCCAGTGGAAGCTTTGTGAATTAAGCTTGATCGAAGGAGACATTGCCCAATCGAAGCTTGTGGGCTAATGCTTGATCGAAGGGTTTTAGGAGCCTGGTCGAAGCTTGCTGTTCTGGCGATCGAAGGACCCTTTGCTCTGATGTGCAATCAAAGGAAATTACTCAGATGCCAATCGAAAGACATTGTTGAACTGTCAATCGAAAGATATTTTGCTAACATTCAAAAATTTCATTTTCTTTAGGCAAGTATTTGTAACCACCCATATAAGAGAAAAAAAATCCTTGGGAAACATGAGAGGGAAAATTTCGGGGTACAACAGATACAATTAACAAGCATGTCTCAATATTCAAGTGGAAAATATCAACATCTCTCAATCATGCTATAGGAACAGGAGATTTACATCACAACAAGAAGATGACTTATGTATAATCTTTCTGAAAAGTTTGAAAAGAAAAAATACAAAAGCACAAAATTGATTTGATGATGTTTGTGTTTTTTTAGAGTATTTGAAATTGTTTTGATATACTTAAGTGTTTTTAGCGTTTATTAAGAATTTTTTTTGAAAATCACTTCACAAAGTCAAGGTTTGTTTTGAAAGTGGTTTGAAGTTTGAAACAAGAAGGTTTTGAAAAAGAGATAAGACTTTGAAAATTTAAGAATGGAAGAAGATGAAGAGACTATTCTAAAGCATAAAGTAAAGGTCAAGAAATAAATGGTCTCATTGTAAGGTAGCCGAAAAGAAAGCCTTTGCATGTGCAAGTGAATTAACCAAAATGAAGCAAACAATTGATATTAGTCAAACTTAGCATCCCTTTCCTTTTGGATTAAACCACAAGATAAGCAAAAAGAGCCAGGTGAAAACACAAAGCATCAGATGAATTATAAAGCATCTAATGAAATCCAAAGTCATCAGATGAAATTCCAAGGTCTTAGATGAATCCCAAGGTCACATATACCAAAAAGCAACAAATGAATCTCTAGTCATCAGATGAAAATAACCATAGCAGAGTCACATTTTTAGATGTTGATTAACGTTGCAGATGCATTTCAAGGTCTCTGATACAAACTCCAAGCATGGGAATAAAAATCCTAGATCTAAGTCCAAAAGTCAAACTCCAAGCAAATGATAGTAACAACAAGTCCATGGATCCAGATTAAAAGTTTTTTTAGGATTTTGATATTTATTAATGTTTTTGATTTTTTGAAAGCAATAAAGCACAAAATAACAAAGATAAAAGAAAAAATAAAGATGACATGAATGTAAATGACTTGAAATATAAATGACTTAAAATATAAATGGCATAAAATCAAATGACATTAATGTAAAGTGCAGAAAAGTAAAGTTAGTACAATAATATGGAGTTAATCTTAATGTTAGTAGTTAATCAACTGACTTGAGACAATTTAACGTTATGTTAAGTAATCGTAATTGGACTTATGTAGAAGTCACAACTATCTGAGGTCGGGTTATAGCAATTTAGGTGTAGTGCATGTTAGAGAAATGATACAAAGTCATCCTCCAAAAATAATGCAACACCATAATTAAAACAAAACAAAACAAAAATAAAGAAGAAGAAGAAGAAGAAGAAGAAGAATAAGAATAAGAATAAGAATAAGAATAAGAATTGATCAAGCACAAAGGCAAGTGAATTGGATTATTACTACAACTCATCTCCTTTATGATGCATTGAGACAAACTTATCATCAATCCAAAATACCAAAAATGATAAAATGATAATTTAATGGTAGATTCGAAATTAAGAAAGTTCATCAAACATCAATCTAAAGTCCAATTGAACAAGATGAACTTCAATTAACCACAATGACTAAGTCAACCAAAAGTCAGAACCATCAAGCATCAAGAATAATTAAAATAATATTCAAATTGAATTTAAAATGGAAATTAAAGAGAAAAATCAAATGATGCCTTAAAACTGTTGGAAATCCACCAATATCTATGATGAATTTCTATCAATCTTGATGAACAAGATTGTTATCATCACACAATAACAATGAAAAATATGAAAGAAAGAAAGAGAAGACAATGATTTCTGCAGAGTTTCTCTCTGTCCACAAACTGTTGAAAAACTTATTCACTTGCAACTGTAAATTCCGTGAATACAATTTGATTACAAAAAATAAGGGTTACTCCCCCTATTTATAGATTTAGGTTATCTTTCTCCCTAATCCAAAGTCCAAAACTATAAAAGTCCAAAATACCTATTTTAGACCTAAATAAAATCTATCTAATTTAGATATAAATAAAAAATGTGTGTAAGAATCGCTTCCATGTTTCGATAGAATAATTCGATATACCTTGTGTCAAGAAACAACCTGCTTCGACACAAGGAATCACACTTTAAACACACCACCTAATTCATTTTTTCTAAGATATCTATATTCATCATAAGTCTTAGTCTTCTGAATACTTCGAACTGCACACCCTTCGTCATAATGTCTGCAATCTGATTCTCAGTTTTGTAGTGTTCCAAGTTCATCTTCCCATCTACTACCTGCTATCGAAGATAGTGGAACCTCATTTCGATATTCTTGATTCAACAATGTGCTATCGGGTTCTTCGCCAGGTTGATAGCTGACATGCTTTCGATCTTCATGTAATTGCTCCATGATCTTTACCTGTAATATCTTCGACCAAGTTCACCATCAATGTTGCTTGACATGCACAAAGAGAAGAAGTTATGTGCTCTACTTCGCATGATGATAATGCCACTACTGGTTCTTTTCTCAAACTCCAAGCAACTGGTGCACCACGTAGCATAAACACATATCCTGCTATGGATTTTAGATCCTCAACATCACTACACCAACTTGAATCAGTGTATTCCACTAACTTGCATTCTTTTCCTTTATCATCTACAGGAAATAAAATGCCATAATCAAGAGTTTCTTTTAGATACGTCAATATCCTCTTTGCCACTACTAGGTGTGGTACCTTTGGCTTCTGCATAAATCTACTCAACATACCTACATTGTATTCTAAGTCAGACCTTATGTGACAAAGGTATCTCAATGATCCAATAAGTCTTCTGTATTAGATTGGGTCGACATTATCTTCTTCTGCATCTTTTGACAGTTGCATTCTTGGTTTTATAGGTTTCAAAGTCGAGTTGTATTCTTTCATCTCAAATCTCTTGAGAATTTCTCCTGCATATCTTCTTTGATGCATCATCAAACATCTACTACTCTTGTAGAATTCGATGCCAAGTGTTGTATCCCAAAATTTACCCTCTTTATTTAGACCTTTTGGGCTTACATTTCATTATTACATACACGCATATAATTGGTTTTATGGTTATGGAATCAAGGTATATTTAACAAGCTTCGTCAGGTTACAAGTGACGTTTATTTCGCCAATGGATGTTCTCAGAGTATTTTTCGTGCTGAAAATCGGTTCGTTGTTTCGTAACGGTTCGGGGTTCAAAGATTCACAAGTTAAACCCAACGCGTCATATTCAGGTGTTCTTTCGCCAAGATATCCCTGATAATATATTCTCAAATTCAGGTTCGGCTCGAGAGCCAATTATTTAAATAAGATCTCCGAATGTGCGATTTTTTTCTCGAAGAAATATGGTGAAAAAGTGTGTTGAAAGTGCAGTTTTTACGCACTAAAAAATTCATAACTTGAAGATCGTGTCTCGTTCTAAACCCATTTTGGTGGAAAAAATTCCATCTTGAAGTCATATATATTTTCATCTCTCACGGCTGGAAGCGAATTTCGGTCAGAAGTCTTCAAAATTTCGGATTTATCAAGTATTTTCGTACAAAAATTTTGTGACAGAAGTTTATTTGCGTCATGTGCAGAAAATCATAACTTGGTCGATTTTCATCGTATTGAGCTGGTTCTAGTGCCAAAATTTCACAAATTGAGTTGGATACATTTTCACAGGAGGTATCGAGTTCAAATGGTATCCAAAAGGCCTTTGTTTTTACCCAGAGTGCGCGTGACGTGTCGAAAATCCTAAATGCTGAATATTATTTCATCTGGGTCGAAACTTCATAAATTCATAACTCGGTCAATTTTTATCGGATCGGGCCCATCTTTTTACACAAGGTCACTGACTCAGAGATCTACAACTTTTCTTCCAAAGTAGAGATCGAGTTCTGCTCTGATCAATACCGGTTTTTTTTATTGAAGAACGTGTCAGAGTTGATACTGGAGCCCAAAATAGGTTTGTTTGAGGCGAAACTTCAAAAATTCATAACTAATTCACCGTTTATCTGATTGAGCCCATTTTCGGACATGAGTTTTTACTCGATGTAGGTTACATTTGTTTTTCACATTTCAACTTCAAAAACTTCACTTAAGTCCCTGCGATTTAGCCTGGAACGTGTCAGACTCAAGTGAATAAAAATCTGCACTATTGCTTGTGGTTATTGGAGGCCCAATTGCACATCCAAAGCCCATATCTTTGTCATAATTTCCATTATATAATCTCATTCTTTTCACACAAACAAAAGGCAGAAAAAAAACCTTGCCACAAATTTGTCCAAATATCAAATTCTTTCAAGAATCCTAGAAATCTTGAAATCCTTGTTACAAACCTCTATCTCACTACAAACAAGCCATCTCATTCTCCAATAAGAGTAAGGATGGTTTGATCTCCATGATCAAAAGGATGTAGAAGCACTCATACATGCCATATCGGTTTTAATATTAAAAAATTTCATATATTTATTTTCTTTGTATTTCATGGTGTAGCGGTAGAAATGTTCAAGACTAAGTCATTGGATTGACTAGACTTTATACAAATTAAAATAAAAATCGTCACCGCGCTTTATTATTTCCAAAGGAACGGGAAAAGAGAGAATAACCCCAAAAGAGGGGGAAAGATTCAAGGTAAGGGGGTTGGTTATGCAAAGGGAAGGTATTAGCACCCTAAACATCTACGGTACTCCGCAGGAACCTCTTTGTAAAATCTGTATATTTTGGCTATAAAAATGTGTTGTATAAAATGGATGGTGGAGGTGAGAAAAGAAATATTTTTTTTAATGATTTTTGCACCCGCCGCGGTTGCGAACCTTTAGTGTCTACGTACCACCTTTCGTGCAATAGGGGATTAGGGTACACAAAGTTCCTCTTTTAAAAATTTAAAACACAAGTGTGTTGGTTAATTTTATGAGATAAGACATCATCGTCATTGTCCGTATGGAAAATATACTTACTACCCACAATCATGAGAAAGGAGAATTTGCATCATCTCAAAGTGGAGGATATGGCTTGGATCTTAAGATCAACAATGCCTCACTCAACACCCAAGTGGAAAATATCTCACTTCACTACATATTGTAGAAGTATAGTTGTTTGCATCACTACAAGGATTGACAAGAATCTAATCTTTTGAGAAGAGTTTAAAGATAAAAGCCAAAGTGGAAAAATGGTTTGAAATGAGATTGATTGACTTTTAGTCTTATCACAAAAAATGTCAAGGTATTATTAAATTGATTGAAGTTTATTTATGAAAATGTTTTGAAAATGCATGGACATAAGTCCAAGTTTATTATGAAAATGTTTCAAGTTTCAAAACAAGAAGAGTTTTTAAAAGGAGGGAGAAGATATTTGAAATTAAAGAAGATGAGAGGAGATGAAGAGGCCATCCTAAAGCATAAGGTAAAAGCTAGGGATAAGAACCATCTAACCAACATGAAGCCAATACTTGACTGTGATACGGTGGGAAGAACTGACTGTTTTTGAAATGCTGGTTTGCGTTTTGCGTTTGTGTTTGCAAAATGTCGCGGTAAGCAAGAGTCACCACCGTCTTTTATTTTATCCAACAAGGAAAGGAAAAAAGCACAAAAAAATTCCTTTTTCGAGATATTTCTGAGTACGGGGGGTAGATTATAGAAAGGGAAGGTATTAACACCCTTTCTATCCGTAGTTATCTACGGGCTCTTAGGTACTTGCTCATCATTTTCAAAATTGTTTTCTTTGTGGGTTTTGAAAAGTTTTTGTTTTAACTTCGATTTAACTCTTGCGTCTGTCTTCAAGAGTGTAATGTAGTGTTTTTGAAAACTTGTTTGTAAAAGAGTGTAAGTGTGAAAAAGTTTTGTTTTGGATGAGCAAGTATCTAAGAACGAATCTACCTACTCAAAAAAGGAACCGTTCTATGTTTTTTTCCTTTAGACAATGCTATCCCACTATTAGTGAGTAGGTAGCACCGTCGTTGGAGTTTGAGGGTTAATTTGAAATAGGGACATACGGTCACTAAAGAAACGTTAGGATGTCTTAGCGGTGACCCTAATATCTTAGATCATTTATCCGAGGCAACAATATCCGAGGCAACCATTTTGAGGCAACTGTGATCTTTTAGACAAGAGGGCGACCTCTAAAACAACCTATACTCAATGACCGTTTACAAAGGCAACCAAGTGGGGTGTACTCTAGAGGTGCGCATGTGCGGGTGTGTTGATTTCAGTTATTTTTATCTTTGCACATGTTTAGGGTGATCTAACTGATTTTAGATTAAACATTCATTCTTGTCATGCAAACCCTATTATCAAACATCTAGCAGTTGTATATTTGCAGAAATTAAAGGTGCGGAAATTAAACTAAATTATTACAAGGCATCGGGTATTTACATCGCCAAAAGCAACCCTTTGAATTTTAAAAGCGGAAAAATAAATATCCTAATTAATTATTACAAACCGGGAGCAGATACATTAATTGGATAAAGAAAAATAAAGCGCGCGATGCGAAATTAAATCGAATGCGAAATTAGGGTTTTAACCCTTCTAATTAAAAGAAATGTTTTTTTTTGTTTTTATTATCTTTAAAGAAAAGAAATTAAATCCTAAAATTAAATGCTAAATTAATTATTAAATAAATTAATTAATGAAAAATATTAAATGACATCTTTTTGGAATTTTTGTTATTTTAGGAAAGAAAATAAAATAATTAAATTAATGATTAAAACCTATTAATTCTAATTAGTTTTAAATATTTACAAAATCAATTAAAGTTATCTAGAATTAATAACCTAATTAGTTAATTAATATTTATTAATGAAAAAATAAAATTCTGAAATTTAATTGGGTAAAAATATTTTTGTGATTTTTTTGATAAAAAGAAATTAATTTATTGGTTAGTAATTAATTAAACAAAAGGAAATAATTAAATTAAATATAGAGAATACAATAAAAGAAAGAGATTGGGCCTGATTGGAGGGTGTGTGAATAGCAGTTTTTTCTGGCCCATTGGTGAGGTCCGTTTGACTTTTTGTAATCCAGTGCACGTGCGTTTGATTGGCCTTTTGGTGCACCTTCAATAGTGGCCACCAGATCTGGACATCTGGCCATCTGGTGCGTTGGATAGTGAGAGCGTATGATGGAACTCCTGGCCTTGCTTGTATTGAATTACGTGAAAACAAATGTGATAGAGAAAATAGGGGGACCTGGGATTCGAACCCAGGCCCCAAGGGGAAATTCCTGCCACGCCTACCACTGAAGCACTTGACTTGTTTTATTAATATAATACATATCAATAATAATATATAAAACAAAAGTTAATGGACAGAAAATATAAAAAAGCGCACGCTCGTTTGAACAGGCCTATGGGGGGTGACAACTCATCGTCCCCTTCCTCCCTCCGTAGCTAAAACTCAAAGGGTATATACCCACGGGCATATGTCCGTCACTACAAACCAAGCATCCTTAAAATCTCGTACAGGCCATGGAAATGAATTCTAGTACCAGGGTTGAGTTTGTCTCATCCTTCTGAATGCAACCATAGCCATTACTAAGGCCAATTGTACCTGAAAACAAAAACCCTAAAAGCAAACTCGAAACCCTAGCTATGGTGAATTTCGATTCAGTCCATATAAATGAAATTGGCTATTGGCAAAAGATTGCAAAAATCATGGTGATTAAGAATATGCAATTATTTTTCATTATAGATGCAAAAATGAAGCTTTTCGAATTCAAGAATATGGTGGTTCTGTGAACGACTTACAGTGCGTGAGAGGGTTCGAAAACGCCTGCTTTTGGTTGCTTTCGCTTGTGGAGATTGCCAGGAGACGATTGGGACAAATGCCAAGCCTTGAGGATGCCTCTAACCCCTGTTTCGATTCCACACTTTTCTTTGGATTTTCAGATTTTTGTTCTTGCTCTATGCTTGATCTCTAACCCTGATTTTTGTCTGCCCCGCCTCCTTATGTATTATACAATGCATTAGGGTTGCAAATTCTGTCCAAATCCCTCTCCATCAATGACTTTGATATTTAATTTGATTCTCTTTAACAACCTTCCAATTTTGGTCCAAATCCAATCTCCTTGTACACAATTGCCTTGATACGATTTTGATTGCCTTGATAGCTGTATTTAGAGCCTGAAACAATCACAAAATCCTTGTTATCAATGCTTTTGGATTTTATTTGATTTAAATCAAATTAATTCAAATAAAAATCAAAATAATTAATAAAAATATGACATGGACACATGGCCAAGTCTAGAGCACGTGGGCAATAATTCCAACTCAAAACAAGTGAAAACGAATGGGCCCATTTGGCAAAATTTGATGTTTTAGGGATAGTTGACTTTTGGCAATTTTGCAAAAAAGTCCAACTTAAACAATGCATAAATTCCTCAATTTTGACTCTTTGGAGGTGTTCTTGGACTTTTTAAAAGGTTTGAGATGTCCTCTAAGCAACCCTTTTGGTCTCATATCAATTTGATATTCCATGCTCATGTATGAAGCTTTGACAAAAAAGGTGTTTTTGTTGACTTTTCAAAATGACCTATAATGTCCAAATTCATAACTTCTTGTGAGTGTATATTTTGATCTTGGGGAATGAATATGGAATGTAGGGAATTGAATCCTATTAAAAATGAGCTTTGGATGGATCATTTCTCATAAAGTATGAGAGAGTTATGCTTGGTCAAAGTTGAGTTGACTTTTCCTACAAAACCCTAACTTAGCAACTTTTGAATCTTGATGAATTATGAGCAATCCTTGATAAATCATGATAAAATCTTGATCAAATGATGAAATATACTTTAAAATGAGGATGTTGGCCAAAAATCTTGAAGTTTGACTGTATGTAGGTCACATTTGACTTTTGCCCTAACACAGTCGATTTTTGGACCTTTGAGCAATTGATTGAGCAAACTTTCTCTGCAAGGCTTGAAGCTTGACATGGATGATCTTGAAAACATATTATGACATTGGTGAGAATTCGGGACCACTTGGACTCAAGGATCTTGATGCAACAAAAAACCCTAATTTGGAGTAGACTGCATTAGGAGAGAGCTTGTCTGGTCAACCCTTGGGCTATCTTGAGCAACTTGAGGATCTTTCTTGAAATGTTTTGAGAAATATGAGAGGGCAAATTTTGGGGTACAACATTGACATTATGAGTCAATATATAATTCCCATTCTTCGGATTGAAACCAAGCAAGCAAAGATATTAGACCTCTTGAGAGAACCAAACATCTAGTGTATTAAGTCTTCACAAAAATTGGGCAGAGTAACGGCTGTATATGGGTGAATTCCAGATTACAAACAAAGTATGTAATCACAATAACCTACACACAAAACAAACAAATAATCCAATGTCTTGAGGTAAACCTCAAGAACTCCAGACAAAATATGAATTAAGGTCACAAGGTCTCCAACATAGGCCAAGGTCTCTAATCCTAAGTCCAAGAAGTCCATCGCTCCATAATGCCAAGGATAGTAACCAAATAGTCCAAGTATAATTAAAGTTTTTTATGGTTCATGTTTATTATTAGGTTTCTTCAAAGGGAAAAGAAAATCTCAAGTGATCAAAATAAAAATGACATAAAAGTAAATGCTCAAGTGAGCAAAGATGAAAATAGCATGAAATGTAAATGGTACATAAAGCATAAAATATAAAAGCATAAAGTAAAGTCAATTGTTAGAAATTAGTGGTTAGTTAGAAGACCATCTTGAAACTTGAATTTGGAACTCATTAGAGGATTGGTAGAACCAAAGCCTCTACACAACAAGTTGCATTTGCTTTTTGTCAAGTATATAATCCATTTTGGAATTCTCACAAGGCAACATTTAATGATCAACGATGTTTAAGTGATCCGTATTGACCAAAGGTGTTGTAGATCCATTAGAAGATTGGTAGAACCAAAGCCTCCACACAATGAATCTCAAGGTTATTGGATCAAAGAGATCAAATTAACATACTTGGGCTTGCAATCATAAGTTTGGGCCACGAATGATCATTTATTCGAATCGGGACAAAATTTAGCGCTATGTTAAGTAATCGTAAGTGGACTTATGTAGAAGTCGCACCTATTTTGAGGCCGGTCAATAGCAATCTATGTACTTCATGTTTGGATAAATGATATAGAGATCACCATCCCTTAACATGTAGCACAATTAAAAAATAAAGGGATAAGATGAAGAGGTAGGGGAATGATAAGCTAATTTGGATTACCACCTCAAAATTCTTTCATCTTTAAATTCAACCACTCCTCTAGATGGATTAAAGCACTAAACATATCATTAATCCAAAGCACCAAAAATGAATTAAATAATTCACTCTTAGGTAGATTTGAATTGATGAACATTTATCCAACTTCATCTACATCACAAAGTCCATTGAGTTTAAAGAGAAATTGGACATTTAAAATTGCAATCCAAACCAACAATCAAAAGGAGTGAGTAGAAAAAGCATTTTGGATCAAAGCTGCCCCAAAACAAGGCAAAAAAATGCATTCTGTCCCTGTGTAAATCGATTGCACTACTGTGTAAATCGATTTACACAGTACATTTTTCAAAAATCTGCGTGAAATTGCTTCTGTGCAATCGATTGCACTGTTACTGCTCAAATTCTAAAAGGCCAAATTCTTGTTCAAACTTTCCATCAAATACCTTATGATCATGGATCCAATTGAGCACGAAAATTCCATCAAATTATAAGAAAATAATACCATTAGAATCACAAAATAATGCTCAAAGAATTAAACCCAAAGATCAACAAGAGATCACATTGTGAAAGATGAATTATCCAACTTACCAAAGGTAGATCTAGAGAATTATCAAAACAACTTCAAGAATTTGCTTCAATTTAACCAGGAGAATCAATTGCTCAAGCTTGGATGTAGAGAATTGATAAAGAAAAAGTGTTTGGATGAAGGTTTAGCTCAAAGATTAGTAAGCTTCAATGCAAAGTTTACCAACTTTTTGAAAATGGAGCTTTGAGTGAATTTGGTAGATGGAGAGAATTGAGAGATTTTTTAGCAAGGTAGACTTGGCTATCAAAAGCTTGAAATTTGAATGAAATGAGGGCTCTATTTATAGAGTTTTAGGATTGGGATTAGTGGTAATTTGGTAATTGATTCTTGGAGCCAAAATTTGAATTAATGATAATTCTTTCAAATATTAGAGCCAAAATTTGAATTAATGATAATTCTTCTTAAAAATGAAAGATTGGCACTAAAATTTGAATTAATGGTACATCTTTCAAAAATGAAAGAAAATTGGAGCCAAAATTTGACAACTTTAAAATTGCTGATTTTTTTCAAATTTTCACACTGTGCAATCGATTGCACTATAGTGCAAATCGATTTGCACAGTGTATTTTTTCAAAAATGGCATAAAATGCAATATGTGCAATCGGTTGCACTCTAAGAGCAATTGATTGCATCAGTGAAAAAAATGAATTTTTGTTAATTTTTCTTTTGCAAATAGAGTACCAGAAATCCTTATTTGTCAGATGCTTCGACTTGGTACCTACAAAACAAAAATATACAAAGACAAAGACAAATATTTTTTGTATTTTGATTAGAAGTTAGTCAACAACAAATATACAAAATACACAACTAAGGTGCTTGGAGATTCCTCAAGAGCAAACTTAAAGATAGGAGATAGAAAAAGAGGAAGAACCAACCCTAATATGATCTTGTTATGATCGAGTTGATATGATATGATAGAGGAATATTAGGGGCAAAAATTGGGGTACAACAGTTGCCCTTATTTAAGTGTCTTCTATCCGGAGATACGAAGGTTAAAAATCTTCGTGTCGACGCGATTGAAGATACTTAAATATAACACAAGCCCTATTTTTGTCCCTAAGATGCCATGCAATGCTTATGATTATGAATGCAGATGGACAAATCTAAAGAGACGCAAGGTATCACTGGGGATGCCACAAAAATGAAGAAACAAAGGAGCAACCCCACCAGGAAAATAAATCACTGGTGGACCAAAATAATTGAATCAGAGAGGAAGATAACAAGCATCGACGTTCACTGCCGATGGTCTACCAATGTTCACTGAAGGTAGAAAGAGAAAATATCATATCACCGCCGTTCACTGACGATGAACTATCAACATTCACTGAAGATAGCAAAAAGATAATAAACACTGACGTTCACTGTCGATGTACTACCAACGTTCACTGAAGGTAGAGAGAAAATATCATATCACCGCCGTTCACTGACGATGAACTATCGACGTTCGCTGAAGATAGCAAAAAGATAACAAACGCCGACGTTCACTGCCGATGTACTACCAACATTCACTGAAGGTAGAGAGAAAATATCATATCACCTCTGTTCACTGATGATAAACTATCAACGTTCACTGAAGATAGCAAAAAGATAACAAACACCAACATTCATTGTCGATGTACTACCAACGTTCACTGAAGGTAGGGAGAGAAAATATATCATATCACCACTGTTCACTGACGATGAACTATCAATGTTCACTGAAGATAGTAAAAAGATAACAAACACCGACGTTCACTGCCGATGTACTACCAACATTCACTGAAGGTAGAGAGAAAATATCATATCACCGCCGTTCACTGACGATGAACTATCAACATTCACTGAAGATAGAAAAAAGATAACAAACACCGACGTTCACTGCCGATGTACTACCAACATTCACTGAAGGTAGAGAGAAAATATCATATCACCGCCGTTCACTGACGATGAACTATCAACGTTCACTGAAGATAGAAAAAAGATAACAAACACCGACGTTCACTGCCGATGTACTACCAACATTCACTAAAGGTAGGGAGAGAAAATATAGCATATCACTGTCGTTCACTGATGATGAACTATCAACGTTCACTAAAGATAGCAAAAAGATAACAAACACCAACGTTCACTGCCGATGTACTACCAACGTTCACTGAAGGTAGAGAGAAAATATCATATCACCACCGTTCACTAACGATGAACTATCAACGTTCACTGAAGATGGCAAAAAGATAACAAACACCGATGTTCACTGCCGATGTACTACCAACGTTCACTAAAGGTAGAAAGAGAAAATATATCATATCACCACCGTTCACTGACGATGAACTATCAATGTTCACTGAAGATAGCAAAAAGATAACAAACACCGAAGTTCACTGCCGATGTACTACCAACGTTCACTGAAGGTAGAGAGAGAAAATATATCATATCACCGCCGTTCACTGACGATGAACTATCAACGTTCACTAAAGATAGCAAAAAGATAACAAACACCGACGTTCACTGCCGATGTACTACCAACGTTCACTGAAGGTAGAAAGAGAAAATATCATATCACCGCCGTTCACTGATGATGAACTATCAACGTTCACTGAAGATAGCAAAAAGATAACAAACACCGACATTCACTGCCGATGTACTACCAATGTTCACTGAAGGTAGATAGAGAAAATATATCATATCACCGCCGTTTACTGACGATGAACTATCAACGTTCACTGAAGATAGAAAAAAGATAACAAACACTGACATTCACTGCCGATGTACTACCAACGTTCACTGAAGGTAGAGAGAGAAAATATATCATATCACCGCTGTTCACTGATGATGAACTATCAATGTTCACTGAAGATAGCAAAAAGATAATAAACACCGACGTTCACTGCCGATGTACTACCAACGTTCACTGATGGTAGAGAGAAAATATATCAAGTTATCCCAAAATTCTGGCGTTTTACCTAGAACGGGTCTCAACTTCTTCTTTAACCAAGGAATTCTGCCTGGAAAAGGTAATATGTAAGCTGTCTCAAATAAAGAGACTTCCACTTGCAAAGATTTCACAACGAGCAATTCCTGTGAATTTGAAAGTCTTGCCATCCACTAGCGTAAACTGACGACGGACTGCAAACTAACCACTCATAGAGGAAATAGCAAAAAAAGTTATGTCGACTTGTACATGGAAGCACGAGTTGCTCAAATAAAAAGACCTGTTGCTTGTTATCATGGAGGATTGTAAAAAGAAACGACTTTCTGGGGATAGAAATATGGCTTCTTGGGGAAAGAGATATGACTTCCCGGGGAAAGAGATATGACTTCATGGGGAAAGAGATATGACTTCCTGGGGAAATTCCACGATATTCCTGCTGAGGAGATAAAGTCTTCTCGTGCAAAATAAATGCACAAACCAAAACTCAAAGTTCTTAGAAATCCAAAGTAAATAATATTGTCGGGGGATCACAGATCCAAATCAGAAATAAACTGGAGCAAGATGGCCAATGCAGATACCTCCTTTGAGAAATAAACTAAAGAGGGAAAACCAAATCCACCTAAGCAAGGAGAGCTGCAGGAAGGTTAGAACACAATGTCAATGAACGATGGTTTTTAGCAATGCATGATGTATGTATGAATGTATGAGTGATATCGTGCATATGCTGGTAAAAGGATACATAATCAGTACAAACAAACAAAACCTCCTCAGGTACTAACAACGTTGGGATAAAATTCAACCAAAAATATGAATCCAAGAAAGGTAAAAGCAATTGCGGAAACCAAACCTATTGCATGTCCTAACTTCATTGAGGAGAAACATAATCCGGATGTAGCTAAATAAAAAAGATACCGGGATAGAACATCTTTCTTCCGGTTTCATCGGAGAAGCAGTTTTTCAAAAGCAACATGCCTACTGGAGATTTCAAGACCAGCCTCAAATAAAGCAGACTGACGCCGAAACAACCAAACCTCACCGGGGGATTCAAGTCTACCTCCCTGGAGAAAAAACTGCGGATTGAAAATTTTCATCACGAACACCCATTCTAACAAGAGATGCCCTGGGATAACCTTCCCGGGAAATCAAGAAGTCAACACTAATGCCAATACTGCAAAAAGAGCGATAACTTATCACACCAAGGGAATAAAACCTTTCATCATATGAGGGAAAACTTCGCTAGGGAATCTGGGAAGGAGGCTTCTGACCATGCAAACCCAAAATCAAAAGCGAACCAAGACTTGATTGGGGATTGTTGTACCCCAAAATTTGCCCTCCCATATTTCTCCAAATATTTCAAGAAAGATCCTCAAGTTGCTCAAGGAAGTCCAAGGGTTGACCAGACAAGCTCTCTCCTAAGACAATCTACCTCAAATTAGGGTTTCATGTTGCATCAAGATACTTGAGTCCAAGGGATCCCAAATGCTCAAAATTGTCCTAATATGTTCTCAAGATCATCCATGTCAAGTTTCAAGCCTTGTAGAGAAAGTTTGCTCAGTCAATTGCTCAAAGGCCTGAAAATCGACTATGCTAGGGCAAAAGTCAACTGTGGCCTACATAGAGTCAAACTTCAATATTTTTGGTCAACATCCTCTTTTTGAAGTATATTTCATCATTTTATCAAGGGTTGATCATGATTTATCAAGGATTTCTCATAATTTATCAAGAACCAAAAGTTGCTAAATTAGGGTTTTGTAGGAAAAGTCAACTCAACTTTGACCAAGCATAACTTTATCATACTTTATGATAAATGATCCATCCAAGGCTAATTTTTAATAGGATTCAATTCCCTACAATCCATCTTCATATCCCAAGTTCAAAATATGCACTCACAAGAAGTTATGAATTTGGACATTATAGGTCATCTTGAAAAGTCAACAAAAACACCTTTTTTTGTCAAAGCTTCATACATAAACATGGAATACCAGATTGAGATGAGAACAAAAGGGTTGCTTTGAGGACATCTCAAGCTTTCTAAAAAGTCCAAGAACACCTTAAAAGAGTCAAAATTGAGGAAGTTATGCATTGGTGAAGTTGATCCCTTTTGCAAAATTGTCAAAAGTCAACTATGCCTCAAATTGCAATTTTTGCTAAATGGGCCTTAATTTTTGCACTTGTTTTGAGTTGTTAGCATGGTCCACGAGCCCTAGCTCTTTCCACTTGTCTTTATCTTATTTTTATTATTTATTTTGATTTTCATTTGAATTAAATCAATTTTAATCAAAACAAATCATGAAAAAATCTAAAACATTGAAACCTCAAGATATTGTGCATATTTCAGGTCTTATATCCACTTGGCAAGTGATTGAAATCGTGCAGAGCCTTGGTGTGCACAAAAAGATTGAATTTGTCCTATTTTTGGAAGGATTCTTAAGGGAATCAAATCAAGATCAAAATTAATAATTGGCAAAGATTGAGATCATGTTTGCAACCCTAATCCAATCCTCAATACATAAGGAACAATTGCAGACCTAAAGAGAGAGGTTTTTTGGAGGCGCACAAAGGCAGAAAACTTGGAAAAATCACAAGAAAGTGCCGAGTTAATTTCATAGTTCCAGGCGATTGCAAGGCTCCCTGACCATCTCATTGACTTCCTGGGATCACAAGAAAGCTATACCAATCAAGAACAAGGAGTTTCCAACGCTAAAACCCCACTGTAAGTCAGCCACGACCTTGGCATTTTTTGAAATACAATATCATGATTCTGGCATTTGTAGCATGAATACTTATATATTCTGATTCATTGAAACATTTGCAAACTGTTGATAATAATTAATTGCATTTTTGATGACAATATAAAGATATGCCATTGTTAGGTTCTCTTGGTTCATTTTGGGGTTTTCTCATGCAGGTGAAATTGGCCCAAATGGAAGAGGTCATTATGATCAGCGGGTCAAACCCAGCTGATCCATGGTTTTGAATTTTATTTATATTGCTCGTATGTGATTTCTGAGATGTACATGGTTACAGCTACAACGCCATATCCGTAGGTAAAAGTTATGAGTTTTAAACGACGGATCCAGGGAAGAAGACGATAGTGCATCATCACTTTACTGGCCGTTTTAAATTCTGGCGCGTCTATTCTAGCCAGAAACCTATGACTCTGATCTATTGTTTGTTTATGTATGTTGATAAACTAACACCTAGCGCAGTTGTTCAGAAGGAGGAAGTCAGAAATTCATGATTCTGGGTTCGATCCCAAGCGTGACCCTCTGGCATGTTTTCCCTTTGTTTTCACCAGATCCAGCCTACATCTGCTGGGGGTCAACTTTTGAATTCACCAACCAGGACCAGATCAAGCATCCCCTGGGCATCATCCTCTGGATCCATCAGTCCCAGCCAGATCCAGCGCACATCATTCTCTGATGATCATAATCTGCTGGATCCATTAGCCAGGAGCAGATCCAGTATCACCATCCTCTGGACCGTCATCCTCTAGACCATCATCCTCTGGTCACTATCATCTTCTGGATCATCATCCTCTGGACTGTCATCCTCTAGACCATCATCCTCTGGTCACTATCATCTTCTGGATCATCATCCTCTGACCAGAACCGCTGATAACAGGCCAGCTTTTTTATTCTTTTATATTTTCTTCATTAATTTATTTAAATTATTTTATTAACACAAATTGATATTTCTTTTTATAAAATAAATTACAAAAATAATATTTTTCATCCAATTAGATTTAGGTTTATTTTTTATCAAAAATTAATTAATTTAATTAGATTATTTAATTTTAGGGTAACTTAAATTATTTTGTAAATAAATTAAAAAAAATTAGAAAATTAGGGTTTTAGTTTAATTTAATTCTATTTTCTTTTTTCTTAAAAAACTATAAAATGCAAAAATAGGTCATGTAAATTACTTTCTTTAAATTAATTTAATTATTAATTAATTTTGTATTTAATTTAAAAAACCTAATTCCTTTTCTTAAAAATAATTAAAAAACAACAAAAACAATTTTTTCTTTCGATTAGGGTAGAAGGGGTCAAAACCTTAATTTCTTATCGTTCTTAATTTCCTCGCGCGCGCTTTATTATTTATTTTTACCATATTGATGTAATTGCTCACAAGTTGTAATAGATTAATTAGGACCTTTTTACTTTCGTTTATCGTTTTTTTAAGGGTTTGTTTTTGGCTATGTAAATACCCGTAGCCTTGTAATAGCATAGCTTTACTTTCCACATTTTAGATTCCGCAAAATATTGACTGTTAGATGTATGAATATTAGGAATGCATGACAAGAATGTATGATTAACTTTAAAACGGTTAGCAAACCCTAAATGTGCAAAGTTAATCACTTGAAATTGAATCACTCGCACATGCTCACTCCTAGGGTATACTCTCACTCCGGTTGCCTTCGGTAAACGATCATTAAGTATAGGATGCTTTAGTGGTCACTCTCTTGTCTAAACAAAGATTAAAGTTCCGTTCAGAAAAGTTGCCTCGGAAGGGTTGCCTCGGAATTGTTGCCTCGAATAATTGATCTAAGACATTAGGGTTACTACTAAGACGTCCTAACATTGCTTTAATGATCGTATGTCCCTTTCGAATTGACCCTCAAAACTCCGACGACGGTGCTACCTACTCACTAATAGTGGGATAGCACTGTCTAAAGGAAACAAACATAGAACAATTCTCTTTTTCGAGTAGGTAGAGTCTTAAGTACTTGCTCAATCCAAACAAATTTTTCCACACTTACACTCTTTTCAAGCAGAGCTTTCAAAAATACTTCGTAACACTCTTGAAGACAGAAGCAAGGGTTAAGTCGAAGTCAAAAAACTTTTTTTTTTCAAATCAAACACACACAAGCAAATTTGAAAATGATGAGCAAGTACCTAAGAGCCCGTGGAAAACCACAGATAGAAAGGGTGCTAATACCTTCCCTTTCTATAATATACCCCCCGAAATTTGAAAATGATGAGCAAGTACCTAAGAGCCTGTGGAAATTTTATAAGTGGGGTATACCTTAGGATCTAGTTCATCATAATTGCTTCTCTTGTATGTTTTGGTTGCTTTACTTTTAAGGGTTTTGTTTGGGAGTTACTATAGACCCTAACCTGGATCTGGGGACACCTTTTAAGTAAGTAGCAATAGACTGTGAGGGAATTGTACGGTGTAGACCGATACGGTTGAAGCAGTAGCTACGTTGATGTGGCACATTGGTTGGTATCGGTATCCCTTGTGGAGAAACGAGGAGAATACGGGTCCGCTGCGTGGTGTCGTTAAGCATCAACTGACCTTAGAACCTTTAATCGCCCAACTTGGCCATTAGAAAGTAGTGAGATAGCCGGCCTCGGTGTAGAGCTGAGAACTGGTTGATACTCAATGCTACACTCATTGAGACCATACTCTCGGAATAGTTCCAGCCGCAAGAAAAGATTGCGTGAGCTGAAACCATGACCGATGGAGAATGGTCAGTGATATTGAGATCCTCTAGAACCCGGTTACTTTTTCTAGGACAGGTTTGAAACCAACTTAACTTCAAGAGGGTACTACCTTAAAGCCCATGCAAGCCTAAACCTAAGACTGTTTGTGTAACTTGTGTGCTTTCAACTTGAACTACTTGCACAGTTTTATTATCTGACAACATGAGTTCCTTGCAGGTTTTGTTTACAGTCCTTATCCAATAACTTGGATTTCTTGCCGAGTTTACTTGCTTACATCACCTCGCACTTTTGCTTAAATGCATAGCATACACATCATAATATCATGCCTTAACATTTCCTTAACCATTTCAAGGATCTCAAGGGTTTGTGATGCAGGTTATGGTAAATCAGACGTCTAGCAAGGGGCAAGGGGATTTATTTTCCTCTAGACAATATTGTCTAGAGATTAAAACATGATAACTTGAGTCAGTGGCTATGACCCACTCGATATGGTGAGCTTGACTCTTGAAGAAGGATTCTCAACGACACGAAGTTTCTTCAATCAAGCTGCAATAAAATTCTAACAGTTTCTTGTTTACCCCGCGAGATCCTTGAAAACATTGCATACATATCATACATATAATTGCATAAGCAGGTTTCAAAGCAAGTCTCCATTGTTCTCGATGTGGCTCTCAAACACGACAACAGATATCTTCAAACTCAAGAAACTCAGTTCAGGGAAATATTCCTAAACCTATACAAGGGGCAGGAAGAGTTGAAAAGACTCCTCGTTGGGAACTTAGTCAGGAAAAGTCCTAAAGACAATAAGGAAGAACGGCTGGAACAACTGCAAGCTAAGGTAGGTGCAATGAGAACCCAGATGCTGGGGCAGATGGCTCTTATCCAAGGCCTATCCCGAAGACAAGAAGAGTTGAAAGCCATCATCAACCAACTTCATGAAGACAAATACAACAATATGAAGCAAACAGTCGAGACCGGGGACCAAGGCATTGATCAACCTCCAAAAAGACAAAAGGTTGGTTTGGTGAAAGTGAACCTTTCCAAGTTGCTACTACATCACGGGTCCAACAACAACTTTACCAAAAACAACGGGTTAATCAGAGTAAGCCGGATATGCCCAAAAGGCAGTTTACCAAACTCAACATGTTATTGTCTCAAGCTTTGCAACACCTATTAAGTATGAGTTTGATTACGTTGATAGAACCTCATCCTAATCCCAAGACTTCTTCGCCTAACTACAATCATGATGCAAGGTGTGCATATCACTCCAACAGTCCGGGGCATGATATTGATGACTGTTGGAGGTTGAAATACAAAATTCAAGACCTGATTGATGAAGGAGCATTGGAATTCACACAAGATGGTTAACTGGAATGTTTCTATCAATCCTCCAAGGATCACCATTTAAACTGACAAGTTCTGATAAGAGAGGCTTTTATTCATTAGAATTTTCAATTTTCAATTTTCTTTTGATTGTTCGAACATCTATTCATGTCAAACTCTGTTACTTTATCAATGCATTACATATGTCTGTTTTGAATAAATTTATTCGTATTCACTATATTTAAATTGCTTTCCTTTTTGTGATATTCAACTCTCGAACAAAAACTGTAAGCCTTTAGAGGGAGGATAACGAAAATGATACCACAATCTCTACATTATGCTTTTGAACAGACTCCGCTGATGATGTACATGTGTTGTTTCAAATCCTAAACAGTGGAGTTATAAGGAAGATAATCCCTAGTCAACCCCTTTGAGCCAAAGAAGTAGGAGTTTTTCTTTTGACACAAATTAAACCCTTAATCACAACCTGGGGCAGGGTAGTTTTCTCAGTTAATCCAGGTGCACAATGAATGGCATCAAAGACGTCCTTCCAAAACAAAAGACGGTGATGGTTCCCTATAATCGTCAAGACATGCAGTCATTATCTGTCGAAATAAAAGCCCATTAAGTCAAAACCTATGAAGGAGACTTAAGAAAAAAAAACAGGGGCATCCCGCTGACTGTAATCACAAAAAGAAACAGTTCAGGCAAAAGATAGGGATAATAAAATAAAAAAGAAAGAGGTCATACAAACCCTAAACAAAAAAGGAAATGACTGCCTATTCAAAATAAACTATCAATATTCGAACCATCACTGGAATATCAAAGCAAAGACTCAAATGGGATTCTAAATGCGCAATTAACTGAGCATAGGACTGAAGAACATCACGAAGAGCGGGTGGGTACAAATAAATTTTGAGCCTTTATCCTTTGTTTCTTGAACCGTGAACTAAGCCACGTTATAACCCTTAAAAGTCCTAGCTCAAGCATGGGTTAGTTTGAAAGCATACTGTTACAAAAGGTATCCTGACTCCTGTAGGATTTGCTATAAATCCTGAGTTGATATCACATCTTTGCAAAATTCTATTTTTTCTATAAAAAAAAACTGCATTTTCAAAAATTTCAAGACAGACATAAGCTTTGCATTCTTAAAATATTATTGTTTGCATATGACTATTTGTTCAACAACATAGAGATTCACATGACGAATATCTAGTGAACAAAAACCTTCTCAATAAAAAGGATCACCTCAAGTGGAAAAACACTTCCAACCAAGGGGCACTGCATGAACATTGTCCATCATCTGAGGTAGTCAAGTCAAGATTCAAGGAATCTCTCAAAGATGCCAAATAGCCAGGGGCAAATCTCCATCTGAATCACTTGGGGGCATTGGGCATGAATTCCAACAACGAATAATGTACGATCAAACAAACATCTTCTAGTAGTGTGGTAACACAACACTACCGACATTGACAACTCCCTACACCCTGAGAGCGTGGACATAGTCAGAAAATACTGCGCATGAACAAAGACCCGCTAGGTTGACTTGCCTAGGCAAAAATAAGGGCATCCCGATGAACCAAAAGGGTTCGAGCAAAAATTAGGGATAAAAAATGAAAAATCTGTACACCCGGCAAGTCGAAAACCTGAAAGGGCGGCTCGGGAAAAAAAGGGTATCCCGGTGGACTGAAAATATGAAAAGACAGTCCAGGAAAAAGTTAGGGATTAAAGCGTACGACTATGTCCCGTTATCTTGTCACTTGCCTATCAGTAGAAGACTTATCATTCCGATCGGCATTTACCAAGCACCTCATAAGTTGGGATGACACTCAATCCACAAGACCTTCGCAGGCACTTTCTCCAATTGGTACAGGGGCAGAAAAGTCTTGATACGAAGTCATTGTCATATCCTCAACATGCGTCCCAGTAACATACACTCCCCGCAGAGTAAGAAGTATCCAAAGACAGTGGTGTTAGCTTTCCGAACAGGACACAACTCTCCCCAGCCGAGGTTCACAATCGCGAGTGAGTCGGCAAAATTCTCCCCAAGCAGAGCTTGTTTATCACCAGCAACAGAAGTTCATCCCCAGCTGAGTTTATTTCTCCAAATCAGCATTTCTTCTAGCAGAGTATCTCTCTTCCCCCACAGAGTCATTCTCTCGCCAGTTTATTCTCCAGCAGAGTTATTCTCCTGCCAATTTATCTTTGGTCGTTATCTCCAGCGAGAACGAATAATTCAACTCCTTGCATTCTCCAGCAGCAGTCCGAGATTTATTTTCCCCAGCTAGAGAACATCATAAAAACATTGCATATCCATACATCATGGCATGTGCATAAACATCATACGGCACAATCTCATTTATTTTGAGAACATCATTGCTCAATACATTTCATATATCATGACATTACATACGACTAATGCTTTACCTTTCAGGAAAAAGATACAATCAAATTCTCACCAAGTTCAAGTTATGAAGCCCGGATCCGACCGGATAGTATCTTGATTTCTACATCATATTGTGAAGCCCGGATAACAGTATCAAACACCGCGAAGCTTGGAATCAACCAGATAGTGGTTTATCTCTAAGCTATGAAGCCCGGATTCAACCGGATAATAGTTAATCCCCAGCAAGCCGTGAAGCCCGGATTACGGCCGAATAGCAGCTCAACAAGTATTGTGAAGCTTGGATTACGACCAGATAGCAATACAAGTACCACGAAGCCTGGATTCGACCAGATAGTGGTATATCATAAACACAAGCCGTGAAGCCCAGATTACAACCGAATAACATCTCAGCAAATTATTGTGAAGCCTGCATTACGACCAGATAGCAATACAAGTTTCTGTGAAGCCTGGATTATGACCAGATAGCAGCCAAAGACACCGCAAAGCCTGGATTACGACCAGATAGTGGTATATCTTTAATACAAGTTATGAAGCCCGGATTACGACCGAATAGTATCTTGATTTCTCCGAACACCATGAAGCCTGGATTACGACCAGATAGTGGTATGAGGCATCGTGAAGCCTGGATTACGACCTGATAGTGATAAAAAACACTGAAGCCTGGATTACGACCAGATAACAGTGAGGGACACTGTGAAGCTTGGATTACGACCAAATAGCAGTTTACCCGGCCAATTACTATGAAGCCCGGATTCGACCGGATAGTAGTAGGCCCAAAGCCAAAGGGAAGCCCGGATTACGAACGGATAACCAATTGATTTCTTCTGAAGCCTGGATTATGACCAGATAAGAAGTAAGGTATTGTGAAGCCTGGATTACGACCAGATAGCAGTACAGATCACCATGAAGCCTGGATTCGACCAGATAATGGTATAAAGCATCGTGAAGTCTGGATTATGACCAGATAACAATAAAAGGACTGAAGCCTGGATTACGACCAGATAACAGAACAAGACACTGCGAAGCTTGGATTTCAACCAAATAGCAGTTTACCTAGATAGTTACTAAGAAGCCCGGAGTCGGTCGGATATTAGTGTGCCCTAAATTCAAGTTGAAGCCCGGATGCAGCCGGATAACAACTTAATTCCTTCTGAAGCCTGGATTACGACCAGATAAGAATATAAAATTGCGAAGCCCGTATCACGACCGGATAGCAAGATTTATCCCATCTCCCCAGTAAGTCACTGTAAAGCATGGATTACGACCAGATAGAAGTCGGTCTTATCACTATGAAGCATGGATTATGACCAGATAATAGTTCATTTTAACCTCTTCAACTAAGAGATGATTCCCCGGTAGAATAACGGACGACCGATGCTCCTAAAATTCAACCTTTCCTCAAGACAAAGATCAACACTCCCCAGCATAGTCTTCCTCAACAACAGATATACTGACTCTCGCTAAGGAATCTCTGATGCAATTGAGACTCCTTCAGATGGCATCTTTAAGCCCATCTTCTGTCATCAATTTCCAAATGGCATCTATAAGCCCATTCCCGACATCACAAGATAAATACCACTTCATGCGAGTGCAAATTTCAGGACACTCTAGTGTTCAATCATCTTACACCTTCGGATCACGAAAGGAAAACAAGCCAATCTACCTCCTCATGTTTAAGAAGATTGAACAGGGGCAGATGTTGTACCCCAAAATTTTCCCTCCCATATTTCTCCAAATATTTTAAGAAAGATCCTCAAGTTGCTCAAGGAAGTCCAAGGGTTGACCAGACAAGCTCTCTCCTAAGATAATCTACCTCAAATTAGGGTTTCATGTTGCATCAAGATACTTGAGTCCAAGGGATCCCAAATTCTCACCATTGTCCTAATATGTTCTCAATATTATCCATGTCAAATTTTAAGCCTTGCAGAGAAAGTTTGCTTAGTCAATTGCTCAAAGGCCTGAAAATCGACTGTGCTAGGGCAAAAGTCAATTGTGGCCTACATATAGTCAAACTTCAAGATTTTTGGTCAAAATCCTCATTTAGAAGTATATTTAATCACTTGATCAAGGGTTGATCATGATTCATCAAGGATTGCTCATAATTCATCAAGAACCAAAAGTTGCTAAATTAGGGTTTTGCAGGAAAAGTCAACTCAACTTTGACCAAGCACAACTTTATCATACTTTATGAGAAATGACCCATCCAAGGCTCATTTTGAAGAGGATGCAATTCCCTACAATTCATATTCATCTCCCAAGTTTAAAATATGCACTCACAAGAAGTTATGAATTTGGACATTATAGGTCATCTTGAAAAGTCAACAAAAACACCTTTTTTTGTCAAAGCTTCATACATAAACATGGAATACCAGATTGAGATGAGACCAAAAGGTTTTCTTAGAGGACATATCAAGCTTTCAAAAAAGTCCAATAACACCTTCAAAGAGTCAAAATTGAGGAAGTTATGCATTGGTGAAGTTGACCCTTTTTGCAAAATTGTCAAAAGTCAACTATGCCTCAAATTGCAATTTTTGCTAAATGGGCCTAACTTTTTGCACTTGTTTTGAGTTGGTAGCATGGTCCACGAGCCCTAGCTCTTGCCACTTGTCTTTATCTTATTTTTATTATTTATTTTGATTTTTATTTGAATTAAATCAAATTTAATCAAAACAAATCATGAAAAAATCTAAAACATTGAAACCTCAAGATATTGTGCATATTTCAGGTCTTATATCCACTTGGCAAGTGATTGAAATCATGCAGAGCCTTGGTGTGCACAAAAAGATTGAATTTGGCCTATTTTTAGAAGGATTTTTAAGGGAATCAAATCAAGATCAAAATCAATAATTGGCAAAGATTGAGATCATGTTTGCAACCCTAATCCAATCCTCAATACATAAGGAACAATTGCAGACCTAAAGAGAGAGGTTTTTTGGAGGCGCACAAAGGCAGAAAAACTTGGAAAAATCACAAGAAAGTGCTGAGTTAATTTCATAGTTCCAGGTGATTGCAAGGCTCCCTGGCCATCTCATTCACTTCCTGGGATCACAAGAAAGCTATACCAATCAAGAACAAGGAGTTTCCAGCGCTAAAACCCCACTGTAAGTCAGCCACGGCCTTGGCTTTTTTTGAAATACAATATCATGATTCTGGCATTTGTAGCATGAATTACTTATATATTCTGATTCATTGAAACATTTGCAAACTGTTGATAATAATTAATTGCACTTTTTGATAACAATACAGAGATATGCCATTGTTAGGTTCTCTTGGTTCGTTTTGGGGTTTTCTCATGCAGGTGAAATTGGCCCAAAGGGAAGAGGTCATTATGATCAACGGGTCAAATCCAGCTGATCCATGGTTTTGAATTTTATTTATATTGCTCGTATGTAATTTCTGAGATGTACAAGGTTACAACTACATCGCCATATCCGTAGGTAAAAGTTATGAGTTTTAAACGAAGGATCCAAGGAAGAAGACGATAGCGCGTCATCACTTTACTGGCTGGTTTAAATTCCGGCGCGTCTATTCTAGCCAGAAACCTATGACTCTGATCTGTTGTTTGTTTCTGTATGTTGATAAACTAACACCTAGCGCAGTTGTTCAGAAGGAGGAAGTCAGAAATTCATGATTCTGGGTTCGATCCCAAGCATGACCCTCTGGCATGTTTTCCCTTTGTTTTCACCAGATCCAGCGCCTACATCTGTTGGGTGTCAACTTCTGATTTCACCAACCAGGACCAGATCAAGCATCCCCTGGGCATCATCCTCTGGATCCATCAGTCCCAGCCAGATCCAGCGCACCTCATCCTCTGATGATCATAATCTGCTGGATCCATTAGCCAGGAGCAGATCCAATATCACCATCCTCTGGATCGTCATCCTCTGGACCATCATCTTCTGGTCACTATCATCTTCTGGATCATCATCCTCTGACCAGAACCCCTGATACCAGGCCACCTTTTTTATTCTTTTATATTTTCTTCATTAATTTATTTAAATTATTTTATTAACACAAATTAATATTTCTTTTTATAAAAATCACAAAAATAATATTTTTCATCCAATTAGATTTAGGTTTAGTTTTTATCAAAAATTAATTGATTTAATTAGATTATTTAATTTTAGGGTAACTTAAATTATTTTGTAAATAAATTAAAAAACAATTAGAAAATTAGGGTTTTAGTTTAATTTAATTCTATTTTCTTTTTTCTTAAAAACCAATAAAATACAAAAATAGGTCATGTAAATTACTTTCTTTAAATTAATTTAATTACTAATTAATTTTGTATTTAATTTAAAAAACCTAATTCCTTTTCTTAAAAATAATTAAAAAACAACAAAAACAATTTTTTCTTTCAATTAGGGTAGAAGGGGTCAAAACCTTAATTTCTTATCGTTCTTAATTTCCTCGCGCGCACTTTATTATTTATTTTTACCATATTGATGTAATTGCTCACAAGTTGTAATAGATTAATTAGGACCTTTTTACTTTCGTTTATCGTTTCTTTTAAGGGTTTGTTTTTGGCTATGTAAATACCCGAAGCCTTGTAATAGCATAGCTTTACTTTCCGCAAAATATTTACTGTTAGATGTATGAATATTAGGAATGCATGACAAGAATGTATGATTAACTTTAAAACGGTTAGCAAACCCTAAATGTGCAAAGATAATCACTTGAAATTGAATCACTCGCATATGCGCACTCCTAGGGTATACTCTCACTCTGGTTGCCTTTGATAAACGATCATTAAGTATAGGATGCTTTAGTGGTCTCTCTCTTGTCTAAACAAAGATCAAAGTCCCGTTCAGAAAAGTTGCCTCGGAATGGTTGCCTCGGAATTGTTGCCTCGAATAATTGATCTAAGACGTTAGGGTTACTACTAAGATGTCCTAACATTGCTTTAATGATCATACGTCCCTTTCGAATTGACCCTCAAAACTCTGACGACGGTGCTACCTACTCACTAATAGTGGGATATCACTGTCTAAAGTAAACAAACATAGAACAATTCTCTTTTTCGAGTAGGTAGAGTCTTAAGTACTTGCTCAATCCAAACACATTTTTCCACACTTACACTCTTTTCAAGCAGAGCTTTCAAAAACACTTCGTAACACTCTTGAAGACAGAAGCAAGGGTTAAATCAAAGTCAAAAAACTTTTTTTTTCAAATCACACACACACACAAGAAAATTTGAAAATGATGAGCAAGTACCTAAGAGGCCGTGGAAAACTACAGATAGAAAGGGTGCTAATACCTTCCCTTTCTATAATCTACCCCTGTACTCAAAATCTCGAAAAAAGGAATTTTTCTATGCTTTTTTCCTTTCCAGTTGGATAAAATAAAAGTCGGTGGCGACTCTTGCTTACCGCGACATTTTGCAAACACAAACGCAAAATGCAAACCAGCAATTCCTAAAACATTCCGATTCTGGCCACCATATCACCGGGATAATGGATTCACAAACCCAATATTGTACCTTACACCCACTGGTATCGTCTTTAACTATCTAAGAAACAAAGATTGTGCACATACCAGTAAAATGACCTGAGAAAACCTTCAAGAAGGAAGTAAATCTTCTTAAAACAACCGGAGTTTGTTCATTCCTGGGATCACCATTCTTGTTGTCATTGTTTCATCACAAATCCCAAAGTAAATTGAATTGTGAAGATCTCCTTTTTTTTTGAAAAATCAATTTTTCTTTTTAATCTTTTAGATTTAGCAGTTATTATCAGTAATAAATGGAGTCTTAGCAAGCTAAATAAAATAAGAATACAAAGAATTGGGTAAAAGCTCGAATTTCATTAATAGAATGGTAGTATGCGAATGGAGAGACTCCATGGATGATTACAAAGTTTGGGAAATGGTAATACATAATGTAAAAGATACATTGAGATACAATGACCACTATTCCCCCTAACAACTTTTGAAATCCTGAGCAGCAGCTTCTATTGAAGTATGGTGAGGATCCGAGAAGATTGTTGCTTCAACGATCAAGTCTTGTCTAACATAGTTACTTGCCAAGAAAAATCTCTAACGTTTTCCTAAGCTGCCCTTGCGGGTTTTCAACTTAGCGGGAAATTTATTCTGTTTATGTCTATAATTTTTGCCTAGACCGCCCTTTCGGGTTTTCGTCCTACCGAGACGCTCCTTTTTGCCTAAGCCGCCCTTTCGAGTTTTCAACTTAGCGAGCTGTTCTTTTATTTCTTTAGGCGAAGTATTTCTTGACTGCGTCAGCATTCATGGGACGTGGGAACTCCTCGCCATCCATAGTTTCAAGAATTAATGCACCAACAGAGAAGGCTTTCTTGAAAACATACGGGCCTTCAAAATTGGGAGTCCACTTGCCTCTAGAATCAGTGTTGAAAGACATGATCTTCCTGAGCACGAGGTCGCCTTCTCTGAATTCACGAGGTTTGACCTTTTTATCAAATGCTTTCTTCATTCTTCTCTGATATAACTGCCTATGACATAAAGCTGTCATTCTCTTCTCTTCAATCAAGTTCAATTGGTCAAACCTGTTCTGGACCCATTCAGCCTCTATCAACTTGGTTTCCATTATCACACGCAAAAAGGGAATCTCAACCTAAATTGGGAGTACGACTTCCATTCCATATACTAAGGAGAACGAAGTTGCTCCTGTTGAAGTGCAGACAGATGTCCGATATCCATGCAGAGAAAAAGGAAGCATTTCATGCCAATCCTTATAAGTGACAACCATTTTCTGGATAATTCTCTTGATATTCTTATTAGCAGCTTCAACAGCCCCATTCATTTTTGGCCTGTATGGATACGAATTGTGATGGATAATCTTGAATTCTTCACACAATTCTGTCATCATCTTGTTGTTCAAATTCGAGCCATTGTCAGTGATGATTCTACTCGGCACACCATACCGGCATATAAGATTGTTTTTGATGAAACGCACAACCACCTGTTTGGTAACATTGGCATATGAAGCAGCCTCTACCCATTTGGTAAAGTAGTCAATTGCTACCAAGATAAAACGGTGTCCATTCGAAGCTTTGGGTTCTATCATCCCGATCATGTTAATACCCCACATAGAGAAAGGCCACGGGGAGGAAATCACATTGAGAAGTGTCGGAGGCACATGGACCTTATCTGCATAAATCTGGCATTTATGGCACTTCTTTGCAAATTTGTAACAATCAGATTCCATTGTCAACCAATAATGACCTGCCCTTAGCATCCTTTTAGCCATCGAATATCCATTAGCATGAGTGCCAAATGAACCTTCATGGATCTCATGCATCAACATGTCTGCTTCGTGTCTATCCACGCATCTGAGCAAGGCCATGTCAAAATTTCTCTTATATAACATATTTTCACTGAGGAAGAAACTGCCTGCCAATCTTCTCAGTGTCTTTCTATCTTTCCTCGACGCACCAATCGGGTATTCCTGAGTATGAAGAAAATGCTTGATATCATAATACCAAGGTTTTTCATCTGCTACCTCCTCTGTTGCAAACACATGAGCGAGCCTATCTAGTCGTCGAATTGTAATTCAGGGTATATCATTCCAAGTATTCACTTGGTACATGGAAGCCAGAGTTGCCAGAGCATCCTCCATTTTATTTTCATCTCTAAGGATGTGATGGAATTCAACTTTATTGAAGAAGGGTAATAATCTTCTAGCATAGTCTTTGTAAGGGATCAAGCCAGGGTGACGAGTGTCCCATTCTCCTTTGATCTGATTTATTACCAAAGCTGAATCGCCATACACATCTAGAATTTTGATTCTGAGATCAATAGCTTCCTCAAGACCCATGATGCAAGCCTCATATTCCGCCATATTATTAGTGCAATCAAATGTTAACCTTGCAGTAAAAGGAATGTGTGATCCATGAGGAGTGACAATCACAACACCAATTCCTTTACCATAAGCATTCACCGCTCCATCAAATATCATACTCCAACGAGATTCAGGGTCAGGGCCTTCCTCAGGAAATGGTTAATCACAATCTTTCACTTTCAGGAACATCACATCCTCATCGGGGAATTCATATTCTGCAGACTGATGATCTTCCACCGGCTGGTGAGCAAGGTAATCTGCCAACACACTACTTTTAATAGCCTTTTGAGTGCGGTACTCAATATCATATTCAGATAACAACATCTGCCAGCGGGAAATTCTCCCAGTAAGAGCAGGCTTCTCAAAAATATACTTGATTGGATCCATTTTGGAGATCAACCAAGTGGTATGATTCAACATATACTGCCGCAAACGCTTTTCCGCCCAGGCCAAAGCACAACATGTCTTTTCCAGCATGGAATACCGCGACTCACAATCAGTGAACTTTTTGCTGAGATAATAAATGGCGAACTCTTTCTTCCCCGTTTCATCCTGTTGTCCTAGAATACAACCCATGGATTTATCTAACACTGTTAGATACATAATCAACGGTCTTCCTTCTACGGGAGGGAGAAAGATAGGAGGTTCAAGCAGATACTCTTTAATACTCTCAAATGCCCTTTGGCAGTCATCCTTCCACACACAACCTTGATCTTTCTTTAACAACTTAAAGATCGGTTCACATGTTGCAGTCATGTGGGAAATAAATCTGGAGATATAATTCAAATGCCCGAGGAAACCCCTGACTTTCTTTTCAGTTCTTGGTGCTGGCATCTCTTGAATTGCTTTGACTTTATCAGGGTCAACTTCAATTCCTTTTTGGCTAACGATAAAACCTAACAATTTCCCCGATCTAACTCCGAAGGTGCATTTATTTGAATTCAAGCAGAAACGATATTTCCTCAAACACTGAAACAACTTCAACAAATCTTCTATATTCCCTTCTTCAGTTTGGGATTTGGCAATCATATCATAAACATATACTTCGATTTCCTTATGCATCAGATCATGGAATAAGGTTGTCATAGCCCTCTGGTACGTTGCACCAGCTTTCTTCAACCCGAAGGGCATCACTCTGTAACAGAATGTTCCCCAGGGTGTGATAAACATTATTTTTTCCATGTCCTCTGGAGCCATTCTTATTTTATTATACCCGGAAAATCCGTCCATGAACGAGAATACTCTGAATTTTGCTGTGCTATCCACTTACATATCAATGTGAGGCAATGGAAAATCATCTTTTGGACTACCTTTATTTAGATCTCTGTAATCTACGCACATGCGGACTTTTCCGTCTTTTTTAGGTACTGGGACAATATTGGAAATCCATTGAGGATACACTGACGTCACAAGAAAACCAGCATTAATCTGTTTTAGGACCTCCTCTTTGATCTTTACTGCCATATCTGGGTGGGTTCTTCTCAACTTTTGTTTAACTGGCGGACACTCTGGCTTCAATGGCAAACGATGCTCGACAATGTCTGTATCTAGACCAGGCATATCTTGATAAGACCAAGCAAAAATATCCACATACTCTTTCAACAACTCAATCAACCCGCTCTTTACATCAGGATGCAACGATGCTCCAATCTTGACTTCCTTCGTATCTTCTTCTGAACCCAAATTAATCACTTCCAAAGGCTCCTTATATGACTGAATGGTATTTTCCTCGTGCTCAAGCAACCGTGAGACCTCTTCTGGAATCTCACCATAATCTTCTTCTTTACCCCCAAATACAGGACAATCAAAGTTGGGAGAGGGTGCAGGGTCATTGTATTCAATGAGTTTTTTAATTAATCTGCACATGTGATTTATGATTGCTTTTAGAAACTGACACATATAACAAGTGATCATGCAAATTAATTTTCCGTTATCATTTATTTTGAAAGGGTTTTTTATTTGATTACCATTTCCCAAGAAAAAGTAGAAAATAAAGACATATTTTTGGAAGCAAATACAACTTTTATTAATGATCTTAAAATTCAAAGAAAACAGATAAGCCCTGTGTTGTACCACAAAATTTTCCCTCCCATATTTCTCAAAACATTTCAAGAAAGATCCCCAAGTTGCTCAAGGTAGTCCAAGGGTTGGCCAAACAAGCTCTCTTCTAAGGCAGTCTATCTCAAATTAGGGTTTCATGTTGCATCAAGATACTTGAGTCCAAGGGACCCCAAATGCTCAACATTGTCCTAATATGTTCTCAATATCATCCATGTCAAGTTTCAAGCCTTGCAGAGGAAGTTTGCTCAGTCAATTGCTCAAAGGCCTGAAAATCGACTGTGCTAGGGCAAAAGTCAATTGTGGCCCACATACAGTCAAACTTCAAGATTTTTGGTCAACATACTCATTTTTAAGTATATTTCATCATTTTATCAAGGGTTGATCATGATTCATCAAGGATTGCTCATAATTCATCAAGACTCAAAAGTTTCTAAATTAGGGTTTTGTAGGAAAAGTCAACTCAAGTTTGACCAAGCATAACTTTCTCATACTTTATGAGAAATGAACCATCCAAATCTCATTTTGAAGAGGATGCAATTCCCTGAAATCCATCTTCATCTCCCAAGTTCAAAATATACACTCACAAGAAGTTATGAATTTGGACATTATAGGTCATTTTGGAAAGTCAACAAAAACACCTTTTGGGTCAAAGCTTCTTACATGAACATGGAAGATCCAATTGATATGAAACCAAAGAGTTCTCTTATGGGACATCCTAAGCTTTCTAAAAAGTCCAAGAAAACCCTCATAAGGTTAAAATTGAGAGAAATATGCATTGTCAAAGTTGGACAACTTTTGAAAAAATGCATGAAGCAAATATTGACGAAACTTGGATTTTTTCCAAATGGGCCTATCTTTTCAAGTTTGAAACTCATTCCTAACATGGTCCACGACCTCTAAGCCCACCCATACATTTTTCTACTATTTATGCTATTTATTTTGATATTTTATTCATTAAAATTCAGAATTAAATAAATAAATAATAGAAATAATATAAATTTTGATGTGAATCCATTTTGGGAAGGTTTTATGCTGGTTTATGTCAATTGATTTCGTGCAATAACTCTTAAAATATGTCCTGGTTCATCCACATGTGAAAATGGCATAAAATCATCAAATATGACATTTTTTTCAAATTTTGATCATGGTCTTAAAACACAACATTATGAGGGAGATTCTTTCCATGATTTCTTGTATCCTCATTCTCCTCTATAAATATAGAGACATACAAGCTTGAAAGGGACGGAAATCCTCTCTAAAAGTCTCTCAAAAAGCTCTTCAAAAAGCTCTCTAAAAGCTCTTCAAAAAGCTCTCCAGAAATCAAAGAATTGGTGCAAGTCATATCTCGAGGTTCCGGTCTCTCTCAATTGACATCAAGCCTCAAACCATCCTCTTGAAGTCCTCAAGAGTCTTACAAGGCCCAAGAGAAATCCATCACACGCCTAGCATGCCCCCCATTTGACAACACTGGTTTGGTAAAATTTTAAACTTTGAATCTCTAATTTTAATCACATTTTATGGTATGCTAACGTTTGTTTGAGTTTATATAGAACAATTATGGATGGTTGAATCATAGGTTCCACGCAAGAATAAAAAAAACACCATAATTAGAGCATGAAGCTTTCAAAGATTCGGGCCTAGGGATTTCTGATGATTGCACCCCCTGTTTACTTTTGCTACTAGGCCTATCTTTATTTTCATGTTTTATTCGTTTTATTTATTTCTTTTAATCCCTTTTTTTAATCAATAAACAAATATAAAAATCACATAAAAATAGATTTAGGATTTTTTATTAATTAAATTTTAATTTTAGGTAAAACTTTAATTTCTTTTTGTAAATAACTTAAAAATAATTAGAATAAATAGGTTTTATTACTAACTTAATTATATTTTATTTTTTCCTAAAATAACCAAAGAGACCAAAATAGGTCATGTAATTATTTTTATTAATTAATTTAATTAACTAATTAATTGCATATTTAATTTAGAAAGCTTATTTCTTTTATTAAAAATAACAAAAAAACAATTTTTCTTTTAATTAGGTTAGAAGGGTCAAAACCTTAAATTCTCGTCGATCTTAATTCTTCTCGCGCGCTTTATTTTTATTATTTACCATATTGATGTAACTGCCTACAGTTTGTAATAGTTTAATTAGGACTTTTATTTACATTTATCGCTTTATTTTCAAAGGGTTTTTTTTGGCTATGTAAATACCCGAAGCCTTGTAATAGTTTAGTTTAATTTCCGCATTTTAAAATCCCACAAATTATGAACTGTTAGATGTATGAATAACTAGGGTTTGCATGACAAGAATGTATGACTAAATTTAAAACAGCTAGATCACCCTAAATGTGCAAAGATAAATAAACTGAAACTGAATCACTCGCACATGCGCACTCCTAGGGTACACTCCCACTTGGTTGCCGTCGGTAAATGGTCATTGAGTATAGGATATTTTAGTGGTCGTCCTTTTGTCCAAAGATCATAGTTGCCTCGGAATGGTTGCCTCAGAATTGTTGCCTCGAATAATTGATCTAAGACATTAGGGTTATTACTAAGACGTCCTTACATTGCTTTAGTGACCGTGCGTCCCTTTCGAATTGACCCTCAAACTCCAACAACGGTGCTACCTACTCACTAGTAGTGGGATAGCGTTGTCTAAAGGAAACGAATACATAACGATTTTTTTTGGAGTAGGTAGATTAGTTCTTAAGTACTTTCTCATTCCAAACAATTTTTTCACACTTACACTCCTTTATAAACAAAGTTTTCAAAAACACTTCATTACACTCTTGAAGACAGAAGCAAGAGTTAAATCGAAGTTAAAACAAAAAAAACATTTCAAAGCCCACAAACACAAAGAAAACAAAATTTGAAAATGATGAACAAGTACCTAAGAGCCCGTAGATAACTACGGATAGAAAGGGTGCTAATACCTTCCCTTTCTATAATCTACCCCCCGTACTCAAAAATATCTCGAAAAAGGAATTTTTCTGTGCTTTTTTCCTTTCCTTGTTAGATAAAATAAAAGTCGGTGGCGACTCTTGCTTACCGCGACATTTTGCGAACACAAACGCAAAACGCAAACTAGCAAATTCCTTAACAAAATAGGGAAACCACGTCCCGGTTCTGGCCACCGTATCGCAAAACTGGCGACTCTGTTGGGGAGTAATATAAGTGAGGTGTACCTTAGGATTAGCTCATCATATTGTTTTAAATTGTTTGATTTATTTGATTTATATTTATGGGCTTTGTATCGGAGTTAACAAAACAAATTACTTTGAAATATGTATGCAAGAAGGAACATCAATGGTGACCCAGTTTTGAACTCGGACTCCATGCGTCACATAATCCGATACTTCATGCTCTGCTTCATCCTCTTCAACAACATTAATTCCAGAACCAATTGGATGGAGGTAGCCTCCGCTGTGGAAAACATCATGATAACTGTTCACAGAAGACTTTGATTTCAAACTTTTGCCTTTGCCATTTCTCGAAGATAAACCCAAACCAGCTCTATTTTTGTTCACGGGTGGATCCACCAGTCGTCCCCAAACTGCATTATGACAATTGCGCACAACCTGCTGCGCGTCCTTTAGTGAAACCATAGAATTGTCATTCCTTATTATGTTGTCAATTGATAGGGATTGGAACTGGGTTCCAACAGCAGCCTCATCCGCTTCTACAATATTGAAAGAGGATAGATGGGATATTAACAACGCCTGCTACCCATTTCTGATCACTACCTTCCCTTCACGCAAAATTTTTATCTTCTGATGCAGAGTTGAAGTGACAGCCCCTGCTTCGTGTATCCATGGTCGTCCTAGCAAACAACTATATGCAGGAATAATGTCCATGACCTGGAAGGTTATCAAGAACAAATGTGGTCCTATATGAATGAGCAGGTCCACTTCACCGATGACAGATTTCCTCGATCCATCAAAAGCCTTCACAATGATGCCACTCGGGCGCATAGGTGCTCCTTGATACTTTAACTTCATGAGGGTACTCCTCGGTATAACATTCAATGTGGATCCGTTATCAATTAGCACATTGGATAGCGAGTCATTCTTGCAGTTCATAGATATGTGGAGGGCCAGGTTGTGATTCCCCCCTTCATCTGGTAACTCATCATCGCAGAAACTCAAGTTGTTACATGATGTAATATTTCCAATTACGCTGCTGAATTGATCTAACGGCATGTCATTCTCCACAAAAGCTTGGTCTAGTACTCTCATCAACGATTCTCTATGTGCAGAGGAATTCATTAATAAAGCTAGGATGGATATCTTTGAAGGAGTCTGCAGTAGCTGATCTACAATTCTGTAGCCGCTCATCTTAATTATCTTCAAAATATCATCCACTTCTTTCTCTAATGTAACTCCACTAGTCTCTCCTGCATCCTTCTTAGGCTCATCATTCTTAGCAATTTTCTTTCCAGCAGCAACATCTCTTTGAATAACCGGCGCAAACACACGACCACTACGGGTCACCTTGCTATTATCAACTATATTTCCAACATCTGGCATTGGCTGGATGGAAATTTCCACCCCATCTTCTAAGATTGTAGCATTGTATTTGTAAGGCACAACCTTATCTGATTTGTAGCGAATAGGACCTGGCAGACTAATTACCAATGGGGTAACAACTGGTTTGCTATGGTACTCCATTTCAAGATGAGCGGGTGCACCAAAACAAGGTGCAATGACATTTACCCCTTCCTCAACACAAACAGCCATCAAAAGGTCATTTCCGGCAAACAAATCTTCGTTTGAAGAGAAATACTCATCCACTGAGGCATACTCTTCCTCTGACTCTTCTTCCATCAAACAAACTTCAACCATATCAATCTCGTGATAATCATCTCTCTGACCTGTGATCTTGATCGTTCCATTGTCTAACAGCAACTGAACACCTTCCCTCACAATAGAATATCCTCGGGGGTCTTGACAGCAAACTATACAAGATCCATATTTGTGTTCCACCTGAACAGCAGTACGACAGAAGGTAGCATGCAAATGCACGAGATCCTCATTCAAATGATCCACATCAAAAATTCTGAATTCACCCGGACATCTAGAAACCATATTCACTTCCTCTTCATATTCTTCCCTAGGCATGATTATATGGATTAAACCCTCATCCATTATCTCCTGTAAATCAACCTTTATCTTCTCGCAACCCTATATGTCTGTACTGCAAATAGCACAGCAGGCGTGATCATGCGTATAATAACTGAATTCACAGAGGTCTGCATGCATCTTCACCAAATCCCCTCTAACCAGATTAATGTCAAAAATTTGAAAGTCACCTGGACAACCGGCCACCATATTTACAGCTTTCACTCCCCCGTGCTTGGGTAGAGGATTGTCTTTTACATTAGGTCCCACATCTTTGAAAGATAAAATTCCATACTTCACCAACCTTTGCACTTCAGTCCTCAAAGGATAAAAATTCTCAACACTATGCCTTGGTGCTCCCTGATGAAAGGCACACGTCTGGTCTGCTTTATAATACCAAGGCAATGGTGATGGTACGGCTGGAGGTGGTCGTGTCTGGACCAACTTCTTCTGAATCAATGTTGGTAGTAGCTCTGCATAGCTCATGGGAATAGGGTCATAGTTCTCCCTTCTCTGATTGTACCCTTGATTCCCCTGCTGGGACGGTCTTTAATAAGCAACGGTAGTTGGAGCGACATTCATAACAGGAGTAACTGAGGCGACTTGCTGATGACACTGATAATTCCTTCTAGGAGCGTTTACCATTCTCTCTTGCATAACAACATTTGTATCCCCCTCTTTCTTCTTTGTAAACCCATAAGCTGGCTTCTTCACACCTTCAGATCCTTCACACTTTGTCAAACATCCTTCTCTTACTGCCTCTTCTAGGCGGACACCCATTCCTACCATCTCTGTAAAATCACTTGGTGCGCTTGCTACCATCCTTTCATAGTAGAAAGCTCCCAGCGTCTTCAGAAAAATCTTAGTCATTTCTTTCTCTTCCATGGGAGGAATCACTTGGGAGGCTACCTCGCACCATCTCTGTGCATACTCTTTGAACGATTCTCTGTCTTTCTGAACCATGGCCCTAAGCTGGTCACGGTCGGGCGCCATGTCCACGTTGTACTTGTATTGTTTAATGAATGCTTCTCCCAAATTATTAAAAGTATGGATGTTGGCGCTGTCCAAGCTCATATACCATTCCAACGCTGCACCGGCTAAACTATCTTGAAAAAAGTGAATCAGCAGACGCTGATCATCAGTGTGGGTAGACACTCTCCTCACGTACATCACCAAATGAGCACGAGGGCAAGTGTTGCCCTTATACTTCTCAAACTCGGGGACCTTGAAGTTAGCAGGCACTTTAACATTCGGGACCAAACACAGCTCATTCACATTCTGCCCAAATAACTCTTTTCCCCTAAGAGCCTTCATCTCTCATTGCATTATATCAAACTGTTCTTGGAAATCATCCATTTTGTCATAAAGACCCAAGTCTTCACTCGGCAGAGGGAAAGGACGACACATATCTTCATTAACAAACAGAACCAAATTCACCGAAGGAGGTGCAACAGGAACAGTATGCACCATAGGAGGTGCTGGAGTAACAAGATTCTGAACCACTGGAGCATCTTGAGGGCCAAGATTGAAACCTTCAGGTGCAAAATTCTCTGGCATTCCCCATGGATAACCCTGAGGCATATGGTTTTGAACAACAGCCAGAGTAGTGGATACAGGAACAATCAAAACTTTAGTACCTGCCCTTGTTGGTTGAGGTTGAACACTCAGTGGCTGATTCTGAGCAACCACCACAGCTTCCATCAGAGTAGTCAAGTTGGCCAAGCCATCCTTCAAAGCGGAAACTTCTTCACATAGCTCGCGATTCTCCTGTTCTAAGTTGTCCATCTTATTTTTGAAGTTAGCCCGAGTGTTATAGTGATGAGTAAACTTGCTGAGTGAAGTAAAGAAGCTGGGTAAGACACCTGGATATGCATAACAGATGCAAGAAATACGTGCAATATGATGCATGATAAGCAATGCACATGATTATTTTTACTTCATTATTTAATATTTCAAGGGATTTAAGATTTATAGACATATTGCAAACATCCAAGTAATAAAGCTTTTGAAATACTGAATTTTTTTTATTATAATCACTTCAAAATGGATTACAAGTTTCAATGATCCCAAGTACAAGATGAAAATACAATCTAAAATCCTGAGAAAAGGAACTAATGGAGATCAATCTGTACGCTGGAGCTTCCCTGTGAGCCTGACAATCTGAGCCCTCAATCTCTGGTTTTCTTCCACATGTCTGATGGCAACCTCCCTCCAATCATCTGGATCAGAAAGTGAGTAATCAGCACCTGTTTGAGGCTTAGGGGAAAATAAACCCCCTTGCCTCTCCATAGACTCCAACGCTCGACTCTCAAGGATCTCGATCAAGTCGTCTTTCTCCTTTAGCTCTGCTCTGTAGGAACTCTCTAAAGTCTGGAACTTGTTCTTCTAAGCATCCCTTTCCTGTTGCATCCTAACCAAAGCAAGCTGCAGCTCTTCTAGATCATCTAATAAGGGAGGAGTGGTCTTCACAAACAAATCAAGAATGGGTGTCTCCCGAGTATACGGCATCTTCAACTGAATGGCTCTCGATCAAACCCACTGAAGATATGGCTCCAAAGAAACAACACCCCTAGGTCCCAAATCCTTCTTACTCTTCTTATGAATTTGACGCCAGGCCTTCACAATCTGCTCCCTAGCTTCCCTATGGTCTTCTCCTTCCTTCAGAAAGAAACTACTCAAATGAATACTATTTGGTTTATCCATCATCGGATAACCGAGTTGTCGCCGTGCAAGAACAGGGTTATAGTTAATTCCTCCCTTTGTACCAAGAAGAGGCACATTGGGGAAACTACCACAACTGTCAATAATCTCTATATCCTGATAAGCTCGATGATACCAATCAATATCCGAGTGAGTAAGTGCTATGATCTTAGGAGCCCAACAGGGTTCCTTCTTGACATCCCAAAAAGCATCAGACTGAGGCATATGAGAGTGTTGTACCCCAAACTTTTCCCTCACATTTTTCCACGAGAAATCACATCTTCAGGCTTTTCCTGATTTTTTCAGATTGGCTCAAGAATCGGTCAAACAGACTTTTCTCGTCAGTCAGACAAAATTAGGGTCTTCATTGATTTTCATGGCTCTGGAACGATCCAAACAGTTGGTTTAGGGTTTTGGTTGATTTTGGCTCAACTTCGATCAGGCGAACGCTTCTTTGGCATTTGATCAGAATCAGGGTTTTGTGCGCATATCTCTCAAGAAGAGTTAGTTCTATCAATGCTTTTCAAGTGACTCTGAAATGAGAACTGAGGCTGCTGGTTGTTAATTTGCGTTTGTTTGGATTTAATCAGTGAAAAGAGGCAGATGGACGTTTTGTTTAATTAACTGTCGTCTGGTTTGAAACTGTGCTTTACTTCGGATAATTGGAGCGTCGGGGTTGTTATTGAGTATAAGACCAGTTGTTTATCAATTGATTATTTATTTTTAAGTTAAGATAATTGGAGTTTATTTACATTTTATTTTAATTTAAGAATTATAAGCAATTAGATAAATATTTGAAGAAGAACTAAAAATGAATGACAAATAAAAGGACTTTTTATTTATTTTTAAATTATTTGTACAATTGTTTTTGTTTACAAAATGTTTACAATAATAATATTACAGTAATTTAAATTTAAATAAAACTATCCTAATTTTTCTAAGTTTTCCTAAGTCTTCATCTTCCATCCCTTGCTCCCTCTGCCTCATTGGATTTTATCTGCAAAGAATAGAAAAGAAGAAAAAGTCAATTGAAGCAGATAAATAATTAAAGAGACAGACAGATAAAAGAGAATTCATCATTAAAAGAAAATGGCCGGGATCAGTTCGCCCACTCTGCAAATCACGGGATTTCTCCCGGTTCACAAAGAGGGATGAAAATGTTTGCAAATTAAAAATGAATGCACAAAGTATACAAATTCCACATTTCAAATTGGCCAACCAACTGTATAGTTCAAAAGCAAACAGCATGTACAACTAAAAGTTCAAATTGCCAAACAAAGTCCAAATTTAAACTTTCTGCCAAAAAGTTGTCCAAAGGATGTCAAAGTACAAAAGGCCATCAAAGCTGTCAAAAGAAGATATGCAAATATCAGGAAAGTACAAAGTATGCAGAGAAAGATTAGAAGTGCAAGCAATATCAAAGCATCATTTCCCGACCATTGCTTTTTCAGAACTAAAGTACACATAACATTATTTTAATGTTTTGATTTGTACTAGAGAGAGAGAAGAGAGAAGAAGTTAGGCTTACTGGCTTTTGGCTTTAGGCATAAAAAAGATATAAAGCAAACTGCAATAAAACAGTAGAAAGGGAGGCAGAAAACACAAGAAAATACATAAAAACTGTCAAAAACCTGGAAGCTAAAAACACCAGTATAAACTACACAAGCCTGAAGCATAGCCTCATCAAGCCTTAAACCAGTAAAGCTTAAACCTGTAAACCTTACCATTCAAAACTGATACAGCAGCATACCCAAGCCAAAACTGATATCACAACAACACAAACCTTTCAAGCAATGTCCAAATCTCCCATAAACCTAAAACTTGTGATTTCAAACCAGAAGCCATAAGCTTTACTTACTGCAAACAAACCATTCAAGTCTAAAATCTGAAACCTAAATCTGCATAAAAGCCTCTAAAACCAGAAACAACACAAATGGTCCAAACCACAACCAGTAAACCAGTAAACCAGTAAACCAGAAAAGCATAAACATCAAACCTACAACCTGCTGTCCAACCCAAGCCTTAAACCAGCATAAGCTTAACCTGGAAGCTTTTCAACCCAAAAACCATAACCATTCAAGGCCATTTACCAGCAAAATCCTAAACTAGCTTCCAAACCCAACAAACCCTCATAAAATCTTCATCATTGGGTGTAACAAATATGGAACATCTCAAGCATAGAGAAGGAAACAAAGAGGAAGAGAAAAATCAGGCATCTCAAAGGCATCAAGCAAGCAACATAAGCAAAGCAACGAGAAGAAGGAGATAAAGAAGTATACTGAAGCATACATCAAGGCAACAAGGAAGAAGAGGAAAAGAGATCAAACAAAGGTTCTCAGTTCGTTATCATCATCAAACCAACAAAGGGCCAAAGAATACACAAACCAGGAGCCCAAGCGAGCTCACATCACTGCTTCCTCCGCCGTCAAAGCCTCCACGCGCCTCTGGTCCATATCGTCTCCGTCTCCAAGGCTAAAGGTATAAATCCATCCCCTTCTCCTTTCACAGAAACAACAACAGCATTTAATCCGAATCAATAAGCGAGAAATAAAAACATGCAAGGACAAAATCAAAAGAGCCTAAAAACGTTCCAGAATCGTTACCTTTTCTCTTTTCTTCATGTTGCCCAATCACTGAGGGAGAGGATACGGACGATGGCGCGGTGGCTCTAGGCAGAGGGTCACGTTTCTGTGGCTGTTGCATTGAGCGAAGAAGATGAAGGAACAAAGACGAAGTGAAGTAAACGGCGCGCCGCTCTCAGCAAACCCTAAGCCTTTCACCCAAATGAAACAAACAATTAAACCCCTTTGCAAAACGTTTTGCTCAGAACGTGGGCCTGGCCCTCTTCTAAAACGCCTAAAGCCCACTCTTTTAAGACTAAAAACATTTTTTTATCTTAACATCTTTTATAACTTAATCCAATACATCAATTTTTGTTTTCTTTATAATTCTAATTTTGTATAGAGATATTAATTAAAACAAACTTGAAATATTAATTTTCTTAAAAAACATTTTTTCTTTTCCTTTTACACATAAAAAGATTAAGTAAGATACATTAATAAAGAATACTTTTCTTTAAAGACATTAATATATAGAATTTTAATTTTCTCTTTTCTTAAAATACTTTTATATATAAATACATAATTTTTTCTTTAAGTTAATACATTTCTTTTCTTAAAAATAATTTGTACATAAATAAATTGATACATAATTTTTTTTTTCAAATTAAAAACATTTTCCTTTCTTTTACTTAAATTTTCTTACTTTGTACATATTAAACAAAAAATATAAAAATACAAATTTAAATCAAAAGTGGATAATAATACTTGACGAATAAACAATATTTAATTGTCTCATTAAATTCACATTTTCTCGCACTTGTAAATAATTCTCATACACGTACACTTACACATACACAATACACTCGCATTGATACATTATACATTTGATTATTTCTGTATATTCGATACATTTACGTTTGAGATTGCAATTCGATTTGGTTGTAATCATTTAAGTCTCATCCCCATTTGTACATTTGTACCCCCACTCCCGGATACTATTTGTAATAGCGTAGACTTTAAATTCTTGCAATTTATCGCTTTCGAATTATACCATGGTTAGACCCAGGGTTTGCATGTACATAAAATCAAACGCTAGATAACCTAATACAAAGACAAATGCATGAATTCAATACACAATCACACTTGCACCCCCTAGGGTAATCCCACATGTTGCCTTCCAAAATGGGCCATGCTTGCACGTCGAGTTTCTTTGGCAAAACAATTCAAAATGATCATAAGTCCCTCGATGACGCTTTCGAAAGTCGCCTATCAAAATGTTCAAGTCCCTTCAAGCAAATTTCCAAAGACACTTGGCACCATTGCATTCATGGTCCGTACGATGACCCGCGCCTGTCCCGATCACATCCTAAACGCAAGATTGTCCACCAAATTCAATGGTGGAACAAAATTGTTAAAAAGGGGTTGAAAACATAGAGAAAACCTTTGAGTACAATAGGGGTAGACAAAACTCTTAGTTACTTCAAACCAACTTGCAAAAACACTTGCCTCCTTTTCAAAAACCACACTTCATACACACTTTCAAAACAAACTTCCAAAAACATTTGAAACATCTTTTCGAAAAGATACACACCTTTGTGAAACACTCAAACACGAGTCATTACATTGGTTGCCTAAGACAAGGCATCTTCTTCAAAAACATTTTCAAAACACACACACACACCACAATTTCAAGCAAATCAAAAATCAAGGCAAGTGATCTAAAACCAAGTAACTAAGAGCCCATGGATAACCATGGATGAAAAGGGTGCTAATACCTTCCCTTTTCATAATCTACCCCCCGAACCCATGAAACATCTCAAAAGGTTTTTCCTGTGCTTTTTAACCTTTCCTTTAGGATAAAATAAAAAGTCGGTGGCGACTCTTGCTCAACCGAACAAGTGTGAAAAAAAACGCAAAACTCAAGTCAGTTCTCCCACCGTATCACAGAACTGGCGACTCTGCTGGGGATATAATTCAAAAGTGGGGTTACCTTAGGGTTTAGATCACCTTTGTTTTCAATTGATTGCTTTGTTTGCTTTCACATTTGTGGGCTTTGCATCGGAGTTTCATAGATCCTAACCCGGATCTGGGGAATCCCCTTTTAGGTAGCATAATCTGTGAGGGACCTGTCCGGCGTAGACCGACATGGGTGAAGCAGTGGCTACATTGGTGTGGCACCTTAGTCTGTACCGATATCCCTTGTGTTGCAACAAGGAGAATATGGGTCTTCTAAGGAGTCATCAAACACCGACCGACCTTAGAACCCTAAATTGACCAAACTTGGCCATAGAACAGTAGCAGTATGCTACACTCATTGAGGCTAAACTCTCGCGATGGTTCTGGCCGCAAGAAAAGATTGCGATGCTGGAGTTATGACCGATTAAGGGTAGTCAAGGTTCGAGATCCTCTAGAACCCGGTTACTTTTGATAGGATAGGTTTTAACTAACGAAACTAAAAGAGGGTAATACCTAAACTACATGCTGGCCTAAAACCTAAGGGTTGTCTTGTGTGACTTGTGTGCCTTATCATGCTTGCCTTTGTGAATACTTGTGGTGTGCTTCATCATAGCATCATACCATCATACCATTGCATGCATCCTGTATAAGGACTGACCCATTTCAAAGACAAGAGGGTTTCATCTTTGCTCTGTTTTGTAAGACATCATGATGCCCGTGCGTAGGAATACTATCCGGCTCAACTTTGTTCAACCACCAACTTTGCTCAAGGAATTGGTTGGTAGGATTCCAAACACTACTTCCTTCATCAAGAGGCATGGTTCTCTCCTTGGTTTGATCACTTCAAAGTGGGACCAACAACTGATAAGTGTCCTGACCCGGTTTTATGATCCCCTATATCATTGCTTCACCTTTCAAGACTTCCAGCTGGTCCCTACCCTGGAAGAATTCTCTGACTTGCTTGGTATCCCTGTTTTGGAGCAAACCCCATTCACTGGTTGGGAGAAGACTCTTAGGCCTGAAGAGATTGCTGCAGTCCTGCCCTTGACCAAAGAAGAGGTAATGGCTAACTGGGAAACTAGAAGTGGAGTTAAGGGCTTTTTGGTTAAGTTTCTGGTTGGCAAAGCTAATGATTTCTGGAATGACTTAGACTTCAAGGCGTACGAAGACATTCTGGATCTTTTAATCTATGGTCTGGTGTTGTTTCCAAATCCTGACACCTTTATCAGTATCTATGCCATAAGGATCTTCATGTCTCGGAATCCTGTACCCACTCTTTTGGGTGATATCCTGCAACAACTCTATGCTCGTACTGCCCGAAGACGGGGAACTCCGTGGTGTTGTGCTCCTTTGCTAGTGAGGTGGTTTATTTTTCACCTTCCTAAGCTCGTGCTGAAGAATGAAGAAGGAAAGGGTTGGGCTCATAGGTTAATGTCTCTCACTGATAATGACATCACTTGGACTCTCAAAGGTTTGGATGAGGTAGCTGTTATTGATCGTTGCAGAGAATACCCTAATGTTCCATTGATCGGCACCCAGGGAGGAATCTCTTATAATCCATGTTTAGATCTCCGCCAGTTTGGAAGAGCCAGAAGAGTAGGGCCTCATGAGATGTTGGTTCCTCACTTCCATTTTGAATTTCAGGTAGACAATGACAAACTACGCCATGGATTCATTAAGGCTTGGGGCAGAATTCACAAAGCTGACCCACATGAGTTGGGACCAAAGACTTCTCTACCAATGGAACCCTATTGCAGATGGGTCCGCATCCGTGCTCAGAAGTTAGGTATGCCATACGAAGCTGTCAGACCTGTCATTCTTGAATCTCTTGATGAAGACGGGGTTCCTCCAACTGTCCTCCCTCCTCAGATACCCACTGATGTTGATACACTGAAGAGATCTTGGGCGCAGCTAAAGGAAGAACGAGATTTTTATCGGGAAAAGTTCAACGAATAGGAACGGAAGATCCAGAAGCTGACTAAGCAATTGGAGGAAGAGCGGATCCTGAATGACTATATCCATACTGAGAAGAGGAGGCCATGGGAGCACTGATGGGCTTTGAATGTTTCCTTTTACAGCTTTTATTTCCTTTACAGTATTTTTCATTCCTGTAATGCCTAAGGGCAAGTTGTTGAACAATTTAAAGTTTGAATCTAATGAAGTGTGTTTCCCTTTTGTCTACAAAGTTGAATCTCGTTTGTCTTTGAAAACATAAATCATACGCATCTCATTGCATCATATGCATAACAGGTACCCTTTTTCCACAGGTTGCTTAATATTCTTCGCTGTTTATTTGAACAGTCATCATGAATCCTGAATCATCCAACAAACAAGCTATCAAGGCCCTCCAGGCCCAGAACGCCCAGTTTCAAGAGATGGTCATGAGCTTAGCCCAAGGTCAACAGGAGTTGAAGGCTCTGCTCCTGAAGAAGAAGAAGAAGAAGAGGGTTGCGTTGTTCAACACTGGATATAGGTTTGGGAATGCACTCCATAATGAGGCTGATCAAGCTACTTCCTCTGCAGAGAAGGACAATCCCCAAGGGGGAAGGGCTCCTAGTCCTGCAGTCTCCGAAAACGAGACGGATTACAACGACGAACAGTACCCTCCTGCTGCTGACAGATACAAACAACTAGAGGACCGTTTAAGTGCCATGGAGATTCAAAATGTGCCGGGGTTGGATTTCGGAGATTTAGGTTTATCTTCTGGGGTGGTGATCCCACACAAGTTCAAGGCGCCTGCCTTTGCGAAGTACGATGGGGCTTCCTTTCCTAAGTTGCATCTCAAATCATATGTAAGGAAGATCCAACCTTACACTGCAGACAAGAACCTTTGGATCCATTTCTTTCAGGATAGCCTTTCGGGGTCTCAACTCGAATGGTTCTATCAGTTAGATGGAGCCAGTATCCGAAACTGGGAGGACTTGGCTGCTGCATTTTATAGACAGTATCAGTACAATTATGACCTTGCCCCACGCGTACCCAACTTCAGGGTATGTCGCTGGGAACAGGCGAAGGATTCAAGGAATATGCGCAAAAGTGGAGAGACTTGGCTGGCAGGGTGCAACCTCCTTTGACTGACCGTGAACTTGTTGACATGTTTCTAGGGACCCTGTCTGGTCCATTCTTCAATCATCTGATTGGTAATTCTTCCGCTGGGTTTACAGATTTGATCTTGAACGGTGAAAGGATAGAAGCTGGTATCAAGTCAGGGAAGATACAGAAAGGTGCCTCTGCGAGTACTGAGAAGAAACCTTTCAAGAAGGAAGCTAATGCTGTTTATGGTCCCAGAAGACAAGTTAAGCCGGAACGCCGCCAAACTGTCAATGCATTGGTCATTTCAAAGCCTGTTGCTGCTCCTCTGCAGTATAATCAACAAAGGGGTGAGAGGCCCAAAAGGCAGTACACTCGGCTTAACATGACCTTGTCTCAGATTTTTCCGCAACTACTATCAACCAACCTGGTAACTGTCAAAGAAGCTCCGAAGGTGGTGAATACAGCTTCTCCAAAATACAACCCCAATGCCCATTGCGCTTATCACTCTGATAGCCCCGGGCATACTACGGACAATTGCTGGGCCCTGAGGAATAAGGTTCAAGACCTTATTGATGCTAAGGAAATACAGTTTGAGGCGCCTGAAAGGCCCAATGTTGTGACTGCTCCCATGCCCCATCATGGAGTGAGTGCTGTGGAAGAGGACCGATATGTAGCCTCTGTGGAAAAGATCGTTACTCCATTATCAACTGTTAAAAGGAATCTGTTGCTAGCCGGTTTATTTCTGGGATGTGATGAAGATTGCCTTTTGTGTACTGTTTCGCCTTTTGGTTGTCCTTCGCTGAAATCAGGTATCCAAAGCCTGATGGATAGCAAGGAAATCTTGTTTGAGAAGATTGCCGTTCCTGCTGTCCCTACCAAAGAAATTTCTATTGTCACTATTTTCAACAAACCTCCCAAGGCTACTTCAAAGAAGCCTGTCAAAATTATGTCCACTCAGAAAGTTGCTCCCATCATCATTACAGTTCCGGGGCCTCTCCCTTATACATCCGACAAAGCTGTCCCATGGCACTATGGGGCAGATGTTTATGTGCTTGGAGTGAAGCAAGAGTTTGATACAAGTACTGGTGTTAGCAACATCACCGGGCCTGCCAAGATTACTCGTAGTGGTAGGCTGTTTTCACCAGATATTTCACCACCAGTTATTCATAAACCTCTTATCATCACACCCGCAAGTGTGCATGTTTCCCTTCTAAATCAAGTTCCTGTGTCTACCCCTGCCGCCGAGCCCTCTAATGCTCGGGGCAAAGGAGTTGCTACCGATTTTCCTGCACGGACGGAGGCACCGAAGACGACCGCTGTTGAAGCCTCCCAGCAAGAGATGGAGAAGATCCTCAAGATTATCAAAAAAAGTGATTTCAATGTTGTTGAGCAGCTGGGGCACACCCCATCAAAAATTTCCATGCTATCATTGTTGTTATGTTCAGAGGCCCACGCCAAAGCCCCGATCTCCTTTCTGAAAATAGCTCATGTGCCACAAGAAACATCTGCTGATCAATTTACTGATTGTGTGGCTAACTTGACTGCTGATAACGGGTTGGGCTTTTCTGATGCCGATCTAACTGCAAAAGGAAAGAACCATAATGATGCCCTGCATGTCTCTATTGAATGCAGGGGCACTACTCTGGCCCATGTGTTGGTGGACACCGGTTCTTCATTGAATGTATTGCCCAAGAAGGCCCTAGACAGATTAGATTGTGAGGGTCTGGAACTCAAGCCCAGTAACATTGTTGTCCGAGCCTTTGACGGTTCGAAGAGGATGGTACATGGCGAGGTTGACATCCCAATCCAGGTTGGTTCCCAAGTTTTTGATTCTACTTTCTATGTGATGGATATCCGTCCATCCTATTCTTGTTTATTGGGTCGTCCATGGATCCATAAGGCCGGAGCGGTGACCTCCACACTACATCAAAAGCTTAAGTACCCAGTCAGGGGAAAGATTGTTACGGTCCAAGGGGAAGAAGAGTATATGGTCAGCCACTTGAACTCGTTCCGATACATAAAAATGGATGGGGAATTCATTGAAACCCCTTTTCAACACTTTGAAGAGGTGCCTCAGACATTGGCGTCGGCTGAAACTGTGATTGAAGACCCTCCTTTGAAGATGGCTTCCTTGAAGGATGCCCGGGCTGTGATTGAGAAAGGCGAGTGCGCAAACTGGGGTCGACTTCCTGACTTCACTCCAAAGACTGACAAGTTTGGGCTGGGCTTCACTGCAGAGGCTCAGAGGGATGTTCGCAAAGCAAGGATCGGAAAACCTCCGGTGTTCATCACCAACCCAGAAGTGAATGCTATTGAGGACGACGTAGAGGAAGCGGAATTTGACAGCTGGATCTACCCAACAACCGACAATGGACCAAGCAACTGGACTGCCAAGGACTTTACACCTATTACTTTTGTCACTCAGTAATGAACTCTTTTGTTTTCAATTTGTAACAAACAATATGTTGAAACTTTTATGGCTCGGTGTCCTACCCGGGGCACCGTGGCTCCATTTGTGAGGGCTTTTGTATGACATTTTCATATATCATTAATCAAAACATTGGACGTTTGTTGCATTTCAAATCTTGTGCTCCATTTCTTTCTTTATCATATATTGCAAAACAACTATATTTACACACACTCACTTATACAGGTTCCAATCCACTCTAGATCTCACTGGTAACGACTCTGCTACTGCCAGTTATGACTTCGAAAATCCAATCAACTTAGCCGAATACGAGGGTGAAGATGATTGCGAAGTTCCTGGTGAACTTGCAAGACTGCTACTCCAGGAAGAGAGGGCCATTCAGCCGCATGAAGAGCCAGTGGAAATGGTAAATCTGGGTACTGAGACAGATAGAAAGGAAGTCAAGATTGGTGCTAATCTGGAGCTCAGTATGAAACAACGGTTGATTCAGATGTTGCATGACTACATGGAAATCTTTGCTTGGTCTTACGAAGACATGCCTGGTTTGGATGCCGACATTGTGGTTCATCATCTGCCTACCAAGGAAGATTGCCCTCCGGTAAAACAGAAGGTCCACCGCATGCGTCCAGAGATGTCCGAGAAAATAAAAGCTGAGGTTATGAAACAATTTGATGCCGGGTTTCTAGCAGTGACTTCTTACCCTCAGTGGGTTGCCAACGTGGTTCCAGTGCCAAAGAAAGATGGTAAAGTCCGAATGTGTGTTGATTACAGGGATTTGAACAGGGCCAGCCCTAAGGATGATTTCCCTCTGCCTCATATCGACATTTTGGTTGATAATACTGCTCAGCATAAAGTTTTCTCCTTCATGGACGGCTTCTCCGGTTATAATCAGATCAAGATGGCTCCTGAAGACATGGAGAAGACCACTTTCGTTACTCAGTGGGGCACCTTTTGCTACAAGGTCATGCCATTTGGATTGAAAAATGCTGGGGAAACCTACCAACGTGCCATGGTTGCTTTATTTCATGATATGATCCATCATGAGATAGAAGTGTACGTCGATGATATGATTGCAAGGTCTCAAACTGAGGAGGAACACCTTGACCATCTACGGAAGCTGTTTGACCGTCTGAAGTTGTACAAGCTGAGGTTGAACCCAAACAAATGCACCTTTGGGGTGAGGTCTGGAAAATTGCTGGGTTTCATTGTAAGAGACAAAGATATTCAAGTGGACCCTGCCAAGGTGAAAGCCATACAAGAGATGCCGACTCCCAAGACAGAGAAAGAAGTCAGAGGCTTTCTAGGACGTCTGAACTATATTGCCCGATTCATCTCGCATCTAACTGCTACCTGTGAGCCAATCTTCAAGCTGCTAAAGAAAGATCAAGTAGTACGTTGGAACTATGAATGTCAGGCCGCTTTTGAAAAGATAAAAGAGTATCTCCAAGAGCCACCCATCCTCATGCCACCAGTGGAAGGGAGACCTCTAATACTATACTTGACAGTGCTTGACAACTCAATGGGGTGTGTGCTGGGGCAGCATGACGAGTCTGGCCGAAAAGAGCACGCTATTTATTACCTGAGCAAAAAGTTTACCGACAGTGAGACTCGGTACTCACTGCTCGAGAAAACTTGCTACGCTCTGGTATGGGCTGCTCGCCGGCTGAGACAGTATATGTTGACTCACACTACTCTGTTGATTTCAAAAATGGATCCAATCAAGTACATATTCGAAAAGCCTGCTCTGTCCGGAAGAATAGCAAGATGGCAAATGATCTTGACGGAATATGACATCCAGTACACAACTCAAAAAGTAATCAAAGGAAGTGTATTGGCAGACCATTTGGCACACCAACCTGTGGACGATTACCAGTCGTTGAACTTTGAATTTCCAGACGAAGATATCATGGTAGTAACTGATTGTGAAGTACCTGGACCGGATGAAGGAGCTGAAGAAGGATCCCGATGGTCTATGCATTTTGACGGAGCCTCGAATGCTTTGGGTAATGGTATCGGAGCTGTGATCATATCCCCTAAAGGCACTCATACTCCACTCACCGCTCGGCTATGTTTCAACTGCACCAACAACATGGTGGAGTATGAGGCATGTATCATGGGTCTTCAAGCTGCAATTGACTTAAGGATCAAGTTTCTGAGTGTCTTCGGAGATTCCGCTCTCGTGATCAATTAGGTCAAAGGCGAGTGGGATACGAAACATCCAAATCTTATTCCTTACAAGGAGTATGTATTGACATTGCTTCCCAACTTCGAAGAGATAACTTTTGAACACTTCCCAAGAGAGGAGAATCAGTTGGCGGACGCGCTGGCTACAATGTCTTCTATGTTTAAAGTCAAGTGGGACAACGAAGCGCCCCGGATCATTATCTGGAAATTGGACGAACCTGCATATTGCTGTGATCTTGAGGCCGAAGAGGTAACAGAGAAACCCTGGTATCATGAAGTAAAGAGGTACTTGGAAGCTCAAGAATACCCCGAAGGTGCATCTGTTAATGACAAGAAATTCTTGAGAAGGTTTGCAGCAAAATTCTTTCTCAGTAATGGCATTCTCTACAAGCGAAACCATGATTCAACTTTATTGCGTTGTGTGGATAAGACTGAAGCAGAAAAGATCATGGCAGAACTACATGAAGGTACATTCGGAACACATTCCAGTGGACATACCATGGCGAAGAAAATCCTTCAGGCGGGGTATTTCTGGTCCATAATGAAAGCCGACTGTTATCGGCATTCGCGAACTTGTCATAAATTCCAGATCTATGCGGATAAGGTGCACATTCCTCCGGTACCTCTGAACATCTTGACAGCACCTTGGCCTTTTGCAATGTGGGGCATCAATATGATCGGCGAGATCCGACCTACGGCATCCAATGGGCACAACTTCATCTTGGTAGCAATTGATTACTTCACGAAATGGGTTGAAGCAGCTTCCTATGCTACCATAACCAAGAACGTCGTGGCACGGTTCATTCGGCATAACCTGATCTGTCGATACGGCGTCCCGGAAAGGATCATTACGGATAATGGTACCAATCTTAACAACAAGATGATCACTAAGCTCTGCGAGCAATTCAAGATACAACACCACAACTCTTCTCCTTACCGGCCGAAGATGAATGGGGCTGTCGAAGCAGAAAATAAGAATATCAAGAAGATTGTGCAGAAGATGACAATGACCTATAAGGTTTGGCACGAGATGTTACCGTTTGCTCTCCATGGGTACCACACCTCAGCACATACGTCAACAGGGGCAACTCCCTTTTCCTTGGTCTATGGCATGGAGGCAGTCTTGCCTGTTGAAGTACAAATACCCTCTCTCCGGATAATGAAGGATGCAGACTTGAGAGAAGATGACTGGATCCAAACTCGACTTGATCAATTAAATCTAATTGATGAAAAGAGACTCACTGCCATCTGTCATGGTCAAAAGTATCAGAAACGGATGATAAGGGCATTTAACAAGAAAGTCAGACCACAAGAGTATCAAGTTGGGGACCTGGTAATCAAGCGCATCATTCTTCCTCAAGGTGATCCTAGGGGAAAATGGACCCCTACGTACGAAGGGCCATTTGTGGTTAAACATGTGTTCTCAGGAGGAGCCATGATTCTAACCACCATGGATGGTGACGACCTTCCTCACCCCGCCAATGCAGACATAGTAAAAAGATACTATGCGTGAACTAAGGACCCGCTAGGTTGACACACCTAGGCAAAAATAAGGGCTTCCCGGCGAACCAAAAGGGTTCGGGCAAAAATAAGGGATGAAATGAAAAAAATCTGTACACCCGGCAAGTCGAAAACCTGAAAAGGCGGCTTGGGCAAAAATGGGTATCCCGGTGGACTGAAAACCCGAAAGGGCGATCCAGGCAAAAGTTAGGGATGAAGCGTAATACTATGTCTCATTAGATCACCTTGCATCCAGAATTCAGCATCAACTATCAGGGCTCAGACTTCGGCATCGATCAATCTGCTTCACCTTCAACTAAGCGGCAAAATGATGAGACGCTTGAAGACATAAAGGCGATAGCAGAGTTGGAACCCAGTGGGATTAGTTTTCACATAGATGTTTTGTTTCCTTTTCAAAATTGTATAAGCTCTATGTTATTCGACGACGTTCTCTTACTAGGACGTCAGCCTCCTGTACATAAACGCCTATTTTACAAGCAAAATTCAAAATCAATACAAATTCAATTTTTCAGACAATTTATCCATTGTTTTTCCTTTTTATGTTTTGTCTTGCAAAGAACGTCCAATGCTCATTCTTGATATATGCATTTGACATTAAATGGCTAGATCATAAATGTTTACATACGAAACAAAGGATTAATGACAGGTGACATCAGAAACAGGGGGCAATTTTGAAGTGACCAAGCGGTCTAGTTTCTTTGTCCGCCAAGGTACCAAGGTAGGTTCAGTTGAAGAACATGACCAAGCTACCTCAACAATCCCCAGCGGAGTATAGATATCCCTCAACAAGCATCCCCAGTACAGTCTCAAATTTTTTTTCCCAGCAGAGTTCATCAAATTTTCCGACATAATTTATCAACAGAATCCCCAGCGGAAACGAAGAACTCTTCTCTTCAACATCAACCCAGGATTTGATTCCCCGGCCAGTCGTCAAGGATTTATTTTCCTAGATGAAAATACATTCATAGACGTTTCATATTTCATACATCCTATTTATATACATGACAAAGTGCATACAACACTAACTCATTTTGAGCATCATGACATCATGCATCTCATACATCATGACATTGCATACCATTGATATTTTGCCTTTTCAGGAAAAAGATCAATCCAAAAGATGATTACTATCAAATATCACGAATCCAGATTCGATTCCTGTATCTAACCAGGGCACATCTGTGAGTGATTGATTATAGATTCGATACCTGTATCTAGCCAGGGCATATCTGCATAAAGAGTTTGAAGGTCAACCCCTGTATCCAGCCAGGAAAGCCATCTCCACCAACCTTTTACAATTCCAGATTCGATACCTGTATCCAGCCAGGGCACATCTGAAGACATTTTCCAGATTCGATTCCTGTATCCAGCCAGGGCACATCTGTGAGTAACATTTTCCAGATTCGATTCCTGTATCCAGCCAGGGCACATCTGTGAGCAACATTTTCCAGATTCGATACCTGTATCCAGCCAGGGCATATCTGCATGAAGGGACTGAAGATCAACACCTGTAACAAGCCAGGAAACATCTTCCTTTCTCAAAGTACGCAAGTTCTCGCTAAGGAATCTCTTATGCGATCAACACTTCCAAATGGCATCTATAAGCCCATTCCCGACAAGGTTCTGTCACACTTCCAGATGGCATCTATAAGCCCATCCTCCTATCCACCCTATCTCCAAATGGCATCTATAAGCCCATTCCCGCCATCACATTTCTGATACTCCAGCATGCGAGTGCAAATTTCCAGGCACTCTAGTGTCCAATCTCCTTTTACCCTCGAGTCGCGAAAGGCAAACTTGCCCATCTAACTCTTCAAGTTCAAGAAGATTGAACAGGGGCAACTGTTGTACCCCAAAATTTGCCCTCGCATTTTTCCACGAGAAATCACATCTTCAGGCTTTTCCTGATTTTTTCAGATTGGCTCAAGAATCGGTCAAACAGACTTTTCTCGTCAGTCAGACAAAATTAGGGTCTTCATTGATTTTCATGGCTCTGGAACGATCTAAACAGTTGGTTTAGGGTTTTGGTTGATTTTGGCTCAGCTTCGATCAAGTGAACGCTTCTTTGGCATTTGATCAGAATCAGGGTTTTGTGCGCATATCTCTCAAGAAGAGTTAGTTCTATCAATGCTTTTCAAGTGACTCTGAAATGAGAACTGAGGCTGCTGGTTGTTAATTTGCGTTTGTTTGGATTTAATCAGTGAAAAGAGGCAGATGGACGTGTTGTTTAATTAACTGTCGTCTGGTTTGAAACTGTGCTTTACTTCGGATAATTGGAGCGTCGGGGTTGTTATTGATTATAAGACCAGTTATTTATCAATTGGTTATTTATTTTTAAGTTAAGATAATTGGAGTTTATTTCCATTTTATTTTAATTTAAGAATTATAAGCAATTAGATAAATATTTGAAGAAGAATTAAAAATGAATGACAAATAAAAGGACTTTTTATTTATTTTTAAATTATTTGTACAATTGTTTTTGTTTACAAAATGTTTACAATAATAATATTACAGTAATTTAAATTTAAATAAAACTATCCTAATTTTTCTAAGTTTTCCTAAGTCTTCATCTTCCATCCCTTGCTCCCTCTGCCTCATTGGATTTTATCTGCAAAGAATAGAAAAGAAGAAAAAGTCAATTGAAGCAGATAAATAATTAAAGAGACAGACAGATAAAAGAGAATTCATCATTAAAAGCAAATGGTCGGGATCAGTTCGCCCACTCTGCAAATCACGGGATTTCTCCCGGTTCACAAAGAGGGATGAAAATGTTTGCAAATTAAAAATGAATGCACAAAGTATACAAATTCCACATTTCAAATTGGCCAACCAACTGTATAGTTCAAAAGCAAACAACATGTACAACTAAAAGTTCAAATTGCCAAACAAAGTCCAAATTTAAACTTTCTGCTAAAAAGTTGTCCAAAGGATGTCAAAGTACAAAAGGCCATCAAAGCTGTCAAAAGAAGATATGCAAATATCAGGAAAGTACAAAGTATGCAGAGAAAGATTAGAAGTGCAAGCAATATCAAAGCATCATTTCCCAGCCATTGCTTTTTCAGAACTAAAGTACACATAACATTATTTTAATGTTTTGATTTGTACTAGAGAGAGAGAAGAGAGGAGAAGTTAGGCTTACTGGCTTTTGGCTTTAGGCATAAAAAAGATATAAAGCAAACTGCAATAAAACAGTAGAAAGGGAGGCAGAAAACACAAGAAAATACATAAAAACTGTCAAAAACCTGGAAGCTAAAAACACCAGTATAAACTACACAAGCCTGAAGCATAGCCTCATCAAGCCTTAAACCATTAAAGCTTAAACCTGTAAACCTTACCATTCAAAACTGATACAGCAGCATACCCAAGCCAAAACTGATATCACAACAACACAAACCTTTCAAGCAATGTCCAAATCTCCCATAAACCTAAAACTTGTGATTTCAAACCAGAAGCCATAAGCTTTACTTACTGCAAACAAACCATTCAAGTCTAAAATCTGAAACCTAAATCTGCATAAAAGCCTCTAAAACCAGAAACAACACAAATGGTCCAAACCACAACCAGTAAACCAGTAAACCAGAAAAGCATAAACATCAAACCTACAACCTGCTGTCCAACCCAAGCCTTAAACCAGCATAAGCTTAACCTGGAAGCTTTTCAACCCAAAAACCATAACCATTCAAGGCCATTTACCAGCAAAATCCTAAACTAGCTTCCAAACCCAACAAACCCTCAGAAAATCTTCATCATTGGGTGTAACAAATATCGAACATATCAAGCATACAGAAGGCAACAAAGAGGAAGAGAAAAATCAGGCATCTCAAAGGAATCAAGCAAGCAACATAAGCGAAGCAACGAGAAGAAGGAGATAAAGAAGTATACTGAAGCATACATCAAGGCAACAAGGAAGAAGAGGAAAAGAGATCAAACAAAGGTTCTCAGTTCGTTATCATCATCAAACCAACAAAGGGCCAAAGAATACACAAACCAGGAGCCCAAGCGAGCTCACATCACTTCTTCTTCCACCGTCAAAGCCTCCACGCGCCTCCGGTCCATCTCGTCTCCGTCTCCAAGGCTAAAGGTATAAATCCATCCCCTTCTCCTTTCACAGAAACAACAACAACATTTAATCCGAATCAATAAGCGAGAAATAAAAACATGCAAGGACAAAATCAAAAGAGCCTAAAAACGTTCCAAAATCGTTACCTTTTCTCTTTTCTTCGCGTTGCCCAATCACTGAGGGAGAGGATACGGACGATGGCGCGGTGGCTCTAGGCGGAGGGTCACGTTTCTGTGGCCGTTGCATTGAGCGAAGAAGATGAAGGAACGAAGACGAAGTGAAGTAAACGGCGCGCCGCTCTCAGCAAACTCTAAGCCTTTCACCCAAATGAAACAAACAATTAAACCCCTTTGCAAAACGTTTTGCTCAGAACGTGGGCCTGGCCCTCTTCTAAAATGCCTAAAGCCCACTCTTTTAAGACTAAAAACATTTTTTTATCTTAACATCTTTTATAACTTAATCCAATACATCAATTTTTGTTTTCTTTATAATTCTAATTTTGTATAGAGATATTAAGTAAAACAAACTTGAAATATTAATTTTCTTAAAAAACATTTTTTCTTTTCCTTTTACACATAAAAAGATTAAGTAAGATACATTAATAAAGAATACTTTTCTTTAAAGACATTAATATATAGAATTTGAATTTTCTCTTTTCTTAAAATACTTTTATATATAAATACATAATTTTTTCTTTAAGTTAATACATTTCTTTTCTTAAAAATAATTTGTACATAAATAAATCGATACATAATTTTTTTCTCAAATTAAAAACATTTTCCTTTCTTTTACTTAAATTTTCTTACTTTGTACATATTAAACAAAAAATATAAAAATACAAATTTAAATCAAAAGTGGATAATAATACTTGACGAATAAACAATATTTAATTGTCTCATTAAATTCACATTTTCTCGCACTTGTAAATAATTCTCATACACGTACACTTACACATACACAATACACTCGCATTGATACATTATACATTTGCTTATTTCTGTATATTCGATACATTTACGTTTGAGATCGTAATTCGATTTGGTTGTAATCATTTAAGTCTCATCCCCATTTGTACATTTGTACCCCCACTCTCGGATACTATTTGTAATAGCGTAGACTTTAAATTCTTGCAATTTATCGCTTTCGAATTATACCATGGTTAGACCTAGGGTTTGCATGTACATAAAATCAAACGCTAGATAACCTAATACAAATACAAATGCATGAAATCAATACACAATCACACTTGCACCCCCTAGGGTAATCCCACATGTTGCCTTCCAAAATGGGCCATGCTTGCACGTCGAGTTTCTTTGGCAAAACAATTCCAAATGATCATAAGTCCCTCGATGACGCTTTCGAAAGTCGCCTATAAAAATGTTCAAGTCCCTTCAAGCAAATTGCCAAAGACACTTGGCACCATTACATTCATGGTCCGTACGATGACCCGCGCCTGTCCCGATCACATCCTAAACGCAAGATTGTCCACCAAATTCAATGGTGGAACAAAATTGTTAAAAAGGGGTTGAAAACATAGAGAAAACCTTTGAGTACAATAGGGGTAGACAAAACTCTTAGTTACTTGAAACCAACTTGCAAAAACAATTGCCTCCTTTTCAAAAACCACACTTCATACACACTTTCAAAACAAACTTCCAAAAACATTTGAAACATCTTTTCGAAAAGATACACACTTTTGTGAAACACTCAAACATGAGTCATTACATTAGTTGCCTAAGACAAGGCATCTTCTTCAAAAACATTTTCAAAACACACACACACACACACACACACACACACCACAATTTCAAGCAAATCAAAAATCAAGGCAAGTGATCTAAAACCAAGTAACTAAGAGCCCATGGATAACCATGGATGAAAAGGGTGCTAATACCTTCCCTTTTCATAATCTACCCCCCCGAACCCATGAAACATCTCAAAAGGTTTTTCCTGTGCTTTTTAACCTTTCCTTTAGGATAAAATAAAAAGTCGGTGGCGACTCTTGCTCAACCGAACAAGTGCGAAAACAAACGCAAAACTCAAGTCAGTTCTCCCACCGTATCACAGAGAGATAAACCACCGGTACAACAGAGGCGTGCAACAGATAATCACCCCCCATGATAGGTACTCCGAAGATGAACAGAGTAAAAAGCATCACCCAACAGTGTAGGAAATGGGTTTCCAATCATGAAAATCCTGACAACGTTAATGTCGACAAACTTGTCCACATTAGGGAATAAGAATAATCCATAAGCAAGTAAAGCGAAGATAGCCTCAAAAGCGACTGTACTCTTCATCCTGGAAAAGTAACGAGCTTTCTCCAATAAGAACTAAGCTGATAATCCTCTAATCCCTCCTTTGGTAGTCATATGGGCTTCCACCTCAGTCTTCCCCGGATGAATCAAAGCAGCAATCTCATGTGGTTTTGGCTCATCCTCCAAACCAGTAAAAGGAACACAATCGGTAACAGGTAAATGCAATAGATAGGAATACTCCTCCAATGTAGGCATCAACTGATAATCGGGAAAAGTAAAGCAGTGATACACCAGATCATAGAACTGGACCAAGGTCGAGAGAATACCCTCCTTCATCTTCAGCTTCATGATAGGAATAATGGATCCATACTTCGTCCGAAAGTCTGCAGAACAGTCGATCTCTAGAATTAGACTGACCAACTCATCTATCTTGGGATCCTTGAAACTGTATTTCCCGATATTTCTCTTTCCATAATCCATGGTTAAAAGTACCTGAGATATTCACAAATAGTCAACCTTTAAATCCCTTGAAATATTTTTTTCTTCAAAAGATGCTTATGAGTGCATGGATGCATGATACAATAATCACACACAAGATCACACATATAGGGTTCATAGGTTCAACGTTACGAGCATGAAGTCGAAGGTACTACCCATAAGGTGTTGGTCTAAAAAGTTATCACCTGCCGAACAAGGTTCTAGAGGTTTCCAGAGTCTACATCCTTCCTTCGGATATTACCAACTTCCGGATTAACTTGGTAATTAGTAATATTCTCAAGAAAGACTCGTCCGAGCGTAGTATCGTGTGACAAATATTTCCGGATTAATCCGTCATAACTTCCGCCCTACACCTAAAAGGCCAAGATGGGTTAGGTAATCTACGGTCCTTAGCTTCAGCAAGCTCCCAGGTCGAAAGCAGTACGTCTTCCCGATTACTCGGTAAACAACACTACAGTCAAAGGGACCTCCACTGAGTGGGGGATCTCATGCCTCCTTTTTTGGGATTACTCCCTCAAAGTTAACATAACTATACCGCCCGTCCTATCTTAAAGTTTTCCCATGTCCGGGTATAGGACTTATAAGTAATCACCAAGCACCCTGAAAACCAGGAAAATCCAAACAAACATATATACAAAATATAAAACATAAACAAAAATAGCACATATACAGATATAAACAGAGATAGGCTCAACCCACTTAGGGATGGACCAACAAGAGGTCAATCTTTCCCAAGTGAAGTCGCCATTTTTTCTGTAGCGGTAGAAATGTTCAAGACTAAGCCATTGGATTGACTAGACTTTATATAAATCAAAATAAAAATCGCCACCGCGCTTTATTATTTCCAAAGGAATGGGAAAAGAGCGAATAACCCAAAAAGAGGGGGAAAGATTCAAGGTAAGGGGGTTGGTTATGAAAATGGAAGGTATTAGAACCCTAAACATCTATGGTACTCCGCATGAACCTCTTTGTAAAATCTGTATATTTTGGCTATAAAAATATGTTGTATAAAATGGACGGTGGAGGTGAGAAAAGAAATATTTTTTTTATGATTTTTGTACCCGCCGCGGTTGTGAACCTTTAGTGCCTACGTACCACCTTTCGTGCAATAGGGGATCAGGGTACACGTAGTTCCTCTTTTAAAAATTTAAAACACAAGTGTGTTGGTTAATTTTATGAGATAAGACATCATCGTCATTGTCCGTGTGGAAAACATACTTACTACCCACAATCATGAGAAAGGAGAATTTGCATCATCTCAAAGTGGAGGATATGGCTTGGATCTTAAGATCAACAATGCCTCACTCAACACCCAAGTGGAAAATATCTCACTTCACTACATATTGTAGAAGTATAGTTGTTTGCATCACTACAAGGATTGACAAGAATCTAATCTTTTGAGAAGAGTTTAAAGATAAAAGCCAAAGTGGAAAAATGGTTTGAAATGAGATTGATTGACTTTTAGTCTTCTCACAAAAAATGTCAAGGTATTATTAAATTGATTGAAGTTTATTTATGAAAATGTTTTGAAAATGCATGGACATAAGTCCAAGTTTATTAGGAAAATGTTTCAAGTTTCAAAACAAGAAGAGTTTTTAAAAGGAGGGAGAAGATATTTGAAATTAAAGAAGATGAGAGGAGATGAAGAGGCTATCCTAAAGCATAAGGTAAAAGCTAGGGATAAGAACCATCTAACCAACATGAAGCCAATACTTGACATTATGAGTCAATATAGAATTCCCATTCTTCGGATTGAAACCAAGCAAGCAAAGATACTAGACCTCTTGAGAGAACCAAACTTCAAGTGTATTAAGTCTTCACAAAAATTGGGCAGAGTAACGGCTGTATACGGGTGAATTCCAGATTACAAACAAAGTATGTAATCACAATAACCTTCACACAAAACAAACAAACAACCCAATGTCTTGAGGTAAACCTCAAGAACTCCATACAAAATATGAATTAAGGTCACAAGGTATCCAACATAGGCCAAGGTCTCTAATCCTAAGTCCAAGAAGTCCATCACTCCATAATGCCAAGGATAGTAACCAAAGAGTCCAAGTATAATTAAAATTTTTATGGTTCATGTTGATTATTAGGTGTATTCAAAGGGAAAAGAAAAGCTCAAGTGAGCAAAATAAAAATAACATAAAAGTAAATGCTCAAGTGAGCAAAGATGAAAATAGCATGAAATGTAAATGGTACATAAAGTAAATGGTACATAAAGCATACAAAAATAAAAGCATAAAGTAAAGTCAATTGTTAGAAATTAGTGGTTAGTTGGATGACCATCTTGAAACTTGCATTTGGAACTCATTAGAGGATTGGTAGAACCAAATCCTCCACACAACAAGTTGCATTTGCTTTTTGTCAAGTATATCATCCATTTTGGAATTCTCACAAGGCAACATTTAATGATCAACGATGTTTAAGTGATCTGCGTTGACCAAAGGTGTTGTAGATCCATTAAAGGATTGGTATAACCAAAGCCTCCACACAATGAATCTCAAGGTTATTGGACCAAAGAGATCAAATTAACATACTTGGGCTTGCAATCATCAGTTTGGGCCACGAATGATCATTTATTCAAATCGGAACAAAATTTAGCCCTATGTTAAGCAATTGTAAGTGGACTTATGTAGAAGTCGCACCTATTTTGAGGCTGGTCAATAGCAATCTATGTACTTCATGTTTGGATAAATGATATAGAGATCACCATTCCTTAACATGTAGCACAATTAAAAAAGAAAGGGATAAGATGAAGAGGGAGGGGAATGATAAGCTAATTTGGATTACTACCTCAAAATTCTTTCATCTTTAAATTCAACCACTCCTCTAGATGGATTAAAGCATTAAACATATCATTAATCCAAAGCACCAAAAATGAATTAAATAATTCACTCTTAGGTAGATTTGAATTGATGAACATTTATCCAACTTCATCTACATCACAAAGTCCATTGAGTTTAAAGAGAAATTGGACATTTAAAATTGCAATCCAAACCAACAATCAAAAGGAGTGAGTAGAAAAAGCATTTTGGATCAAAGCTGCCCCAAAACAAGGCAAAAAATGCATTCTGTCCCTGTGTAAATCGATTGCACTACTGTGTAAATCAATTTACACAGTACAATTTTCAAAAATCTGCGCAAAATTGCTTTTGTGCAATCGATTGCACTGTTACTGCAATCGATTGCATGTTGTTATAGACATCAAAACAACATTTTAAAGGCCAAATTTTTGTTCAAACTTTCCATCAAATACCTTATGATCATGGATCCAATTGAGCACAGAAATTCCATCAAATTATGAGAAAATAACACCATTGGAATCACAAAATAATGCTCAAAGAATCAAACCCAAAGATCAACAAGAGATCACATTGTGAAAGATGAATTATCCAACTTACCAAAGGTAGATCTAGAGAATTATCAAAACAACTTCAAGAATTTGCTTCAATTTAACCACAAGAATCAATTGCTCAAGCTTGGATGTAGAGAATTGATAAAGAAAAAGTGTTTGGATGAAGGTTTAGCTCAAAGATTAGTAAGCTTCAATGCAAAGTTTACTAACTTTTTGAAAATGGAGCTTTGAGTGAATTTGGTAGATGGAGAGAATTGAGAGATTTTTTAGCAAGGTGGATTTGGCTATCAAAAGCTTGAAATTTGAATGAAATGAGGGCTCTATTTATAGAGTTTTAGGATTGGGATTAGTGGTAGGTAATTGATTCTTGGAGCCAAAATTTGAATTAATGATAATTCTTTCAAATATTAGAGCCAAAATTTGAATTAATGATAATTCTTTCAAATATTAGAGCCAAAATTTGAATTAATGATAATTCTTTCAAATATTAGAGCCAAGATTTGAATTAATGATAATTCTTCTTAAACATGAAAGATTGGCACTAAAATTTGAATTAATGGTACATCTTTCAAAAATGAAGGAAAATTGGAGCCAAAATTTGACAAGTTTAAAATTGCTGATTTTTTTCAAATTTTCACGTTGTGCAATCGATTGCACTATAATGCTAATCGATTTGCACAGTGTATTTTTTCAAAAATGGCGCAAAATGCAATATGTGCAATATTGCACTCTAAGAGCAATCGATTGCATTAGTGAAAAAAATGAATTTTTGTTAATTTTTCCTTTGCAAATAGAGATTTTAGTAAAATAATACCAGAAATCCTTATTTGTCAGATGCATCGACTTGGTACCTACAAAACAAAAATATACAAAGACAAAGACAAATATTTTTTGTACTTTTATTAGAAGTTAGTCAACAACACATATAAAAAATACACAACTAAGGTGCTTGGAGATTCCTCAAGAGCAAACTTAAAGATATGAGATGGAAAAAGAGGAAGAACCAACCCTAATGTGATCTTTTTATGATCGAGTTGATATGGTATGATAGAGGAATCTTAGGGGAAAAAATTGGGGTACAACACATGGTATACTAATTTCTTTAATGTGTTCATGAGATTCAACACTACAGGTTTTGACCATCTAATGGTCCCATACAGGGTTATTACATAACACTGAGGCCGGATCATAACAACAACCAACGCATGGCAAGACAGACATCCTGAGGAGCTTAAGGGCATGGGTTTAACATCTATCCCTATTGGTTTTGATTTTCTTCCATTCTATTTATCCTTTTATCTATTTTCATTCTTTCTGTTTAAAACATTTTTCATAAAACCTAACATTTTTCACAAACCTTTTGATTTTTCATAATAAACTCGAATAATTAATTTTAGGTTTTTTAATTTAATTTTAGGTTTTAAATTAATTTTTGGTTCAACACCCACTCCCGACATTTGCATTATTTTTATTTTCTAATCCTATTTTCCATTGATGCTTCTTCCTCTATCTATTTTTTGGCAAACTTAATTCTTTTTTGTTAATCATTAAACATAAGTTTTTTTAAACCTTTTTTTAAACTAAAATTAATTAGGTTTTTAGGTTTTTTTTAATTAACCTTTTTTTTTCCTTTCAAAATTAACCTTTTTTTTTTAATTCGAATTAATTAGGTTTTAGGTATTTTAATTAACTTCTTTTCAAAATTAACATTTTTTATTAATTAAAATTAATTAGGTTTTTTAGGTTTATTTAATTAATTATCATAAATCATTTTTTCATAAAAAATCACCAAAACATTTTCTTTTCTATTGTCATCTTATTTTTATTTTCCTAGATAAAGTGTATAGGGCGCGTTCAACTGTAATAGCGTAACTTTATTTTTCTCACATTTTTTTTATCATTATCATGTAATTGCTTTCGGGATGTAATAGTTTTAGGATTTCTTTTCCGTACTCTTCACTATTATGTAACTTCCCCAAAGCTCTGTAATAGCCTAGGTTTACATATCTGCCTTTATCTTCAGCTACTATACTTTATGCAATGCTTAGATTAATAGAATTGTATGGAAAGATAAAAATGAACGACAGAAAACCCTAATTGCAAGATAAATAACTAAACTGAATCATTTGCACACTCGCACCTCTAGGGTAACCTCACTTATTACCTTCGGAAAAACAATGGTCATGTCCCTCGAACGTAAGGATATCCTTAAAAAAGACCCTCAGTTAAAGTCATCATAAAGATCATAGTCCCTCAATGTCCCTCGAGTTGCCTACAAGATATGATTTTGTCCCTCGATGTTGCCTACAAATATATAATGACAGTCCCTTCGAACTGCTAAGGTATCCCTATATGTTGCCTTTTATGACCATAACGATGACCCGCGCCCGTCCCTCATACATCCAACGATAGGGCTACCTACTCACTAATAGTAGGATAGCACTGTCTAAAGGTTAGGAGGAGAAGAACGATATTTTCAGGTATAAGTAGATAAGTTCTTAGATGCTTGCTCAAAACAACTTTTTGCACCTACACAAAAACATTTCAAAACACTTTAAAAAATATTCGCCTTGTCAACACCCTTGAGGACTGATACAAGAGTTATCACAAAGCGAATCGCCGCACTAAGGCATTTTCAAAACAATTTTCAAAACACACAAAGCACAGGAAATTTTCAAAACATGAGCTAAGCATCTAAGAGCCCGTAGATAACTACAGATGGAAAGGGTGCTATCACCTTCCCTTTCCATAATCTACCCCCTTACTCAAAAAATTCTCGAAAGGTCTTTCCTGTTCTTTTCACCCTTTCCTTTATTGAATAAAAGAAAAGTCGATGGCGACTCTTGCTTACCGCAACATTTGCGAATACAAACACAAAACTAGTATAAATAGTCGACTCTGCCACTGTATCACATAACTGGCGACTCTGTTGGGGAGTTATAAAAAGTGGGGTTACCTTAGAGTTAATTCATTTTAAAACTATTTTAATTGCTTGCTTTGTATGCTTTATCCTTGGAGGGTTTGTTTGGGTTGCTACTATAGATCCTACAACCGGATCTGGGGCACCTTTTAGGTAAGTAGAAATAGATTATGGAGGCTGTGTGGGGTATACCGACACGGTTGAAGCGATAGCTACATTGATGTGACACTTTGGTTGGTACCGGTAGCCCTTGAGTAGTCAAGGAGAATACGGGGCCGCTGCATGGTGTCATGAAGCATTAACTGACCTTAGAACCTTTAATTGAACGACTTGGCCATTGTTAAGTAGTGATATATCCGTCTTTGGTGTAGTCCTAAGTCGGTCGATACTCGATACTACACTCATTGAGATTTGACTCCCGAGTTTTGTTTGGTGGCAAGTCAGTTGTTGATCGAAACTAAACTTGTGGGAAAAATCAATGATATTGAGATTCCCTAGAACCCGGTTACTATTGATAGGATAGGTTGAGCCCACTAAACTTCAAAAGGGTACTTACCTATGGAACTCATGCAAGCCTGAACCTATGGCTATTTGTGTGACTTGCTTGCTTTCACTATCTAACGACTTGAACTCTTTGCAGGGTTTTGTTTATTATCTGATGATACGAGTCATTGTCCAATCACCTGGATTTCTAGCAAGCCATACTTGTTGTTGTACCCCAAAATTTTCCCTCCCATAATCTTCAAAGTTTTGACAAGCATCACCTCAAATGGTTCAAAGTCTACTCAAAGGCTACACAGTCAACCATCCTCCTAAGGCAGGCAAAATTAGGGTTTTGGTTCTTACAAGGAGGTTGAGGTTTTCAAGGGCCCAATCAAGTCCCATATGCTCATACACATTTTCAAGCACCTACATGTCAGGTTTCAAGGCTCACAAGGTCAAGTTGCATAGTCAAAAACCCTAATTGCTCAAACAGTCAACTGTAGGGGCAAAATGGTCATTTGGCAGTCAAAAGTCAAAATTTTTGGTCAACATCTTATTTTGAAGCCACAAACATCATTTGATCAATTCTTGATCATGATTCTCAAAGAATGGCTCAAAAATCATCAAGGTGTCAAAAGTTTCTATTTTTGGACAGTTGAAAAGTCAACTGTAACTTGACCAAGGCATAACTTTTTCATGGTTCATCAGAAAAATCCCATCCAATGCTCATATTGAAGGGGAGGACATTTCCTACAACTCATCTTCACATTCCAAGTCCAAGAAATGCTCTCACAAAAAGTTATCAATTTTAACATTATAGGTCATTTTCAAAAGTCAACAAAAAGGGACTTTAAGTCAAAGACCATAACTTGAGATTGGTAAATCAAAATGACATGGGACCAAAGACATTGGTTAGAGGACTTCAAGAACTTTCCAAAATGTCCAATAACATGTTCATAACTTCAAAATTGAGCGATATATGCATTGGAGAAGTTGGGAAATATTTGTGAAATGGCCAAAATCATTTATCCTTGAAATTTCATTTTTTGACAAAAGGGGCCCACTTTTTCCACTTGATTCAGCTTGGCCATGCTTCCCACGTGTCCCACAAATTATTTCAAAATTTAAAATTAATTTTTTCATTTTTATTTAATTTTATTTGATTTAATTCATTTTAAATCATTTAAAATCAAATAAAATCAAAGAAGTTAATTAAGGGGATATTTCTTGTATTGAATGGCTTTGATACATCATCATTGACATTCCAATTTCGTGCAAGGGCCTAAAAGAAGCAAGAATTCAAATTTTGGCTTAAGAATGGAAAGTGCTTCAATGGAGTTTAAAGCAAAATCCTAAGCATGAATGCATTGCATTATTGGCCATAATTTTGATCAAAACTCACTACATAACATATATGCAAGCTGACACAATAGAATTCACGACCTAAGAGCTCCAAAAACGGCCATACAAAATTGCAAAATTGTCACACAAACTGGAAATCTGAAAACCTCCTTACAACACGTTTTAAGTCCCCATTCCCATCCAAACACATTCCTGAGATCCCAAGGAAGCTCTAGCAATCAAAATCACGCCCAAACGTGCAAAGAACCATTCACACGAAGCCATACGGTTTGTCATTTTTTCCAGAAATACATAACATGATTCATGCACTTTTATTGATTTTTCTTGTTTGATTTGCACTAATGAGGACTCTCTGAAGCTATTGGTACCATCCAATTGAATTATAGGCGCCTGAATCAGAATCCACCATGGACAAAAACTAGGTTTTCTGAAACTTCAAATTGGGGCTTTAGGCATATGGCAAAATTAGACCTTAAAATCAGTATGAACAGGATCGTTGCGACATGACGAACAAAATCACACCCTCGCGCTCAATTTATGTGCAAGCATGAGCTGTTCGCTATTTTTATTTTTACTGTGTTTTGGGGGGGTTTAAAACCCCCGCTATATGTTTGTTGTTTTGCAGAAAGGGAAGAAGACGATGGACGTGGCAAGCAGGCATTGGGGTATTTGAATCCACGCGCGCAATTTTTTGTGTTTCAGCATTATTGGTTTTCTTTTCATATAATATTTGTTTTGTACGTTATTAACAAATGTGTCAAAATGCTTCAGTGGTGGCTAGCGTGTCTTGTAATCACTGGGACCTGGGTTCGAATCCCAGGTCCCCCAAATAATTTCTATTATTTTGTTTCAAGTGTTTCTATGCAGCATATGACCAGAACTCCACCATACACCCAACGCCTGGGCTTGCCACGCGCCCTGAAGCCCCAATCCAAAGGCCAGAACCTGGAGTCTACCATACACGTTCAGTCAACCACAAGCATGGAACCACAAAAAGTCAACAAGGCCTGGATTGCAATGGGCCAAATTGCTTCAAAAACTCCCTTTGGGTCCAGACACCCCCAGGGTTTGATCCATCTTCTAATTCATTTTTTCTTTCTTTATTTTTTCTTTTTTATTCTTTTATTTGTTTTTTTAATTAATTGCTTTTCCCTTTAAATTCCAAACATAATTTTCATAATAAAACCAAAAAATCAGAAATAAAAAAAATAAAATATGTTTTATTTAATATTTAGGTCATTAATATTTTTGCAAATAAATCTTTTAATAATTAATTTAGGTTAATTTAGGTTTTCAATTTTAATGTTTTCTTAATAACTAAAAAATGTAGAAAATAGGTTTTAGCATTTTTATTCTTTTTGCTTAATAAATAATTTTCTTATTACCATTATTATTAATTCTTAATTATTTTGTAAATAAATATGTCATTAATTAATTAGAGTAAATTAGGTTAAAACTTAAATGTTTTTCTTTAATAATTAAAAACAATTTAGAACTAGGTTTTTTATTTAACTTCTTCTTTTAATTAATTCTCTTTATTCCCATTAAATACAAAAAAAACATAAAAAATAATTTCTTTTCTTTATTTAATCATTAATTAATTTGTAATTTCAATTTAATTTCTTTAAAGGGTCCAACGCCCTCGCACATTGGATTATAATTCCTTTTCGCACGTTTGTCCTTATTTTCCGTTTAAATATTATGTAACTTTCCAAGCCCTGTAATAGTATTTAGAAATTTATTTACTTTCCGCACTTTATTAAAAAACGGGTCTTTGTTAATTTGGCGATGTATAGACCCGCGCCTTGTAATAGCGTAGGACCTTTATTTTCCGCATTTTAATTTCCGCACCTTTAAACTGCTAATCACATGAAAGAATGAATGGCCCAAATAAAATCAAAGCGTAGCTCACCAAATGCATGACAAGATAAAACATAATTGAAAATGACACACAATTCACACACCACTCTTAGGGTACGCCTCACTGTTGCCTTGCCCCTCGAAACGTGGTCGTCGAGTACAGGACGTTTTAGTAAGTCCTTATGTCCATGAACATGGCATAAGGGTAGCTTCTAAGGTGTCCTACTGTTGCTCTGGTGACCACACTGTCCCTACAAGCTCGAATTGTGGTCGTCGAGTACAGGACGTTTTAGTAAGTCCTTATGTCCATGATATGATCCAGTTGCCTCAGAAAGGTTGCCTCGGAATCAAAAAGGATCAATGGCATAAGGGTAGCTTCTAAGGTGCCCTACTGTTGCTCTGGTGACCACACTGTCCCTACAAACGAATTGACCCGAACACCTCCAACGGTGGTGCCACCTACCTCTCAATGGTGGGATGGCACTACCTTAAGGACATTTACACAGCCTAATTCCTTAGGGTAGGTAGATGACTCATAGATACTTGCTCTAAAAAACAAATCAAAACTCTTTTCACACCGACACTTTCAAAAAGCTTTCAAAAACAATTTTTCAAACACTCTTGAGGACTGACACAAGAGTCGATCTGAAACTTTCAAAGAAACTTTTTCAAACCCACTCACACTTTGAAAAGCAAACAAACATTTTGAAAACGCAAATGAGCAAGTATCTAAGAGCCCATGGATAACCATGGATAGAAAGGGTGCTAACACCTTCCCTTTCTATAAATCTACCTCCCGAACCGAGAAACATTCTCAATAAGGAATTTTGCTGTGCTTTTGTCCTTTCCATGTTGGAGAACATAAAAGACGGTGGCGACTCTTGCTTCCGGGACATTTCGCGAACCAGCGTTAAACAGTCAGTTCCAGATCCACCGATCACAGAACTGGCGACTCTGCTGGGGAATATCTTTTAAAGTGAGGTGTACCTTAGGACTAAGATCACTTGTGTTTTCAATTGCTTTGACTTGTTTGCTTTAAATCGTTGGTTACATCGGAGTTACATAGATCCTAACCCGGATCTGGGGATACCCTGTTAGGTAGCATAAGCTGTGAGGGACCTGTCCGACGTAGACCGACACAGGTGAAGCAGTGGCTACGTTGGTGTGGCACCTTGGTCTGTACCGATATCCCTTGTGTTGCAACGAGGAGAATATGGGTCTTCTGAGGAGTCATTAAGCACCAACCGACTTTAGAACCTTAAAATGACCCAACTTGGCCAATAGAACAGTAGCAGTATGCTACGCCCATTGAGGCTAAACTCTCGTGATGGTTCTGGCCGCAAGAAAAGGTTGCGATGCTGGAGTTATGACCGATTGAGGGTAGTTAGTGATATTGGGATCCTCTAGAACCCGATTACTTTTGATAGGACAGGTCTTAACCAACAAACTGAAAGAGGGTAATACCTAGACCCCATGCTGGCCTAAACTCTAAGGGCTTCTCTTGTGTGACTTGTGTGCCTTCCAACTTGACTATTTGCATGCTTGTTATCTGACACTTGAGTTTCTTGCAGGTTTTGTTTATAGTCCTTAACTGGGACTCATAACAGGGTTTGCCTACATTACCCCATGCATAGCATAACATCATACCATTGCATACATCCCGCATAAGGACTAATCCATTTCAAGGATCTCAAGGGCTTGTGATGCAGGTCATGATGAATCAAATGTCTAGCAAGGGGCAAAGGGGATTTATTTTCCTCTAGCCAAGGTTAATGACTTGAGTCAAGGGCTATGACCCACTCGATATGGTGAGCCTTGACTCTTGAAGAAGGACTCTCAACAACATGAAGTTCCTTCAATCAAGCTACCCAAATTCAAATTCTAACAAGTTTTTCTGTTTACCTCGCGAGATCCTTGAAAACATTGCATACATATCATACATATCATTGCATTACAGGTACCCTTGTTACAGGTCGCTTACCTTCTTCGCTGTTTATTTCAGCAGTCATCATGAATCCTGAATCATCCAATGAGAAAGCTATCAAGGCCCTCCAGGCCCAGAACGCCCAGTTCCAGGAGCTGGTCATGAGCTTAGCCCAAGGACAACAGGAATTGAAGACTCTGCTTTTGAAGAAAAAGAAGAAGAGGACTGTTTTGTTCAACCCTAGACGCATATCTGAGAATACACTGCAGAATGAAGCTGAGCGGACTACTCCATCTGTTGGGGAAGGCAGTCACCAAGAGAGAAAGGTTCCTAGTCCTATGGTCTCTGACACCGAGACAGACTTCAACGATGAACAGTACCCTCCTGCTGAGGACCGGTACAAACAGCTGGAGGACAGGTTAAATGCCATGGAGATTCAACAGGTGCCCGGGTTGGACTTCGGAGACCTAGGCTTATCTTCTGGGGTGGTGATCCCTCACAAGTTCAAGGCACCTGCCTTCGCAAAATACGACGGGGCTTCTTGTCCTAAGTTGCACCTCCGTTCCTACGCAAGGAAGATCCAGCCCTACACGGCAGACAAGAATCTATGGATCCATTTCTTCCAGGAGAGTCTTTCAGGGACTCAGCTCGAATGGTTCTATTAGTTGGATGGAACCACTATTCGTAACTGGGAGGACTTGGCTACTGCTTTTTATAAGCAGTATCAGTATAATGCCGACCTTGCTCCCACGCGCACTCAGCTCCAGGGAATGTCTATGGGTACAGGCCAGGGCTTTAAAGAGTATGCTCAAAAATGGAGGGACCTTGCTGGAAGGGTACAACCACCTCTAACTGACCGTGAGCTTGTGGACATGTTTCTGGGGACCCTGTCCGGTCCATTCTTCAACCACCTGATTGGGAATTCTTCTGCTGGGTTTACGTATTTGATCTTGACCGGGGAAAGAATAGAAGCTGGCATCAAGTCAGGGAAAATACAGAATGGTGACTCCTCGAACACTGAGAAGAAACCATCCAAGAGGGAATCTAGTGCTGTCAATGCGGTAGCTATTGCAAAACCGGTCGTCGCTCCTCAGCGTCACAATCAGCAAAGGGAAGAGAGACCCAAAAGGCAATTCCCTCCCCTCGGCATGACCTTGTCACAGATATTGCCACAGCTGCTGGAAACCAAGTTGGTAACTCTCATGGACCCTCCGAGGAATCCTAACAGGACACCTTCAAGGTACAACCCCAACGTTCGCTGCGCCTATCATTCTGATAGCCCGGAACATGCTACCGATGACTGTTGGACTTTGAGAAATAAGGTTCAGGATCTGATTGACGCGAAGGAAGTCCAGTTCGACTCACCAAAGGCCCCGAATGTGATCACTGCTCCCCTGCCAAAATGTGGCTAGGGTTGAAAAACTTTTGTTTATTAGAAATTTCAAGTTGTAATTTTCTTTTGATTGTTCAAACATTTATTCATGTTAAACACTATTATTTCATTAACGCATCGCATATGTCTGTTTTGAAGTAGTTATTTCGTATTCACTATATCGCAAATTGCTTTCATTTTTCTGTGATGATTAACTCTCAATTAATAATTCTAAGCCTCTTGAGGGAGGATGACGAAAACGATACCACGACATTTACAGTATGCTTTTGAATGGACCTCGCTGATGAGGTACAGGCATTGTTTCAATCCTAAACACTGGAGTTATAAGGAAGATAATCCCTCGTCAACCCCTTCGAGCCAAAGAAGTAGGAGTTTTTTTCTTTTCGAAAATTAAAACCCTTAATCATAACCTGGGGCAGGGTAGGCTTCTCAGCTGATCCAAGTGCACAACGAATGACATCAAAGGGCTCCTTACAAAACAAAGAAAGACAGTGATGGTTCCGAACAATCATAAAGACAGGCAGTCATTACTTCTCAAAATAAAAACCCGTTAAGTCAAAACCTATGAAGGAGACTTACAAAACTGGGGCATCCCGCTGACTGTAATCACAGAAGAACAGTTCAGGCAAAAAACTAGGGATAATCAAATCAGAAAGAAAGAGGTCCTGCAAACCCTCAACCAAAAAAGGAATGACTGCCTATCCAAAATAAACTGTCAACATCCGAACCATCACTGGGACATCAGAGCAAAAACTCAAACAAGGTCTAACGCACGATCAGCTGAGTTTAGGTTGGAAGAACATCACGAAGAGCGGGTGGGTACAAACAATTCGAGCCTTTATCCTTTGTTTCTTAAACCGTGAACCTGGCCACGTTACAACCATCAAAAGTCCTAGCTGAAGCATGGGTTAGTTCGAAAGCATACTGTTACGAAAGGTATCCTGACTCCTTAAGGCTTGCTGTAAAATCCTGAGTTGACATCACATTTTACAAAAATTCACTTGTTTTACTGAAAATGCATTTTCAAAACTTCAAGACAGACATAAGCTTTGCATTTTTAATATAACATTGCTTGCATATGACTATTTGTCTAAACATCATAGAAGTTCGCACGACGAATGTCTAATGAACAAGAGTACCTCCAATCAAGGGGCATGGCATGAGCATTGTCCATAATCCGGGGCAGTCAAGTCAAGATTCAAAGAATCTCTCAAATGCCAAGATAACCAGGGGCAAATCTCCACCTGAGTCACTTGGGGCATGGGACATGATTTCTGGCTATGAATCTTGCCTGATCAAACGAAGACCTTCTGGTGGCATGGCAACACAACAACAGGGGCAGCTCCCTACATTCCGAGAATGAAGACATAGTCGAAAAAAATACTACGCATAATCAAAGACCCGCTAGGTCGACGCACCTAGGCAAAAATAAGGGCTTCCCGGCGAACCAAAAGGGTTCGGGCAAAATAAGGGATGAAATGAAAAATTTGTACACCCGGCAAGTCGAAAACCTGAAGAGGCGGCTTGGGCAAAAATGGGTATCCCGGTGGACTGAAAACCCGAAAGGGCGGTCCAGGCAAAAGTTAGGGAATTACAGCGTACGACTATGTCTCGTCATCTCGTCACTTACCTACCAGAAGAAGATTTGTCAAATCGGCAGTCATCAAGCACCTCCACAGGTATCTTTCTCTCCCACATCAGAAACAGGGGCAGTAATAAGTTGTCCAAGCGATCTAGTTGCTCTGTCCACCGAGGTACCAAGGTAAGTTCGGCTGAAGAATGCAACCAAGATACCTTAATTCCCCAGAGAGTGAGCCAACAAGTCAACGATATTCTCCCCAAGCAGAGTTAGTCCACTGTCAGCCTCAAGGAAATTGGGTATCCCCAGAAAATCTCAACATTCCCCAGCGAATGGAGTATACAGATGTTCATAAGCAAGCATCCCCGGTAGTCTTGATCATAAGATTATTCCCCGGCGGAATACTGAACACCCCAGTAGAGCCACTTCAGTCTCAAAGTCTCCCCAGGAGAGTTGAACCATCTCCCCAGTAGGAAGCTTATCCCCAGTAGATTCTGGAAGCTTCCCCCCCTGCAAAGCACGAACGTGTCGCCCGGCTTTATTCAAAGGTTATTTCCCTACCAGGATATAATTGGGTTATCCTCAGCCAAAAGCCATGGAAAGATCGTCGTCGGCAAAGTCTTCCTATCCCCAGCGAAGTCTATTAATTCCATAACATAACAACGGTATCCCCGACGGAGTTATCATCGGCAAAGTATCTCTCTTCCCACAGAGTATTGTTCCCCAGCAAGATCGCTAGAGTAATTTTCTCCATGCAGAGTAATCCATTCGCCAAGTTTATTCCCCAACGGAGTCATCTTCTCCTATCGGTATTCTTGCAATCATCATCCCCAACAGAAACAAAGAATCTCACTCTTCAACATCAGCCCAGGATTTGACTTCCCGGCATCCGTCAAGGATCCATTTTCCCAGACGGAGATACATTCATAAACATCACATTGTTATACATCATGATACATGCATACACGCATCATATCATACAATCTCATGTGTTGGAAAACGTCATTGCTTTATTCATATCGTGCATTGCATATGACTGACCTTTACCTTTCAGGAAGGATACAGTTAAATGATCAGCTATGTAGACGAATACAGTCAAAAGAGACCAACCCAGTTAAAGAATACAAAACCAGTTAAATCAATGCCTAAAGATTTCTCTGATACAACTCGTCGTCATAGACACTCGTCGTCATAGACACTCGCCGTTATAGACACCCGTCATTAAAGACCGCCCGTCCATGGAAACAACCTGTCAGTGGAGACAACTCACCAACCTTTTTATTCCAGACTCGATTCCTGTATCCTGCCAGGGCACGTCTGAAGAGTTCGAAGATCCGATTCCTGTATCTTGCCAGGGTGTATATGTTGACGACTACATTACCAGACTCGATTCCTGTATCCTGCCAGGGCACGTCTGAAGAGTTCGAAGATCCGATTCCTGTATCTTGCCAGGGTGTATCTGTTGACGACTACATTACCAGACTCGATTCCTGTATCCTGCTAGGGCACGTCTGAAGAGTTTAAAGATTCGATTCCTGTATCCAGCCAGGGCACATCTACATAAAGAGTTTGAAGATCAACTCCTGTAACAGGCCAGGTAATTATTTTCTTTCTCAGGTATGCAAGTTCTCGCTAAGGAATCTCTTACGCGATCGACATCCAGATGGAATCTATAAGCCCATCCTCCTACCCACCATCTCTCCAAATGGCATCTGTAAGCCCATTCCTGCTATCACACTGCTGATACTCAACTATGCGAGTGCAAATTTCTGGGCACTCTAGTGTTCAATCATCTTCCACCCTCGGATCACGAAAGGCACACAAGCCAATCTACATCATCAGGTCTAAGAAGATTGAACAGGGGCAACTGTTGTACCCCAAAATTTTCCCTCCCATAATCTTCAAAGTTTTGACAAGCATCACCTCAAATGGTTCAAAGTCTACTCAAAGGCTACACAGTCAACCATCCTCCTAAGGCAGGCAAAATTAGGGTTTTGGTTCTTACAAGGAGGTTGAGGTTTTCAAGGGCCCAATCAAGTCCCATATGCTCATACACATTGTCAAGCACCTACATGTCAGGTTTCAAGGCTCACAAGGTCAATTTGCACAGTCAAAAACCCTAATTGCTTAAACAGTCAACTGTAGGGGCAAAATGGTCATTTGGCAGTCAAAAGTCAAAATTTTTGGTCAACATCTTATTTTGAAGCCACAAACATAATTTGATCAATTCTTGATCATGATTCTCAAAGAATGGCTCAAAAATCATCAAGGTGTCAAAAGTTTCTATTTTTGGACAGTTGAAAAGTCAACTGTAACTTGACCAAGGCATAACTTTTTCATGGTTCATCAGAAAAATCCCATCCAATGCTCATCTTTAAGGGGAGGACATTTCCTACAACTAATATTCACATTCCAAGTCCAAGAAATGCTCTCACAAAAAGTTATCAATTTCAACATTATAGGTCATTTTCAAAAGTCAACAAAAAGGGACTTTAAGTCAAAGACCATAACTTGAGATTGGTAAATCAAAATAACATGGGACCAAAGACATTGGTAAAGGACTTTAAGACATTTCCAAAATGTCCAAGAACATGTTCATAACTTCAAAATTGAGCGAGATATGCATTGGAGAAGTTGGGAAATTTTTGTGAAATGGCCAAAATCATTTATCCTTGAAATTTCATTTTTTGACAAAAGGGGCCCACTTTTTCCACTTGATTCAGCTTGGCCATGCTTCCCACGTGTCCCACAAATTATTTCAAAATTTAAAATTAATTTTTTCATTTTTATTTAATTTTATTTGATTTAATTCATTTTACATCATTTAAAATCAAATAAAATCAAAGAAGTTAATTAAGGGGATATTTCTTGTATTGAATGGCTTTGATACATCATCATTGACATTCCAATTTCGTGCAAGGGCCTAAAAGAAGCAAGAATTCAAATTTTGGCTTAAGAATGGAAAGTGTTTCAATGGAGTTTAAAGCAAAATCCTAAGCATGAATGCATTGCATTATTGGCCATAATTTTGATCAAAACTCACTACATAACATATATGCAAGCTGACACAATAGAATTCATGACCTAAGAGCTCCAAAAACGGCCATACAAAATTGCAAAATTGTCACACAAACTGGAAATCTGAAAACCTCCTTACAGCACGTTTTAAGTCCCCATTCCCATCCAAACACATTCCTGAGATCCCAAGGAAGCTCTAGCAATCAAAATCACGCCCAAACGCGCAAAGAACCATTCACAAGAAGCCATACGGTTTGTCATTTTTTCCAGAAATACATAACATGATTCATGCACTTTTATTGATTTTTCTTGTTTGATTTGCACTAATGAGGACTCTCTGAAGCTATTGGTACCATCCAATTGAATTATAGGCGCCTGAATCAGAATCCACCATGGACAAAAACTAGGTTTTCTGAAACTTCAAATTGGGGCTTTAGGCATATGGCAAAATTAGACCTTAAAATCAGTATGAACAGGATCGTTGCAACATGACGAACAAAATCACACCCTCGCGCTCAATTTATGTGCAAGCATGAGCTGTTCGCTATTTTTATTTTTACTGTGTTTTGGGGGGGTTTAAAACCCCCGCTATATGTTTGTTGTTTTGCAGAAAGGGAAGAAGACGATGGACGTGGCAAGCAGGCATTGGGGTATTTGAATCCACGCGCGCAATTTTTTGTGTTTCAGCATTATTGGTTTTCTTTTCATATAATATTTGTTTTGTACGTTATTAACAAATGTGTCAAAATGCTTCAGTGGTGGCTAGCGTGTCTTGTAATCACTGGGACCTGGGTTCGAATCCCAGGTCCCCCAAATAATTTCTATTATTTTGTTTCAAGTGTTTCTATGCAGCATATGACCAGAACTCCACCATACACCCAACGCCTGGGCTTGCCACGCGCCCTGAAGCCCCAATCCAAAGGCCAGAACCTGGAGTCTACCATACACGTTCAGTCAACCACAAGCATGGAACCACAAAAAGTCAACAAGGCCTGGATTGCAATGGGCCAAATTGCTTCAAAAACTCCCTTTGGGTCCAGACACCCCCAGGGTTTGATCCATCTTCTAATTCATTTTTTCTTTCTTTATTTTTTCTTTTTTATTCTTTTATTTGTTTTTTTAATTAATTGCTTTTCCCTTTAAATTCCAAAAATAATTTTCATAATAAAACCAAAAAATCAGAAATAAAAAAAATAAAATATGTTTTATTTAATATTTAGGTCATTAATATTTTTGCAAATAAATCTTTTAATAATTAATTTAGGTTAATTTAGGTTTTCAATTTTAATGTTTTCTTAATAACTAAAAAATGTAGAAAATAGGTTTTAGCATTTTTATTCTTTTTGCTTAATAAATAATTTTCTTATTACCATTATTATTAATTCTTAATTATTTTGTAAATAAATATGTCATTAATTAATTAGAGTAAATTAGGTTAAAACTTAAATGTTTTTCTTTAATAATTAAAAACAATTTAGAACTAGGTTTTTTATTTAACTTCTTCTTTTAATTAATTCTCTTTATTCCCATTAAATACAAAAAAAACATAAAAAAATAATTTCTTTTCTTTATTTAATCATTAATTAATTTGTAATTTCAATTTAATTTCTTTAAAGGGTCCAACGCCCTCGCACATTGGATTATAATTCCTTTTCGCACGTTTGTCCTTATTTTCCGTTTAAATATGATGTAACTGTCCAAGCCCTGTAATAGTATTTAGAAATTTATTTACTTTCCGTACTTTATTAAAAAACGGGTCTTTGTTAATTTGGCGATGTATAGACTCGCGCCTTGTAATAGCGTAGGACCTTTATTTTCCGCATTTTAATTTCCGCACCTTTAAACTGCTAATCACATGAAAGAATGAATGGCCCAAATAAAATCAAAGCGTAGCTCACCAAATGCACGACAAGATAAAACATAATTGAAAATGACACACAATTCACACACCACTCTTAGGGTACGCCTCACTGTTGCCTTGCCCCTCGAAACGTGGTCGTCGAGTACAGGACATTTTAGTAAGTCCTTATGTCCATGAACATGGCACAAGGGTAGCTTCTAAGGTGTCCTACTGTTGCTCTGGTGACCACACTGTCCCTACAAGCTCGAATTGTGGTCGTCGAGTACATGACGTTTTAGTAAGTCCTTATGTCTATGATATGATCCAGTTGCCTCGGAAAGGTTGCCTCGGAATCAAAAAGGATCAATGGCATAAGGGTAGCTTCTAAGGTGCCCTACTGTTGCTCTGGTGACCACACTGTTCCTACAAACGAATTGACCCGAACACCTCCAACGGTGGTGCCACCTACCTCTCAATGGTGGGATGGCACTACCTTAAGGACATTTACACAGCCTAATTCCTTAGGGTAGGTAGATGACTCATAGATACTTTCTCTAAAAAACAAATCAAAACTCTTTTCACACCGACACTTTCAAAAAGCTTTCAAAAACAATTTTTCAAACACTCTTGAGGACTGACACAAGAGTCGATCTGAAACTTTCAAAGAAACTTTTTCAAACCCACTCACACTTTGAAAAGCAAACAAACATTTTGAAAACGCAAATGAGTAAGTATCTAAGAGCCCATGGATAACCATGGATAGAAAGGGTGCTAACACCTTCCCTTTCTATAAATCTACCTCCCGAACCGAGAAACATTCTCAATAAGGAATTTTACTATGCTTTTGTCCTTTCCATGTTGGAGAACATAAAAGACGGTGGCGACTCTTGCTTCCGCGACATTTCGCGAACCAGCGTTAAACAGTCAGTTCCAGATCCACCGATCACACTTGTCTTCATCACCCTAAATTTTTTCTTGACGCATAGGATACATATCATAGCATCATACCATATCATTTCCTTAACCATTTCAAGAATCTCGAGGGCCTCTGATGCAGGTTATGATGAACCAGACGTCTAGCAAGGGCAAGGGGATTTATTTTACTATAGCCAATGCCGTCAAAAGATCAAAACACGATAACTTGAGTCAGAGGCTATGACCCACTCGATATGGTTAGCTTGATTCTTGTAGAAGGATATTCAACAATATGAAGTTCTTCAATCAAAGCTGCAGTCAACTCTTAACATTTTCTTGTGTTTACCCTGCGAGATCCTTGAAAACATTTACATATCATGCATGTCATTACATAACAGGTCTTCCAGTACATGTCTCTCATGTTCTCGCTGTTTATTTCAGCAAAAGAAATTGCTTTCAAACATAACAACAAAGATCTCCAAACTCAAGAGGCTCAGTTCATGGAAATGTTCTTCATCCTATCCAAGGGGCAGGAAGAATTGAAAACACTCCTCAAAGGGAACTTGACCAAGAAAAATCCTGACAACAATAAGGATGACTGGTTGGAACAACTGCGAGCTGAGATGGAAGGAATGAGAATCTAGATGCTAGGGCAGATGGCTTTTATCTAAAGCCTAGCCCGGGAAAAAGAAGAGTTGAGAGCCCTTATCAGCAAACTTCATCAAGACGAATGCAACCGTATGAAGCAAACAGTCGAGACTGAGGATCATGTCATTATTCAGCCTCTGATGAGACAAGAAGTTGGTTGGGTGGAGAGTAGACCTTTCCAAATTTCTGCTACGTCATGAACCTAATCACAACCTCGCCAATAACGACAGGGTAATCAACATACGCGGAATACATATAAAAGACACTTTATCGAAATCAACATGACATTGGCTAAAGCATTGCAACACGTGTTGGAGGCCAAGCTGATTGTGTTGAAGGATCCTCCTCAGAATCCCAACACTGCTTCCCCAATGTACAATCCAAATGTAAGGTGTGCATACCACTCCAACAGTCCTGGACATGATACAAATGACTGTTGGGCATTGAAAAATAAGATTCAGGACTTGATCAATGAAGGAGTGCTGGAGTTTACACAAGATGGCCAGACTGAATTCTTCTGCCATCCCTCGGAGGCACATCATCTGAAGTGACAAGTTCAGACAAAGAGGCTTTTGTTCATTAGAATTTTAAATTTTAAATTTTATTTTGATTGTTCGAACATTTATTTATGTCAAACCTTGTTATTTCATTAATGCATTGCATATGTTTGTCTTGAATTATTTCATTCATTTTCACTATGCTGAAGCTATGATTTCACTTCCTTTTTGTGATATTCAACTCTCGATTGAAAGTTGTAAGCTTTTAGAGGGAGGATGACGAAAATGATACCACAATCTCTGTAGTATGCTTTTGAACAGACCCCACTGACGATGTACATGCGTTGTTTCAAATTCTAAACAGTGGAGTTATAAGGAAGATAGTCCATAGTCAACCCCTTTGAGCCTAAGATGTAGGAATTTTTTTCTTACAAATTAAAACCCTTAATCATAACCCGGGGCAGGGTAGCTTTCTCAATTAATTCAGAGGTGCATTCAGTCGCAAGCTCATCTTTCATACACGACAGATATTGTAGAAGAGGCCTTCCAAAAGATGGTGGTGGTTCCGCATAATCATCAAGACAGGCAGTCATTATCTCTCAAAATAAAAGCCCGTTAAGTCAAAAACCTATGAAGGAGACTTAAGAAAAGTTGGGGCATCCCGCTGACTGTAAACACAAAAGAAACAGTTCAGGAAAACATAGGGATAACAAAATAAATAAATAAAGAGGTCCTACAAATCCTCAACAAAAGAAAAGGTTACAAAAATGTCTGCCTTCTAAAACAAACGTTCAATTTCTGAACCATCACCAAGTATCAAAGCAAAGATTCCAGACTCAATTGGGATCTAAACATACAATTAACTGAGCATAGGACTGAAAAATATCACGAACAATATGTTTGGTACAAATAAAATTTGAGCCTTTATCCTTTGTTTCTTGAACCATGAACTAGGCCACGTTATAACCATTAAAAGTCCTAGCTGAAGCATGGGTTAGTTCGAAAGCATACTGTTACAAAAGGTATCCTGACTCCTGTAGGGTTTACTATAAATCCTGAGCTAACATCACACTTTTACAAAGTTTGTTTGTTTTACCAAAAAATGAATTTTCAAACTTCAAGACAGACATAAGCTTTGCATTCTTAAAATACCATTATTTACATATGACTATTTGTTCAACAGTAGAGAAATTCGCACGACGGATATTCGATGAACATAAATCTTCTCAATGGACAGAATCACCTCAAACAGAAAGACATTCCAGTGATAGGCCTTTCATAATCAAGGGGTATAGCATGATTTCCAGCTGATCTGGGGCAGTCAAGTCAAGGTTCAAGGAATCTCTCAAAAATGCCAAATAGCCAGAGGCAGATCTCCATCTGAATCACTTGGGGCATTGGACATGAATTCCAGCAATGAATCATGTACGATCAAACAAACACCTTCTGGCAGTGTGACAACACTTACTACTAAGGACATTGAAAATTCTCCACATCCTATGAGCGCAGACATAGTCAGAAAATACTACGCATGAAAAAGACTCGCTAGGTTGACATGCCTAGGAAAAATTAAGGGCATCCCGGTGAACCAAAAAAGTTCGGGAAAAAATTAAGGATATATACAAAAAAAATGTAAACCTGGCAAGTCGAAAACCTGAAAAGGCGACTTGAGCAAAAAAGGGTATCCCGATGGACTGAAAATATGAAAAGACAGTCCAGGCAAAAGTTAGGGATTAAAGCGTACGATTACGTCCCATCATCTTGTCACTTGTCTAATCAGTAGAAGGTTTATTACCCTGATCTGCATTCACCAAGGACTCTAAGAGTCGGGATAACAGTCAAACCATCTACAAAATCCCCGATTGATATTTTCTAAAACAGGTATCGAGACATGGGCATTCTACTACAAAGTCACCGCCATATTCTCAGCATGCAGCCTAATGGTGTCAGGTGTTCTTGTATCCCCAGCAGAACAGGAATTTCCAACTACTGCTCTGACATCAGGTTTTTCCTAGTAAAGTCGTCAAACTTCTCAGGATTCCCCAATAGGATTTCACAAAATCCTCAGGCAGTGCACAAAGCTTTCCTTCCCCAACAGAGTTTATTTCTCTAACAACGGAAGATCATCTCCCAGCGTTTCAATTTCAACAAATCTGAAGACCTACATTCTTCACCCCCAACAACAATTAGGGATTTATTTTACCTAGTTCAACAACACCGCAATAGAATGTCTGACACGTCCACCCATTGCATTCATACATCATTCTACAAATGTCATAGCATTTGCAGTATAAATGCATACATCCCAATCTCATTTATTTTGAGAACACCATTACACAATGCATTTCATACATCATGACATTGCATACAGCTAACACTTTACCTTTTCGGGAAAGATCAATCAACATATATTTATCATCAACAATTTTCAACAGGTCCAGGATTAGCATCCTGAAACAAAACAGAGTAATTATCTATGCGACCAAATACAGCTTTACACAGGCTCATCATGAAGCAATCTTACACGGGTTTCTTCTGACTTTCAAATACAGCTTTACACGGGCTCATCATGAAGTAATCTTACACGGGTTTCTTCTGACTTTCAAATACAAATTTACACGGGCTCACCATGAAGTAATATTACACGGGTTTCTTCTGACTTTCAAATACAGCTTTACACGGGCTCATCATGAAGCAATCTTACACGGGTTTCTTCTGACTTCCAAATACAACTTTACACAGGCTCATCATGAAGCAATCTTACATGGGTTTCTTCTGACTTTCAAATACATCTTTACACGGGCTCAACATGAAGCAATCTTACACGGGTTCCTTCTCCCTCCTTCTGAAGTTTTACACGGACTCATCCTGAAGTAACCCTGCCCAGGTTCCTTCTCACAATCTCCAGATGCAGTTTTACACGGACTCATCCTGAGGCAACCCTACCCAGGTTCTTTCTCTTGAATTTCCAGATGCAGTTTTATACGGACTCATCCTGAGGCAACCCTACCCATGTTCCTTCTCTTGAATTTCCAGATGAAGTTTTACACGGACTCATCCTGAGGCAACCTTACCCAGGTTCCTTCTCTTGAATTTTCAGATTCACTTTTACACGGACTCATCCTGAGGAAACCCTACCCAGGTTTCTTCTCACACTTTCTAGATGCATTTTTACACGGACTCATCCTAAGGAGACCCTACCCAGGTTCCTTCTTACAATTTCCAGATGCAGTCTTACCCAGGAATCCACACAAAGGTACCATTTATGACTCTCATTCATCTACTTCTTATGGCATCTTTAAGCCCATCTCTGATGACTCTCAGTCATCTACTCCAAATGGCATCTGTAAGCCCATTCCCGATTAGCATCAACCAACAGTGTTACTTCATACGAGTGCAAATTTCTGGGCACTCTAGTGTTCAATCCTCTTCCACCTTCAGATCACGAAAGGCAGACAAGCCAATCTAAATCCTCAGGTTTAAGAAGATTGCACATGGACAGTTATTGTACCCCAAAATTTACCCTCTTTATTTCGACCCTTTGGGCTTACATTTCATTATTACATACATGCATATCATTGATTTTATGATTATGGAATCAAGGTATGTTTAGCAAGCTTTGTCAGGTTACAAGTGACGTTTATTTCGCCAATGGATGTTCTCAGAGTATTTTTCATGCTGAAGATCGGTTCGCCGTTTCGCAATGATTTGGGGTTCAAAGATTCACAAGTCCAATCCGATGCGTCATATTCAGGTGTTCTTTCGCAAAGATATCCCTGAAAACATATTCTCAAATTCAGGTTCAGCTCGAGAGCCAATTCTTTAAAAAAGGTCTTCGAATATGCGATTTTTTCTCTAAGAAATATGGTGAAAAAGTTTGTTGTAAGTGCAGTTTTTACGCACTAAAAAATTCATAACTTGAAGATCGTGGCTCATTTTGAACCCGTTCCGGTGGCTAAAATTCCGTATTGAAGTCATCTATGTTTTCATATCTCAAGGCTGAAAGCCAATTTCGATCAAAAGGTCTTCAAAAATGGGGATTTATCAAGTATTTTTGTACAAAAAATTTGTGACATAAGTTTATTTGTGTCATGTTCAGAAAATCATAACTTGGTCGATTTTCATTGTATTGAGCTGGTTCTGGCGTCAAAATTTCACAAATTTAGTTGGATACATTTTCACAGGAGGTATCGAGTTCGAACGGTATCCAAAAGGCCTTCATTTTTTACCCAGAGTGCGCGTGACGCACCGAAAATCCTGAATGCTGAATATTATTTCATCTGGGTCGAAACTTCGAAAATTTATAACTCGATCAATTTTTATCGGATCGGGCCCATATTTTTACACAAGGTCACTAACCCATAGATCTATAACTTTTCTTCCACAGTCGAGACCAGGTCCTTCTCTGATCAATACCAGTTTTCTATTGAAGAACGTGTCAGAGTTGACACTGGAGCCCAAAATACATTTGTCTGAGGCGAAACTTCAAAAATTCATAACTAATTCACCGTTTATCCGATTGAGCCCATTTTCGGACAGAAGTTTGTTCTCGATGTTGGCTACATTTTTTTTCCACGTTTTAACTTCAAAAACTGCACTTAAGTCCCTGCGATTAAGCCTAGAACGTATCAGACTCAAGTGAATAAAAATCTGCACTATTGCTTGTGGTTATTGGAGGCGCAATTGCATATCCAAAACCCATATCTTTGTCATAATTTCTATTATATAATCTCATTCTTTTCACACAAATAACAGACTGGAAAAAAAACCTTGCCACAAACTTGTCCAAATATCAAATTCTTTCAAGAACCCTAGACATTTTGAAATCCTTATTACAAACCCCCATCTCACTACAAACAAGCCATCTCATTCTCCAGTAAGGGTAAGGCTGGTTTGATCTCCATGATCAAAAGGGTGTAGAAGCATTCATACATGCCATATCGGTTTTAACATTAAAAAATTTCATATATTTATTTTCTTTGTATTTCATGGTATACTAATTTGTTTAATGTGTTCATGAGATTCAACACTACAGGTTTGGACCATCTAATGGTCCCATGTAGGGTTATTACAAAACATTGAGGCCGAATCATAACAACAACCAATGCATAGTAAGGCAGACATCCTAAGGAGCTTAAGGGCGTGGGTTTAATATCTATCCCTATTGGTTTTGACTTTCTTCTATTCTATTTATCCTTTTACCTATTTTCATTCTTTCTGTTTAAAACATTTTTCATAAAACCTAACATTTTTCACAAACCTTTGATTTTTCATAATAAACTCGAATAATTAATTTTAGGTTTTTTAATTTAATTTTAGATTTTAAATTAATTTTTGGTTCAACACCCATCCCTAACATTTGCATTATTTTTATTTTCTAATCCTATTTTCCATTTATGCTTCTTCCTCTATCTATTTTTTGGCAAACTTAATTCTTTTTTGTTAATCATTAAACATAAGTTTTTTTTAAACCTTTTTCTTAACTAAAATTAATTAGGTTTTTAGGTTTTTTTAATTAACCTTTTTTTAATTCGAATTAATTAGGTTTTAGGTATTTTAATTAACTTTTTTTTTCAAAATTAACATTTTTTATTAATTAAAATTAATTAGGTTTTTTAGGTTTATTTAATTAATTATCATAAATCATTTTTTCATAAAAAATTTCCAAAACATTTTCTTTTCTATTGTCATCTTATTTTTATTTTCCTAGATAAAGTGTATATGGCGCGTTCAACTGTAATAGCGTAACTTTATTTTTCTCACATTTTTTTATCATTATCATGTAATTGCTTCCGGGATGTAATAGTTTTAGGATTTCTTTTCTGTACTTTTCACTATTATGTAACTGCCCCAAAGCTCTGTAATAGCCTAGGTTTACATTTTCGCCTTTACCTTCAGCTACTATACTTTATGCAATGCTTAGATTAATAGGATTGTATGGAAAGATAAAAATGAACGATAGAAAACTCTAATTGCAAGATAAATAACTGAACTGAATCATTTGCACACTCGCACCTCTAGGGTAACCTCACTTGTTGCCTTCGGAAAAACAATGGTCATGTCCCTCGAGCGTAGGGATACCCTTAACAAAGACCCTTGATTAAAGTCATCATAAAGATCATAGTCCCTCAATTTCTCTCGAGTTGCCTACGAGAAGTGACCTTGTCCCTCGATGTTGCCTACGAATATATGATGACAGTCCCTTCGAACTTCTAAGGAATTCCTATATGTTGCCTTTTATGACCATAACGACCTTTTCGAGTATAAGTAGATAAGTTCTTAGATGCTTTCTCAAAAAAACTTTTTGCACCTACACAAAAACATTTCAAAACACTTTCAAAAACATTCGCCTTGTCAACACTCTTGAGGACTAATACAAGAGTTATCACAAAGCGAATCGCCGCACTAAGGCATTTTCAAAATAGTTTTCAAAACACACAAAGCACAAGCAATTTTCAAAACATGAGCTAAGCATCTAAGAGCCCGTAGATAACTACGGATGAAAAGGGTGTTAACACATTCCCTTTCCATAATCTACCCCCTTACTCAGAAAACTCTCGAAAGGTCTTTTCTGTTCTTTTCACCCTTTCCTTTATTGGATAAAAGAAATGTCGGTGGCGACTCTTGCTTACCGCAACATTTGCAAATATAAACTCAAAACCAGTATAAACAGTCGGTTCTGCCATGGCATCACACCAAGGAAATATGAAATATCACCCAGATCAGACATTTCGAATTCCTTGTTGAGATCACCTTTGGAGTCTCCAATCTCACTTTTGCAGCTATCTGTTATCAACAAATTACTGACATAGAGACATAGTATAAGAAATTCACTATATTTTCTTCTTACACATACTTAATGTTTGGTTGTGCACTTCACAAATTCCTTCTCTCTTAGAAAGCTATCTATATTTTTATTCCAAGCTCTTGGAGCTTGCTTCAATCCATACAAGGCTTTATGCAACATGTACACCTTTCTCTCTCTGCCATGTTTCACAAACCTAACTGGTTATACAACATAGACTTATTTATCTAAGGGGCCATTTGGGAATGCATATTTCATGTCCATCTGACATATGTGCCAATTATTCATTTCAGCTAGACCAACAACTAACCTGATTATTTTAATTCTAGCCACAGGTGCAAATACTTCATCAAAGTCTATTCCTTCTTTTTGAAGAAATCCTTTTGCCACAAGCCTTGCCTTGTATAGAGTTACTTCTCCTTTTGGATTCAACTTCATCTTTTATACCCACTTGACATTATTTTCCTTCTTGACTTGAGGCAATTCGAAAAGTGACTAAGTGTTATTATATTCGGTGGACTTTATTTCTTCATTTATTACTTTCACCCACTTTGAATCTTTAAATTATTCAGTTGCATTGACAGGTTCTACATCTGCATAGAAATCATAATATACCAGCTCACCTTCATTATCGAGCACATCATTTTCTTTAATAATTCAATCTTGCAACCTTGTAGGCATGTGTCTTGTTCTTTGAGGTCTGCTTGGTCCTGGTTGATTTATAACTTCCTCTTGTCAAACTTCTCTTTCGACTTGAGTTTATGGTTCTTCAAATAATATTCTCAATGAATCTCTCTTGACATTTTCTTTCTAATCCCATTCCTTAAGCTCATCTATGATCACGTCTCTGGTGATCACAATCTGCTTGTTCACTGGGTCGAATAACTTGTAACCTCCGTCGAATGATATCCTACTAGGATCATCTGACTCGACTTGTAATCAAGTTTTCTTCTCAACTTATTTGAAATATGTCAATGTGCTATAAATCTAAATACATTCAGATAACTCAAGTTAGGCTTCACACCAGACTAACATTCTTCTGGAGTAATTCCTTCTAGCTTCTTTGTCGGACATCTATTCAATATGTATATTGCATTCGACACAGCTTCACCCCAAAACTTTTTAGGTAAATTCTAGACTTTCAACATACTTCTCACCATATTCATGATGGTTCGATTCTTTATTTCCGCAATTCCATTATGTTATGGAGATTATGGTGGAACCACCTCATGCACAATCCCTTCTTTTTCACATGATTTATCAAAGTCTTTCGACACACACTCTCCACCACCATCAGTTCTCAAAACTTTGAGCTTTCAACCACTTTGTCTTTCGACCATAGACTTAAACTTGAAAAATACCTTGATCACATCACTTTTCTTCTTGATCAGGTAAGTCTATAGTTTTTGACTAAAATCATATATGAATGTAACAAAGTATTTGTTACCTCCATTTGAATCCACTTGGATTGGTCCACATACATCAGAGTATATGATTTCAAGAATAGCCTTCGACTTGCTTCCCACATCCTTGTTGAATTTGTTCTTGTGCTGCTTTGTGTAACACCCTATAACCCCACATAGACATAAATAGCATAATTAGAGTAAATTAGCATACATCTCAAAGAGGGCGTCACAATTTACTTTACAAAATGATAGAGAAAATTCAAACCTGCATATTGGTCATGATCATAACACGTATTCAAATTCATGTTTCATACACCAATAAAAATATGCATCTCGCAGCGGAATAATTATCTCAACATAAAGATATAAATGATTGAAATCCCATATTGACAATCATATCATAAGTACTAGACACTGAGACCAAACATCACATAATCTCATACATATCCAAATAAAAGAGTGTAATAACAAATATCTTTCAAAAGAAATCAAAAGATGAGTTTGAATATCCCCCATGTTACATAGACTAGAGTAATGACTCACTACATAGGAATAAGCATATAAATAAGGATCTAGCTCATCCTCTAATCTTGGCAAGAAGCAACGCTATCTCCAGTACCTGAGCAATATCATTTAAAACATCATTCCAACAAAAGGGTGAGAATTCATATCATTATGAAAATATATAATCATAAGCAATGTAAAACATATGTACAACGATGGAATTCACCACACTTTATATAGTCATGCATTGGCATAAACATAAATCATCATACATGTTATCATATACAACATAACTCAATCATTCATATTTAAAATGTAATCAATCATCATTATTACAAGTATATCAATCAATTCAATCATCACGCATTTTGCACCAACCATAACATTCACACTGACATCACATAATGCACACTAAATCAACAATTCACATCGACACATGTGACTCCAATGCAACTCAAACGCATTATGCATGTAGTACCAAATGTTATCCTTATCGGTCATGTCGGGTCCACATCTCCAAGACATATAACCACTAATAAAAGCCCGATTCAGCCTTAAGCTTTCAAACCCCACTCAACATTAGGTTTGGGATAAGTCAATAGTTCTCATGGAATTACCAAACCTTGCCTCTTGACACAAATGATGCTTGTACATGTGCAATCTCAATAACTCATCACATAATTCAACACATTTTGAATTATCTTCACAACATTTCACAACATACATATTTCATGTCAATCAATCACATATACATAATCTCATAGTATAAATCATCTCAACACATCGTTATAAGATGTAGCAATTAGATACAAATCATACTATAATCAAATATCATTAAATTCCAACACTTACATACATAATTCAAGTGTTATGTTTCTCATCAAAATGCTTCCAAAACCAATCTGAATCAAGTCAAATAAATTATTAAAATACATGTAAATCTAGGATAAGTCATAAAAAACAAGATCCCCGTCCTATTCATGCATAATATAATTTTTCAACTTGCATTAGACCGCGCTAAGCGCCCTCTGCGAAAACCAGAAAAATCTGCTGCGAATAACTACTGACTTGTGCACGAAAATCACCATAAAGACATGTTTTAATGGCCATTTTTCATGAAATAAACATATTCTAATATGTATACATCACAGGGAACCTATTTGTATCATAAAAGCTAGATTTCAAAAACCTAATTTCCAAATCCCTAAATCAATTTGGGTGATTCAAAACCTAGAAATTCACATACCCAATTCTATTACATGTTACTACCCATCATATACTCTCATAATAACATAGATTCTCAGCCTTACCTTGAGTGTAGAGCCTTTAGGGTTGCCTCTTCACTTTTCCTCTTTCCTCATTTTTCTCCTCTTCTCTTCTTTGTTTTTGTTTTATGACAACACTAATTCTAAACCCCCTTCTTACTACTCTATTTCATTAATGGGCCTAATTCCACTTACTCATTCTATTATGACATAAAGCCCAATTCTAAGTATTTACTATTCTTACTCATAAATCCAATTATTCAAATAACACATATATTCAAATAATTCAAATATTCACCAAATTACACAATTAAATTAATTACTATATAATATACTAATTAATAAATAATAAAATAATATTAAATAAAATCGGGATGTTACAACTCTACCTCACTTAAAATATTTTTGTCCTAGAAAATTACCTCAAACGAACAACTCGGGATACAAATCCTTCATCTGACTCTCCAGCTCCAAACTCACATTACCATATGCAGGTCCTCCCCAAACCACTTTCACCAAAGAGATCTCTTTACCTCGGAGTTTCTTCACTTCTCTATCCTCTATCCGCATAGGTGATGTCTCAACAGTCAAATTATCTCTTACTTGCATATCATCTAATTGGACAACATGAGACGGATCCATAATGTATTTCCTCAATTGAGACACATGGAACACGTCATGGAGATTAGCAAGTGGCGGTGGAAAAGCAATCCGATATGCCACTTCACCTACCTTCTCAGAAATCTGATAAGGACCAATAAAATGTGGCGTCAACTTACACGACTTCAAAGCTCTACCAACACCAGTTATCACAGTAACCCTTAGAAATACATGATCATCTTTCTCAAACTCAAGCGCCTTCCTCCTTTTATCATGATAACTCTTCTGACGACTCTGAGAAATCTTCATCTTTTCTCAAATCATCTTAATATTATTTGTAGTCTGTTGAACTATCTTAGGTCCAACCACAATACTCTCACCAGATTCATACCAACACAAAGGCGTCCTACACCTTTGTCCATACAAAGCCTAAAACGGCTCTATTCCAATACTTGAATGGAAATTGTTGTTATAAGTAAACTCAATCAAAGGTAAGTGACTATATCAAGCACCTCCTTGCTCCAAAAAACAAGCTCTCAGAAGATCCTCAAGTGACTTAATCGTCCTCTCAGTCTGACCATTTGTTTGCGGATGATATGCCGAACTCAAAAGCAACTTCGTACCCAAATCACTTTGCAAACCTTCCCAAAAATTAATGTAAAACTCAGATCTCTATCAGAAACAATACTCGAAGGAACACCATGCAAACTTACAACCTTCTCAATATACAACTTAGCAAACTTTTCCATCGGATAATCCATCTTAATCAGAACAAAATGAGCAGATTTTGTCAAAATATCCACAATAACTCAAACAACATCATAATTACTCAGAATCCTTGGAAAACCCGAAACAAAATCCATATAAATGCTATTCCACTTCCACTCAGGAATAAACAACGGTTGCATCAAAATAGACGGTTTCTGATGTTCAATATTCAACTTCTGACAAATCAAACAAAAATAAACAAATTTTGCAATTTCTTTCTTCATACCTGGCCACCAAAATAATTTCCTCAAGTCTTGATACATCTTAGTAGCTTCAGGATGAATACTCAAACCACTAAGATGTCCTTCATCAAGAATCCTCTTCTTCAAACCTCCCACATCTGGAACACAAACTTTATCATGATAACTCATAATACCATTCTCATCCATCCGAAAACACCAACTCGACCTTGATTGGTCAATGTCAAACGATCAACTAAACTCAAATTAGATTTCTAACATTCTCGAATATCCTGAAGAATGCCACTAGTAAGCTTCAACATACCAAGCTTAATACCAGAAGAAGTCTCTTCATAAACTAAACTCAAATCTCAAAATTGCTCAAGTAAATCCAACTATCGACATATGCAAAGACTTCCTACTCAATGCATCAACTACAACATTCGCTTTACTCGGATGGTAGTTCAAACCAAAATCATAGTACTTCAATAATTCTAACCATCTTTGTCGCATACTCAACTCTTTCTGATCAAACAAATATTTCAAACTCTTGTGATCACTAAACACATCAAACCTCGATCCAAACAAATAATGCCTCCAAAGTTTCAAGACAAACACAATTGTGGCCAACTCTAAATCATGCGTCAGATAGTTCCTCTCATGAACTTTAAGTTTCCTTGAAGCATAAGCCACAACCTTCTGGTTTTGAATTAACACACCTCCTAAACCCATCAAATAAGCATCACAATAAACCATAAAAGGTTCTGCAGATTTGGCAAATTCAAAATAGGAGCGATTGTTAACCTTCTCTTAAGCTCTTGAAAACCAGCTTCACACTGTGAAGTCCAAGTAAAGGCTTAACCCTTTCTAGTCAACTGCGTCAATGGTAACATCAACTTGGAAAAACCTTCAATAAACTTTTGATAATAACCTGCTAAACCAAGAAAACTTCTAATCTCAGAAACAGATTTCAGAGCTTCCCATTAAGACACAACCTCAATCTTCAATGAATCAACATCAATACCACCCCTTGATATCACATGACCAAGGAAACTCACTTCCTTAAACCAAAACTCAAAATTAGAAAGTTTCGCATACAACTGCTTCTCTTTCAACACAATTAACCCAATCCTCAAATTCTCAACATGATCCTCTTCACTCTTTAAATAGATCAAAATATCATCAATGAACACAACAACAAACTGATCCAAATAATGATGAAATTTTTTATTCATGTATTCCATAAATACACCAGGTGCATTGGTTACACCGAACGAAATCATAGAATACTCATAATGACCATAACTCATCCTAAAAGCATTCTTCTGAATATCTTCAGCCTTAACTCGAATCTGATGATACCCAGACCTCCAATCAATTTTACTAAACACACTTGCACAAACCAATTGATCCCTCAAATCATCAATCATCTAAAGTGGATACGTGTTCTTAATAGTCACCTTATTTAGTTGTCTATAATCCACACATAACCTCATAAAACATTCCTTCTTCTTAACTAACAAAACAAGCGCACCCTATGATGACACACACAAACAAATAAACCTCTTCTCAAGCAAATCCTTAATTTGACTCTTCAACTCTTTCAACTCAGATGCGAACATCTGATATGGAGCCATCAATATATGACTAGTTCCAGGAACCAAGTCGGTCGTAAACTCCACTTCACGCTCTGGCGGAAAATCACTTATATCATCAGGGAAACTTTAGGAAAATCACGAACTATCGACATTTCACCAATTGTCCCTTTCCCATCAATTTCAAATGTTGCCATCAAAACCAACAACACAACACCATCTTGAAAAGACTCGTTCACTTTAAATACTATTAAGATGGAAAGACAAGCCTATCCCATCCAATATGATCTCGTCTACTATCAACAATAGATTAAGGGAGACCAGTTCCTCGATTTGTCAAAGTTACCTAAGCACCATGGTTCAACTCTTCACACCATAAACATCTTAGGGAAGCAAAACTTATCCCCCGCTTGTTTTAAACCCACTCCTGCAAACAAGTAGTTAGAAAAACAAACAAGTATCGACAATGTTTGACACACATGTCACGTACAACAGATCAAACAACATTAGATAACTTAGCCGAACGGACCAACCAGACTCTGATATCACTATTGTAACACTCTCTAACCACACATAGACATAAATAGCATAATCAGGGTAAATTAGCATACATCTCAAAGAGGGCATCACAACTGACTCTATAAAACGATAAAGAAAATTTAAACACACATATTGGTCATGATCATAACATATACTCAAATTCATGTTTTATACACCAATACAAAATATGCATCTCGCAACGGAATAATTATTTCAACATAATGATATAAATGATTGAAATCTTTTGTACCCAAAATTTTCCCTCTCATTTTATCAAGATTTCCCCTCACAAGACTCTTTGAACTCCAGACAGGATTAGGGTTTTGCTCTGCTCAAGACATCTCCTTGCACTGATGACCTAAATTAGGGTTTGAGTTTACACAGGTATTTTTGGAATTTAAATGCTCCAAGTGACTTTCATACTTCATGTTGGACTTATAAGATTGCCTCTACCAAGTTTCAAGCTTTGAATCAAATTTTTGCCCAGTCAATTGGACAGTTGACCTAGAAATCAGCTGTATGGGGGAAAAATTCAACTGTGGCCAATTTACAGTCAAACCTCATAATTTTTGATCCACATCAACATTATAGACTTATATGGACCATTTGATAAAATTTGGACCACAACTCCTCAAGAAATTTGATCAGATCATCAAAAGGGCAAAATGGTCATTTTTAGGGTTTTGACTGCACAAGGGCAATTTCTGATTTTTAACCTAGCCAATGGCAAATTGGGCTCAAGAATGGATTCAAGGACTCAATGGCATCATCTTGACCTATTCACAAGGTTCAAAAGATCTCAAATGCATTGGATTGACAGATGAATTTTCCAGTCAACTAATCAAAATTTGACTATACACTGAAAAGTCAAACTTTGACTTTTTGGTCAAAATCAAGTGCCAAGGGTCATTTTTCATCAAGATATGTCAAAACATGAAACTTGTTCATCAAGAAACCTAATTTTTCAAATTAGGGTTTAAAATTGAAAAATTTCATAATTTAGAATTTTTCTAAGTTATGAAATTTTCTTTTTTTTTCCCCAACTTTGCCAAACATTTTCACCATGATGCAATTGGATTTAAACAAAACTTCCAACATGAAAGTTGTAGTCCTCCATAAAATATACTACTTTTATTCACAAAGTTTTCTCAAAATAATCTTGGATCTCAAGTTATGAATTTTGGAACAAGGGTCCATGAAACTTTTAACTTAGTGAAATTTTGCCCTAATTTAGGCAGGATTTTGACCTATCTTCATGACCATTTTTCACATAGTTCCACTTGGAATATCAAGATGCATTTAAAAGATGGATTGTATATCATGTTACAAGATTTCCAAAATGTCCAAGAACTCTCCAAAATCATTTGTGGTTAGGGAGAATCAAAGGTTTGAATTTGGCAAAAACTCACTTTTGATCCATAGCATTTTCATGTTGATACAAGTTGCAACTTCTGTCCAGCTTCATTGGTACTTGATTACAGGTCCCTAAACCCTTTCATACTCAATAATTAAATGCAAATCCATTGGTTTGACTCTTTGTTTTGGTCATGGGAGGGTTACACAAGAGATTAATCCAAAAATAGCAAAAAGGCAACATTGCCATTTTTGTCAAATTTGCTTTATGTCAAGTTGCATTCTTGAGCCTTGAACCAAAATCTTGTACAACAAACAATATACACAAACTTGATGGGCCAAGATCACAAGGTGTAAGCTGGTAGATAGCCTGTACAGGCTTGTCTTGCATCATTGCTCACTTTTACTTAAAAATACAAGAAACTTGTCAAATACAACACAACTTGCACATCTGTTAGAACCAACCCTTACAAGCTTTTGAAACAAGTTTGGTGCATTGCCTTGATCCAGAAACACGAGCCCTCCATCCCTCAAACACCCTTGAACATCAAAACACCAAAAACTTGCAAAACAGGGCACTCCCTGCAGTTCCACTTCCATCTCACAAGTTGCTCGTGCGTTTTGCCCCAAACCTGTTCAGACACCTTCCATATAACCTATACAAGCTATCCCAACCATTAGGTAGTGACTGTAACTCCATTTGCAAGCTTCACCATTTCTGTTTTTAGCTTGTGCAGGTTGAGTTCTACAAGCTTGTTCAAGCACATCCAAAGCAAACTAGGCATTGGGGAAGATCAGAGGAAGTTCAAGCAAGCTCCCAAACATCTCAGGCCTCACTGAAAAGCTCCACATTGCCATACACGAGTTCAACTGAAATAGGTTTTTGTCAACTTCCTATCTCTCTATTTAGGAATCATTAGACTCAGGTTTGTGAATAAAAAGTGTAGTACTCATAGCCATGAAGCTGTACATATGCTCAGTTTTCATTTAAGTTAAACGTGTTAAGAGAATTTGATTCATGAACTTCCTGAAAAAGTTAGGTTAGAAATTAGGGCCAGAAATTCTCTCTGGTCTTTGAGAGTTAGATTAAGTTTCTTATATGGTTGAAACCGTCTTTAAAAATGCTACAACTTTGCTGTTATGAGTTTTTGCATTAGAGCACGTATGCAAGATCTGGATATTTTGAACAGACGCGTGTATTTTTGAACAAAAGGTTGAAGATGAAGCTTGGAACTGGGCTGGGCCTTTGTTTCTCGTTTTTGGCACCCCCTGCATTGTTGACTGCACCCCCTGGCCCATTTCTTTATATTTTTGTATTTTTCATTTCTGATTTTATTTTTATTTTTTTTAAACATAAAAAATACCAAAAATATTTTTATAAATTTTCACATTTATTTTTATATTTTTATTTTATTTTTCTAATATGAAAATAATTATTAATTAGTATATATTTTTATTTTCTTTAATAAAAAACAAATAAACATTTTAGAAATATTATATATTTTTATTTTATTATTTATACATATAAAATAATATTTTCCTAATATATTTTCATTTTTTGACATTTGTACATATTCCATTATTTTATTTTATTGTATATAAATAATATAATTAATATACTTTCTTAAAAGAAAATTAGGGTTTTTTCCTTTAATAAAAATAATCCTTTTATTTCTTTTTAATACATTAAATATTATATTTTTACATACATAAAAATAAACAAAAACATCTTTTGCATATTCATAATATTTTGCATATTTATTTAATTGACCATTTAAATACTTGTCTATTTATTATTTGTACCATTTATTCAATTTGGATGTAATAGTAAATATTAGGGTTTTAATTTCTTGCAAAATAATCCCCATTCAAAATTGTATCCCCCTCCCTATATCAATGTTGTAATAGTCGTAGATTTATTTTGCGTATTTATAACTTTCAAGTATGCCATGTTAGAGATTAGGGTTTGTATGCAATATCCAAAATCAAAACAAATAGCTTGACTAATAAAAGACAAAAAGCATGTAAATTGACAACACAATGCACACATGCACCCCTAGGGTTTCATCCACTTGTTGCCTTTAAAATGGCCATGTTATGCATGTTGAGTATCTTGGCAAAACAAAAGCAAAACAAAAAGATCATAGTCCCTCGATGACGCTATCTTGGTTGCCTATACAAAAATGATCTAGTCCCTCAAAAATTTGCTAAAGATACTTAGCACAATTGCTTTCATGGTCAATATGATGACCCGCGCCTGTCCTGTTTAACATCCTAATACAAGGTTGTTTACCAAATGCAATGGTAAAACAACACTGTCAAAAGGGTTAAAAATGTGTAGGAAAGATCTTTGAGTAGATAGGGTAGACAACTCTTAGTTACTTGATCAAAACTTGTAAAAAAACATCCTTGCTATTTTCAAACACATATCACAACACAATTTCAAAACATTTCCCAAAACAAACTTTTAAACATTGAAACATCTTTTCAAAAGACAAACACCTTTGTATATATTCAAACAAGAATCATTACAAAGGTTGCCTAGACAAGGCCTCTTTTTCAAAGCATTTTCAAAAACCACACACAAAGCACCATTTCAAACAATTGAAAAGCAAAAGCAAGTGATTTAAACAAGTAACTAAGAGCCCATGGATAACCATGGATGAAAAGGGTGCTTGAACCTTCCCTTTTCATAATCTACCGCCCCGAACCCAAGAAAACATCGCAAAGGTCTTTCCTGTGCTTTTTGACCTTTTCTTTGGATAAAATAAAAAGTCGGTGGCGACTCTTGCTAAACCGAAACATTTGCGAACATAAATGCAAAACCTCAAGTCAGTTCTCCCACCGTATCACAGAACTGGCGACTCTGCTGGGGACTAATCTAAAAGTGGGGTTACCTTAGGGTTTAGATCACCTTTACATGCTTACCTTGTTTGCTTTGATTGCTTTACACTTGGTTCTATTGTTTGGGTTTGAAATCCTCTACCCAGATTTGGGAAACCTTCATAGGTAAATAGTAATACGTTATGGAGACTGTGCGGGATATACCGACATGGTTGAAGCAATAACTATATTAGTGCGACATATTTGTGGGTACCGGTAGCCTTTGAGTCAATCAAAGAGAATACAGGGCCGCTGAGTGATGTCATGAAGCAATAATGAACTCTTAGAACCTTTACTTGACCATCTTGGCCTTTTTAGGGGTAGTGAGATGACCGGCTTTGGTGCAGTCCGAAGTTGGTAGATACTCGATACTACACTCATTGAGGGTTATTTTCTTGGAATATTTCGGTCGCCAGTTAAGTGGCTAAACTGAAACAATGAACACAAAAAATAATCCAGTGATATTGAGTTCCTTAGAACCCGGTTACTATTTATAGGACAGGTTGAGCCAACTAACTTCAAGAGGGTACTTACCTATGAAACCCCATGCAAGCCTGAAACTAGGAACTTGTGTGACTTGCTTGCACATATACTTGTGCATACATCATGAACATCATAAAGCATCATTTGCATCAACTAACCATTTCAAGGGTTTGGATCTTCATCTTTGTTCCTGTTTTGTAGGTTATGGAATCACTCCGCAGAAAAACAATCCAGGTCAACCTTGTGAGAATCCCTCCTCAATTCAAGGAGCTTACTTCCAAGATTCCAGAGAATTCTCTCTTCAGTGAAAGACATGGTAGACTTCTCAACTTGGTCAACTCCAACATTGAAGAAGACATGGTGAAATTTCTCTTCCAGTTCTTTGACCCCCTACACCATTGCTTCACATTTCCCGATTACCAACTAGTGCCTACTTTGGAGGAATTTTCTCAACTCTTGAGGATTCCTATTCTTCATCAACTACCCTACAACGGTGCGGAAAGAGAACCAAAGCCTGAAGATGTTGCTCAAGCCTTACACTTGCAACCATCTGATATCAAAGGTCATTGGGAAACCAGAAGTGGTGTCAAGGGTTTCTTGGAAAAGTTTCTATTTGAGAAGGCACAAGACTGCTGGAATTCTCTAGATCTGCAAGCTTTTGAGGAGATTGTAGCACTTCTCATCTATGGGTTGGTCTTGTTCCCAAACCCTTATCAGCTTATAGATGTGAATGCTGTCAAGATTTTCATATCTCGGAATCCTGTGCCTACATTGCTTGGGGACATCCTACACTCATTTTACACACGAACAATGAGGAAAAGAGGTGTTCTCATGTGTTGTACTCCTCTTCTAGCAAGGTGGTTTATTTCTCACCTTCCCCAATCAGTCTTGAAGAATGAGCAAGGCTTGAGGTGGTCACAATGATTGATGACTCTTACATATTCTGATGTTCATTGGTGTTCTCGGTCCAGAGAAAATGTCATCATCATTGATCGTTTTAGAGAATTCCCTAATGTCCCACTACTTGGCATTAGGGGAGGCATTACCTACAACCCCTGCTTAGCTCTGAGACAATTTGGGTATGCCCGAAGGGATGACCCTCATGACATGCTGATTCCAGACTTGGTTTTTGACTTTGAAAATGAAGCTCAAGGACTTCGACAAAAGTTTATCCGAGCTTGGAGGATGCCCAACAAAGTGGACAGTAAGACACTGGGACACAAGAATTCCATCCCCCTTGAGCATTACCTCAAGTGGGTACGAACCCGTGCCCAAAATATTATGATGCCTTATCCCTACATTCTTCCTATGATCAAAGAGCCTGTTATGGAAGGAGAAGTTCCATACACCCTCCTACATCCTGACATGTCAACATCATTGGAAGATTTGCAAAAGAGTTGGATACAACTCAAGGAAGAACTGAATACTTTTGAAGCCAGCTTCTACGCCAGTGAGAAGAAGGTTTTGGAACTTACCCGTCAACTCCACGAAGATCAGACTCTCAACACTTACATCTCACCAAAGAGGATGCGTGATGTCTTTTTACATTAGAATTTTGTATTGTTTTTGCCCATGGGGCATTTATGTACTAACAAATTCTGTCTTATTAATATGACGTGCATTATTTTTTGTTTGCAACAAATTTGAATTTCTGAATCCTTGATTGCATTACATGAATACAAATCATTCATCATATGCATAAACAAGTCTTCACACCAGGTTTCCTTATCTCTCTGCTGTTTATTTCAGCAAGATGGATATAGAGCAGACGGTCAAAGATCTACAAGCACAGAATTCCCAGTTCCAACAACTCCTCATGACCTTGGCAAAGGGTCAAGAGGACCTTAAAGCACTGTTAGAGAAGGAAAAGGAAAAAGAAAAGAAGAAAAAGAAAAGAGTTGGTGTGGCCACTATTGGAAGAAGATTTGAGAACCAAGCTAGGAGAGTCCTGGATTTCCCCTCGACGTCTAATGAAGGGGCTGGCAAAGGAAAAGGAGCTGCAGTACCTTCCGAGTCTGAGGCTGAAGAGGAAGAAGAAGAAGAGGATAAAGATTACTCTGAGCAGCAGTACCCTCCTGCGTACGATAAGTATAAGAATTTGGAAGATCGGCTGGCAGCCATGGAGGTACAAATAGTACCTGGGTTGGATTTCGAAGAACTAGGGTTGGTTGCTGGGATCGTCATTCCCCCTAAATTCAAAATGCCTACATTTGCTAAATACGACGGTTTGTCTTGTCCAAAGATGCATCTGCGGTCTTACGTTAGAAAGATCCAACCTCACTCTTCTGATAAGGATCTGTGGGTCCATTTTTTTCAAGATAGTTTGTCGGGTATGCAATTGGATTGGTTCTATCAGCTTGAGAGATCTGATGTACATAACTGGGAGGATTTGGCTGCTACTTTCTATCGACAATATCAATATAATGCAGATTTAGCACCTACTCGTACTCAATTACAGGGTATGGGTATGGTCTCTAATGAAGGCTTTAAGGAGTATGCCCATAAGTGGCGGGATTTGGCTGGAAGGGTGCAACCACCATTATCTGAAAGAGAGCTTGTTGATATGTTTTTGGGGACCCTGTCAGGTCCATTCTTTAATCACTTGATCGGGAGCTCATCTGCAGGGTTCACCGAGCTAATTCTGATGGGTGAAAGAGTCGAAGCTGGCATTAAGAGCGGTAAAATTCAGAAGGATGCATCTGCTTCCGCTGCTATCAAGAAGACCTTTCCAGCCAAGAAAGAAGTTTCTGTTGTTTACACCCAGAGAAATCAAGGAAGAATGGAGCGCCGACCAGTGGTGGGGGCTGTGATGATTCAGAACTCCTCAGCTGATCAACCTCGAAGCAGTTAACCTAGAGCTAACCAAACCAGGGTGGAAAGGCCTGCACGACAATTCACCCGGATCAATATGACACCTGCTCAGGTTCTCCCTCATCTTTTAAAGTTAAACCTTACAAACTTGAAAGAGGCGCCGGAAACCCCAAATACCTCTTCTCCATATTATCATTCAAATGCAAAATGTGCATATCATTCGGACAGTGTGGGGCACGACACCAATAACTGTTGGGCCCTTAAAAACAAGATCCAAGATTTAATAGATGCCAAGGAGGTGGAGTTTGATGCCCCTGAAAAACCTAATGTGATATCCGCTCCTATGCCAAAACATGGTCATAATGTCCATGCTATTGTAGAAGATCTTCATGTTACTGCTATTGATGACTTAATAACTCCATTGCCAATGATCAAGATGAATCTGTTGAAAGCCGGGATTTTCCCGGGTTGCGAAAAAGATTGTTACCTTTGTTCAACCTTGCAATCCGACTGTCCGTTATTGAAGTCAGGCATCCAACGCTTGATGGATACTCAAGAAATCATCTTCAAGAAAACTCCTGTTACTCTTGTTACTCCAATCAATGATGTTGCTATAATCACCATTTACGACAATCTTTCTAAGGTCTCCAAAAGACCTGTTAAGATTACACCCGATCCAAAGTTTGTACTGATGAAGATTACTATGCCGGGGCCTATCCCATACAAGTCCAACAAGACAATACCGTGGAATTATGGGGGAGAGATCTTCTACCATGGTGTTAAGCAGATCGAATCAGTTGAAGAAAGTTCCGATGAAGAAACTTCTGACATAGGAAATATTGCGGGGGCAAGTAAGATCACTCGTAGCGGAAGAATCTTCTCTCCGGAGATTGCTCCTCCAAGGGCAATCTTCGGACCCTCAAGTGCTCCTGTGCCAGTCAAGATATCTGTGCGAAGTCCAGTTATTGAAGAAATTGTTACTCCCGAAGCTATACCCTCTACTGTTACTGCTGATAAAGGTAAGGGGATCCAAGAAGCGCCAGTCTGGACGAGGGCTCAGGCTTTGGTTATCCCTGAGACCATCCAAAAGGAAATGGAGGAGATTTTAAAGATAATTAAGAAAAGCGACTATGATGTCGTAGAGCAGCTGGGCCAAACCCCTTCAAAAATCTCTATGCTGGCTCTATTGCTCTGCTCCGAGGCTCATGCCAAAGCCTTGATCAAATTCCTGAAGACGGTGCACATGCCTCAAGAAACTTCTGCGGATCAGTTTCAAGAGTGTGTAGCCAGCCTTACAGCCGACAATGGTCTTGGCTTCTCTGATGCCGATCTAACATCTAAGGGAAGAAAGCATAATGATGCGCTGCATGTCTCGGTAGAGTGCAGAGGGACCACTCTTGCTCACGTTCTGGTTGATACTGGGTCGTCTTTAAATGTCCTACCAAAGAAAGCATTGGACAGACTAGATTGTGAAGGTCTAATTTTGAAGCCCACCAACATCATTGTAAGAGCCTTTGATGGTTCTAAGGGGATGGTCCATGGGGAGGTGGACATCCCAATTAAAGTGGGTACAGAAACTTTCAACTCTACATTTTACGTCATGGACATCCGTCCCTCCTACTCATGCTTGTTAGGAAGGCCATGGATTCATTACACTAGGGCAGTCACTTCTTCTCTACACCAGATGCTCAAATACCCAGTCCAGGGTAAAATCATAACAGTTTATGGTGAGGAGGAGTATATGATAAGCCACCTTAACTCTTTCCGCTACGTGGAATTAGATGGTGAATTCATAGAAACACCTTTCCAAAACTTTGAAGAGGTTTCTCCTGAAGTTGCAGTAGCCAAGACAATGACTATTGTGCCCATCATTACCAAACCTGTGTCCTAGATGTCATCCCTTAAAGATGCGGAGGTTGTGATCAAGGAAGGAGGAAGCACAGTATGGGGTCAACTGCCAGATTTTCCTTACAAGACAGATAAGTCCGGCTTGGGTTTCACTGCTGCTAGTCAGAAGGTTGTGCGTCGCTCTCGGGCTGGAGGACCGCCATTGAAAATCACTCATCATGGAGTTCATGCTTTAGAGGATGATGAAGAAGGAAGCAACTTTGAAGATTGGATTTTCCCGACCATTGAAGGAGGACTGAACAACTGGGAGGCGAAAGACTTCGTTCCCATTACTTTCATAAATCAGTAATCTATCTTTCAAACATTTCTGTTGGTCTGTAATAAATTATTAAACAATTCGTACACTCTTTTTGCCTTGTGCCTTACCCGGGGCATATAGGTCCATTTGTAAGGGCTTGATTTCTTCATTTTCATATGCCATTTTTAATGAATCATGGACGTTTTCATCTATAAACTTTTGTGTTCATTTTCTTTCTTTTTACATTTTATTTTGTTTAAAGGTGGCTATCCCTTACACACACCCACACTCACAAAATGCAGGTACCCATCCACTCCGGATTCCATGGGTAACAATTCTGCTATGGCCTTCAGTGACTCTGAAGATCTGGTCAATCATGCCGAATACGAAGGTGATGAAGACTGTGAAGTTCCTGGAGAGTTGGCTAGACTTTTGCAACAGGAAGAAAGGGCTATTCTTCCCCATGAAGAGTTGTTAGAGACTATCAATTTGGGTACTGCCGAAGACAGAAAAGAGGTTAAAGTGGGTGCCAACCTAGAGCCAAGTGTCAAAAAGCGCTTAGTTCAGTTGCTGAATGAATATGTTGAGATCTTCGCCTGGTCCTATGAAGACATGTCGGGACTGGATACAGATATTGTGGTTCACCGTCTCCCTACAAGAGAAGACTGTCCACCAATCAAACAGAAAGTCCGCCGAATGAGGCCCGACATGTCCGAAAAGATCAAAGCTGAAGTGATGAAGCAGTTCAATGCTGGCTTTCTTGCTGTTACTTCCTATCCATAATGGGTTTCTAACATTGTGCCCGTGCCTAAGAAGGACGACAAAGTCAGAATGTGCATGGACTACAGAGACTTAAATAAGGCTAGTCCTAAAGATGACTTTCCACTACCACACAATGACATCTTGGTTGACAACACAGCTCAACACAAGGTATTCTCTTTCATGGACGGATTTTCAGGGTACAACCAGATCAAAATGGCCCCCGAAGACATGGAGAAGACTACTTTTGTTATGCAGTGGGGTACCTTCTGTTATAAAGTGATGCCATTCAGACTGAAGAATGTCGGGGCAACCTATCAGCGAGCCATGGTAGCTTTGTTTCATGACATGATACATCATGAGATTGAAGTCTACGTAGACGACATGATATCCCGTTCACAGACAGAAGAAGAACACCTCGACCATCTGCAAAAGCTGTTTGTCATGTTAAAGGAATACAAGCTCAGACTGAACCCTAGCAAGTGCACTTTCGGAGTCAGGTCCGGTAAACTTTTGGGATTCATCGTCAGTAACAAAGGCATCGAGGTTAATCCTGCCAAAGTCAAAGCTATACAAGAAATGCCTGCCCCTCGCACTGAGAAGGAGGTCAGAGGTTTCTTGGGACGCCTAAACTACATTGCAAGGTTCATCTCTCACCTAACATCTACATGTGAACCGATCTTCAAGCTGTTGAAGAAAGATCAGGTGGTTAAATGGAATGATGATTATCAAGTTGCTTTCGATAAGATCAAGGAGTATTTATTGGAACCTCCTATCTTGATGCCACCCTGTTGTACCCCAAAATTTGCCCTCCCATATTCTTCAAAGATTGGCCAAGATCAATCTCTAGATGATTCAAAATCTCTCAAGAATTGCACAGTCCAATTGCCTCCTAACACAGTCAAAATTAGGGTTTTGGTTCTGGAAAAGAAATTGAGGTTTCCAAGGGTCCAATCAAGTCCCATATGCCTACATACATTGTCAAGCAACCATATGTCAAGTTTCAAGACTCACAACATCAAATTGCATAGTCAAAAACCCTAATTGCTCCACAGTCAACTGCAGGGGCAAAATGGTCATTTGACAGTCAAAAGTCAAAATTTTGGGTCAACATATCATTTTGAAGCCACAATCATCATTTTATCAGTTCTTGATCATGATTCTCAAAACATGGCTCAAAAAGTCTCAAGATGCAAAAATTTCTATTTTTGGACAGCTGAAAAAGTCAACTGCAAATTGACCAAGGCATAACTTCTTCATGGTTTATCCGAAAAATTCCATCCAAAGCTCATCTTGAAGAGAATGACATTTCCTACAACTCATCTTCACACTTCAAGTCCAAGAAATGCTCTCACAAAATGTTATCAATTTCAACATTATAGGTCATTTTCAAAAGTCAACAAAAAGGCACTTTAAGTCAAAGATCATAACTTGATATTGGTAAATCAAAATTACATGGGACCAAAGGCATTGGTTAGAGGACTTCAAGACCTTTCCAAAATGTCCAAGAACATGATCATAGCTTCAAAATTGAGCAAGATATGCATTGGAGAAGTTGGGAAATTTTTGGGAACTTTGAAAAGTCAACTTTGCTTCAAAAGCTTCAAAAATGCTAATGGGCCTCAAATTCTTCCTTGAATCATTACCCAAAGAATATGCACGACCCATTGAGCTAAAAATGATTTATTTTCTTATTTTTAATTAATTAATTGAATTTTTATTATTATTAATTCATTTAATTAGATTTAATTAGGAGAAAAATATCAAATAATGGTTTTCAAATCTTTTTGTGCAGCAAATATGTTCATTATATGCTAAAGATTTCGTGCACCAATCAACAAGACAAGATCATCCACATTTGGCAAGATTTGCATGAAAAAAAGATTGGAAAATATATGGAAAAAATCAAATATTGAAATCATCAATTCAATGGACTTTTGGGCTTTGTTTTGACCTAGAATGCTTCACTTACTTATGCAAGACCTAACCTAATGCAAACACACACGAAAAAGCTGCCAAAGCCATAGAACAAAGTTGCAACTTTTCATCAAAAACTTGAAAACTGATTTCGTGTTTGCATGGAGATTCAAGGTCTAAAAGCTTGTCCATTACGTTCCTGACATTGCTAGGAGTCGATTGCAATCAAGAACGAGTCCCCATACTCTAAGAATCGGTAGAACATAATCATCTTTTTCATAAATATGTCCATAATCGAATTTCAATTTCTATGCATCATTCATGTGTTTTGATCATTGATTTGTGTTACTAACATCTCCCTGGAACTTTTGGCATAGTTTAATTGTTCTGAAAATGCCTGAAACGAGATTCACCATTGATGAAACCTGGGGTTTCAGAACTTCAAAATTGGGGGTTCTCATATATGGTAAAATTAGACCACCAAACCTGTATGAACACATTCGTGACAACAAGACGAATCCAATGAAGCAATCACGCCCTTTTTATATTAAGGCATATTCTATTCGCTATTTTTACAGGTTGCAGTTAGTGGGGGTTTAAAACCCCCGCTACTTGTTTTGTATTTTACAGGAAGATGAAGAAGAAGGCTAGTGTGTCATCACATGGTTGGACAATTCAAACCTTGGCGCGGTTTTTCAATGTTCCAGCATAATGGCCCTTTTTCATACATATTATTTGTTGTCTATTACATATACAAACGCGCGCAAACAACTCAGATGGAGGGAACGTGACTTGGTAAACGCTGGGACCTGGGTTCGATTCCCAGGTCCCCCATACAATTGCTATTATTTTTTCTAACTCAATTCCATGCAGCGCTTCATCCAGAACTCCACCATGAGCCTCACGCTTGAGCCTGCCAGGTAGCCAGTAGATCCAATCCCGTGGTCCGGAGACAACGCCTATGGTACGCTCCAGTCAACAATCATACACATGATCAGAAAAGTCAAACGAGCTTATGCTTCAGTGGGCTTGAATTACTCCAATCTTACCTCCATAATGGGCCAGACACCCCCCTTGTTTGTATATTTTCATTTTCTTTTTCTTTTTAATTCCTTTAATTGCCTTAATTATTTTTATTTAATTCACCTCAAACAATTAATTTTCAGAATAAAAACAGAAAAATAAAAAATGTTTTATTTAATCATTATTGATTTCTTCACTAATTAATTTTTGTAAATAAATTTTAATAATTAATTTAGTTAATTTAGGTTTTAAACTTTAATCCTTTTCCTAATAATTAAAAAATATCTAGACTTAGGGTTTTTGACATTTTCATCTTTTTCTTAAATAAATAATTTTCTCTCATTATTAATATTATTACTATTTATTTTTGTAAATAAACATGTAATTTAATTAACTAGTAAATTAGGTTTTAAACTTTAATCTTTTCTTAATAATTAAAATAGACTTAGAATTAGGGTTTCCTTTTAATTTTGATTTTAATTTTCTTTATTTAATAAATACCAAAAAAACATAAAAACAATTTCTTTTCTTCAATTAAATAATTAATTAGCTTTTAATTCAATTTAATTTCAAAAGGGTCAAAACCCTCGGACGTCCTAACTTTTATTCTTTCGCACGTTGTTCTTTTTTCTTTTCGAATATTATGTAACTGCTCAAGGATTGTAATAGTAATTAGGTTTACCGCGTTTATTTACTTTCCGCATTTTATCAAACGGGTCTTTGTATTTTAGCGATGTATAGACCCGCGCCTTGTAATAGCTTAGCTTTATATTTCCGCTTTTTACTTTCCGCACTCTTAAATTCTAAATTGCATGAAAGAATGTATGGTTAATTAAAAACAAGCGTAGCTCACAATGATGTATAATCAAAGATAACAGTTAAACTGAAAACAACACACAAATACACACACCACTTCTAGGGTACGCCTCACCTGTTGCCTTCGAAACGTGGTCGTCGAGTATAGGACGTTTTAGTAAGTCCTTATGTCCATGATCCAGTTGCCTCGAAACGGTTGCCTCGATTAAAAAAGGATCACGGACATAAGGGTAGCTTCTAAGGTGTCCTACTGTTGCTCTGGTGACCACACTGTCCCTAAACTCGAATTGACCCGAACACCTCCAACGGTGGTGCTACCTACCTCTCAATGGTGGGATGTCACTACCTTAAGGACATTTACACAACCTAATTCCTTAGGGTAGGTAGATGACTCATAGATACTTGCTCTCAAAAACAAATCAAAACTCTTTTCACACCGACACTTTCAAAAAGCTTTCAAAACAATTTTTCAAACACTCTTGAGGACTGATACAAGAGTTATTCAGAAATCTTTAAACGAAACTTTTTCAAACCCACTCACACTTGAAAAGCAAACAAACATTTTAAAAACATAAGAGCAAGTACCTAAGAGCCCGTGGATAACCACGGATAAAAAGGGTGCTAACACCTTCCCTTTCTATAAATCTACCTCCTGAACCGAGAAACATCTCGAATAAGGAATTTTGTTGTGCTTTTGTCCTTTCCATGTTGGAGAAAATAAAAGACGGTGGCGACTCTTGCTTACCGCGACATTTTGCGAACCAGCTTAAAAAACAGCCAGTTCTATTTCCACCGATCACAGAACTGGCGACTCTGCTGGGGACACTTATAAAGTGAGGTGTACCTTAGGACTAAGATCACTTGTGTTTTCAAATTGTCTGAATTGTTTGCTTTATTATTGTGGGTACTGTCTTGGGAGTTCTATAGATCCTAACCCGGATCTGGGGGATACCTTCTTAGAAAGTAGCAACAAGACTGTGAGGGAACTGTGCGGGGTATACCGACATGGTTGAAGCAGTCTGCTACGTTGATGTGGCGCTTTGGTGAGTACTGGTAACCCTTGAGTCCATTCAAGGAGAGTACGGGGCCGCCGCGTGGTGTCGTGAAGCATCAACTGACCTTAGGAACCTTAATTGAACCATCTTGGCCTCTTTAGGGTAGTGAGATAACTGACTTTGGTGCAGTCCGAGGTTGGTTGATACTCGATACTACACTCAGTTGAGGGTTGTTTTCTTGGAATATTTCGGTCGCCAGTTCAGTGGCTAAATCGAAACGATGAACAATGAAAGCAATCCAATGATATTGGGACCCTTAGAACCCGGTTACTTCTGATAGGACAGGTCTGAGCCCACCAACTTCAAGAGGGTAATACCTAGACCCCATGCTGGCCTAAACTCTAAGGGCTGTGGTGTGACTTGTGTGCCTTACCATGTTTGCTTCTTGTGAATATTTGTGGTGTGTTTTATCATAGCATCATAACATTATACAACATCATATGCATCCACTAACCATTTCAGGGGTTCGAATCTTCATCTTTGTTCTTGTTTTGTAGGACATGGAAACTATCCGCAGAAAGACAATTCAGATCAGCCTTGTAAGGATCCCTCCTCAGCTTAAGGAACTTACATCCAGGATTCCTGAGAGCTCTTCTTTCAGTGAGAGACATGGAAGACTCATCAGCTTGGTGAACACCAACATTGAGGAAGATATGATAAAGGTCCTCTTCCAGTTCTTTGACCCTCTGCACCACTGCTTTACTTTCCTGGATTATCAACTGGTGCCTACATTGGAAGAGTTCTCCCGGCTTCTGAAGATCCCTATCCTTAGTCAACTACCCTACAACGGTACGGAAAAGGAACCCAAACTTGAAGAGATTGCTAAAGCCTTACACCTACAACCATCTGACATCAAGGGACATTGGGAAGTTAGAAGTGGTATCAAAGGGTTCTTGGCCAGGTTTCTGTTTGAGAAGGCCCAAGAATGTTGGAACTCCCTTGACCTACAAGCCTTTGAAGAAGTTGTGGCCCTCCTTGTCTATGGACTGGTGTTGTTCCCGAATCTCGATCAACTTATAGATATCAGTGCTGTCCAGATCTTCATGTCCAGGAATCCTATACCTACGTTGCTTGGGGACATCCTTCACTCATGTTACACTCAAACCATGAGAAAAAGAGGTGTTCTTATGTGCTGTACTCCTCTCCTGGGAAGGTGGTTTATTTCGCACCTTCCACAATCAGTTTTGAAGAATGAGCGGGGTTTGAGATGGTCACAATGATTAATGACTCTTACACATGCTGATATACATTGGTGTTCTCGGTCCAGAGAAGATGTCACTATCATTGATCGTTGCAGGGAGTTTCCTAATGTTCCTTTACTTGGAATCAGAGGAGGTATTACCTATAACCCATGCCTGGCTTGGAGACAGTTTGGATATGCTCGGAGGGATGGCCCTCATGACATGTTAATTCCTGACATAGTTTTTGACTTCGACAACGATGAACAGGGACTTCGCCAGAGATTTATCAGAGCTTGGAGGATGCCCAACAAGATAGACAGCAAGACACTGGGGCACAGGAACTCCATCCCGTTGGAGCCTTATCTCAAGTGGGTACGAGCCCGCTCCCAGAAGTTAGTGATGCCATATCCTCATGTTCTCCCTGTGATCAAAGAGCCAGTTTTGGAAGGAGAGGTGTCCTACACCATTCAACATCCTGACATGCCTACATCCTGGGAAGAAATGCAGAAAAGTTGGATCCAGCTTAAGGAAGAACGGAATTCTCTTGAGTCCAGTCTACATGCTAGTGAGAATAAGGTCTTGGAGCTCACCCGCCTACTGCACGAGGAAAAGACTCTCAACACTTACATTGCTCCAAAGAGGATGTGCAGTGTCTTTTGGGATTGATTTACTTTGTAATGTTTTGCCCACGAGGCCTTGATGTACTGAACAATTATTTCTTAATGATAACGTGTGTTCCTTTTTGTCTACAACAAATTTGAACTTTCGAACCCTTGAATGCATTGCATAAACACATATCAGGCATCATGTGCATAACAAGTACTCTTCTTTTCAGGTTGCTTAATGTTCTTCGCTGTTTATTTCAGCATCATGAACCCTGAATCATCTACCGAGCAGTCCATCAAGGCCCTTCAGGCCCAAAACGCCCAGTTCCAAGAGCTGATCATGAGTTTGGCCCAAGGTCAAGAGGAATTGAAGGCTTTGCTGGTCAAGAAGAAGAAGAAGAGAACTGTATTATTCAACACGGGCCAGAGGTTTGGTAACACACTGCATAATGAGGTTGATCAAGCTGGTTCTTCTGTGGGAAAAGGCAGTCCCCAGGGGGGAAGAGTTCCTAGTCCGGTGGTCTCTGACAACGAGACTGATTTCAATGAGGAACAGTATCCTCCAGCTGAAGACAAGTACAAGCAGTTAGAGGACCGTCTGAATGCCATGGAAATTCAACAAGTGCCTGGGTTAGATTTTGGAGACTTGGGTCTATCTTCTGGTGTGGTGATCCCATACAAGTTCAAAGCACCATCTTTCGCAAAGTATGACGGGGCGTCCTTCCCTAAGCTACATCTCAGATCTTATGTGCGGAAGATTCAGCCGTATACTATGGACAAGAACTTGTGGATCCATTTCTTCCAGGAGAGTCTTTCAGGGACTCATCTCGAATGGTTCTATCAGCTGGATGGAACCAAGGTTCGTAACTGGGAGGAATTGGCTACTGCTTTTTACAAGCAGTATCAGTATAATGCCGACCTCGCTCCTACACGTACCCAACTCCAGGGTATGTCGCTAGGATCGGGAGAAGGTTTTAAAGAGTATGCGCAGAAGTGGAGGGACCTGGCTGGCAGGGTGCAGCCACCATTAACCGACCGTGAGCTAGTGGACATGTTCTTAGGGACCCTATCCGGGCCGTTCTTCAATCATCTCATTGGCAATTCGTCTGCAGGGTTTACAGACCTCATTCTGACTGGGGAAAGAATAGAAGCTGGCATGAAATCAGGGAAAATTCAGAAAGGTGCGTCCTCAAGTTCTGAGAAAAAGCCTTTCAAGAAGGAAGCCAGTGTTATGTATGGGCCTAGAAGGCAAAACAAACCAGAAGGCCGCCAAGCTGTCAACGCGGTGGTAATTGCAAAGCCTGCTGCCGCTCCTCGGCAACTTAACCAACCAAGGGGTGAGAGACCCAGAAGAGAATATACTCGGCTTAGTATGACCTTGTCACAGATCTTGCCACAACTGCTATCGACCCATTTGGTAACCGTCAGAGAAGCTCTGAAGGTGGTAAATACAACCTCTCCGAAGTACAATCCAAACGCCCGCTGTGCTTATCACTCTGATAGCCCGGGGAATTCTACTGATGATTGCTGGGCCCTAAAAAATAAGGTTCAAGACCTTATTGATGCTAAGGAGGTTCAGTTCGAGGCACCCGAGAAACCTAATATGGTGACAGCTCCCCTACCTGACCATGGAGTGAATGCTATCAGGGAGGATGACAAAGTGGAAGAATCTGAGTTCAACAGCTGGATCTGCCCGACGACCGATGGTGGACTGAATAATTGGACTGCAAAAGACTACATACCTGTTACTTTTGTTACGCAGTAATGAATTCCTTTGTTTTTTTAATTTGTAATAAACAATAAATTGAAACTTTATGGCCCGGTGTCTTACCCGGGGCACCGTTGGCTTCATTTGTGAGGGCTTATTAACTATCATTTCCATATATCATGAATAAATACATCGGATGTTTTTCGCATTTCAAATCTTGTGCTCCCTTTCTTTCTTTCTTCCTTTATATATTGCAAAACAGCTGTATTTACACACACTCACTTATACAGGTTCCAATCCACTCTAGATCTCACTGGTAACGACTCTGCTACTGCCAGTTATGACTTCGAAAATCTGATCAACTTAGCCGAAGACGAAGGTGAAGGTGATTGCGAAGTGCCTGGTGAGCTTGCAAGGCTGCTACTCCAGGAAGAGAGGGTCATTCAGCCACATGAAGAGCCAGTGGAAACGGTAAATCTGGGTACTGAGGCAGACATAAAGGAAGTTAAGATTGGTGCCAATTTGGAGCTCAGCGTGAAACAACGGTTGGTTCAGATGTTGCATGATTATGTGGAGATCTTCGCCTGGTCTTACGAAGACATGCCTGGGTTGGATACCGACATTGTGGTCCATCACTTGCCTACCAAAGAAGACTACCCTCCGGTTAAACAAAAGGTCCGCCGTATGCGTCCAGAGATGTCCGAAAAGATCAAAGCTGAGGTTATGAAACAATTTGATGCCGGATTTCTAGCAGTGACTTCTTACCCTCAATGGGTTGCCAACGTGGTTCCGGTGCCGAAAAAAGATGGTAAGGTCAGAATGTGCGTCGACTATAGGGATTTGAATAGGGCCAGCCCTAAAGATGACTTCCCCTTGCCTCACATCGACGTTCTGGTTGACAATACGGCTCAGCACAAGGTGTTCTCCTTCATGGATGGTTTTTCAGGTTATAATCAGATCAAGATGGCTCCTGAAGATATGGAAAAGACTACCTTTGTTACTCAGTGGGGCACCTTCTGCTACAAGGTCATGCCATTCGGGTTGAAAAATGCTGGGGTAACCTACCAACGTGCCATGGTTGCTTTATTTCATGACATGATCCACCATGAGATTGAAGTGTATGTCGACGATATGATTGCAAGGTCCCAAACTGAGGAGGAACACCTTGACCATCTGCAAAAGCTGTTTGACCGTCTGAAATTATACAAGCTGAGGTTGAATCCAAATAAGTGCACATTTGGGGTAAGATCTGGAAAGTTGCTAGGCTTCGTCGTAAGTGACAAAGGTATTCAAGTGGACCCTGCCAAGGTTAAAGCCATACAAGAGATGCCAGTTCCCAAGATAGAGAAAGAAGTCAGAGGCTTTCTAGGACGTCTGAATTATATTGCCCGATTCATCTCGCATCTAACTGCCACCTGTGAACCAATCTTCAAGCTGCTGAAGAAAGATCAGGTAGTACGTTGGAATGATGAATGTCAGGCCGCTTTCGACAGAATCAAAGAGTATCTCCAAGAACCACCCATTCTTATGCCACCGGTTGAAGGGAGACCTCTAATACTATACCTGATAGTACTTGACAGCTCAATGGGGTGTGTGCTGGGGCAGCATGACGAGTCTTGCCGAAAAGAGCACGCCATTTATTACCTTAGCAAAAAGTTTACCGATTGTGAGACCCGATACTCACTGCTCGAGAAAACTTGCTGCACTTTGGTATGGGCTGCTCGCCGGCTGAGACAGTATATGCTGACTCACACTACTCTGTTGATTTCAAAAATGGATCCGATCAAGTACATATTTGAAAAGCCTGCTCTGTCTGGAAGAATAGCAAGATGGCAAATGATCTTGACAGAATACGACATCCAGTACACGACCCAGAAAGCCATCAAAGGAAGTGTATTGGCAGACCACTTGGCACACCAGGCAGTAAACGACTACCAATCAATGAACTTTGAATTTCCTGACGAGAGCATCATGGTAGTGACTGATTGTGAAGTACCTGGACCGGATGAAGGACCTGAGGAAGGATCCCGATGGTCTATACACTTTGACGGAGCCTCCAACGCTTTGGGTAACAGTATCGGCGTTGTGATCATATCCCCTCGAGGCACTCATACTCCACTAACTGCCCGGCTATGTTTCAACTGCACCAACAACATGGCAGAGTATGAGGCATGCATTATGGGTCTTCAAGCTGCAATTGACTTAAGGATCAAGTTCCTGAGTGTCTTCGGAGAGTCCGCTCTCGTGATCAATCAGATCAAAGGCGAGTAGGATACGAAACACCCAAATCTTGTTCCTTACAAAGAGTGTGTGTTGACATTGATCCCCCATTTCATATAGATAACTTTTGAACATTTCCCAAGAGAGGAGAATCAGTTGGCGGACGCGTTAGCTACGATGTCTTCCATGTTCAAAGTCAAATGGGACAATGAGGCTCCCCGGATCATTATCTGGAAACTGGAGGAACCGGCATATTATTGTGATCTTGAGGCTGAGATAGTAACTGAAAAACCCTGGTATCATGAAGTGAAGAGGTACTTGGAAGCTCAAGAATACCCTGAAGGTGCATCTGTCAATGACAAGAAGTTTCTGAGAAGGTTCGCTGCGAAGTTCTTCCTTAGCAACGGCATTCTGTACAAGCGAAACCATGATTCAACCTTACTGCGTTGTGTGGATAAGACTGAAGCCAAAAAGATCATGGCAGAACTCCATGAAGGTACCTCCGGAACACATTCCAGTGGACACAACATGGCAAAGAAGATCCTTCGGGCAGGATATTTTTGGTCCACAATGGAAGCTGATTGTTACCAACATTCTCGGACATGTCATAAGTGCCAGATATATGCAGATAAGGTGCACGTTCCTCCAGTTCCTCTGAATGTCTTGACAGCACCTTGGCCTTTCGCAATGTGGGGCATTGATATGATCGGTGAGATTAAACCTACGGCATCCAACGGGCATCATTTCATCCTGGTGGCGATCGATTACTTTACAAAGTGGGTTGAAGCAGCTTCCTACGCTACAGTAACCAAGAACTTCGTGGCACGGTTCATTCGGCATAACCTGATCTGTCGATACGGCGTCCCGGAAAGGATCATTACTGACAACGGTACCAATCTCAATAACAAGATGATCACTGAGCTCTGCGAGCAATTCAAAATACAACACCACAACTCTTCTCCCTATCGGCCGAAGATGAATGGGGCTGTAGAAGCAGCTAATAAGAATATCAAAAATATTGTGCAGAAGATGACAGTGACCTATAAAGATTGGCATGAGATGTTACCGTTTGCTCTTCATGGGTACCGTACCTCAGCAAGAACGTCAACCAGGGCAACTCCTTTTTCCATGGTCTATGGTATGGAGGCAGTCTTGCCAATTGAAGTCCAGATACCCTCTCTCCGGATAATGAAGGATGCAGATCTGAACGAAGATGATTGGATCCAGACACGAATTGATCAGTTAAAGCTAATTGACGAAAAGAGACTCACTGCTATTTGTCATGGTCAAACGTACCAAAAACGGATGATCAGGGCATTTAACAAGAAAGTCAGACCACAAGAGTATCAAGTTGGGGATCTGGTAATCAAGCGCATCATCCTTCCTCAAAGTGATCCTAGGGGAAAATGGACCCCCACGTACGAAGGGCCATTTGTGGTTAAACATGTGTTCTCAGGAGGAGCCATGATTCTAACCACCATGGATGGTGACGACCTTCCTCACCCCGCCAATGCAGACATAGTAAAAAGATACTACGCATGATAAAAGACCCGCTAGGTTGACATACCTAGGCAAAAATTAGGGCTTCCCGGAGAACCAAAAGGGTTCGGGAAAAATGAGGGATGAAATGAAAAAATCTGTACACCCGGCAAGTCGAAAATCTGAAAAGGCGGCTTGGGCAAAAATGGGTATCCCGGTGGACTGAAAACCCGAAAGGGTGGTCCAGGAAAAAGTTAGGGATTAAAGCGTAATACTATTTCTCATTGGATCACCTTGCATCCAGAATCCGGTATCAGACATCAAGTTCAGACGGCATGGATCAGTCAGCTTCATCTTCAACTAAGCAGCCAAGTGATGAGACGCTCGAAGATATAAAGGCGATAGCAGAGTTGAAACCCAGTGGGATTATTCTTTTCACATAGCTATTTTGTTTTCCCTTTTTCGTAAAATTGTATAAACTCTGTTGTTCGGCGGTGTTCTCTTACTAGGACGTCAGCCTCTTGTACATAAACGCCTATTTACAGGCATATTCAAAAAATCAATACAAATTCACTTTTCAGCTAAATTGCCAATTGTTTTTCCTTTTTCTGTTTTGTTTTGCGAAGAACGTCCAATGTTCAATTTTTGATATATGCATTTGACACTAATTGCTAACTCATAAATATTTGCATGCAAAATAAAGGATTAATTACAGGTAACATCAGAAACAGGGGCAATAATGAGTGGTCTAAGCAATCTAATTGCTCCATCCACCAAGGTACCAAGGTAAGTTCGGCTGAAGAATGTAACCCAGATACCTTCATTCCCCAGTGAAGTCACCAAGATTCAACAATTTACTCCCCAAGCAGTTGGTCTCCCAATCAGCCCTACAAGGCACAATATCTCCAGCAAGTCAGCAATACTCTCCCCAAGCAGAGTTAATATACTGTCAGCCATAAGGAAGTTGGATTATCCCCCGCAGATCTCAACATTCCCCGACGGAGTATACAAATGTTCCTCAGCAAGCATCCCCGGCAGTCTTAAATACAAGATTGTTCCCCGGCGGTATACCAGACATCCAGTGGAGCCATTCCCCAGTCCAATCTGAAAAGTTTCCCCAGGAAAATGGAATCCATACCCCCAGCAGGTCGTGAAGCGTATCCCCAGTAGATTCTGGAAGCTTATCCCCTGTAGGGCTCGAACGCGTCTCCCGGACTTTTTATTTAAAGGTTATTTCCCCACCAGGATATAACTGGGTCATCCTCAGTCATTTGCCACGGAAAGATTGTCCCCGGGCGAAGTCTTCCTACCCCCAGCGGAGTTCATCCAATTTCCCAACATAACTCATCGACGGTATCCCCAGCGGAGTTATCATCAACCTCAGCAAAGTACCTCTCTTTCCCCACAAAGTTCATTCCCCGCAGAGTAATCTACTCGCCAAGTCTATTCCCCAACGGAGTCATCTTCTCCTACCGGTATTCTTGCAACCATCACTCCCAGCGGAAACAAAAGCTCTACTCTTCCACAGCAGCCCAAGATTCAACTCCCGGCAGTCGTCAAGGATTTATTTTCCTAGACGAAAAACACACACATTCATCACATCTTCATACATTATAGCATGCATACACGCATCATGAACCCACAATCTCATTTGTGCTGAGAACATCACGCATGTCATACATCGCATACAACTAACGTTTTGTCTTTTCAGGACAAAAGATCAATACAAAGATAATTACTATCAACTGTCGCAATTCCAGATTCGATACCTGTAGCTAGCTAGGGCATATCTGTGAGCGACTATTCCGGACTCGATTCCTGTAACCAGCCAGGGTACGTCTGAAGAGTTTGAAGATTTGATTCCTGTATCCAGCCAGGGTGTATCTGTTGACGACTATTTCCGGACTCCCTGTAACCAGCCAGGGTACATCTGAAGAGTTTAAGGATCCGATTCTTGTATCCAACCAGGGTGTATCTGTTGACGACTATTTCTGGACTCAATTCCTGTAACCAGCCAGGGTACGTCTGAAGAGTTTGAAGATCCGATTCCTGTATCCAGCCAGGGTGTATCTGTTGACGACTATTTCCGGACTCGATTCCTGTAACCATCCAAGGTACGTCTGAAGAGTTTGAGGATCCGATTCCTGTATCCAGCCAGGGTGTATCTGTTGACGACTTTTTCCGGACTCGATTCCTGTAACCAGCCAGGGTACGTCTGAAGAGTTTGAGGATCCGATTCCTGTATCCAGCAAGGGTGTATCTGTTGACGACTATTTCCGGACTCGATTCCTGTAACCAGCCAAGGTACGTCTGAAGAGTTTGAGGATCTGATTCCTGTATCCAGCCAGGGTGTATCTGTTGACGACTATTTCCGGACTCGATTCCTGTAACCAGCCAGGGTACGTCTGAAGAGTTTGAGGATCCGATTCCTGTATCCAGCCAGGGTGTATCTATTGACGACTAATTCCAGACTCGATTCCTGTATCCTGCCAGGGCACGTCTGAAGAGTTCGAAGATCCGATTCCTGTATCCAGCCAGGGTGTATTTGTTGATGACTAATTCCAGACTCGATTCCTGTATCCTTCTAGGGCACGTCTGAAGAGTTCGAAGATCCGATTTCTGTATCTTGCCAGGGTGTATCTGTTGACGACTATTTCCAGATTTGATTCCTGTATCTAGCTAGGGCACATCTGTGAGTAACCGATTGTAGACTCGATTCATGTATCCGGCCAGGGCACATCTACATAAAGGGTTTAAAGATTCGATACTTGTATCCAGCCAGGGCACATCTACACGAAGAGTTTGAAGATCAACCCCTGTAATAGGCCAGGTAACTATTTTTCTTTCTCAGGTACGCAAGTGCTCGCTAAGGAATCTCTTACGCGATCGATACCTAGATGGCATCTATAAGCCCATCTCCACAACTACCACTACAGTATCCAAATGGCATCTATAAGCCTATTCCCGAAAAGGTTCTGTCACACTTCCAAATGGCATCTATAAGCCCATCCTCTTATCCATCATCTCTAAATGGCATCTGTAAGCCCATTCCCGACATCATCACACTGCTGTCATTCTACTATGTGAGTGCAAATTTCTGGGCACTCTAGTGTTCAATCATCTTCCACCTTCGGATTACAAAAGGCACGCCAGCCAATCTACATCCTCAAGTCTAAGAAGATTGAACAGGGGCAACTGTTGTACCCCAAAATTTGCCCTCCCATATTCTTCAAAGATTGGCCAAGATCAATCTCCAGATGATTCAAAATCTCTCAAGAATTGCACAGTCCAATTGCCTCCTAACACAGTCAAAATTAGGGTTTTGGTTCTGGCAAAGAAATTGAGGTTTCCAAGGGTCCAATCAAGTCCCATATGCCTACATACATTGTCAAGCAACCATATGTCAAGTTTCAAGACTCACAACATCAAATTGCACAGTCAAAAACCCTAATTGCTCCACAATCAACTGCAGGGGCAAAATGGTCATTTGACAGTCAAAAGTCAAAATTTTGGGTCAACATATCCTTTTGAAGCCACAATCATCATTTGATCAGTTCTTGATCATGATTCTCAAAACATGGCTCAGAAAGTCTCAAGATGCAAAAGTTTCTATTTTTGGACAGTTGAAAAAGTCAACTGCAAATTGACCAAGGCATAACTTCTTCATGGTTTATCAGAAAAATTCCATCCAAAGCTCATCTTGAATAGAATGACATTTCCTACAACTCATCTTCACACTTCAAGTCCAAGAAATGCTCTCACAAAAAGTTATCAATTTCAACATTATAGGTCATTTTCAAAAGTCAACAAAAAGGCACTTTAAGTCAAATACCATAACTTGAGATTGGTAAATCAAAATGACATGGGACCAAAGGCATTGGTTAGAGGACTTCAATACCTTTCCAAAATGTCCAAGAACATGATCATAGCTTCAAAATTGAGCAAGATATGCATTGGAGAAGTTGGGAAATTTTTGGGAACTTTGAAAAGTCAACTTTGCTTCAAAAGCTTCAAAAATGCTAATGGGCCTCAAATTCTTCCTTGAATCATTACCCAAAGCATATGCACGACCCATTGAGCTAAAAGTGATTTATTTTCTTATTTTTAATTAATTAATTGAATTTTTATTATTATTAATTCATTTAATTAGATTTAATTAGGAGAAAAATATCAAATAATGGTTTTCAAATCTTTTTGTGCAGCAAATATGTTCATTATATGCTAAAGATTTCGTGCACCAATCAACAAGACAAGATCATCCACATTTGGCAAGATTTGCATGAAAAAAAGATTGGAAAATATATGGAAAAAATCAAATATTGAAATCATCAATTCAATGGACTTTTGGGCTTTGTTTTGACCTAGAATGCTTCACTTACTTATGCAAGACCTAACCTAATGCAAACACACACGAAAAAGCTGCCAAAGCCATAGAACAAAGTTGCAACTTTTCATCAAAAACTTGAAAACTGATTTCGTGTTTGCAGGGCGATTCAAGGTCTAAAAGCTTGTCCATTACGTTCCTGACATTGCTAGGAGTCGATTGCAATCTAGAACGAGTCCCCATACTCCAAGAATCGGTAGAACAGAATCATCTTTTTCATAAATATGTCCATAATCGAATTTCAATTTCTATGCATCATTCATGTGTTTTGATCATTGATTTGTGTTACTAACATCTCCCCGGAACTTTTGGCATAGTTAATTGTTCTGAAAATGCTTGAAACGAGATTCACCATTGATGAAACTTAGGGTTTCAGAACTTCAAAATTGGGGGTTCTCATATATGGTAAAATTAGACCACCAAACCTGTATGAACACATTCGTGACAACAAGAAGAATCCAATGAAGCAATCGCGCCCTTTTTATATTAAGGCATATTCTATTCGCTATTTTTACAGGTTGCAGTTAGTGGGGGTTTAAAACCCCCGCTACTTGTTTTGTATTTTACAGGAAGATGAAGAAGAAGGCTAGCGTGTCATCACTTGGTTGGACAATTCAAACCTTGGCGCGGTTTTTCAACGTTCCAGCATAATGGCCCTTTTTCATACATATTATTTGTTGTCTATTACATATACAAACGCGCGCAAACAGCTCAGATGGTGGGAACGTGACTTGGTAAACGCTGGGACCTGGGTTCGATTCCCAGGTCCCCCATACAATTGTTATTATTTTTTCTAACTCAATTCCATGCAACGCTTCATCCAGAACTCCACCATGAGCCTCACGCTTGAGCCTGCCAGGTGGCCAGTAGATCCAATCCAGTGGTCCGGAGACAACGCCTATGGTACGCTCCAGTCAACAATCATACACATGATCAGAAAAGTCAAACGAGCTTATGCTTCAGTGGGCTTGAATTACTCCAATCTTACCTCCATAATGGGCCAGCCACCCCCCTTGTTTGTATATTTTCATTTTCTTTTTCTTTTTAATTCCTTTAATTGCCTTAATTATTTTTATTTAATTCACCTCAAACAATTAATTTTCATAATAAAAACAGAAAAATAAAAAATGTTTTATTTAATTATTATTGATTTCTTCACTAATTAATTTTTGTAAATAAATTTTAATAATTAATTTAGTTAATTTAGGTTTTAAACTTTAATCCTTTTCCTAATAATTAAAAAATATCTAGACTTAGGGTTTTTGACATTTTCATCTTTTTCTTAAATAAATAATTTTCTCTCATTATTAATATTATTACTATTTATTTTTGTAAATAAACATGTAATTTAATTAACTAGTAAATTAGGTTTTAAACTTTAATCTTTTCTTAATAATTAAAATAGACTTAGAATTAGGGTTTCCTTTTAATTTTGATTTTAATTTTCTTTATTTCATAAATACCAAAAAAACATAAAAACAATTTCTTTTCTTCAATTAAATAATTAATTAGCTTTTAATTCAATTTAATTTCAAAAGGGTCAAAACCCTCGGACGTCCTAACTTTTATTCTTTCGCACGTTGTTCTTTTTTCTTTTCGAATATTATGTAACTGCTCAAGGATTGTAATAGTAATTAGGTTTACCGTGTTTATTTACTTTCCGCATTTTATCAAACGGGTCTTTGTATTTTGGCGATGTATAGACCCGCGCCTTGTAATAGCTTAGCTTTATATTTCCGCTTTTTACTTTCCGCACTCTTAAATTCTAAATTGCATGAAAGAATGTATGGTTAATTAAAAACAAGCGTAGCTCACAATGATGTATGATCAAAGATAACGGTTAAACTGAAAACAACACACAAATACACACACCACTTCTAGGGTACGCCTCACCTGTTGCCTTCGAAACGTGGTCGTCGAGTATATGACGTTTTAGTAAGTTCTTATGTCCATGATCCAGTTGCCTCGAAACGGTTGCCTCGATTAAAAAAGGATCAAGGACATAAGGGTAGCTTCTAAGGTGTCCTACTGTTGCTCTGGTGACCACACTGTCCCTAAACTCGAATTGACCCGAACACCTCCAACGGTGGTGCTACCTACCTCTCAATGGTGGGATGGCACTACCTTAAGGACATTTACACAGCCTAATTCCTTAGGGTAGGTAGATGACTCATAGATACTTGCTCTCAAAAACAAATCAAAACTCTTTTCACACCGACACTTTCAAAAAGCTTTCAAAACAATTTTTCAAACACTCTTGAGGACTGATACAAGAGTTATTCAGAAATCTTTAAACGAAACTTTTTCAAACCCACTCACACTTGAAAAGCAAACAAACATTTTGAAAACATAAGAGCAAGTACCTAAGAGCCCGTGGATAACCACGGATAGAAAGGGTACTAACACCTTCCCTTTCTATAAATCTACCTCCCGAACCGAGAAACATCTCGAATAAGGAATTTTGCTGTGCTTTTGTCCTTTCCATGTTGGAGAAAATAAAAGACGGTGGCGACTCTTGCTTACCGCGACATTTTGCGAACCAGCTTAAAAAACAGTCAGTTCTATTTCCACCGATCACACACCCGTCGAAGGAAGGCCTTTAATCATGTATCTGACTGTCTTAGATAATTCAATGGGGTGCATACTGGGCCAACATGACGAGTCTGGCCGAAAAGAGCATGCCATTTATTACCTTAGCAAAAAGTTTACCAACTGTGAGACTCGTTACTCACTGCTCGAGAAAACTTGTTGCACTTTGGTATGGGCTGCTCGCCGGCTAAGGCAGTATATGTTGACACATACCACTCTGCTGATTTCTAAAATGGATCCGATCAAGTACATCTTCGAGAAGCCTGCTCTATCCGGAAGAATCGCTAGATGGCAGATGATCCTCACCGAATGTGATATACAGTACACAACCCAAAAAGCTATAAAGGGGAGTGTGCTAGCCGATCATCTAGCCCATCAAGCTGTCGAAGATTACCAATCCATGAGGTTCGACTTTCCCAACGAGGATATCATGACTTTGAGCAACATTGAAGAAAACAGACGGTATGACGGACCTGAAAAAGGATCCCGATGGACTCTGTACTTTAATGGCGCCTCCAACGCACTTGGGAACGGTATCAGTGCGATACTTATCTCTCCAGAAGGTTGCCATACACCTTTCACTGCTAGACTCTGCTTCAGCTGCACCAACAACATGGCCGAGTATGAAGCTTGTATCTTTGGTCTCAAGGCCGCTATTGACTTGGGAATCAAATCTCTGATTGTATTTGGGGACTCAGCTTTGGTTATCAGTCAAATCAAAGGAGAGTGGGATACTAAACACCCTAACCTTATCCCTTACAAAGAACATGTCCTAACATTGTTACCACATTTCGAGCAGATTACCTTCGAGCACTTCCCGCGAGAAGAGAATCAGCTAGCAGATGCGCTAGCTACAATGTCATCCATGTTCAAACTTAACTGGGATAATGAGGCCCCTCAAATTACCATTGAACGAATGGACGAACCTGCACATTGTCACGAGATTAATACCGAAGAAGTGGTGGACCGACTGTGGTTTCATGACGTTAAAAGGTATCTCGAAGCACAAGAATACCCTGAAGGAGCTTCAGTCAACGAAAAAAAGTTCTTAAGGAGGTTCGCGACCAAGTTCATTCTGAGCAATGGTATCCTATACAAGCGCAATCTTGATTTTGTCCTACTCCGGTTTGTGGACAAGGTTGAAGCTGAGCAGATCATGGCTGAACTGCATAATGACACCTTTTGCACCCACTCAAGTGGTCATACGATGGCTAAACAGATTCTACGGGCAGGCTACTACTAGTCTACCATGGAATCTGATTGTCATCAACATTCGCGTACTTGTCACAAATGCCAAATCTATGCTGATAAGGTACATATTCCTCCAGTTCCTCTCAATGTCTTAACAGCTCCTTGGCCATTTGCGATGTGGGGAATCGACATGATTGGAGAGATCAAGCCTACAACATCCAATGGACACCGCTTCATCCTGGTGGCTATTGATTACTTTACCAAGTAGGTCAAAGCAGCTTCCTTTGCCTCTGTTACAAAGAATGTGGTTGCCCACTTCATCAAGCAGAACCTCATATGCCGGTATGGTATCCCCGACAGGATCATCACTGACAACCGTACAAATTTAAACAATACTATGATCACCGCTCTGTGCGAGTACTTCAAGATTCAACATCATAATTCATCTCCCTATCGGCCTAAGATGAACGATGCTGTCGAAGCTGCGAACAAAAATATCAAAAAGATCATTCAAAAGATGACAGTCACCTACAAGGACTGGCATGAGATGTTACAGTTTGCTTTGCACGGATACCGTACCACGGCACGCACTTCAACTGGGGCAACCCCCTTTTCTCTGGTATACGGCATAGAGGCTGTTTTACTTATCGAGGTTCAGATTCCCTCCTTGAGGTTCAGATTCCCTCCTTGAGTGAAGACAATTGGATTCAGACCCGGCTTGACCAACTTAACTTGATTGACGAGAAGCGACTTACTGCTGTTTGCCATGGTCAGGCGTATCAGAAACGTATGATCAAGGCCTTCAACAAGAAAGTCAAGAGACAAGTATATCAAGTCGGGGACCTTGTTATCAAGCGGATCATCTTGCCGCAAAGAGATCCTAGGGGCAAATGGAATCCTACTTACGAAGGACCATTTATGATCAAAAACATCTTTTCTGGTGGGGCAATGATTTTGACCACCATGGACGGTGATGACCTGCCGCACCCTGCAGACGCAGACATAGTCAAAAGATACTACGCATAAACGACCCGACAAGTTGAAAACACAAAAGGGCAACTTGGGCAAAAATGGGTATCCCGGTGAATTGAAAACCCGAAAGGGCGGTTCAGGAAAAAATTAGGGATAAAACAAAAATCTGTACACCCGACAAGTTGAAAAACCGAAAGGGCGACTTGGGCAAAAAAGGGTTTCCCGGTGGATCGAAAACCTGAAAGGGCGATTTAGGCAAAAGTTAGGGAATTAAAGCGTATGACTATGTCCCGTCGGATCACTTTAAGGAAAATCTCTTCACAGATAAGCTCCGGGCTTCTGATCAATCTAATCAACATCGAACGAAGCAACAAATGGACAAGATACTCAGAGTTGCGAAGGCTATAGCAGAATGGGAACCCCATGGAATTGTTACACATAACCATCTTTCTTTGTATAAAATTTTTTTTCTCAATTTTTTGACAACATTCTCTTACTAGGATGTCTGTCTCCTTTGTACAAAATACTTACACAAAGTTAATACAAAGATACTTCAAAGTGCAGAAATTTGTTTGCTTTCTCTTTCTTTTTACACTTGTGTTTTATTTGAAAACGTCCAATGATTTATTAAATGAGCATATGCATTTGAATATAATCACTGGTTACAAATAAAACAAAATGAAAAAGGATAATTACTGATAGGTTGAAAGTATAGGAAAATGTCTTTAGACTATTCCAGAAGAAATCCCCTGCAGTACATCATTCAGATTCTCAACAGAGCTAAAGCCTTGAAATACACATCCCTAACGGAGTTAAGTTTCAAAATCCCCATCAGAACTAAGTTTCCAAACTCCTAATCCCCAGCGGAGCCAGAAAACTTTGAACTGCAAACCCTCAGTGAAGATGAAACTTTCTTCCCCAACGGAGTCCAAAACTTCAACCTTGGCGGAAGACCATCCAGTTTCCTCCAATTCCCCAGAGATTTGTCTTGAAATCGGAAGATTCCCCTACAAGTTATCTTAGAAATCAGACAACAGCTTCGGATAATTCCTCAGAGTGTTGACATATAATTCCATCCCTTGAGAACTCTTTAACAGAATAAACATTCTCCCCACAGAGTTATTTCCCAGCAGATCGAAGATTCTCGGTCTCATTTCTCCAGATGAAGCCTCCCAGGTTTTAATCCCCTAGTAGAGATCGTCAAAGTTTTCCTTATTCCCCAGGAAAGTCATGAAGGATTCTCACATCCCCACAGAAGTTGTCAAAGTTCTTGTTAATCCCCACAAGTCACCAAGGATTTTCAATCCCCAACAGTGGTCCAAGGATTTCTCATTCTCAGCAATCAAAGATCTTGAATCTACAACAACAGTCAAGGATTTATTTTTCCCCGCAGTAGTCAAGGGTTTATTTTACCCTGCAGCAGTCAAAGATTTCATTATCTCCAGCTATCAAGGATTTATTTTCCTCAGCAAGACATCTAATCAGCTTACATGCTTATCCATTACATTCATATATCATAAACATTGATAAATCACACTTTATTGCATCATACATATCATGCAACATAACTTTGTGTTTTAGCTAACATTTTACCCTTTTCAGGATAAGATTAAAAGCTACCTTTAACAAATGTTCAAAGATTTCATATACAGTATGGATACACCCCAGACACGGAGGTCATTCTATTATTCATTCAGATTCAACTATCAACTTCAAGTTCAGATACACTCCAGACACAAAAGTCATTATGTCACTTGTCCAGATGCCAGTTACAGTATGGATACACTCCAGACACGGAAGTCATTCTTCTACTCATACATATCTCAACTTCAGATACAATCCAGATACACACCAGACACGGTTGCCATTCTGTCACTCATTCAGAATTTATCCCCAGCCCAGAAATGCTCCATACACGGATGTTTTTCTGTCGCCCATTCAGAATTCAGATACAATACAGATACACTCCAGACACAGCAGTCATTCTGATATTCATTCAAGAATCAAATACAGTTACAACTCGGATACACTCTAGACACGGACGCCATTCCTTTGCTCATACGAATCCAATCTCCAAATACAACTCAGATACGTTCCAAATACGAATACCAATATGGTGTTCATTCTCCTGATTTTCAATAAACAAATCTTGGATGGCATCTTTAAGCCCATCTCCAACAAGATTCTACCATCTCCAAATGGCATCTTTGAGCCCATTCCCTCAGCTATATTTTGACGAGTGCAAATTTACGGGCACTCTAGTGTCCAATCATCTTTTACCTTCGAGTCACGAAAGGCAAACTCGCCAATCTAACTCTTCAGGTTCAAGAAGATTGAACAGGGGAAGCTGTTGTACCCCAAAATTTGCTCTCTCATTTTATCAAGATTTCCCCTCACAAGACTCTTTGAACTCCAGACAGGATTAGGGTTTTGCTCTGCACAAGACATCTCCTTGCACTGATGACCTAAATTAGGGTTTGAGTTTACACAAGTATTTTTGGACTTTCAATGCTCCAAGTGACTTTCATACTTCATGTTGGACTTATAAGATTGGCTCCACCAAGTTTCAAGCTTTGAATCAAATTTTTGCCCAGTCAATTGGACAGTTGACCTAGAAATCAACTATATGGGGGAAAAAGTCAACTGTGGCCAATTTACAGTCAAACCTCATAATTTTTGATCCAAATCAACATTATAGACTCATATGGACCATTTAATCAAATTTGGACCACAACTCCTCAAGAAATTTGATCAGATCATCAAAAGGGCAAAATTGTCATTTTTAGGGTTTTGATTGCACAAGGGCAATTTCTGATTTTTAACCTAGCCAATGGCAAATTGGGCTCAAGCATGGATTCAAGGACTCAATGTCATCATCTTGAACTATTCACAAGGTTCAAAAGATCTCAAATGCATTGGATTGACTGATGAATTTTCCAATCAACTGATCAAAATTTGACTGTACACTAAAAAGTCAAACTTTGACTTTTTGGTCAAAATCAAGTGCCAGGGGTCATTTTTCATCAAGATCTGTCAAAACATGAAACTTGTTCATCAAGAAACCTAATTTTGCAAATTAGGGTTTAAAATTGAAAATTTTCATAACTTAGAATTTTTCTAAGTTATGAAATTTTCTTATTTTTTCCCAACTTTGCCCAACATTTTCACCATGATGCAATTGGATTTAAACAAAACTTCCAACACGAAAGTTGTAGTCCTCCCCAAAACCTACAACGTTTATACACAAAGTTTTCTCAAAAGAAGCTTGGATCTCAAGTTATGATTTTTGGAACAAGGGTTCATGAAACTTTTAACTTAGTGAAATTTTGCCCTAATTTAGGCAGGATTTTGACCTATCTTCATGACCATTTTTCACATAGTTCCACTTGGAATCTCAAGATGCATTTCAAAGATGGATTGTATATCATGTTACAAGCTTTCCAAAATGTCCAAGAACTCTCCAAAATCATTTGTGGTTAGGGAGAATCGAAGGTTTGAATTTGGCAAAAACTCACTTTGGATCCATAACATTTTCATGTTGATACAAGTTGCAACTTCTGTCCAGCTTCATTGGTACTTGATTACAGGTCCCTAAACCCTTTCATACTCAATAATAAAATGCAAATCCATTAGTTTGAGGCTTTGTTCTGGTCATGGGAGGGTTATACAAGAGATTAATCCAAAAATAGCAAAAAGGCAACATTGCCATTTTTGTCAAATTTGCTTTATGTCAAGTTGCATTCTTGAGCCTTGAACCAAAATCTTGTAGAGCAAACAATATCCACAAACTTGAGGGGCCAAGATCACAAGGTGTAAGCTGGTAGATAGCCTGTACAGGTCTGTCTTGCATCATTGCTCACTTTTGCTTAAAAATACAAGAAACTTGTCAAATACAACACAACTTGCACATCTGTTAGAACCAACTCTTGCAAGCTTTTGAAACAAGTTTGATGCATTTCCTTGAGCCAGAAACACGAGCCCTACATCCCTCAAACACCCTTGAACATCAAAACACCAAAAAATTGCAAAACAGAGCACTCCCTGCAGTTCCACTTCCATCTCACAAGTTGCTCGTGCATTTTGCCCCAAACCTGTTCAAACACCTTCCATATAACCTATCCAAGCTATCCCAACCATTAGGTAGTGACTGTAACTCCATTTGCAAGCTTCACCATTTCTGTTTTTAGCTTGTGCAGGTTGAGTTCTACAAGCTTGTTCAAGCACATCCAAAGCAAACTAGGCATTGGGGAAGGTCAAAGGAAGTTCAAGCAAGCTCCCAAACATCTCAGGCCTCACTGAAAAGCTCCACATTGCCATACACGAGTTCAACTGAAACAGGTTTTTGTCAACTTCCTATCTCTCTATTTACGAATCATTAGACTCAGGTTTGTGAATAAAAAGTGTAGTACTCATAGCCATGAAGCTGTACATATGCTCAGTTTTCATTTAAGTTAAACGTGTTAAGAGAATTTGATTCATGAACTTCCTGAAAAAGTTAGGTTAGAAATTAGGGCCAGAAATTCTCTCTGGTCTTTGAGAGTTAGATTAAGTTTCTTATATGGTTGAAACCGTCTTGAAAAATGCTACAACTTTGATGTTATGAGTTTTTGCATTAGAGCACGTATGCAGGATCTAGATATTTTGAACAGACGCGTGTATTTTTGAAGAAAAGGTTGAAGATGAAGCTTGGAACTGGGCTGGGCCTTTGTTTCTTGTTTTTGGCACCCCCTGCATTGTTGAATGCACCCCCTGGCCCATTTCTTTATATTTTTATATTTTTCATTTCTGATTTTATTTTTATTTTTTTTAAACATAAAAAATACCAAAAATATTTTTATAAATTTTCACATTTATTTTTATATTTTTATTTTATTTTTCTAATATGAAAATAATTATTAATTAGTATATATTTTTATTTTCTTTAATAAAAAACAAATAAACATTTTAGAAATATTATATATTTTTATTTTATTATTTATACATATAAAATAATATTTTCCTAATATATTTTCATTTTTTGACATTTGTACATATTCCATTATTTTATTTTATTGTATATAAATAATATAATTAATATACTTTCTTAAAAGAAAATTAGGGTTTTTTCCCTTAATAAAAATAATCCTTTTATTTCTTTTTAATACATTAAATATTATATTTTTACATACATAAAAATAAACAAAAACATCTTTTGCATATTCATAATATTTTGCATATTTATTTAATTGACCATTTAAATACTTGTCTATTTATTATTTGTACCATTTATTCAATTTGGATGTAATAGTAAATATTAGGGTTTTAATTTCTTGCAAAATAATCTCCATTCAAAATTGTATCCCCCTCCCTATATCAATATTGTAATAGTCGTAGATTTATTTTTCGCATTTATAACTTTCAAGTATGACATGTTAGAGATTAGGGTTTGTATGTAATATCCAAAATCAAAACAAATAGCTTGACTAATAAAAGACAAAAAAGCATGTAAATTGACAACACAATGCACACATGCACCCCTAGGGTTTCATCCACTTGTTGCCTTTAAAAATTGCCATGTTATGCATGTTGAGTATCTTGGCAAAACAAAAGCAAAACAAAAAGATCATAGTCCCTCGATGACGTTATCTTGGTTGCCTATACAAAAATGATCTAGTCGCTCAAAAATTTGCTAAAGATACTTAGCACAATTGCTTTCATGGTCAATACGATGACCCGCGCCTGTCCCGTTTAACATCCTAATACAAGGTTGTTTACCAAATGCAATGGTAAAACAACACTGTCAAAAGGGTTAAAAATGTGTAGGAAAGATCTTTGAGTAGATAGGGTAGACAACTCTTAGTTACTTGATCAAAACTTGCAAAAAACATCCTTGCTATTTTCAAACACACATCACAACACAATTTCAAAACATTTCCCAAAACAAACTTTCAAACATTGAAACATCTTTTCAAAAGACAAACACCTTTGTATATATTCAAACAAGAATCATTACAAAGGTTGTCTAGACAAGGCCTCTTTTTCAAAGCATTTTCAAAAACCACACACAAAGCACCATTTCAAACAATTGAAAAGCAAAAGCAAGTGATCTAAACAAGTAACTAAGAGCCCATGGATAACCATGGGTGAAAAGGATGCTTGCACCTTCCCTTTTCATAATCTACCCCCCCTAAACCAAGAAAACATCTCAAAGGTCTTTCCTGTGCTTTTTGACTTTTCCTTTGGATAAAATAAAAAGTCGGTGGCGACTCTTGCTAAACCGAAACATTTGCAAACACAAACGCAAAACCTCAAGTCAGTTCTCCCACCGTATCACAAAATCCCATACTGACATTCATATGATAAGTACTAGGCACTGAGACTAAATATCACATAATCTCATACATATCAAAATAAAAGAAAGTAATAACAAATATCTCTTAAAAAAAATTAAAACATGAGTTCGAATATTCCCCATGTTACATAGACCAGAGCAATGACTCACTACCTAGGAATAAGAAGAAAAATAAGGGTCTAACTCCTCCTCTAATTCTTGTAAGAAGCATCGCTATCTCCGGTACCCGAGCGATGTCGTATAAAACATCATTCCAACAGAAGGGTGAGAGTTCATATCATTATGAGAATATATAATCATAAGCAATGTAAACCATACGTACAACGATGGAATTCACCACACTTCACATTGTCATGCATTGGCATAAACATAAATCATCATACATGTTCTCATATAGAACATAGCTCATTCATTCATATTTCAAATATAATTAATCACCATTATCACAAGTATATCAATCAATTCAACCATCACACATTTTGCACAAACCACAACATTCACACCAACATCATATAATGCACACTAAATTAATAATTCACATTGACACATGTGACTCTAATGCAACTCAAATGCATTATGCATGTGTTACCAAATGGTATCCTTACTGGTCCTGTTGGGTCCACATCTCCAAGACAAATAACCACCAATAAAAGCCAGATTCAACATTAAGCTTTCAAACCCCATCCAGCATTAAGTTTGAGACAAGTCAATAGTTCCCACGAAATTACCAAACCTTGCCTCTTGAAACAAATGATGCATGCACATGTGCAATCTCAACAACTCATCACATAATTCAACATATTTTGAATTATCTTCATAATATTGCACAACATACATCTTTCATGCCAACCAATCATATATACACAATCTCATAGTATAAATCATCTCAACACATCATTATAACATGTAGAAATTAGATATAAATCATGCTATATTCAAACATCAAATTCCAACACTTATATACACAATTCAAATGTTAAGTTTCTCATCAAAACGCTTCCAAAACCAATCTGAATTAAGTCAAATAAATTATTAAAATACATGTAAATCCAGGATAAATCATAACATACAAGATCCCCATCTCATTCATGCATAATATAATTTTTCAACTTGCAGTAGACCGTGCTAAGCGCCATAGGCTGCGCTAAACGCCCTCTGCAAAAACCAGAAAAATCTGATGCAAACAGCTACTGGCTTGTGCATGAAAATCACCATAGAGACATGTTCTAATACCCATTTTCATCAAATAAACATATTCTAACATGTATACATAATAGGGAACCTATTTATATCATAAAAACTAGATTTCAAAAACCTAATTTCCAAATCCCTAAATCAATTTGGGTGATTCAAAACCTAGAAATTCACATACCCAATCCTATTACATATTACTACCCACCATATACTCCTGTAATAACATAGATTCTCATCCTTACCTTGAGTTTGAAGTCTTTAGGGTTGCCTCTTCACTTTTCCTCTTTTCTCCTCTTTCTCCTTTTCTCTTCTCTTCTCTTCTTTGTTTTTGTTTTATGATAACACTAATTCTAATCCCTCTTCTTGCTACTCTATTTTATTAATGGGCCTAATTCCACTAACTCATTCTATCATGACATAAATCCCAATTCTAATTATTTGCTATTCTTACTCATAAATCCAATTATTCAAATAACACATATATTTAAATAATTCAAATATTCACCAAATCACACAATTAAATTAATTACTATATAATATACTGTTGTACCCCAAAATTTTCCCTCTCATTTCTCAAAAGATCATCCTGGACTCTCAGGCTTGCTTCTATCATGTTTCAAGTTTTGAATTACAACTTTTCAAGAAAATCATCCACAAGGGCAAAATGGTTAAAAGCACATTGAAAAGTCAAACTTGGACTCTTAGATAAAAAATCAAGCTTCAACAATTATATTTCGTCAAGACATGAAATTGGTTCATCAGAAAATCCGAAGTCAGAAGTTACTTTTAAAAAATCAAATTTCTAAACATTTAGAAAATGTTCTAAGTGTCTAGAGAATATGATACTTCAGAACTTCTGAGCCAGCCTCTACGCAAGTGCAGTCAGAAGTTGAAAACACGGTCCAGAACATGACGCTTCAATCAGAACATATGGAAGCAATATTCTCCGGTCAGAACATGACCCTTCAGCATTTGGAGGTTACGTTTCTGATCTTTTGCGATTAGAACATCACCAAATCCCAAGACCTTGTTTAAACAACCTGCTGCACTGCTACATCACAGTACTCTAACCAGCAGGTAATCTAGTCCACGCCTGCATTCTCCCAAATCCTGTATTTGCACTAAATACAAAAAGCTGTGATAAAAAAGCAATTGAACAGTGTGCCAAAAAGTTTAAATCCCATTTGTTTTCCCCCCAAAACCACAACAAATTCACCTATAAATAAGTTGCTCCATCACACTTTCAAGAGGCTGGCTTTTGGAGAGAGAGAATTATCAAAAGAGAGAAAAGAAAACTGTGAAACCTTCATAAAAAAATCAAGAATTCCCAAACAGAAAACTAAAACCTTTTGTTCTTCCCTTTGAATCAAAGAACTTAACATTTTCTCTTCCTTTGTTCTTGCTGACTCCAGAACATCTGAAGGTAGCAGTTTAAGTTCTAAACGCACACTCCAGATTCAAGGTAAGCCTTTCTAACTTTACATTTTTTTATTCAGAACATCATTAAAATGTAAATATCATAATTAATGTTGTCCATATCACTGCATAAGTAGAAAAAATCATGGATCATAACTTCTTGATTGGGGATAGACTCAGATTTAGGATTAGAACTTCTATAAACTGTTGTGTTGTTATCCTTCTGATTTGCTGTTTATTAAGAACTGAATAAATTGTTGAAGTGCTGATTAAGAGTTTTAACACAACACAAAATTTCTGAGTTCTCTTCACTGTTTTAACATACAAAACTTCTATGATTTTCTCACTGTTTAAACACACTGAATTTCTGATGTTCACTCACGGTTTTAGCACAACATAGAACTTCCGAGTTCTCCTCATTGTTTTAACATACAAAAATTCTATGATTTTCTCACTGTTTAAACACACTGAACTTCTGATGTTCACTCACTGTCTTAGCACATACTGAACCTCTGAGTTCTCTTCACTATTTTAATATACAGAACTTCTAAGACTTTCTCATTGTTCTACCAATCAGAAGTTCAGCACGTAGCAACCCAGAACTTCTATATTTTCCCTTTAACGTTTCTTGCAGGACCTCAGAGTGTATCAATCCAGAACTTCTGACGCTTCCTTCTAAACCACGGCGCGCCCGACATCAGAACTTCTGATCCCCTTTGTGTTGCTTTTAGCAGCATGTTAATTCTATCTATCATTATTTCCTTTTTTTTTATCATTTTCAATATTAATCCCCTTTTTATTAATATAAAAAATACATAAAAATATTTTCTTTTATTAATTAATTTATTTCTTTTTCTTAATTCATTAAGACAAAAACCCTTTTTAAACAAGTCCTTTTTTTCTTCTTTTTTTGCATTGTATATTTCAATATGGTTGTAATAATTAAATAGGATTTAAATTCTTACAACCCCCTATTTGTAAATATTTACCCCTATCCCTAAAATATTGTAATAGCGTAGGACTTTATATTTCCGCAATTTATCGCTTTTCAAATATAAATGCTAGTAATTAGGGCGTGTATGGCAAGAGATGAAATCAACAAATAGATAACCCTAATCAACACTAAATGCATGAAAATCAAACACACTTGCACACTAGCACCCTTAGGGTAATCCCACTTTGGTGCCTTTCGGAAAATAGTCATGTCCCTCGAATATGGGCGTTTTAGCAAAAGACCCTCGATAAAAGATCGTAGTCCCTCGATGACCCTCGAAGTTGCCTTCGGTAAACGATATAGTCCCTAAAACGACATTGCTAAAACATCCCATAGGTTGCCTTCGATGACTATACAAAACGTCCTGTGTCCGTTCCTTCACATCCAACGATGGGGTTTCTTACCAAAACAATGGTAAAATAAAAACATCTAAAGGAGGAGGAAAAGAACGTTTAAGACCTTTTGAGTAGGTAGGTTACTCCTAGTTGCTCGCTTGCTCACAACAAAAACACTTTATACACCAACACTTTCAAAACACCTTTCAAGCTTGAAATTTTTTTCAAAAGGATCAACACTTTGTATACATTATTACGAACGAGAATCATTACAAAGTTTGCCTAAACAATGTCATCTTTACAAAATACTTTCAAAAACCACACAAGGTACATTTTCAAACAAAAGCAAGTGATCTAGCAAGCAACTAAGAGCCCATGGAAAACCATGGATGAAAAGGGTGCTAATACCTTCCCTTTTCATAATCTGCCCCCCGAACTCAAGAAAACATCTCTAAAGGTCTTTCCTGTGCTTTTTCACCTTTCCTTATGGGATAAAAGAAAAGTCGGTGGCGACTCTTGCTAAACCGCAAAATTTGCAATCAAAACGCAAAACGGAAAAGTCAGTTCTCCCACCGTATCACAGAACTGGCGACTCTTCTGGGGATACTCTAAAAGTGGGGTTACCTTAGGGTTAGATCACATCTATTTGCTTTCTTTGTTTGACTTACTTGCTTTACATTTTTTGGGTCATTGTTTGGGTTTTGTTTTGATCCTCCACCCGGATCTGGGACACCTTTTTAGGTAAGTAGCAATAGATTGTGGAAACTATACAACATAGACCGATATGGTTGAAACGATGGCTACGTTAGTGTGACGCATTTGTGGGTACCGGTATCCCTCGTGGTGAATCGAGGAGAATACGGGGCCGCTGAGTGGCGTCATGAAGCACTAATTGACTTTAGAACCCTAATTGAACAAACTTGGCCATTAAGACGTAGTGAGATAACCGGTTTCGGTGTAGAGTTGAAAATTGGTTGATACTCGATACTACACTCATTGAGGCTGTACTTTTGGGATATCTCGACCGTAAGAAAAGATTGATTGTGCTGAGACAATGCCTGAGAGAAAGGTCGGTGATATTGAGATCCTTTAGAACCCGATCACTATTACTAGGACAGGTTGAGCCAACTAAACTTCAAGATGGTACTTACCTACAAACTCCATGAAAGCCTAAACCTAAGGACTTGTCTACTTTGTGTGAATATGATTATTTGTATATAAAACTTGCTTACTTTGTATACTTTGTACATAACATCATGACATAATACCATGGCATTTTCAATAGCCGTTTCAAGGATCTCAAGGGCCTATGATGCAGGGTCACATTGAACCAGACGCCTAGCAAGGGGTAAGAGGAGTTATTTCCCTCTAACCAAACATCGTCAAAGATCAAGTACAACAATTTGAGTCAAGGGCTACAACCCACTTGACATGGTGAACTTAATTCTAGTGGAAGGACATCCACCGATACAAAGTTCTCCAATCAAAATTGTAAGTGACTACTAACCCCGCGAGATCCTCGAAAACATGCATCCATATATCATGCATCATATCATGACAGGTTTCTCCCATACAGGTTTCCTTATCTTCCTACTGTTTATTTCAGTAGAGATGGCCCTAGAACAGACCATTAAGAGCATTCATATTCAAAATGCTCAACTTCAAGAGATGTTCTCGAACCTGTCCAAGGGGCAAGAAGAGGTGAAAGCTCTCCTCACAAGGGGCATGGTCATGGGGAATCCGGAGGGCACCAAAGATGATCAGTTGGAAAGGCTACAAATTGAAATGGAAACAATGAAAGTCCAAATGATGGGACAACTGGTGGGCCAGATGGCTCTTATTCAAAACCTGGCTCAAGGACAGGAAGAGCTGAAAGCCCTTGTCAACAGGCTTCATCAAGATAAATACAACCAAATGGGGCAAACAACCAGAATTGGAGATCGAGTCATCGATCATCCTCCGATGAAGAGTGTACCTTTTCAAATTGCTTCCATGTCACGAGCCTAAAAACAATCTCGCCAACAACAACAGGGTAATCAGCATAGGCATAATACATCTGAAAGACGCTTCACCGAAGTCAACATGTCATTGTCTCAATCTATGCAACACATGTTGGAGGCCAAGCTGGTCACGTTAAAAGACCCCCCTCAGAATCCCAACACATCCTCCTCAAGGTACAATCCAAATGCAAGATGTGCGTACCACTCCAACAGTCCTGGACATGACACCAATAGTTGTTGGATGTTGAGAAATAAAATTCAAGATCTGATTGACAAAGGAACGTTATAATTTTCACCAGATGGTCAAATGGAATTCTTCTGCTGTCCCTCAAAGGCTCGCCACCTAAAGTGACAAGTTCAGACAAAGAGGCTTCTGTTCATTTTGAATTTTCAATTGTAATTTCTTTTGTTATTCAAACAATTATCTATTAATGTTAAACTTTGTTTCATTAATGCATTGCATATATTTGTCTTGATTTGATCCACTCATTTTCATTACATTTAAACTATGTTTTTACTCACTTTATAACATTTAACTCTTGCTAAAAGTTACAAGCCTTTAGAGGGAGGATGACGAAAACAATGCCTTAATCCCATACAGTATGCTTTTGGATAGACCTTGTTGACGTTGTACAAGCGTTCTTTTAAATCCCAAACACTGGAGTTATAAGGAAGATAATCCCTAGTCAACCCCTTCGAGCCAAAGAAGTAGAAGTTTTCTTTATTACATAAATCTAAACCTTTAATCAAAACCTGGGGCAGGGTAGTCTCTCAGTTAATTCAAATGCGCGTTCAAATCGTAAACTCTCATCTCGTAATACGACGAATGACATCAAAAACATTCCTCTGGAATCAAAAGACAGTGATGGTTCCCTATCACATTGGCAGTCATTATCTCTCGAAGAGAAAAGTCCACTAAGTCAAAACCTACAAAGGAGACTTAAGAAAAACTGGGGCATCCCGCTGACTGTGATCTCAAAACAAGAACAATCAGGAAAAAATTAGGGATAACAAATCAAAAGAAAGAGGTCACTACAAATCCTCAACAACATGAAAAAATGTTGCAAAAATGACTACCTTACGACAAACTTAACTTGTCTGAACCATCACCGTACGTCATTCCGGACTCAATTGGAGTTCAAACGTACAATTAACTGAGTTTAGGAATGAAGAACGTCACGAAGAGCGGGTGGGTACAAATACATTTTGAGCCTTTATCCTTTGTTTCTTAAACCGCGAACCAAGCCACGTTGAAACCCTTCAAAAGTCCTAATTGAAGCATGGGTTAGTTCGAAAGCATACTATTACAAAAGGAATCCTGACTCCTGTAAGGCTTACCCTAGATCTTGAGTTGAAATTTCTTTACTTGCTAAAATGCATTTTTTAAAATTTCAAGACAAGCATAAACTTTGCATTACTTGGACATCACTGTTTGCATATGGCTATTTGTTTGACAGTGGAGAAATTCATACAACGAATATCCAGTGAACCAAAACTCTCTTAGTGAACCAAATCACTTCAAGTGGGATGACACTTCTAATAACAAATCTCCTATCTACAAGGGGGCATGACATGTCACTATCCAGCACACCTGGGGCAGTCCAACCAAGATTCCAAGAAATATCTCAAGAAATGATGAATAACCAAGGACAAGTCTTTATCTGAATCACTTGGGGCATTGAACGCCAATCTCAGCAAAGGGTTACGTACAACAAACATTTTCTGGAAATGCTACAAACATTTGCTGCTAGGGGCAAAATCCTTCCCATATGATGATTCCCCAGTCAGATTTTCAACCTCAGAAAACTTTTTCCCAACTGAGTCGATTTCAAGAATCCTCGAGGATTTCTGCCAGTGAAGTCACCGCCTCTCCAACAGACTGAGCAACAGGGTTTATTTCCCCAACAAACGGCAGGATCCCCCGACTTGAGTTTTCCTCTCCGACTATTATAAATCAGAGGACCACAACTCCTCTTCCCCAATAGAATACACTAAAATCCCGTAAAAACACTGTGAAGCCTGGACCCGACCAGATATCAGTTGGACTTCATCCTTTCAAGCAAGTCGTTGTGAAGCCTGGAATCCGACCAGATAACAGCTAACTTTTGATTCTCTCCAGCCAAAGATAATCCCCCCAGTAGAGAAACGGACAACCAAGACTCCTGAACTCTTATCTTCAAGCAAGAATCAACACTCTCCACAGAGTTTTCAATATTCCCCAGCAGAGTTCTCCTCAACACAACAAAACGGGAATCCCCGGTGGAAACATTCTAAGCAAAGTTTGAAGACACACCTACTCTTCAACAGCAGTCCGAGATTTATTGACTCCCTGGCATTTGTCAAGGATTTATTTTCCCAGACAAAAATACATTCATGATAAGTGCATACGACACAATCTCATTTATTTTTAGAACACCATGACACCATGCATCATGACATTGCATACAACTAACATTCTACCTTTTTCAGGAAAAGGTCAATCAACAGATGGCTACCGTCAACCATTTTCAAGTTCCAGATTAATACTTGTAACAAGTCAGGGCATTTATCTGTACAACCGATTGAAGCAACCCTACACAGGTTCCTCTTATTTCCAAGATGCAGTTTCACATGGACTCATCATTGAAGCAACCCTACCCAGGTTCCTTCTCATTTTCAGATACAGTTTTACACAGACTCATCATGAAGCAACCCTACACAAGTTCCTCCTATTTCCAAGATGGAGTTTTTACACGGATTCATGATGAATCAACCCTACACAGGTTCCTCCTTTCCAGATGAAGTTTTACACGAACTCATCATCAAGCAACCTTATACAGTTCAGATACGCTCCAAATACGGAAGCCATTCTGATACTCATTCAGATTCAACTTCTAGATACAGTTCAGATACGCTCTAGATACGGACGCCATTCTGATACTCTTTCAGATTCAACTTTCAGATACAGTTCAGATATGCTCCAGACACGAATGCCATTTTGATACTCATTCGAAGACAACCTTTTGATACAGTATGGATACACTCCAGATACGGATGCCATTCTGACACTCATTCAAAGAAAACTTTTGATACAGTTCAGATACACTCCAGATACGGACGCTATTCTGATACTCATTCAGATTCAAATTCTAGATACACTTCAGATACGCTCCAGATATGGACGCCATTCTGATACTCATTCAGATTCAACTTCTAGATACAATTCAGATACGCTCTAGATACGGACACCATTCTGATACTCTTTCAGATTCAACTTTCAGATACAGTTCAGATACACTCCAGACACGAATGCCATTCTGATACTCATTCAAAGACAACCTTTTGATACAGTGCAGATACGCTCCAGACACGGATGCCATTATGACACTCATTCAAAGACAACTTTTGATACAATTCAGATACGCTCCAGACACGGATTCCATTCTGATACTCATTAGAAGACAACCTTTTGATACATTGCGAATATGCTCCAGACACGGATGCCATTCTGACACTCATTCAAAGATAACTTTTGATACAGTTCAGATACGCACCAGATACGAATGCCATTCTGATACTCATTCGAAGACAACCTTTTGATACAGTGCAGATACGCTCCAAATATGGATGCCATTCTAACACTCATTCAAAGACAACTTTTGATACAGTTGAGATACGCACCAGATACGGATGTCATTCTGATACTCATTCAAAGACAACCTTTTGATACAGTATGGATACGCTCCAGACACGAATGCCATTCTGACACTCATTCAAAGACAACTTTTGATACAGTTCAGATACGCTCCAAACACGGATGCCGTCCTGATACTCATTTAAAGACAGCTTTCAGATACAGTTCGGATACGCCCCAAACACGGAAGCCATTATGATATTCATTCTTACAACTTACAAATTACAAAACCAATAATCACTTTTGGATGGCATCTTTTAAGCCCATCTCCGACAACTATCCATCATTTCTATGAATGGCATCTTTAATCCCATTCCCTATACAATCAACCACAACATCATCAAATGAAAATTGCTAGGAACTCTAGTGTTCAATCATCTTCCACCTTCAAGTCACGAATGACAGATCCACCAATCTAACTATCCAGGCTTTTCATCTCGAAGTAACTCTACTATCCAGGTTCCTTCTCCCTTATCTCCAGGCAACAGTTTGCAACACTGTACGGCCCAGACCCGACCAGATACGATCAGTTTCACATTTCCCCAGTAAGTCGATGTACGACGTGGACCCTGACCTGGTACACATTCTGCTTTCACTCCCTCAATCAAGAGCTAATTCCCCAGTAGAGTAATGGACAACCGAAGCTCTTAGATTTTACTTCCCAGGGCATAAATCAACATTCCTCGACAAAGTCCTCCTTAACAGTAGGTACAGGAACCCTCGCTAAGGAATCTCTTATGCAACCAATCCTTTTGGGATGGTATCTTTAAGCCCATTTCCGACGATTCTCCGTCACCTTCAAGATGGCATCTTTAAGCACATCTCCGAAGATTCTCTGTCGCCTTCCAAATGGCATCTATAAGCCCATTCCCGACATCACCAATCAGCAATACTTCATGCGAGTGCAAATTTCTGGGCACTCTAGTGTTCAATCATCTTCCGCCTTCAGATCACGAAAGGCAGACCAGCCAATTTACATCCTCAGGCTTAAGAAGATTGAACAGGGGAAACTAATGTACCCCAAAATTTACCCTCTCATTTTTCAAAAGATCATCCTGGACTCTCAGGCTTGCTTCTATCAAGTTTCAAGTTTTGAATTACAACTTTTCAAGAAAATCATCCACAAGGGCAAAATGGTCAAAAGCACATTGAAAAGTCAAACTTGGTGTGATACGGTGGGAGAACTGACTTGGGTGTTTTGCATTTGTGTTCGCAAATGTTGCGGTTTAGCAAGAGTCTCCACTGACTTTTATTTATCCAATAAGGAAAGGTGAAAAAGCACAGAAAAGACCTTTAGAGATGTTTTCTTGAGTTTAGGAGGTAGATTATGAAAAGGGAAGGTGTTAGCATCCTTTTCATCCATGGTTTTCCATGGGCTCTTAGTTACTTGCTAGATCAATTGCTTTTGTTTTGACAATGTGCTTGTGATGTGGGCTTTGAAAGTGTTTAAAAAAATCTCTTTGTAATGGTTCTCGTTTCTATAAGAACGCGTACAAAGTTTTGTTTCAAAAGATAGTCCAAACATGTGTTTGTGGATTGTGTTTTGGAAAGTGGTTTTCGGAAAGATATTTTGCAATGGTTCTCGTCTCTATAAGAACGTATACAAAATGTTTTATCCCTTTGAAAATGTTTTTTGAAATGGAAGTGTTAGTGTGTAAAATGTTTTTTTGTTGTGAGCAAGCGAGTAACTAGAAGCGAATCTACCTACTCGAGAGGTCTTAAACGTTCTTTTCCTTCTCCTTTAGATGTTGCTATCTTACCAATGTTTTGGTAAGAAGCCCCATCGTTGGATGTGAAGGGACGGGTGTGGGACGTTTGTATAGTCAAAGAAAGCAACCTATGTGACGTTTTAGCAATGTCGTTTCAGGGACTAGATCGTTTTACCAGAGGTAACATCGAGGGTCTTCGAGGGACTACGATCTTTTTTTATGGAAGGGTCTTTGCTAAAACTTCCCATATTCGAGGGACATGACTATTTTCCAAAAGGCAACAAAATGAGATTACCCTATAGATGCTAGTGTGCAAGTGTGTTAGTTTGCATGCATTTTGTCTTGTATTTGAAAGGTTATCTACTTGTTGATTTTATCTTGCCATACATCCTAATTACTAGAAATATATGAAAGTAAGTAAAAATGCGGAAAATAAATCCTAAACTATTACATCACTTTAGGGGGATGAGGGTACAAATTAACAACGGGGATGAAGTGGAAACTGAAATATTACAACCATATCGAATAATAATGAAAACAATGTAAAAACAGTGCAAAACAAAGAAAAAAAATGTATTTTGAACTGCATGTGTCGACCCATGATGTTATGCATCGACACATAGCTTTTCCTCGTCCCTGTAAAATCTGACCAAACTCAGTATGAGTCGATGCATACTGAGATGTGTCGACTCATACTTCTTCTTGTATCGATGTGAAACGCGTATGTGTCGACCCAAACATCTTTCACGTTTCTATTTTGGAGATTTTTACAGTATGTGTCGATGCATAAGGCTACGTGTAGAATCATACTCTATTTTTTCACCTAGAATGGGTCGACCCATGCGGGTACGTGTCGACTCATCCTGCATTTTTTTTGCCTTAAACATGGTTTTTCTTGTGTGTACAAGTTATTTTACAGCATATGATGGATAAACATAAACAACAAATGATTTGATAAGCCTAAACAATAAGCAAATGACTAGTTCAAAGGGATAATAAAACACTACATCTTATCTTCAAAAGCTAATCATCAATGATGTGTGAAAAGATATCAAGTCAGGAAGACTTACTTTTGGGCTGCATTGACTATTTTAAATCTGAATGTTTTTCCAAATGCTATGATGACCCTGATGAATCTTCAGAAAGCTGCTTCGGACTGTTGAAATTAAGTTAGACTATACTGTAATGTTTTTGGTGTTTTGAGGGTGAAAATGATAGCACTACAAGGACTGTTTTATGTTTGGACAATCTTTGTATGTGATAAGGTGTTGGGCTTAAGGGAGAGTTTGTATGATGGAGTAATGGGTTGGGGTCTTCTTTTTGAATAAGAACTGGTGTTGGTTTGAAAATGAATGAGTCAAGGTTACAAAGGATTCTTGTTTTTCTGCTCAACAAATCTCTATTCTCTCTCTCAAATTTCCTGCTTCCGAAAAAATCTCCTTTGTGTCTTATGAGACTGCTCTTTTTGTAGACCCCTGAATGAGGTTTACGGGTGAAACAAAATAAGTTATTTTGAATTGTTTTTGCCTACTGTTTTGATACTTTCTTCATACAAATTTCTTTTTCCATTTTGGTGCAATCTTGGGGCTGTTATGAAGCAGGTTTGGGAAGACTGCATAGAGCAATTTTGGACTGTATAGGACAGCATATGCATACTTGTGGTGTAGTATAGCACAAGGTTTCTTGTAGATCAGCAATGGAGCAGGTTTTAGGGTGTTGTGGCAATGTAGCATAACACACTTTGTTCAACTTGGACAGTATAATTTGTAGCATGACACAAATTTGGTCTTGTGGAATATTTTATACACATTATGTCTAGGGTAAAAATATTGTGGCAAGGTTTTTTTTTGAGAGAATTCAAACAAGACATAGTTTTAGAATTTGTAATTTTGCAAAAATGCCACTTTGTAATAACTTGAATTACTTGCATCATCTTGAATTATTTGGAATTGTAATAAAAGATGTCATGAAGTAAATGAAATTAACCATGTATAGAAAATACTTAGAAAAATTTCAAAGTCTTGCAAAGTTGGATTTTGATTCTCTTGATTTTTGATGATCAAATTTTATATTTTTGGATGTCTTGACATAATGTGATTTTTGGGACTCAAATTTGGTCAAAAAGTCAAAGTTTGACTTTTTAGTGTCCGTTTGACTTTTTCCAGCTGAAACTCCGATTTTGCTCATTTTGCCCCTTTTGACAATTTGAATGATTCTTCTTAGAATATTGTGATCTGAGGCTTAAAACTTGACTGAAGTAATTCTAAGAGTCCTTTAGACATGAGAGGGAAAATTTTGGGGTACAACAGCTGCCCCTGTTCAATCTTCTTAAACCTGAAGAGTTATATTGGCTTGTTCGCCATTCATGACTTGAGGGTAGAAGATGATTGAACACTTAAGTGTCCAGAAATTTGCACTCGCCTGTGCAAGAAGTAACATTGTTGGTTGATTGTACTGGGAATAGGCTTAAAAGATGCCATTTGGAGAAATGATGGAGCATTGTCGAAGATGGGCTTGTAGATGCCATCCAGAAAAGATTGGTTGCATGAGGGATTCCTTGGCGAGAAATCCTGTTCCTGCTGTCGAAGAGGACTTCACCAGGGAATGTTGGTTCATGTCCGAGGAAGTAAAGTCTAGGAGCTTTGGTTGTTCATTACTCCACTGAGAAATTAACTCCTGATCGAGGGAGTGAAAGTAAAATGTACACCCGGTCAAGGTCCAGGCTGTACAACAACTCGCTGGGGAAATGTAAAATTGATCGTATCTGATCGGGTCCAGGCCTCACAGTGTTGTAACCTGTTGTCTGGAGATAAGAAAGAAGGAACCTGGATGGTAGGGTTACTTAGAAATGAAAGCCTGAGTAGTAGGGCTTGTGAGAAGGAACCTGGATAGTAAGGTTACTTTGAAATGAAAGCCTGGGTAGTAGGGCTTGTGGGAAGGAACCTGGATAGTAAGGTTACTTTGAAATGAAATCCTGGGTAGTAAGGCTTGTGGGAAGGAACCTGGATAGTAAGGTTACTTTGAAATGAAAGCCTGGATAGTAGGGCTGCGAGAAGGAACCTGGGTAGTAGGGCTACTTTGAAATGAAAGCCTGGGTAGTAGGGCTTGTGAGAAGGAACCTGGATAGTAAGGTTACTTTGAAATGAAAGCTTGGGTAGTAGGGCTTGTGGGAAGGAACCTGGATAGTAAGGTTACTTTGAAATGAAAGCCTGGGTAGTAGGGCTTGTGGGAATGAACCTGGATAGTAAGGTTACTTTGAAATGAAAGCCTGGGCAGCAAGGCTTGTGGGAAGGAACCTGGATAGTAAGGTTATTTTGAAATGAAAGCCTGGGTAGTAGGGCTTGTGGGAATGAACCTGGATAGTAAGGTTACTTTGAAATGAAAGCCTGGGCAGCAGGGCTTGTGAGAAGGAACCTGAATAGTAAGGTTACTTTGAAATAAAAGCCTGGGTAGTAGGGCTTGTGAGAAGGAACCTGGATAGTAAGGTTATTTTGAAATGAAAGCCTGGATAGTAGGGTTGCGAGAAGGAACCTGGGTAGTAGGGTTACTTCGAAATGAAAGCCTGGGTAGTAGGGCTTGTGAGAAGGAACCTGGATAGTAAGGTTATTTCATTTGATCATGTAGATTAGTTGACCCGTTTGGTTTCAAAACTGATTTTCCCTTGGTTGCCTGCAGATATGACGTGTATAACTGCTGGAATTATTGGTGATAACTGTCTTTTCTGAAAAGATAACAGGGTTAGTTATATGTGATGCATGAAATGCGTTGTGAGATGATGTTCTCAAAATAAACGAGATTATGCCATATGTGATATGTATGTGCATGTCATGATGTATGAGCATGAGATATTAGTTGTGACATATCCAGGTATGGGAAAATAAATCCCTGACTGTTGTTGGAGAAAATAAAATTTCTTGAATGTTTTAGAGAAAACATGGCTCTTCTACTTCTGCTGGGGATGATGAATGGAAGTGACTTCACTTCTGTCAGGGGGAAATTCTGTTTGAGAATAACTCTGTGGGGAACAACTTGGAAGGTGAATTTCCAATAGCTGAAGTAATGGGCTCTGTCGGAGATTGAGCTCCTGTATCCAGAGAAATAAACTCTGCTTAGGGAGTTAGAAGTTTATGATGATCCACTCGTGATTATAAAATTTGGCCGGGGGACATAGGTGTCAGGTTTCTGGACGACCATGGCTAGGGAGATTACTTCCCGTTCTGAGAGAACCGATATCAAGGTTTTGGTTACCTCTACTCTGTGGGGAATACAGATGTTACAAGGTCACATGTATTTGATGACTGTGCTCCAAAACTGTCTCTGCCCTGGTACCTGCTGGACAGGGTAACTGTCAGTTTTGACATTCTAGTTTTTCGTCCCTGTTTCTTAAATTATGAGCAATTGTCTTTCTTTCCTTATGCAAATATTTGTTAACGACAATCATATTCAAGTGCATATGTCAAGAATAAATTATTGGACGTTCTTGCAAAAACAAAACAAAAAGAAAAACAAATAGTTTTGTAAAATGACTTGTATTAATTGTTGAAGTTGGCCTATAACAGGCGTTTTTGTACAAGGAAGCTGACACTCTAGTAAGAGAACACCACCGTAAAAATGAAAGATATACAGTACTGTGTACAACAAACAGAAAACATCTATGTGCGATAGACCCATTGGGTTTCAAGTCCGCTATTGCCACTATGCCTTCGAGCGTCTCCTCACTTTGCTTCTTGTCCGAAGCTGATTAGATTGATCGATGCCGTTTGAGCTTGACAATTGATACTAAGGTCAGATCGCAGGGTGATCCAATAGGACATAGTGATACGCTTTTCATCCCTAACTTTTTCCTGGACTACCCTTTCGGGTTTTCAGTCCACACGGATACCCTTTTTTGCCCAAGTCTCCTTTTCAGGTTTTCGACTTGCGGGTGTACAGATTTTTTTTAAATATTTTCATCCCTTATTTTTGCCCAAACCCTTTTGGTTCACCGGGAAGCCCTTATTTTTGCCTAGGCCAGTCCCTAGCGAGTCTTTCATCATGCGTAGTATCTTTTCACTATGTCCGCATTGACAGGGTGTGGAAGGTCGTCACCGTCCATGGTGGTTAGAATCATGGCTCCACCCGAGAAAACGTTTTTTTACTACAAATGGCCCTTCGTATGTGGGAGTCCATTTGCCCCTGGGGTCACCTTGCGGCAGTATGATGCGCTTGATCACCAAATCCCCAACTTAATACTCTTGGAGTCTGACCTTGTTGTTGAAAGCCTTGATCATTCTCTTTTGATACGTCTGACCGTGGTAGATAGCAGTAAGTCTCTTTTCATCGATCAAATTTAGTTGATCAAGTCGAGTCTGGACCCAGTCGTCTTTGTTTAAACCTGCATCCCTCATAATCTTGAGAGAAGGTATCTGGACTTTGATGGGTAGGACTGCCTCCATGCCATATACCAGAGAGTAAGGTGTTTCCCCTGTCGACGTCCGTGCTGAGGTACGGTACCCATGAAGAGAAAATGGTAACATCTTATGCCAGTCTTTGTATGTCACCGCCATCTTCTGTACAATCTTCTTGATGTTCTCGTTAGTTGCTTCCACAACGCCATTTATCTTCGGCCGGTAGGGAGAAGAGTTGTGATGTTGTATCTTGAATTGTTTACAGAGTTCGGTGATCATTGTGTTGTTGAGATTCGTACCATTGTCAGTAATAATTCTCTCTGGCACACCGTATCGATAGATCAGATTATGTCGGATAAACCGCGCCATAATGTTCTTGGTTACTGTGGCAAAGAGGCTGCTTCAACCCACTTCATGAAGTAATCAATGACTACTAGGATGAAGCGATGTCCATTAGAAGTGGTGGGCCTAATTTCTTCGATCATGTCGATGCCCCATATTGCAAAGGGCCACGGAGCTGTCAAGACGTTTAAGGGAACTGGAGGCACATGCACCTTATCAGCGTAGATTTGGCATTTATGACAAGTTCGAGAGTGCTGATAACAATCGACTTCCATAGTCGACCAGTAGTATCCTGCCCGTAGGATTTTCTTAGTCGTGGTGTGTCCACTAGAATGGGTTCCAAAGGTACCTTCATGTAGATCTATCATGATCCTCTCTGCTTCGCCCTTGTCTACACACCGCAGTAAGGTAGAGTCATGGTTGCGTTTATAGAGGATTCCATTACTGAGGAAGAACTTTGCAGCGAACCTTCTCAGAAACTTCTTATCATTGACAGACGCCCCTTCGGGATACTCTTGAGCCTCGAGATACCTTTTGAATTCGTGAAACCAAGGTTTTCCCGTTACCTCCTCAGTATCAATCTCGCAGCAGTGTGCTGGTTCGTTCAACCTTTCAATGGTGATTCGGGGAGCTTCGTTGTCCCACCGGATTTTGAACATATAAGACATGGTGGCTAACGCGTCCACTAACTGATTCTCCTCTCGTGGGAAATGTTCGAAGGTTACCTCCTCAAAGTGTGGGAGCAATGTCAGTACATGCTCTTTGTATGGGATGAGATTCAGATGCTTTGTATCCCACTCGCCTTTGATTTGACTTATCACCAAGGCTGAATCCCCGAAGACATTTAGGAATTTGATTCTGAGGTCAATAGCAGCTCGAAGACCCATGATACATGCTTCATACTCCGCCATGTTGTTGGTGCAGTTGAAACATAATCTGGCGGTGAATGGAGTATGACAGCCCTCGGGAGATATGATTACATCGCCAATGTCGTTGCCCAGTGTGTTTAAGGCTCCATAAAAATACATAGACCATCGGGATCCTTCCTCAGGTCCTTCATCTGGTCCAGGTTCTTCACAGTTGGTTACTAATATGATATTCTCATCCGGGAACTCAAAATTCATGGACTGGTAGTCATCCACGGCATGATGAGCCAAATGATCAGCCAATACACTCCCCTTTATTGCTTTTTGGGTTGTATATTGTATATCGTATTCAATTAAGACCATTTTCCACCTTGCTATCCTTCCGGAGAGAGCGGGCTTCTCGAAAATGTACTTGATCAGATCCATCTTTGATATCAACAAGGTAGTGTGAGTCAGCATATACTGTCTCAGTCGGCGAGCAGCCCATGCCAAAGCGTAACAAGTTTTCTCGAGCAGTGAGTATCTTGTCTAACAGTCGGTAAACTTTTTTCTAAGGTAGTAAATTACGTGCTCTTTTCGACCAAACTCATCATGCTGACCCATCACACACCCCATCGAATTGTCTAGCACTGTTAGGTACAATATCAAAGGTCTCCCTTCAACTGGAGGCATCCGAATTGGTGGTTCTTGAAGGTATTCCTTGATTCTTTCGAAAGCGATCTGGCATTCATCATTCCACTTTACCACTTGATCTTTCTTCAGAAGCTTGAAGATCGGCTCACAAGTAGCAGTCAGATGTGAAATGAACTTGGCGATATAATTCAGGCGTCCCAAGAAACCTCTAACTTCCTTCTCCATACGGGGAGCTGGCATTTCCTGTATAGCCTTTACCTTTGCGGGGTCTACCTGAATACCTTTGTCACTGACGATGAAACCCAGAAGCTTACCAGACCTTACCCCAAAGATGCACTTGTTCAGATTCAACCTCAACTTATATATCTTCAATCTGTCGAACAACTTTTGGAGATGATCAAGGTGCTCTTCCTCAATCTGAGACCTGGCTATCATATCATCAACATAAACTTAGATCTCGTGGTGAATCATATCGTGGAACAAAGCAACCATGGCTCGCCAGTAGGTTGCCCCAGCATTCTTCAACCCAAAAGGAATCACCTTGTAGCAGAAGGTGCCCCACTGTGTAACGAAAGTTGTATTTTCCATGTCTTCAGGAGCCATCTTGATTTGGTTGTAGCCAGAGAAACCATCCATGAAGGAGAAGATTTTATGCTGCGCGGTGTTGCCTACTAGAACATCAATGTGGGGAAGCGAGAAGTCATCCTTGGGGCTTGTCCTGTTCAGATCTCTGTAATCCACACACATTCGTACCTTGCCATCCTTCTTAGGTACCGAAACGACGTTAGCAACCCACTGCGGATAGGAGGTGACAACTAAGAACCCTGTGTCGAACTGCTTCATGACCTCTACCCTGATCTTCTCTGACATTTCAGGGTGTGTTATACCCTAAAATTTTCCCTCTCATATTTCTCCAAACAGTGCAAGAAAAATCTCCAAGTGGCTCAAGATTGCTCAAGAGTTGGACAGTCAAGCTATCTCCTAAGGCAGTCAACCCTAAATTAGGGTTTTGTGTTGCATCAATATCCTTGAGTCCAAATGACCTCAAGTTCTCCACAATGTACTAATATGTTCTCAAGATCATCCATGTCAAATTTCAAGCCTTGTAGAGGAAGTTTGCTCAGTTAATTGCTCAAAGGGTCCAAAAATCGACCGTGTTAGGGCAAAAGTCAACTGTGACCTCTAAATAGTCAAACTTCAAGATTTTTTGTCAACATTATCATTTTGAAGTATATTTCATCATTTTATCAAGGGTTGATCATGATTCACCAAGGATTGCTCAAAATTCATCAAGACTCAAAAGTTGCTAAATTAGGGTTTTGTAGAAAAAGTCAACTCAACTTTGACCAAGCATAATTTTCTCATACTTTATGAGAAATGACCCATCCCAAGCTCATTTTTAAGAGTGTGCAATTTCCTACAATACATCTTCATACCCCAAGATCATAAAATGCACTCACAAGAAGTTATAAATTTGGACATTATAGGTAATTTTTGAAAGTCAACAAAAACACCTTTTTTTCCAAAGCTTATAACTTGATCATGGAATATCCAATTGAGATGCGATAAAAAGGGTTGGTTATAGGACATATCAAGCTTTCTAAAAATTCCAAGAACACCTCGAAAAGTTCAAAATTGAAGAAGTTATGCATTGTTGAAGTTGAGCATTTTTGCAAAATTGCCAAAAGTCAACTATCACCAAAACTTCAAATTTTGTCAAATGGGCCCATTCTTTTCCACTTGATTTGAGCTTGCATCATTGTCCACGTGTCCTAGCTTCAGCCATGAGCCCATATCTTATTTTTATTATTTAATTTGATTTTTAATTGTATTTATTCATTTTAAATCAAATAAAATCATGTAAAATCAAAAGTATTTATAACTCATGATGTTTTGGTTGCTTTAGGCTTTGAATACATCTATTATTTGAATCAAATTCGCATCAAGTGCATTGGTTACAAGAAAATATTATTTAGGCCAAATTTGGAAGGTTGTAATGGTGGAATCAAATCCAATTCATGAGCATTGATGTGGAGAGATTTGTACCAAGTTTCTTACCCTAATGCAATATACATTACATAAGGAAGGCAAAGGCACGAAAATATAGGTTAAAGGCTGCAAGAATAGGAAGAACAGAACTTGAAAAAAAGCACCAAAAAGCTTGAAATCAAAATCGTACTTAGAGGCAATTTCAGAAGCTTAGACCGGTATCGTTTCCTGGGTGATCACTCAACCTTCCTGGATCAAAAGCAAGCTTCCTCACACACCAAAATGCACTGTAAGTATCACGACAACCCACCATGTTCTTGGAATCGTGAATCGTTATTCTTGCATCATTTGGACAAATTGCTTGCATATTTGTAATCCTCACAATGTTTCTAAGCTTTTTGCATTATCCAATTTTGTTTATCTAACATTTAACGTAAAGCATCATTGTTAGGGTTTTGCATCTTGGTTTGGGGTTTTTTGTTTCAGATAAAATTAGCCTTAGTGATAGGTATAGGCGTGACCAGAAGAGGAAGACGAATGCAACCATGGCCTTGGAATGAATTTATGTAGCCTGAGATGGATTTTAGGAGTGGCCTATGCTTTTAGCTGCGAATCCAGATCCGCAGGTAACATTGTTACAGGTATGAGGACAGGGACGAGATCGTGTCCTTCTCTGATTGGCCCTTTCAAAACTTTCGCGTATTTTTGTTTATTTTCTGGCATATTGACTTATCTTATTATATTATGATTTGTTTGTATATTACTAACAATTGAAGCAAAGTTGCCCAGTGGTCAGCGTGTCCAATTCCAAGGCATTGATGGCTGGAAGTCAGGGGTTCGATCCCTGCCTCCAGCGCTTTGCATTTTTCTCCTTGTTTTTCATGTAATCAGGTGCATATCCAGGCTTGTAGCATACCATATGCCTTCACACATCCAACAGCCAGATGGCCAAAGGCCAGATCTGGTGATTCAGATTGATGGTCCACCATGGAGTCAAGTCAACGTGCACTCACTGGATCTCACAAAGTCAGCAAAGGGCCAGCTCGTTTGGGCCATAGAATTTGCTTCCCAAACACTCCAATCAGGCCCATACCCCCCTAACTCTCTCTATTTCATTTGGACAAATTGCTTGTATATTTGTAATCCTCACAATGTTTCTAAGCTTTTTGCATTATCCAATTTTGTTTATCTAACCTTTAACGTAAATCACCATTGTTAGGGTTTTGCATCTTGGTTTGGGGTTTTTTGTTTCAGATAAAATTAGACTTAGTGATGGCTATAGGCGTGACCGGAAGAGGAAGACGAATGCAACCATGGCCTTGGAATGAATTTATGTAGCCTGAGATGGATTTTAGGAGTGGCCTATGCTTTTATCTGCGGATCCAAATCCGCAGGTAACATTGTTATAGGTCTAAGGACAGGTACGAGATCATGTCCTCCTCTGATTGGCCCTTTCAAAATTTTCGCGCATTTTTTTTGTTTGCTGGCATATTGACTTATCTTTTTATATTATGATTTGTTTGTATATTACTAACAATTGAAGCAAAGTGGCCCAGTGGTCAGCATGTCCAATTCCAAGGCGTTGATGGCTGGAGGTCAGGGGTTCGATCCCTGCCTCCAGCGCTTTGCATTTTTCTCCTTGTTTTTCATGTAATCAGGTGCATATCCAGGCTTGTAGCATACCATATGCCTTCACACATCCAACAGCCAGATGGCCAAAGGCCAGATCTGGTGATTCAGATTGATGGTCCACCATGGAGTCATGTCAACGTGCACTCACTGGATCTCACAAAGTCAGCAAAGGGCCAGCTCGTTTGGGCCATAGAATTTGCTTCCCAAACACTCCAATCAGGCCCATACCCCCCTAACTCTCTCTATTTCATTTATTTTTGTTTTATTTGATTTAATTATTTTCATTATTAACTAACCAATCAAATTTTATTTTTCTCTATAAAATTAAAACCAAAATATTTTCTTCATCAAATTAAATTTTAGTATTTTTATTTTTTATTAATAAATTTATTAATTAATTTAGGCTATTAATTAGAAATAACTTTAATATATTTTGTAAATAATTAAAACTAATTAGATTTAATTAGGTTTTTACTAACATTGATTAATTTTTATTTTTTTTCTTTAAATACCAAAAATCCAAAAAATATTTATTTTTATTAATTAATTAATTAATTAATTAATTTAATAATTAATTTAGGATAGTTTCTTTCTTAATTCAAAAACAATAAACTACCTCTGGGCCCAAGTTTATTGTCTCAACTGGATCTTCATGAGGCTGTATAGCCCTCTCTTCCTATTGTAGCAGTCTAGCAAGTTCTCCAGGTACCTCACAATCATCCTCACCTTCGTCCTCGGCTTGATGGATCGAATTTTCGAATTCATAATTGGCAATAGCAGGATTATTATCAATAGGATCCAGAGTGGATATGGATATGCAGTTTGATATGTGAGTGTGTGTAAGAGCATAGCTGTATTGATAAAGCAAAAGAAGAAAAGAAAAAACAGAGGGTGCAAAATTTGTATGCAAAGAACGTCCCATGCTTCATTGATGATATATGAGATGACATATAATAACCCTCACAGATAGAAACATTGTGCCTCGGGTAAGACACAAGGCCGTAAAGTTTAATTTGTTCATTATAAACTTAGAGAACAATTAAGACAATTACTGCGGAATAAAAGAAATTGGTATGAAATCTCTGGTCGTCCAATTACTCGATCCACCATTGGTAGTTGGGTAAATCCAGTTGTCAATATCAAAGTCTTCCTCACTGTATTCAATAACATTGACCCCTCGATTGCTGATGCATAGGGGAGGTCCTCTAACTCGAGCGCGCCAAACGGCCCTCTAAGCCCCTGAAGTAAAGCCTAAGCCAAACTTGTCAGTTTTGTGAACAAATTCAGGGAGCTGTCCCCAATTGGTATTCCTGCTTTCTTTAACTACTGCTCTAGCGTCTTTGAGAGAAGCCATCTTCAGAGAAGGTTTGGTGCCGGTAGTGGTCTCAGTTGACACCAAAATCTGGGGAACCTCTTCAAAGTTTTGACAAGGAGTCTCTATAAATTCCCCATCCATCTCTACGTACCTGAAGGAGTTCAGGTGGCTCACCATATACTCCTCTTCACCGTGCATAATAACTATCTTCCCTTTTACCGGATACTTCAACATTTGGTGTAGTGTATAAGTAACAGCCCTAACTTCGTGGATCCAAGTATGACCCAACAAACAAGAGTACGATGACCTGATGTCCATAACATAGAAGGTGGAATCAAAAGTCTGAGAGCCTATCTTGACAGGGATGTCCACTTCCCCATGCACCATTCTTTTCGACCAGTCAAAAGCCCTTACCACAATGTTACTAGGCTTTAAAGTCAATCCCTTGCGATCCAATCGGCCCAACACCTTCTTGGGAAGAACATTCAGTGAAGACCCAGTGTCTACCAACACATGAGCCATAGTGGTTCCCATGCATTCAATCGAGACATACATATCATCATTATGTTTTCTTCCTTTTGGTGTCAAGTCAGCGTCTGAAAAGCCTAGCCCATTATCGGCAGTCAGGCTGGCCACGTAATCTTTAAACTGGTCAGCTGAAGTCTCTTGTGGCACGTGCGCAGTTTTGAGGAATGTAATCAAAGCCTTCGCATGGACCTCAGAGCATAATAGTAGGGATAACATGGATATCTTTGAGGGGGTCTGCCCCAGCTGTTCGACCATATTGTAGTCACTTTTTTTTAATTATTTTCAATATTTCTTCTATCTCTTGCTTAGAGGCTTCCACAACAATTTTTCTAGGTGCCTCCGTCTGGGAAGGCTCACCTACAACTTCTTTGCCTCGAGTCTCAGATGACTTGTCGGCAGGGGTACCAACTGGAGTAAGAACAAGAATAGTAACTGAAGTACTGGAGGGTGCAGAAGATGAAATAACGACAGGCTTAGTGACAGTCTTCGGGGAGATCTCAGGGGAGAAAACCCTTCCACTTCTAGTAATCTTGCTGGTCCCGAAAATGTTACCGACATCAGGATCAACTTCTTCGGTCTTCAAGTTTTGTTTAACGCCATGATAGTAAACATCGGCGCCATAATGCCAAGGGACAACTTTGTCTGAGGCGTACGAGATAGGACCAGGACACGTGATTATTAGCAGAGTGATTCTCGTAGCGGGTGTAATCCTAACAGGTCTTCTCGAGGAGGCCTTGGAAGGATTGGCAGAAATGGTTATAATAGCAATGTCTTCAGATGGAACAACGGGAACCAGAGTTTTCTCGAACAAAATTTCTTTGCTGTCCATCAGGCATTGAACACCTGACCTCAGCAAATGGCAACCAGAAGGTAGAAATGAACACATGTGGCAACCTTCACCACAACCCAGAAATGAACCGGCCAACAACAAATTCTTCTTAACAATCATAAGAGGAGTAGAAAATTCATCCACTGAGGTTATGAATAGATCAATATCAATGGCATTAACTCCATGGTTGTGTTTAGACATGGGAGCAGTTATGGCATTTGGCTTCTCTAGAGCATCGAACTCAATCTCCTTGGCTTCAATCAAATCTTGTACTTTATTTATTAGTGCCCAACAATCATTTGTGTCATGACCGGGACCCTCTGAATGATAGGCGCACCGAGCGTTCGGATTGTATCGAGGAGATGAGGTATTAGGATTCTTGGGAGCCTCTTTCAAAGTTTCCAAGTTAGATCTCAACAGATGGGGGTAGAACCTCTGTCAATGTCATGTTGATCCGGGTGAACCACCTTTGTGGACTTTCCACCCTTTGCTGATTGTTGCATTATGGGGTAGCCGCAGGCCTATGTATTATTACAGCACTTACCGTTGGACGGTATCCCGCTCTGCTCTGATCTCTTGGATTATAAATGGCACTGGCCTCCTTCTTACCAGTGAAGGGTTTCTTCATTGTGCTCGAGGATGCATCTCTTTGAATTTTGCCACTTTTTATACCGGCTTCGACCCGCTCGCCGGTCATGATTAGTTCAGTAAATCCAGCTGAGGAACTTCCGATCAGGTGGTTAAAGAATGGACCTGATAATGTGCCTAGGAACATATCCACTAATTCTCTGTCAGATAGAGGGGGCTGGACTCTGCCTGCGAGATCCCTCCATTTCTGAGCATAGGTTTTGAAACCTTCACCTGTACCCATAGACATGCCTTGCAATTGCATCCGAGTTGGAGCTAAGTCAGCATTGTACTGATATTATTTGTAGAAAGTGGCAGCCAAATCTTCCCAATTGTGAATATTGGTCCCTTCCAATTGATAGAACCAATCCAACTGCGTCCCTGACAAGCTCTCTTGGAAAAAATGCACCTATAGATTCTTATCAGCCGTATGGGGTGGAATCTTTCTGACGTATGACCTTAAATGCAGCTTCGGGCAAGAGACACCATCATATTTAGCGAAAGTGGGGACCTTGAATTTCTGTGGAATGACAACTCCTGAGCAAGTCCTAACTCTTAAAAATCCAATCCGGGCACCCTCTGGACCTCCATAGCATTCAAATGATCCTCTAGCCCTTTGTATTTATTATCAGCAGGAGGATACTGTTCCTCAGAGTAGTCAGGCTCTTCCTCTTCTTTGGATGTTGGATTGTTGTTCACTTCCTTGGTCCTATATTCTTGATTATCTCCTTCACCCAATGATGTTGCAAAGTCCAAAGTCCATCTGGCTTGTCCTTTGAACCTTCTTCCCATGATTACAATATCGGTTGGTTTCTTCGCTTTCTTCTTCTTCTTCTCTTTGGCCAGTAGAGTCTTCAACTCCTCTTTCCCTTTTGTCAGAGTCAAGAGCATTTGTTGAAACTGGACGTTTTGTGCCTAAAGATCTTTCACTGTCTGTTCAATATCCATCTTACTGAAATAAACAGTAGAAGGATAAGGAGACATGTTGTAAGAAACCTGTATGATGTTATGATGAATGAAGATGCAATATGAAAATGATTTCAAGAAAATTAGAGATTTAAATTTGTTCAAACAAAAAGGAACACACGTTATATTAAATCCAAGTTTGAGTACATCATACCTCTTTGGGCTTACAATGAAAGAAACAAAATACAACAAAAGCTCCTAAGACAGAAAGGTCGAACGCATCCTCTTTGGAAAAATGTAGGCGTTCAGATTCTGCTCTTCATGAAGCAGCTTGGTGAGTTCCAGAATCTTCTTCTCACTGGCATAAAATTAGGTTTCAAAGGTTTCTCGCTCCTCCTTCAATTGAACCCAGTCTTTCTGCAAGTCTTCGAGAGAGGTAGGCATGTCGGGATGATGGACATTGTATGGGACGTCTCCTTCAACAACAGGCTCTATGATAACAGGGAGGATAGAAGGGTAAGGAATTAAGAGACTTTGAGCATGATCCCGTACCCACCTAAGGTAAGGCTCAAGAGGGATAGAGTTTTTGTGTCCCAAAATCCTACTGTCCACCTTGTTCACCATTCTCCAAGCTCGTGTAAACCTCCAGCGATAACCTTGGTCTTCATTGTCGTAGTCGAACACCAGACCTTGAATGAGCATCTCATGAGGACCGTCTCTTTAGGAATTCCCAAACTGTCGAAAAGCTAAGTAAGGATTGTAGGTGATACCTCCCCTAATACCAAGCAAAGGGACGTTAGGGAAATCCCCACAGCGGTCAATGATATAGACGTCTTCCAAGGATCTTGAACACCAACAGATGTCAGAGTGGGTGAGGGACATCATCCTTTGAGACCATGTCAGTCTTTGCTCGTTCTTCAATGTTGATTGAGGTAGGTGTGAAGTGAACCACTTAGCGAGTAGGGGAATACAACACACAAGATTACCTCTCTTCTTCATGGTGCGGGTATGAAGACTATGCAAGATGTCTCCCAGTAAGGTAGGTATGGGATTGCGAGAGAAAGACTTTGATGGCATTAACATCTATGAATTGGTCTGAGTTGGGGAATAGAACCAAACCATAAATGAGAAGAGCCAGGACATCCTCAAAATCTTGGAAATCCATATCTTCCCAGAATGAACGAGCCTTTTCCAATAGAAACTTGGCTAGGAAGCCTTTAACCCCGCTTCTTGTCTCCCAATTGGCTATGATGCCGGCTCTCTTAAGATGCAAAGCTTTGACGATGAATTCAGGTTTTGGAATCCCCTCTAGACCGGTGAATGGTATCTGATCAAGCACGGGCACCCCTAAGAGTAGAGAAAACTCCTCGAGTGTAGGTACCAACTGATAGTCCGGGAAAGTGAAACAATGATGTACGAGATCAAAGAATTGGAATAGCACACACATCATCTCTTCTTGGAAACCGGATGTAGCCAAACTGAGGAGTCGACCGTATTTCTTGGTAAAAGGAGAATCCCCGGGCACTTTCAAGGCTAACTCTTGAAGCTAAGGGTGTGTTTTTACAAAGCTGGTTCAGATGGTGTTTCTTCGAACGAAATTCATGACCTACAAAACAAAAACAAAGATAAATTTCTAAATCCTTGAAATGGTTAGTGAGCATGCTCATGATGCTTATGATGTTTATGATGTTATGTACACACAAATCAAACAAATCCCTATATTTTAGCCTTGCATGAGGTTTTATAGGTGATTACCCTCTTGAAGTTTAGTTGGCTCAACCTGTCCTAGTAATAGTGATCGGGTTCTAAAGGATCTCAATATTACCGACCTTTCTCTTAGGAATTGTCTCAGCACAATAAATCTTTTCTTGCGGCCGAGATATCCCAAAATTCCAGCCTCAATGAGTGTAGTATCGAGTATCAACCAATTTTCAGCTCTACACCGAAACCGGTTATCTTACTACGTCCTAATGGCAAAGTTTGTTCAATTAGGGTTCTAAAGTCAATTAGTGCTTTATGACGCCACTCAGCGGCCCCGTATTCTCCCCGATTCACCACGAGTGATACCGGTACCCATAAATGCATCACACTAACATAGCCACTGTTTCAACCATATCAGTCTACGCCGTACAGTTTCCACAATCTATTGCTATTTACCTAAAGAGGTGTCCCAGATCCGGGTGGAGGATCAAAGCAAGCCCAAACAAAGAACAAAATGTAAAGCATACAAGTCAAACAAAGAAAGCAAGTAAAGGTGAACTAACCCTAAGGTAACCCCACTTTTAAGTTTGTCCCCAGCAGAGTCGCCAGTTCTGTGATACTGTGGGAGAACTGACTTGGGTGTTTTGCATTTGTGTTCGAAGATGTTGCAGTTTAGCAAGGGTCGCCACCGACTATTCTTTTATCCAATAAGGAAAGGTGAAAAAGCACAGGAAATACCTTTAGAGATGTTTTCTTGAGTTCGGGGGGTAGATTATGAAAAGGGAAGGTGTTAGCACCCTTTTCATCCATGGTTTTCCATGGGCTCTTAGTTACTTTCTAAATCAATTGCTTTTGTTTTGACAATGTTCTTGTGGTGTGAGTTTTGAAAGTGTTTTGAAAAATCTCTTTGTAATGGTTCTCGTTTCTATAAGAACGCGTACAAAGTGTTGTCTCGAAAGATAGTCCAAAGATGTGTTTGTGGATTGTGTTTTTGAAAGTGGTTTTCGGAAAGATATTTTGCAATGGTTCTCGTCTCTATAAGAACGTATACAAAATGTTTTATCCTTTTGAATTTTTTTTTGAAATGGAAGTGTTAATGTGTAAAATGTTTTTTTGTTGTGAGCAAGCGAGTAACTAGGAGCGAATCTACCTACTCGAGAGGTCTTAAACGTTATTTTCCTTCTCCTTTAGATGTGGCTATCTTACCATTGTTTTGTTAAGAAGCCCCATCGTTGGATGTGAAGGGACGGGTGTGAGACGTTTGTATAGTCATAGAAAGCAACCTATGTGATGTTTTAGCAATGTCGTTTTAGGGAATAGATCATTTTATCGGAGGCAACATCGAGGGTCGTCGCGGGACTACGATCTTTTTTTATCGAAGGGTCTTTGCTAAAACGTCCCATATTCGAGGGACATGACTATTTTTCGAAAGGCAACAAAATGAGATTACCCTAGAGATGCTAGTGTGCAAGTGTGTTAGTTTGCATGCTTTTTGTCTTGTATTTGAAAGGTTATCTACTTGTTGATTTTATCTTGCCATACATCCTAATTACTAGCAATATATGAAAGCAAGTAAAAATGCGAAAAATAAATCCTAAGCTATTACATCACTTTAGGGGGATGGGGGTATAAATTAACAATGGGGATGAAGTGGAAACTGAAATATTACAACCATATCGAATAATAATGAAAACAATGTAAAAACAGTTCAAAACAAAGAAAAAAATGCATTTTGAACTGCTATGTGTCGACCCATGCTGTTATGCATCGACACATAGCTTTTCCTCGTCCCTGTAAAATCTGACCAAACTCAGTATGAGTCGATGCATACTGAGATGTGTCGACTCATACTTCTTCTTGTATCGACGCGAAACGCGTATGTGTCGACCCAAACATCTTTCACGTTTCTGTTTTGGAGATTTTTTACAGTATGAGTCGATGCATAAGGATATGTGTCGACTCATACTCTATTTTTTCACCTAGAAAGGTTCGATTCATGTGGGTACGTGTCGACTCATCCTGCATTTTTTTTGGCCTTAAACATGGTTTTTCTTGTCTGTACAGGTTAGTTTACAGCATATGATGGATAAACATAAACAACAAATAATTTGATAAGCCTAAACAATAAGCAAATGACTAGTTCAAAGGGATAATAAAACACTACATCTTGTCTTCAAAAGCAAATCATCAATGATGTGTGAAAAGATATGAAGTCAGGAAGACTTACCTTTGGGCTGTACTGACTATTTTAAATCTGAATGTTTTTCCAAATGCTATGATGACCCTGATGAATCTTCAGAAAGCTGCTCCGGACTATTGAAATTAAGTTAGACTACACTGTAATGTTTTTGGTGTTTTGAGGGTGAAAATGATAGCACTACAAGGACTGTTTTATGTTTGGACAATCTTTGTATGTGATAAGGTGTTGGGCTTAAGGGAGAGTTTTTAGGATGGAGTCATGGGTTGGGGTCTTCTTTTTGAATAAGAACTGGTGTTGGTTTGAAAATGAATGAGTCAAGGTTACAAAGGATGCTTGTTTTTCTTCTCAACAAATCTCTATTCTCTCTCTCAAATTTCCTGCTTCCGAAAAAATCTCCTTTGTGTCTTATGAGACTGCTCTTTTTGTAGACCCATGATTGAGGTTTAGGGGGGAAACAAAATAAGTTATTTTGAATTGTTTTTGCCTACTATTTTGATACTTTCTTCACACAAATTTCTTTTTCCATTTTGGTGCAATCTTGGGGCTGTTATGATGCAGGTTTGGGTAGACTGCATAAAGCAGTTTTGGACTGTATAGGACAACATATGCATACTTGTGGTGCAGCATAGCACAAGGTTTCTTGTAGGGCAGCAATGGAGCAGGTTTTGGGGTGTTGTGGCAATGTAGCATAACACACTTTATTCAACTTGGACAGTATAATTTGTAGCATTACACAAATTTAGTCTTGTGGAATATTTTATACACATTATGTCAAGGGTAAAAATATTGTGGCAAGGTTTTTTTTTTGAAAGAATTCAAATAAGACATAGTTTTAGAATTTGTAATTTTGCAAAAATGCCACTTTGTAATAACTTGAATTACTTGCATCATCTTGAATTATTTGGAATTGTAGTAAAAGATGTCATGAAGTAAATGAAATTAACCAAGTATAGAAAATACTTAGAAAAATTTCAAAGTCTTGCAAAGTTGGATTTTGATTCTCTTGATTTTTGATGATCAAATTTCATATTTTTGGATGTTTTGACATAATGTGATTTTTGGGACTCAAATTTGGTCAAAAAGTCAAAGTTTGACTTTTTAGTGTCCGGTTGACTTTTTCCAGCTGAAACTCCAATTTTGCTCATTTTGCCCCCTTTTGACAATTTGAGTGATTCTTCTTAGAAAATTGTGATCTGAGGCTTAAAACTTGACTGAAGTAATTCTAAGAGTCCTTGAGACATGAGAGGGAAAATTTTGGGGTACAACACTTGGACTCTTAGATCAAAAATCAAGCTTCAACAATTATATTTCATCAAGACATGAAATTGGTTCATCAAAAAATCAGAAGTCAGAAGTTACTTTGAAAAAAAATCAAATTTCTAAACATTTAGAAAATTTTCTAAGTGTCTAGAGAATATGATACTTCAGAACTTCTGAGCCAACCTCTACGCAAGTGCAGTAAGAAGTTGCAAACACGGTTCTGAACATGGCGCTTCAATCAGAACATATGGAAGCAATATTCTCCGGTCAGAACATGACCCTCAAGCATTTGGAGGTTCTGTTTTTGATCTTTTGCGATCAGAACATCACCAAATCCCAAGACCTCGTTTAAACAACCTGCTGCACTGCTACAACACAGTATTCTAACTAGCAGGTAATCCAGTCCACGCCTGCATTCTCCCAAATCCTGTATTTGCACCAAATACAAAAAGCTGTGATAAAAAACAATGAAATAGTGTGCCAAAAAGTTTAAATCCCATTTGTTTTCCCCCCCAAAACCACAACGAATTCACCTATAAATAAGTTGCTCCATCACACTTTCAAGAGGCTGGCTTTTGGAGAGAGAGAATTGTCAAAAGAGAGAAAAGAAAACTGTGAAACCTTCATAAAAAAATCCAGAATTCCCAAACAGAAAACTAAAACCTTTTGTTCTTCCCTTTGAATCAAAGAACTTAGCATTTTCTCTTTCTTTGTTCTTGCTGACTCCAGAACATCTGAAGGCAGCAGTTCAAGTTCTAAACACACACTCCAGATTCAAGGTAAGCCTTTCTGACTTTGCATTTTTTTTATTCAGAACATCATTAATATGTAAATATCACAATTAATGTTGTCCATATCACTGCATAAGTAGAAAAAACTGTGGATCAGAACTTCTTGATTGGGGATAGACTCAGATTTAGGAATAGAACTTCTATAAACTGTTGCATTGTTATCCTTCTGATTTGCTGTTTATTAAGAACTGAATAAATTGTTGATGTGCTGATTAAGAGTTTTAACACAACACAAAACTTTTGAGTTCTCTTCACTGTTTTAACATACATAACTTCTATGATTTTCTCACTGTTTAAACACACTGGACTTCTGATGTTCACTCACGGTTTTAGCACAACACAGAGCTTCTGAGTTCTCCTCATTGTTTTAACATACAGAACTTCTATGATTTTCTCACTATTTAAACACACTGAACTTCAGATGTTCACTCACTTTCTTAGCACATACTGAACCTCTGAGTTCTCTTCACTGTTTTAATATACAGAACTTCTAAGACTTTCTCATTGTTCTAACACTCAGAAGTTCAGCACATAGCAATCCATAAATTATGTGTTTTCCCTTTAACGTGTCTTGCAGGACCTCAGAGTGTATCAATCCAGAACTTATGACGCTTCCTTCTGAACCACAGTGCGCCCGACATCAGAACTTCTGATCCCCTTTGTGTTTCTTTCAGAAGCATGTTAATTCTATCTCTCATTATTTCCCTTTTTTTATCATTTTCAATATTAATCCCCTTTTTATTAATATAAAAAAGACATAAAAATATTTTCTTTTATTAATTAATTTATTTCTTTTTCTTAATTCGTTAAGACAAAAAACCCTTTTTAAACAAGTCCTTTTTTTTCTTCTTTTTTTGCATTGTATATATTTCAATATGGTTGTAATAGTTAAATAGGATTTAAATTCTTGCAACTCCCTATTTGTAAATATGTACCCCCATCCCTAAAATATTGTAATAGCGTAGGACTTTATATTTCCGCAATTTATCGCTTTTCAAATATAAATACTAGTAATTAGGGCGTGTATGGCAAGAGATGAAATCAACAAATAGATAACCCTAATCAACACTAAATGCATGAAAATCAAACACACTTGCACACTAGCACCCTTAGGGTAATCCCACTTTGGTGCCTTTCGAAAAATAGTCATGTCCCTCGAATATGGGCGTTTTAGCAAAAGACCCTCGATAAAAGATCGTAGTCCCTCGATGACCCTCGAAGTTGCCTTCGGTAAACGATCTAGTCCCTAAAACGATGTTGCTAAAACGTCCTATAGGTTGCCTTTGATGACTATACAAAATGTCCCGTGCCCGTCCCTTCACATCCAACAATGGGGTTTCTTACCAAAACAATGGTAAAATAACAACATCTATAGGAGGAGGAAAAGAACGTTTAAGACCTTTTGAGTAGGTAGGTTACTCCTAGTTACTCGCTTGCTCACAACAAAAACACTTTATACACCAACACTTTCAAAACACGTTTCAAGCTTGAAATTTTTTTCAAAAGGATTAACACTTTGTATACATTATTACGAACGTTTTACAAAGTTTTCCTAAATAATGACATCTATACAAAATACTTTCAAAAACCATGCAAGGCACATTTTCAAACAAAAGCAAGTGATCTAGCAAGCAACTAAGAGCCCATGGAAAACCATGGATGAAAAGGGTGCTAATACCTCCCCTTTTCATAATCTACCCCCCGAACTTAAGAAAACATCTCTAAAGGTCTTTCCTGTGCTTTTTCACCTTTCCTTATGGGATAAAAGAAAAGTCGGTGGCGACTCTTGCTAAACCGCAACATTTGCGATCAAAATGCAAAATCGAAAATTCAGTTCTCCCACCGTATCACATATACTAATTAATAAAATAATTAAATAATACTAAATAAAATCAGGATGTTACACATCGTATGCACATATTCCTTACACACCTTATTTGGAATATCGATTTCTGGCAACCCCGAAACCATATTTCTTCTTTTCAAAACTCTGATGTCATTGAAGTTGAGATGTCCTAGTCGATAGTGCCATATGCATTCATCTCTACTAGCTGCAGTCGAAAGGCACTTATGCTCCATCACATTTAGTTCAATTTTGAAGGTTCTATTGTTTTACATAGGAGCCTTCAAGATTAACCTTCCATTTTCATCGATGACTCTCATCATCTTGTCTTCAAATGATACTTTGTAGTTCTTTTCAACCAACTTCCCTATACTGAGAAAATTGCTTTTCATGCCTGGTATGTACAACACATTTGAAATTACTGACTAGCTGCTAGGATATTGTAATTTGAGAATTTCACCAGGTTCTTCATCGAGGGTTTTATGTTTACAAACCAATATTTTATTCCAATCATGTGTGATGAGCATCCTGAATATAAGTACCATTGGTCCTTGAATCTATCTTCATATCTTGTTGTGACCATCAACATCATCTCTTCTTCTTCTTCTTCATGTTTTGCAAACTTTACATCACTTTCTTGATTCTTTCACTTTTCTGGATAATCACTAAAATAGTGACCATAATTATGACAATTGAAACATTAAATATGACTCTTGTCATGTTTTCGACCACCACCTCTTCCTCTATTAGCAACACCACCTCTTTGGTTGCCTTGGTATGGTCTTCTTTGATCCAACACATTTTCTTCGTGTTGGTTTCCTCTACCAGTCGAATTGTTGTAACCTCCTCTAACTTTATTGTCAAACCATAATCCTTTGCCTTTCTTATCTTTTGCTGATTGAGCCTACAAAGCCACATCAATTTTCGACTTTCCTACAACTCTCTCAGGCATTCTTTGTTCATAAGATTCAAGCGTCCCTTGAAGCTCTTCTTTTGACAAAGTTGACATGTCCTTCGAATCTTCTATGGCAACTACCATATAGTCGATCTTTGGAGCAAAAGATCTCAAGATCTTTGAAACAAGTGCTCTTGTTGTTAGCGTCTCTCCGTAAACCTTGATTTGATTCACTAGTTTCGTAACCCTAGTGAAGGAATCAGATATACTCTCGCTATCTTCCATCTGAAGCAATTCATACATTCTTTTGTGAGTTTGTAACCTCACTTCTTTCACCTTTTCTGCCCCTCCAAGAAATTTCTTAAGAATCTCCCAGGCTTATTTTGCATATTCTACATCACTAACCTTTTCAAAATTATCTTGACTCAGATATTGATGAATTATAAAGAGAGCTTTATAATTTTTCTTCTTTGATTCTTTGTATTCCTTCTCTTCTTCTTTTGAGGTGTCTTCTTCCAGCGGCTCTAATCCATATTTCACAAGATCCCAAAGATCTTGACAACAAAACACAACCTCCATCTGCTTGCACCAATTCTCATAGTTATCAGCTTTAATAATTGAAAGACTTGCTAGATATGGCAGAGTTTCTTTGGCTGTTAAAGCTTGATTTCAAAGGCAAAATGATGCTCTTTATATAGGAAATGAGGTGAGGTCATGGCACATATGAAATCGGATCTAGAACGTGTGAATGGAGTGAGAAAATTCTAGAATCCGTATGGTGAGAAATTGAGCATGGAATGTATGATCTATTGAGAAATTTAGATCATTTTATGTTCTACCAAACACGTTTTGTAACACCCGACTTTCCCACAACAGCAATTACATTAACATAAATCAGAGTACATGTGCAGGATGTCACATGCTTCAAATATTCATAATATTCAAAGTCACTTTATTACTTCCTTTATTCTAACATAACCAATTCGGCTGTGGAATAATAAAATTAGTTCATTTCCATGTCATTACAACTTCAACAACAAATAAAAATCCACAAATGTGTGGTCCAACATAAGTCAAATGTAAGATATGTAACAAATGAAATAAAGAACATAACAAATATCCCCAATTTCTGTGTTACGTATCAGAGCGACTCCTAGGACTCGATCAGGTAACACTCACTCCAAGCACTACTCGGGTACCTGATTATCTGCACTCCCAGGGGAGCACAAACACAACAACACAAAAGGGGTGAGAATTTCATTCTATAAATACACGGTGAATATCACATGCTAAGGAGTAGTAATCACATAATTCACATATCATACAACACTTTGCAATATAACACATCATTCACGTAATACAACATCAACTCAAAACAATGCAATGCAATGCAATGAGACTGACATCAACTCAATGCATGTGGTACCATCAGAGTATAAGCCCTCATCTCGTGTGCCAATTTGGGAAATAATAGGGCATAAGCCCTCATCACAACACCATTACAGGCCAACAACAAGGTATAAGCGCTCATCACTATGCAACATGCGACATCATATGCAACAATGTAATTATGCAACCACAAGACATAAGCCTTCAATATTGATCAATACAGACCATCATCATCGTTATCACACAATATAAATTCCACATAAAATCCCATGTTTCAAACTTAACTTATTATTACTACTAGCCTCCTTATGTCCACCTAAGCCTTACTAATTATAACTCGGTGGGAGAACTTACTTGGGTGTTTTGCGTTTTATTGTAATTGTTGCGGATAATAAGAGTCACCACTGACTTTTCTTTTATCCAATAAAGGAAAGGGTGAAAAGAACATGAAAGACCTTTGAGATTATTTTCTTGAGTTCGGGGGGTAGATTATGAAAAGGGAAGATGTTAGCACCCTTTTCATCCATAGTTATCTATGGGATCTTAGTTGCTTGCTAGATCATTTTCCTTTGTTTGAAAAATGTGCTTTATGGTGGTTTTTGAAAGTATTTGTGAAAAGCGCATTCGTTTAGGCAAACTTTGTAATGATTATTGTCTTTATAAGAATGTATACAAAGTGTTGAACTTTTGAAAATATTTCATGCTTTGAAAGTGTTTAGTTTGTGTTTGGAAAAGATGTTTGTTTTGAAAATGAGCAAGCAACGAACGTTTATACCTACTCAAAAGTCTTTGTTCTTCTCCTCCTCCCTTAAATGTTACTATCTTACCATTGATTGATAAGAAGCTTTATCCTTGGATGTAAAACGGACGGGCGTGGGTCATCGTATAGTAATGATAGTAATGTTGTGAGATATCTTAACATTTCTCTTTAGGGACTAAGATCATTTGTAAGGCAACATTCGTAGCGTCATCGAGGGACTATGATCTTGTATTTTGATTGTTTTTGCTAAGACATCTCACATGCATAACATGACCATTTTTTATAAGGCAACAAGTGGAATTACCCTAGGGGTGCATATGTGAATAGTGTGTTTGATTTGCTTGCATTTAGTCTTTGATTATAGGTTGTCTACTTGTTGATTTTATCTTGCCATACATTCCCTATTTTACTAGTAAGCATACAAAATAATAAAATGCAAAAAGATAAAATCCTACATTATTACAACCATATTGAATAACATGAAAATATAAAGGCAAAAATAAAATAAAATCAAGAAAAATGGGTCTTTTGATTCAGGCAGAAATGCCCTTCGATCTTGCATTTTTTGGCTTCCTTCAATTTGGGGTCTGGAGTCAGTGGAGTCATACCCTTCAATTTTCCTTTATGTCTCTTTCGACTGGGGGTTGGAGTCAGTGTGGGCACACCTTTCATCTGGGCCTGGAAGTCAGCATATTTCTGTCTTTCGTTTGAGACTTGGAGGCAACAAGGTTCTGTCTTTCGTTTGTGGCCTAGAAACAACAAGGTTCTGTTTTTCGTCTGAGGCCTGGAAACAGCAAGGTTCTGTTTTTCGTCTGAGGCCTAGAAACAACGAGGTTCTGTTTTTCGTCACAGGCTCCTTGCTGACTCCTTGTAAGCATATTAGGCCCTCAGATTGTGGTTCGAAAGGCTTGTGCAGCTAGCCAATTGAAGGGTAAAACAAACTTGTCTTAAGTTATTAAAATGCAACATCCAATCATAACTATAGTCCAGGGGTTAGCACAATAACCAATGGGTCTCAAAGTCCAAAGCATAACTAATTAAGGTTGAGTTTTCAGCATATGGGCAGTCAGAATCGAAAGCTAACACATGGTCTAGAAATATCTACATTTTTCTTTATTGGCATGTGCACATGATGTTTAAATGAAAGAGTTCCAAGTTTATAGAGAACTTACCTCTTGAAGTGCTTAATCGAAAGAACTGTAGGTGACTTCTTTGGTGGTGGAGAGAACTTCACTGGAATCTTCCTGAAGCTAGTTCAGTTACTTCTTGATTTGGGCAGCCACTGAATTGAAAGAGAGTATATGATGGTGATGAGTGAATCAAAGGTTGCTACAGCTTAGGTAAAGTGAATCGAAAGGTACACTATTGAGGTTTTTTATGAAAAATATTAGAGTTTTTAAGGTTTGAGAATGTTGGAGAGTTTGAAAATATGAGAGAGTTTGAGTGTTTGAGGATTTTTACGATTTTTCTCTCTAGCAAAAATCTGGACCCTTTTCTTTGTCAATGGTTTCTCTATTTATAGAGGAAAGGTTTGGGAGTTGAACAAAGATGTGGCTTGGCTGAAATGTGAATATTAAGCTATGTCAGATTTTCCAAGATCCCAAGGTGAAGTACTGAAGTTGTTGCTTAAAAGGGGCTGACTTCCCTGACTTATGGTGAAGTACAAACATGATTTAAGCAAAGCATGGGCTTGGGGCAGGATTTGTACTAGCAAGTTCACTTTCATACAAAAAAACTTATGGACAAAGGCTTAATCACCTGGATAATAGCTTAATCCAAAATGTAAGCAATTAATTATGGAGTGAAATACAAGCATTAAGGCCTGCAAAGTAAGATCATGTAGCATGGCCCAAAGATTTGATTAGTGTTCTTTCAAAATCCTATTTTCTACTTGTGTCAAAGGGTTCTAGCAATGTACTAAAGAAGACTGGTTCGAAGGGAGCAAAATTCCCAAGCGAAGCTTATGGATTAAACTTGCATTGAAGGAGATTTCCTGCCCAAATGAAGTATGTAACCCCAACTTTCAATTGAAGGAGGCCACAAAGCCAAACGAAAGATGCATGCAGGAAGTTTGAATGTGCAATTGAAGGATGCCAAAAGGAAGCTTTTTGCCTTGGAATTGAAGGAGGCTACATGAGGCTTTTTGCCTTGTGACTTCATGCCAACATGCAAAAGATCTATGTTCGAACGAAACTTGCATGAAGGAAACCAACATGCCCAAATGAAAGGTGTGACCAGTAGCTTATACTGAAGGAACCACACACCCAAACGAAAGGTGTGATGTAGGAGGCCAAAATGTCCAGATTCGAAAGAGGCATATAGGGGGCAAAAAGTGAAAATCGAAGGATGCTAAAAGGGATCCTTTTGTCGTGGAATCGAAGGAGACTATAGGGGGATTTATGCCTTGTGAATCCAAACCAACGTGCCAGAGGCCCACACCCCAGTCGAAGGATGCAAGCCAAACTTGCATCGAAAGAGGCCAAAAGACCAATCGAAGGAGCTGAATCGAAGAACACTTATTTTTCTCCAAATTTTGTCAAAATATTATTTTTATCTGTTTTCTCCCTTTTTGACAGTTTCCTTTTAATCTTGGTACTGGAAAATCCCAAAGTACTTGTGCAAGCTTGAACCTTGAGAATCCTTGTGAGAAAGGCCTTGAAAAATGAGAGGGCAAATTTTGGGGTACAACAGCTGCCCTTGTTCAATCTTCTTAAACCTGAAGAGTTAGATTGGAAAACCCGCCATTCGTGACTTGAAGGTGGAAGATGATTGGACACTATAGTGCCCAGATATTTAGACTCGATGATATATTAGCTGACTGTGTAGGGAATGGGCTTAGAGATGCCATTTGGAGGGATGATGGATGGTATCAGGATAAATATTTTGGTAGATTTATACTGAAACGGTAGATGTCTTTTGCCTATTGATTTTCCTGCAAAGAAAAAGATTAGTTGCATGCAGATTTATGCATGGCGCAACGATGTTCTCCAAATAAATGAGATTATGCTGTATGCATTTGTCATGTATGCGTTATGGTTTATGAATGTGATGTGTTTATTGCAGCGTGTCTTTGTCTAGGAAAATAAATCCTTGACAACATGCTGGGGAGCCTTGGGAGGCTGAGACTTGAACTGTTGTTGGAGAGTATGCGTATCTTCAAATTTGTTTAGACTGTTTTCGCTGGGAATTCCCGTTTTTTTGTTTGAGGAGAAACTCCGCTGGGGAATACTGGCTTGTTTAAGAAGACTCTATGGAGAGTGTTGATCTCTGCTTGGGGAAAAGAGTTTAGGAGTTTTGATTGTTCAATGCTCTTACTGGGGAATTATTCCTGACTGGAGAGCATCAAAAGTTAGTTGTTATCTGGTCGAAATCCAGGCTAGGCAGTAATTTGTTAGGGATAATGAAATTGACTGCTATTTGGTCGTATTCCAGGCTTCGCAGTGACTTGCAGGGGAAGATCTGAATTAACTGTTATCTGGTCGGAATCCAAGCTTCTCAGAAAATTATTGAAGTTGAACTGTTATCTGGTCAGATTTCAGGCTTCGCAGAAAATTTCTTGGGAGGATGAAGTTAAATTGTTATCTGGTCGGGTTCCAGACTTCACAACAACTTACTAACATTAAACTTCTATCTGGTCGGATTCCAGGTTTCGCAGATTTCTGAGGTGGATGAAGTTAATTTCTATCTGGTCGGACTCCAGGCTTCACAATAACTTGCTTGAATAGATGAAGTTGGACTGATATTTGGTCGGCTCCAAGCTTCACAGTAACTTGCTTGAAATTAGTTGTTATCTGGTCAGATTCCAGGCTTCACAATAAATTTCTGAGGGAATAAAGTTAATTGCTATCTGGTCGAATTCCAGGCTTCATAATAACTCGCTTGAAAAGATAAAGTTGAACTGACATCTGGTTGGGTCCAGGCTTCACAGTAACTTGTTGGGGTGGAGGAAAATTCTACTGGGAAAAGAAATTAAACCCTTGTCTGGTTGAGTCCAGGTTTTTTTTCCCAACATCTCGAAGAGTTAAACTATTATCTAGTCGGGTCCATGCTTCATAGTATCTTGAGAAATCAAACTATTATCTGGTCGGGTCCAGGCTTCATAGTATCTGAAAATTGAACTATTATCTGGTCTGGTCTAGGCTTTATAGTATTTTGATAAGTTACACTACTATCTGGTCGGGCCCAGGCTTCATAGTGACTGAAAGTTGAACTATTATCTGGTCGGGTCCAGGCTTCATAGTATTTGAAAGTTACACTATTATCTGGTCGGGTCAAGGCTTCATAGTAACTTTCAGAGATAGAAATGACTTTGTTGGTGACTTCACTGAGAAAAGAGGTCGTGGTCCTCTGATTTGTAATAGTCTGCGAGGAAAACTCAAGCTGGAGAGGATAAACTCAGCCGGGGAAGACAGACTCAGCTGGGGAATTTTGCTGTTTGTTGGGGAAATAAATCCTGTTGAGGAATATTTGACGAACTGCTGACAAGGTGAGCTATTTTAGGAAGGTATCCATAAGACTTCTTCTTTTAAGACAAACTCAGTTGGGGAGAAGGCTGTCAAGAGATTGAGACTCTGGCTGGGGACTACCCTAGGAAAAGGACTTTGTTGGGACATCCCAAATGCATAAAGAGATGCTTGTTGCTGCTTGGCTGGACACATGTGCTAAATAGTTTTAATTATGCTCACATGCATATGTTCGTTCAATTTTAGTCATTGGACATCTTTGCATTCAAAACAACAACAAAAAACAAAAAGTTTGCATTTCAAAGTATATTTGTATTTATATTTTTCCCATGAATAGGCGTTTTTGTACAAAGAGACGGAGATCCTAGTAAGAGGAAATCGTCGAAAGGAAAACAAAATTGAAAGCAAAGATAATAGCCATGCAGAAGTGATCTCATTGTGTTCTAACTCTACTATTGCCCCAATGTCTTCAAACATCCCTTGCCATTGACAGAAGTTGATTAGATTATGTTGTACCCCAATTTTTTCCCCTAAGATCCCTTCATCATACCATGTTGATTCCTTCACAACAAGATCACATTAGTATTCTTGGTTCCCCTCCCTATACTTAGCTTTGCTCTTTGAGGAATCACCAAGCACCTTGACTTGTTTTTCTTGTGTAATCATTAATGTTTTGTTGTGACTTTCCTTTTAATTAATAAAATGCAATGTTGGTTTGTCTTACTTGTCAACGATGTAGGTAAAGGCAATAGGGATTAACAAGTTGATCCATGGGTTCATGAGTTTATTTCCATGACCTAGTCAATGAAGCTTGAGAATTTCAAACCTCACCATGGAAGTTGTTTTGGAAGGGATGGCATGGCAAGGTTATTTTGGGTTCACTACATTTCCAAGTTATCAAGATTGGTTCAAAAGTGTAAGGGGTTGATGGAAGAATTAGTCATGTTTGGACAAGATTTTATTCCTTTTGGTCCCAAGTGCATGTTCCTCTCAATTCTCAAGATATGGAAGTGGTTGTGGTTGCTATGAGTTCTCATTATCATCCTCAACAACTTATATTTACAAAGCATTTGTTTTGGTACAAGAAGTTTGTTCAAAGTTGTGAAAGTTCCTCAAAGCATGTTTCTTCATCTAGGAGCTAGGGTTTTGAACTTCAAAGGAGTATATCTTGCTAATCTTTTGGTATTTTTGAGTGATTCCAAATACATCATTCTCTTCAAAGGGATATTAACAAATCAATTCAAAATTTCCAAGGAGTTTCATGTGGAAGAAACTTGATGATAAAGAAAGGTTACAAGTCCTCCAGATGAATCCCCAATTTTCCATGTGTGACTTCAAATGATCATAACTTGGTCAATTTTTATCACCTTGAGCCCATTCATTTTCCATAATGATCTTGAAGATGTGAACTTTATGCCTTCTTTCATGTGCAAAGTGAGAAAATGGATGGAAGTTGCCTTAAGGATGCAAAAGATTATAGGTCATTTTATAAAATTTTGCCAACTTCAACAAGTCATAACTTTCTCAATTTTTAGAGATTTTGATTGGTTCAGTTTTCAAAATGTCATTCAAGAGATCTACTTCATTCCATATTTTTTGGTCAAGAGCAAATTGATCGGGACTTTATAAGTCTGTCGAGATACTAACTGCAAGTATACAGTTCAGTCGTTCTAGTTTTAAAAGATTATCGAACCCACAGAGACTGTGTATCAATCGCATATGATCTAATGCTACAGTTTTGTTTAACTAAGCGATGAATATTCGATATTTGGGGGAGACAGTTTATTTTTAAAAGTAATAGTACTAATTATACTGGTATGTGATAATCATACTTAGGGAATTCGATGAATCGCTTGGCCTATAAAGTATTTCGGTAAAAGCTAATTGTTTAAAAACCTGAGACATACACTCTCGTGTTTATGAAATAAGTCATGCTACTAAACCTAGTGGATGCACTTTAAATTTAATAACACTTTTTGAAAACAATTTGAATTTAATTAATTTATTAAAACACTCTCGTGTATTTAAAAATCAATGCTTCGTTACCACTATCTGGGTTGAACCCCAGCTCTCGCATGCAGGTTCTTGCCTTAATTAATTTCCCACTCTCGTGGCAAAATCGTGTTAATTAACCTCTCACTCTCGTGACAAGGATAGTTAAATTAATATTGGAAATTGGAAACCAGAAATTGTTTTATAAATATTTTTGGCCAAGGTATCATTGAATTCTTTCAGTTCTTACGGTCACATACCGGTATTAATAATTTAGCCAGACATAATTAACTTAACAGCAATAACGTTTAGAATATAATTCATGTCAATAAATGACATATTATAGAAACTAAATAAATAATAATTGCAATATAAAAAACCTGGAATTACAGATGCTATAGTAATCTTGAGGGAATACAGTAATCCAAATCTTCGAGCTTGACTTGCAGTAGAAATTCGTATTAATTCTTGTAAGAAGAATTAACACTTAAAAATAGAAACTAAGGCTTGAATGAAAATTACAAGGAATTGAAAGCAGAATTGCAAAACAAACAAATTGGAAATAACTGTAAAAATAAAAGAAATATTTGCTCTGAGTAAAATTCTTCGACCCTTGGACTGTGCCTTGGTACTCATATATATAGCAGGAAAAATCACTAGTTTAATTTTGAATTCTTGATGAAGTCTTCGTGGAGAAATTCTAGGAGCAGCAATAGTTGTGGCAATAAAATAGGAGATTCAGTAGAAACAGGGAGAAGTAGTCTGCCCTTCACGCCCACGTCTTCAAGCCATGCGTAACGTCCTCCTTTACGCGCATGACGGTCGTCACAGGTGGGTGACGGTCGTCACACGCTGAAGTGGTGCCTTACGCTCGTCAGGTGTGTGTGACGAGCGTTTGGTTATGTTGTGGGGTGTTACGCCCGTCATAGGGGCGTGACGACCGTCACCTATCCAGAAGTCCACACTTTGTATTTTTTTATTCTTTTTCTCTTTGTTTTTCGTCTAGCTTTCTTCATGTTGTCCTTTTTCATCGGTTTGAGTCGGCAAGTGTTATACCTGCAAAAAGGACAAATAATCTCGGAATAATCGAGGGTTAGACGACTTAATGGAATATAAAATCGGTAAAAAGTATGTTAATTATACGATATATTTTCTCGTTATCAAATTCCACCATACTTAAACCTTTGCTTGTCCTCAAGCAAATAGTCATTCGAAAGGCTGGACAAGTTTTCTGGTAAGCGCATAAGCATGGCATACCCTTGGATTTTTAAAGTGGTTTCGGGAAATCCTCGTTGGTTCGGCCAATACTTGAGTAAAACACTATAGATACGCTAATGACGCAAGCAATAAGCTTACTTGTAGACTTCTATTTTAAACGAGCTATCCAACAGTTCCGTTATAACTCTGCCCGGAGTTCCTCGTATCTATTTCACCTGGTTTCGTTCTGGCGCAATCACATTAAGCCCTTTGCCTTAGCACGCACGTAGTGGAGTAACCGGTTAGTGACTTTGATCCTTTAGCACGGGGTCTGCTACATGAATGTGGAAACCCTACATATTTTATCCAAATTGGAGGTTGTGGGGGATCGGGCCGTTGCACGCCCTACCGAGTTCAGAACCAGATACCTCTGAACCAACCAACACTGGATTCCTTCATTATTTGCTCAGCTCTTGTATGTGCCCGTATATTTTGGTACATAAATTTTCTTTTCTTTTAGCAGCGAGATAGGAAGGATATTTTTAGAATCAGGCATCAAACACTTATATTCATCGATTCTCCACATGGTTTGTGTCAAGACGGTGCTGACTGCTAGTATAAACTACTAGGGGTTACTTCTAGAACTTGAAACTCCAGATATCGGTATAATGGTTATTGAAATGGATCGCGTAAGCAGGAAGTCTACGGTGACAGAACCGTATCGATCTTGTTATGTCGTTTTCGGCTTCCTCAACTGGGATTTCATTAAAGTAGGTATGTCGGGCTAATGCGAAAATAAAATTTTTTCAGTATGGCAAAGTAAAGCGAAGAATTTGAATCGAGACATATCGCAAGAATTTACTAGTTTTATTAACGATTGAAAGGTACCTCTCCCACACAAAATCCGACATTGTCCTCAATGTTGCGATATATATGCGGGGAAGTACAATTACAAAAACAAAAAGGAAAAGAAATGAAACAGAAAAATAACAAATTACAAAGAAATTAAAGAAAGACAAACTACTGGTGACCCCGTCCTCTGCTCCTGGTGCGAGAGCGTCTGGTAGGATTGGCTTCAGCGTCGGTGTCTTGGAAGCCATAGGTGTTCATATCTATCCTCAAGGCGTTAAGCTCTGACAGCGCCTCATCCAACCTCTCATTCATGTTTCGCTGCTCAGTCAAGATCTGAGCGTTCTGGGCGCACAGAGACTCAAACTGCTCAGCTTGCCTCCTTTCAAGCGCCGCATTCATTTGATGTTGCATGTGGAGGGCGCGAAGGATGTCTTCGAGATTGATAGGAGGAGGTGCGGATGAGGATCTAGGGATATCATGGATAGGCAGAGCACTATCCAACTCTTCTTGTATATCGTCTGCGGCAGCTGCAACTTGTTCTTCGTGGGCAGGTGCAGGCTCTGCGGGAACTTCAGGGTCGAACAACCAGTTTGCTCGGTTACTTGGATCGATTTGGTCCCTGTTCGGCAAAATGATATTCTGATAGACGGTATTCCTAATTACGGGGTGGAATCTTTCGTCTTCCCGCTCGTAGATGAGGTGTGCGGCCTTGCAGTGATCCAAGGTTAGCAAAGCCGGTGCCATAGAAGGCAAGGTTGCAAGAGCAGCACCATAATTCAGACCAATGGCAATTGAAGTAACCAGCCCTCCGAAATAGAAAGGTTTTCCACCTCTAGCACAAATATAGTGGATGTGAGCAAGTAGGAACGGGGCGGCATTTATCTTTTGCCCAGTGAACACACAATGTAGAAAGAAGAGCTCCTTGGAGTTGAGCTTATGGTTGCTGTCTCGGGCGAAGATGGTGTTACTGAGGATTCGATGGAAGTAGCAGATGGTCGGATTGTGGATGTGGGTGGCGTTGAGGTGGTCGTAGGACCCGACACGGATGTTCGTTAAACTATGCCACAAGTTGAAAGCCTCCTCATTAAAACTATCCGGTACCCGAAAATGAGCACCTTCGTCCGAACAAAATCCCATAAGCCTCGCGATGTCGGATTGAGGCAATTGGTGCTCAACGCCGAACATGCGAAATTTTGCCACGCCTGATAGTTGGTTTGTGACACCCGGCGGAGTGAGGTAAGCGAACGAACTCAAGAACTCAAGAGTAAGAGTTTCGTAGATTGGTCTTGGTTCGCGGCAGAGGTTCCACAAATCCATGCTTTGTAGTAATCGGCGGACACTGTCGAGCAGTCCCAAACTCCCTAGGCAGTCGATGTCAACGTACCTTGTGGGTTGGAGACCTCGACGTTGGAATTTTTGATACTTTGCTCGTTAATTCTCCCCAGGTTCGCCGATTCTGAAATTGATAACTTGAGCGTTTGGGTTGTTTGCCATGGTGATAAAGGATTTGATTTGGGAATGTGAGAATGGGAGATTGTAAGGATGTTAATTTGGTGTTGGGAGTTTAGAAATTGGAAGAAAAATGGAGTGAATAAGTGGTTTTTTCGTGTGCTGTGGTGATAATGGAGAAGGGAAAAATGGGTTTATAAGGAAGAAGGTTGGAACGGTTCTCTGTAACAGCCGTTGGTTTCTGTCTGTGTGACGGTCGTCACAGGGGTGTGACGCTCGTCACGAAGCAAAGAGGCGCGTTACGCTCGTCACAAGGGTGTGACGGTCGTAACGCGGACAGAGTCTTAAATGAGAGATCCGTTACAGGACCGTTGGAGAGTGATGAGTTTAGTTTTTCTTGGTAATTGGAATTTTGTTTTGAAGAATTTATATATTTTTTTGGTTTATTTGAAATGTTTGTTTTAATTAATTATTTTAAGTAATTAGAGTTTTAAATCTAACGAAAATAGATAGTAAATAACAGTAAATAACAACAGTAAATAAAACATAGACAGTAAACAGTAAACAGTAAATTGGGAAAGAATTTAAAATAAACTTCAATTTAATAAATGCATAACAAATTGTTTCAAAGTAAAAAAATAAAAATAATGATAATGTTGAAATAATAACTAAACTAAAAAGATCCCTCCCACACAGAAACTTACACTGTCCTCACTGTACGTAAAAATGCAAGAGAGAAGGAAAGGAGATAACGATGGCAACTCTAGCCACGGGGAGGTGGAAACAAATGCTGATGCATATAGTCTAACTGATCAGTCACCAAGTCCATGAAGGTAATGAAATCCACCCTAAGGGAAGTCAGCTTGCCCCGCATGTCCGTAATGGCCGCATGCAGGGAGTCCAGGGTAACAGCAGGTGGAGGTGGAGTAGTCTCAGGGGCCGGAGGCGCGGTCTCGGCGGAAGTAGCCTCATGTTCCCAAGGATCAGGGAGATCATGGTAGCCTGGCGGTGTAGCAGGATCTTCTTCAGCATTAGCATTATTTGGAACCTCATAAATGTCAACTGTAGATGGTGAAGAGGGTGGTGAAGCAGGGTAGTGAAGATCAAACAGCCAGTTATCCCGATTCTGCACACTGGTTCTTGGGTCAGGCAGCTTAAAATGATGGACGATCTGATGATTAACTAGCAAGTCAAATGAATCTGGTCCAAGGTTTCCAATCATGCTAGTGTTGAAACAAAAAGCAATGTCCATCGGATTTATGCCATAAAGCGGAGCAAAACCGAGCATAGGCCAGCGGAGTCCGATGGCATTAGACATCATGGTAACTAACCCACCCAACAAGATAGGTGCATTTGGAGTTTCGATGATCCGCTCCATATTGGCGAGCATATAAGCTGCGCCGTTCACCGGACAGTTTTGAGATGCACAATACATGATAAACAACTCATCGCGGGTGTTGTACCCCAAAATTTGCCCTCCCATATTTCTCAAAACATCTCAAACAAAAATTCACAAGACCAACCCGGCGCGTCATATTCAGGTATTCTTTCGTCAAGATATCTCTGATAACATATTCTCAAATTCAGGTTCGGCTCAAGGGTCAATTCTTTGAAGAAGGTATCCGAATGTGTGAGTTTTCTCGAAGAAATATGGTGAAAAAGTGTGCTGAAAGTGCAGTTTTTACGCGCTAAAAAATTCATAACTTAAAGATCGTGGCTCGTTTTGAACCCGTTCCGGTGGCCAAAATTCCATCTTGACATTGTCTACGTTTTCATCTCTCACGGCTGGAAGCCAATTTCGATCAGAAGGTCTTCAAAAATGTGGATTTATCAAGTATTTTCGTGCAGAAAATTTGTGATAGAAGTTTATTTGCGTCATGTTCAAAAAATCATAACTTGGTCGATTTTCATCGTATCGAGCTGGTTCTGGTGCCAAAATTTCACAAATTGAGTTGGCTACATTTTCACAGAAGGTATTGAGTTCAAACGGTATTCAAAAGGCCTTCATTTTTTGCTCAGAGTGTGTGATACGCTGAAAATCCTGAATGCTGAATATTATTTCATCTGGGCCGAAACTTCGAAAATTCATAACTCGGTCAATTTTTATCGGATTGGACTCATATTTTTACACAAGGTCACTGACTCATAGATCTACAACTTTGCTTCAAAAGTCGAGACCAAATTATGCACCGATCAATACCAGTTTTTTATTGAAGAACGTGTCAGAGCCGACACTGGAGCCCAAAATAAGTTTGTCTGAGCTGAAACTTCAAAAATTCATAACTAATTCACCGTTTATCCGATTGAGTCGATCTTCGGACAGGAGTTAGTTCTCGATGTCGGCTACATTTTGTTTTCACATTTCAACTTCAAAAAATGCACTTAAGTCCCTGCGATTTAGCTTGGAAAGTGACGAATTCAAGTGAATATTGGAGGCCCAATTGCACATTCAAAGCCCATTTTCTTTACCCTAATTTCCACTATATAATCACCTTCTTGTCACACAAACCAGGGGGAGAAAAAAAGAAAAAAGAGGGAAGAAAAAAAGAGAGAAAAAACCTTGCCACAACACTGTTAGAATATCAAATTCTTTCAAGAACCCTAAAACCTTGAAATCCTTATTACAAATCCCTCTCTCACTACAAACAAGCCATCTCAGCTACAAACCAACATCTTATTACTTCTTCAGTAAGGGTAAGGCTGACTTGATCTCCATGATCCAAAGGGCATAAAAGCATTCATGTCACTACTTTTCCAGTAAGAGATTCCAGGCAGGTTCATTAAGGAACGTTGAGGCAAAAGCCAAATGGCCAAAAGCCAAAAGCCAAATGGCCAGACTAGAAAAACTTATGCATGACACCAATACATGGCGAGGCAGACATTAAGCCAGACATTAAAGGAACGTTGAAGCCAGAACACAAATGGCCAAAAGCCAAAAGCCAAAAGCCAAATGGCCAAAGTAGAACAGCTTATGCATGAAACTCAATCCAATGGCCAAAGAATGCAGACCACGGTACTCAGGAGTCAATACTTCAAAAAACCTCCCCTTGGGCCAGACACCCCCTATGGTTTGCTCAATTTTTAATTTTTATTTGTTTTTCCTTTTTATTCTTTTAATTGTTTTTTAATTGTTTTCTTTTAATTCCATAAAATAATTTTCATAATAAATATAAAATACAGAAAAATCAAAAAAATGTTTATTTTATTAATATTAATTTTACTATTATTATTTTTGTAAATAAACTTTAAACAATTAATTAGATTAATTTAGGTTTCAAAACTTTAATATTTTTCTTAATAAATTAAATATGTAGAAATTAGGGTTTTTAACTTTTTCATCATTTTTTTTAATAAATAATTTTCTCATCATTATTATTATTATTAATTACTAATTTATTTTGTAAATAAACATGTACATAAATTCTTTAGTAAATTAAGTTAAACTTTAACGTTTTTCTCAAATAATTAAAAATAACTTAGAATTAGGGTTTCTTTTAATTTTAATTTTAATTTTCTTATTTCATAAATGCAAAAAAACCTAAAAAACACTTCTTTTATTTCAATAAATAATTAATTAATTTTTAATTTCAATTTAACTTCAAAAGGGTCCAACGCCCTCGTTTCCAATCTTATTTCAATTCGCGCGTTTTATTTCGTTTCTTTTAAATATTTATGTAATTCTCCCAAAGCCATGTAACTCGGACATTTTATATTTCTCGCACTTTAGTTCTTTATTTATTTTCTGTCAAATCGGGTTCTGGAAATTTTGGCGATGTGGACCCGCGCCTTTGTAATAGTTTAGAACTTTTAATTTTCCGCATCTTTTTAACTGCTAATAAAATGCATGCAAGAATGAATGTCAAAATAAAAATAACGCGTAGATCACCCATGACATGAATAAGATAAAAATAAATGAACATGACACACAAATCACACACCACCCCTAGGGTACGCCTCACTGTTGCCTTGCCTCGAAAGGTGATCGTCGAGTAGAGGATGTCTTAGTAAGTCCTCATGATCCGGGAACCTGGCATGAGGGTAGCTTCTAAGGTGTCTTCCTATTGCTCTGGTGATCACCATGTCCCGAACCTTCGAATTGACCCGAACACCTCCAACGGTGGTGCTACCTACCTCTCAATGGTGGGATGGCACTACTTTAAAGGACATCTACACAGACGAATTCCTTAGGGTAGGTAGACGACTCATGGATACTTGCTCTCTTCAAAAACAAACAAAAATCTTTTCACACCGACACTTTTCAAAAGCTTTCAAAGCAACTTTTCAAACACTCTGACACAAGAGTCGAACTGAAATTTTCAAAGAAACTTTTTAAAACCCACAGTTGAAAAGCAAACAAACCATTTTTGAAAACACAAGTGAGCAAGTATCTAAGAGCCCATGGATAACCATGGATAGAAAGGGTGCTAACACCTTCCCTTTCTATAACCTACCTCCCGAACCGAGAGCAATCTCTTTAAGGAATTTTTCTGTGCTTTTGTCCTTTCCATTTGGAGAAAATAAAAGACGGTGGCGACTCTTGCTTCCGCGACATTTCGCGAACCAGCGTTAAACAGTCAGTTCCAGATCCACCGATCACAGAACTGGCGACTCTGCTGGGGACAAATTTAAAGTGAGGTGTACCTTAGGGCTAGCTCATAACTGTGTTTTCAATTGTATTGCTTTGCTTGCTTTAAATTGTGGGACTGTCTTGGGAGTTCTATAGATCCTAACCCGGATCTGGGGATACCTTCTTAGAAAGTAGCAACAAGGCTGTGAGGGAACTGTGCGGGGTATACCGACATGGTTGAAACAGTCTGCTACGTTGATGTGGCACTTTGGTGTGTACTGGTAACCCTTGAGTTCAGTCAAGGAGAGTACAGGGCCTCCGCGTGGTGTCGTGAAGCATCAACTGACCTTAGGAACCTTAATTGAACCATCTTGGCCTCTTTAGGGTAGTGAGATAACTGACTTTGGTGCAGTCCGAGGTTGGTTGATACTCGATACTACACTCAATTGAGGGTTGCTTTCCTGGAATATTTCGGTCGCCAGTTCAGTGGCTAAATCGAAACGATGAACAATGAAAGCAATCCCGTGATATTGGGACCCTTAGAACCCGGTTACTTCTAATAGGACAGGTTGAACCCACCAACTTCAAGAGGGTACTACCCAGACCCCATGCCGGCCTTAAACCCTAAGGGCTTGTCTTGTGTGACTTGTGTGCCTTCAAACTTGGATTACTTGCATGCTTGTTATCTGACATCTGAACTTCTTGCAGGTTTTGTTTATAGTCCTTAACTAGGACTCATAACAGGGTTTACTGAATTTCCTGCAGGTTTTGTTCATAGTCCTTAACTAGGACTCATAACAAGGCTTACTAAGTTTCTTGCAGGTTTTTGTTTTAGTCCTTAACTAGGACTCATAACAAGGTTTACCGAGTTTCTTACAGGGTTTGTTTTAGTCCTTAATTGGGACTCATGACAGGTTACCGAGTTTCTTGCAGGTTTTGGTTTGCAGTCCTTAATTGGGACTCATAACAGGGTTACCTACATCACCCCATGCATCATGACATCATACTATTGCATACATCCTAACCCATTTCAAGGATCTCAAGGGTTCGTGATGTAGGTCAGGATGAATCAAACATCTAGCAAGGGGCAAAGAGGATTTATTTTCCTCTAGCCAAGGTTGTCAGGGGCTATGACCCACTTGATATGGCGAGCTTTGACACTGGAAGAAGATTGCCCTAGCCAAGGATGTCAAGGGCTATGACCCACTGGATATGGTGAGCCTTTGACCCTTGAAAAAGGACTCTCAACAAATATGAAGTTCCTTCAATCAAGCTACCGGATCCCAGCTCTAACAAATTTTCTTATTTACCCCGCGAGATCCTTGAAAACATTGCATGCATATCATACATATCATTGCATAACAGGTACCCTTGTTGCAGGTCACTTACCCTCCTTGCTGTTTATTTCAGCCATGGCTTCCCAACAAGATAACCAGGACCTTCACGCTCAAGAGACTCAGTTCAAAGAGATCTTCCTAAGCCTATCCAAGGGGCAGGAAGAGTTGAGGACACTCCTCATGGGGAATCTGATCAGAAAAAGTCCTGAAGATCCAACAACGACCGCGCCAAGAACAGCGGGTTGATCAGAACAGGTCGGACGAGCCTAAGAGACAATTCACCTACATCAACATGTCATGGTCACGAGCTTTGCAGCACATGTTAAGGACGAACCTGATTGCGGTTATCAACCCTCTTGCAAATCCAAAGACTTCCTCTCCAAATTACAACCCAGAAGCAAGGGGCGCTTACCATTCTGGTAGCCCGGGGCACGATACTGAGGACTGTTGGGCATTGAAGTACAAGATTCAGAATATGATCGATGCTAAAGAGATCGAGTTCGAGCCCGCCGAGACTCCCAATGTGATCATTGCTCCCTTGTCAAAGCATGGCTAGGATTGAGAAATTTTTGTTCATTAGAATCTTTCAAGTTGTAATTTTCTTTTGATTGTTCAAGCATTCCATTCATATCAAACGTTGTTATTTCATTAATGCATCGCATATGTCTGTTCTGAAACAATATATTCATATTCACTATACGCAAATTATTTTCATATTTTTTCTGATGATCAACTCTCAATCAATAATTCTAAGCCTCTTGAGGGAGGATGACGAAAACGATACCATAATATACAGTATGCTTTTGAACAGACCCAGCTGATGAGGTACAGGCATTGTTTCAATTCCTAAACACTGGAGTTATAAGGATGATAATCCCTCGTCAACCCCTCTGAGCCAAAGAAGTAGGAGTTTTTCTTTTCGAAATTTAAAACCCTTAATCATAACCTGGGGCAGGGTAGTTCTCTCAGTTGATCCAAGTGCATAACGAATGGCACCAAAGAGGTCCTTACAAAGCAAAGAAAGACAGTGATGGTTCCGAATAATCAATAAAGAAAGGAAGTCATTATCTCAAAAAAAAAAACCCATTAAGTCAAAACCTATAAAGGGGACTTACGAAACTGGGGCATCCCGCTGACTGTAATCACAAAAGAAACAGTTCAGGCAAAATTTAGGGGTAACAAAAAAAAATCAGACAAGAAAGAGGTCTTACAAACCCTCAACAAAAAAGGAATGACTGCCTATTCAAAATAAGTTATCAATATCCGAACCATCGCTGGTATATCAAAGCAAAGACTCAACCAAGGTCTAACGCACGATCAACTGAGTTTAGGTTTGAAGAACATCACGAAGAGCGGGTGGGTACAAATAATTCGAGCCTTTACCCTTTGTTTCTGAAACCGTGAACCAGGCCACGTTATAACCCTCAAAAGTCCTAGCTGAAGCATGGGTTAGTTCGAAAGCATACTGTTACGAAGGTATCCTGACTCCTTAAGGCTTATGGTAAAATAACGAGTTGACATCGCGTTTTACAAACAATCACTTGTTTTATGAAAAATACATTTTCGAAATCTTCAAGACAGACATAAGCTTTGCATTTTTAACATAACTTTGTTTGCATATGACTTTTTGTTTGAACAGCATGAAAATTCGCACGACGAATGCCTAATGAACAGAAGTACCTCCAATCAAGGGGCAGGTATGACCATGGTCCATTATCTGGGGCAGTCCAATCAAGATTCAGAGAATCTCTCAAAAGGCCAAATAGCCTGGGGCAAATCTCCGCCTGAGTCACTTGGGGCACTCCAGCAACGAATCTTGCCTGATCAAACACTTTCTGGTGGCATGACAAAACACTTCTGACAGAGGCAACTCCCTACATTCTGAGAACACGGACATAGTCGAAAAAATACTACGCAAAATCAAAGACCCGCTAGGTTGACATACCTAGGCAAAAATAAGGGCTTCCCGGCGAACCAAAAGGGTTCGGGCAAAAATAAGGGATGAAAATGAAAAAATCTGTACACCCGGCAAGTCAAAAACCTGAAAAGGCGGCTTGGGCAAAAATGGGTATCCCGGTGGACTAAAAACCCGAAAGGACGGTCCAGGCAAAAGTTAGGGATTAAAGCGTACGACTATGTCCTGTCATCTCATCACTCGCCTACCAGAAGAAGGTTTGTCCATCAACAACTATCAGCACCTCACAGGTCTTCCTCTCCCACATCAGAAACAGGGGCAATAATGGGTGGTCTAAGCAACCTAATTGTTCTGTCCTCCAAGGTACCAAGGTAGGTTCAGCTAAAGAACATAACCAGATACTCTAATTCCCCAGAGAGTAAGTCAGCAGTCAGTGCACTCTTCTCCAAGCAGAGTTATCAAATCTCAAGGAAGTTGAGTATCCTCCAGCAGATATCAACCTTCCGTGGAAGCATATATATTCTTAACAAGCATCCCCGGCAGTCCTGACCTAAAGATTGTTCCCCGACGGCATATCAAGCATTCAAAGGAATCACTTCCCCGCAGTTCAAAACTTCCTCAGAAGAGTCCAATCCAATTCCCCCAGGAAAGTTGGAATACATACCCCCAAGCAGTAAGCTTATCCCCAGTAGATTCTGGAAGCTTATCCCTCACAGAGCACGAACGCGTCGTCCGACTTTATTCAAAGAGTTATGCCCTTACCAGGATATAACTGGGTTATCCTCAGCTAAAAGCCACGGAAAGAGCGTCGTCGACAAAGTCTTCCTATCCCCAGCAAACTATTATCAACACTCAGCAAGGCATCCCTCTTCCCACAGAGTATTGCTTCCCAGCATGGTCGCTAGAGTATCTTTTCTCCCCGCAGAATCCTCCATTTGCCAAGTTTATTCCGCAACGGAGTCATCTTCTCCTACCGGTATTCTTGGAGTTATCATCCCCAGCGGAAGCAAAATCTATTCTTCGACATCAGCCCAGGATACGACTTCCCGACACCCGTCAAGGATTCACTTTCCTAGACAAAAACATACATAAAACATCACATACATCATTATAACATGCATAGACACATCATATCATACAAGTCTCATTTATATTGAGAACATCATTGCTTGATCCATATCATGCATTGCATATGACTGACCTTTACCTTTCAGGAAAGATCCAGTTAAATTCTTAGCTATATTCCAAGACCTTCTCTGGTTCAGTCAGATCGACCCTAAGATCTCCCTGATGCTTATCCAGTTGAAGATATTTCAAGACCTTGTCCGGTTCAGTTAAATCGACCCTAAGATTTTCCTGATGCTTATCCAGTCAAAGGCCTTCTCTGGTTCAGTCAGATCGATCCTAAGATCTCCCTGATGCTTATCCAGTTGAAGATATTCCAAGACCTTGTCCGGTTCAGTTAAATCGACCCTAAGATTTTCCTGATGCTTATCCAGTCAAAGGCCTTCTCTGGTTCAGTCAGATCGACCCTAAGATCTCCCTGATGCTTATCCAGTTGAAGATATTTCAAGACCTTGTCCGGTTCAGTTAAATCGACCCTAAGATTTTCCTGATGCTTATCCAGTCAAAGGCCTTCTCTGGTTCAGTCAGATCGACCCTAAGATCTCCCTGATGCTTATCCAGTTGAAGATATTCCAAGACCTTGTCCGGTTCAGTTAAATCGACCCTAAGATTTTCCTGATGCTTATCCAGTCAAAGGCCTTCTCTGGTTCAGTCAGATCGACCCTAAGATCTCCCTGATGCTTATCCAGTTGAAGATATTCCAAGACCTTGTCCGGTTCAGTTAAATCGACCCTAAGATTTTCCTGATGCTTATCCAGTCAAAGGCCTTCTCTGGTTCAGTCAGATCGACCCTAAGATCTCCCTGATGCTTATCCAGTTGAAGATATTCCAAGACCTTGTCCGGTTCAGTTAAATTGACCCTAAGATTTTCCTGATGCTTATCCAGTCAAAGGCCTTCTCTGGTTCAGTCAGATCGACCCTAAGATCTCCCTGATGCTTATCCAGTTGAAGATATTCCAAGACCTTGTCCGGTTCAGTTAAATCGACCCTAAGATTTTCCTGATGCTTATCCAGTCAAAGGCCTTCTCTGGTTCAGTCAGATCGACCCTAAGATCTCCCTGATGCTTATCCAGTTGAAGATATTCCAAGACCTTGTCCGGTTCAGTTAAATCGACCCTAAGATTTTCCTGATTCTTATCCAGTCAAAGGCCTTCTCTGGTTCAGTCAGATCGACCCTAAGATCTCCCTGATGCTTATCCAGTTGAAGATATTCCAAGACCTTGTCCGGTTCAGTTAAATCGACCCTAAGATTTTCCTGATGCTTATCCAGTCAAAGGCCTTCTCTGGTTCAGTCAGATCGACCCTAAGATCTCCCTGATGCTTATCCAGTTGAAGATATTCCAAGACCTTGTCCGGTTCAGTTAAATCGACCCTAAGATTTTCCTGATGCTTATCCAGTCAAAGGCCTTCTCTGGTTCAGTCAGATCGACCCTAAGATCTCCCTGATGCTTATCCAGTTGAAGATATTCCAAGACCTTGTCCGGTTCAGTTAAATCGACCCTAAGATTTTCCTGATTCTTATCCAGTCAAAGGCCTTCTCTGGTTCAGTCAGATCGACCCTAAGATCTCCCTGATTCTTATCCCAGTAGAAGACACCCAAGATTCTCTCAGCGTTCCTGTTGGGGTAGTAATCGTCCAAGATTCTCTTACCATTCATGCTAAGGCAGTAACCATCCCTGGTTCATTCATCGTCGTTTGAAGCTCCAGACTCAGCTCCTGTAACCAGTCAGGACACATCTATACCAAGCATCTGAAAACCAACTCCTGCAACGTGTCAGGTAATCATTTTCTGTTTTGCAGGTACGCAAGTTCTCGCTAAGGAATCTCCTACGCGATCAACATCCAGATGGCATCTATAAGCCCATCATCCTATCCAGCAATCTCCAAATGGCATCTATAAGCCCATTCCCCCATCACACTGCTAACATGTGAGCGCAAATTTCTGGGCACTCTAGTGTTCAATCATCTTCTACCTTCGGATTACGAAAGGCACGTCAGCCAATCTGCATCCTCAGGTCTAAGAAGATTGAACAGGGGCAACTGTTGTACCCCAAAATTTGCCCTCCCATATTTCTCAAAACATCTCAAACAAAAATTCACAAGACCAACCCGGCGCGTCATATTCAGGTATTCTTTCGTCAAGATATCTCTGATAACATATTCTCAAATTCAGGTTCGGCTCAAGGGTCAATTCTTTGAAGAAGGTATCCGAATGTGTGAGTTTTCTCGAAGAAATATGGTGAAAAAGTGTGCTGAAAGTGCAGTTTTTACGCGCTAAAAAATTCATAACTTAAAGATCGTGGCTCGTTTTGAACCCGTTCCGGTGGCCAAAATTCCATCTTGACATTGTCTACGTTTTCATCTCTCACGGCTGGAAGCCAATTTCGATCAGAAGGTCTTCAAAAATGTGGATTTATCAAGTATTTTCGTGCAGAAAATTTGTGATAGAAGTTTATTTGCGTCATGTTCAAAAAATCATAACTTGGTCGATTTTCATCGTATCGAGCTGGTTCTGGTGCCAAAATTTCACAAATTGAGTTGGCTACATTTTCACAGAAGGTATTGAGTTCAAAAGGTATTCAAAAGGCCTTCATTTTTTGCTCAGAGTGTGTGACACGCTGAAAATCCTGAATGCTGAATATTATTTCATCTGGGCCGAAACTTCGAAAATTCATAACTCGGTCAATTTTTATCGGATTGGACTCATATTTTTACACAAGGTCACTGACTCATAGATCTACAACTTTGCTTCAAAAGTCGAGACCAAATTATGCACCGATCAATACCAGTTTTTTATTGAAGAACGTGTCAGAGCCGACACTGGAGCCCAAAATAAGTTTGTCTGAGCTGAAACTTCAAAAATTCATAACTAATTCACCGTTTATCCGATTGAGTCGATCTTTGGACAGGAGTTAGTTCTCGATGTCGGCTACATTTTGTTTTCACATTTCAACTTCAAAAAATGCACTTAAGTCCCTGCGATTTAGCTTGGAAAGTGACGAATTCAAGTGAATATTGGAGGCCCAATTGCACATTCAAAGCCCATTTTCTTTACCCTAATTTCCACTATATAATCACCTTCTTGTCACACAAACCAGGGGGAGAAAAAAAGAAAAAAGAGGGAAGAAAAAAAGAGAGAAAAAACCTTGCCACAACACTGTTAGAATATCAAATTCTTTCAAGAACCCTAAAACCTTGAAATCCTTATTACAAATCCCTCTCTCACTACAAACAAGCCATCTCAGCTACAAACCAACATCTTATTACTTCTTCAGTAAGGGTAAGGCTGACTTGATCTCCATGATCCAAAGGGCATAAAAGCATTCATGTCACTACTTTTCCAGTAAGGGATTCCAGGCAGGTTCATTAAGGAACGTTGAGGCAAAAGCCAAATGGCCAAAAGCCAAAAGCCAAATGGCCAGACTAGAAAAACTTATGCATGACACCAATACATGGCGAGGCAGACATTAAGCCAGACATTAAAGGAACGTTGAAGCCAGAACACAAATGGCCAAAAGCCAAAAGCCAAAAGCCAAATGGCCAAAGTAGAACAGCTTATGCATGAAACTCAATCCAATGGCCAAAGAATGCAGACCACGGTACTCAGGAGTCAATACTTCAAAAAACCTCCCCTTGGGCCAGACACCCCCTATGGTTTGCTCAATTTTTAATTTTTATTTGTTTTTCCTTTTTATTCTTTTAATTGTTTTTTAATTGTTTTCTTTTAATTCCATAAAATAATTTTCATAATAAATATAAAATACAGAAAAATCAAAAAAATGTTTATTTTATTAATATTAATTTTACTATTATTATTTTTGTAAATAAACTTTAAACAATTAATTAGATTAATTTAGGTTTCAAAACTTTAATATTTTTCTTAATAAATTAAATATGTAGAAATTAGGGTTTTTAACTTTTTCATCATTTTTTTTAATAAATAATTTTCTCATCATTATTATTATTATTAATTACTAATTTATTTTGTAAATAAACATGTACATAAATTCTTTAGTAAATTAAGTTAAACTTTAACATTTTTCTCAAATAATTAAAAATAACTTAGAATTAGGGTTTCTTTTAATTTTAATTTTAATTTTCTTATTTCATAAATGCAAAAAAACCTAAAAAACACTTCTTTTATTTCAATAAATAATTAATTAATTTTTAATTTCAATTTAACTTCAAAAGGGTCCAACGCCCTCGTTTCCAATCTTATTTCAATTCGCGCGTTTTATTTCGTTTCTTTTAAATATTTATGTAATTCTCCCAAAGCCATGTAACTCGGACATTTTATATTTCTCGCACTTTAGTTCTTTATTTATTTTCTGTCAAATCGGGTTCTGGAAATTTTGGCGATGTGGACCCGCGCCTTTGTAATAGTTTAGAACTTTTAATTTTCCGCATCTTTTTAACTGCTAATAAAATGCATGCAAGAATGAATGTCAAAATAAAAATAACGCGTAGATCACCCATGACATGAATAAGATAAAAATAAATGAACATGACACACAAATCACACACCACCCCTAGGGTACGCCTCACTGTTGCCTTGCCTCGAAAGGTGATCGTCGAGTAGAGGATGTCTTAGTAAGTCCTCATGATCCGGGAACCTGGCATGAGGGTAGCTTCTAAGGTGTCTTCCTATTGCTCTGGTGATCACCATGTCCCGAACCTTCGAATTGACCCGAACACCTCCAACGGTGGTGCTACCTACCTCTCAATGGTGGGATGGCACTACTTTAAAGGACATCTACACAGACGAATTCCTTAGGGTAGGTAGACGACTCATGGATACTTGCTCTCTTCAAAAACAAACAAAAATCTTTTCACACCGACACTTTTCAAAAGCTTTCAAAGCAACTTTTCAAACACTCTGACACAAGAGTCGAACTGAAATTTTCAAAGAAACTTTTTAAAACCCACAGTTGAAAAGCAAACAAACCATTTTTGAAAACACAAGTGAGCAAGTATCTAAGAGCCCATGGATAACCATGGATAGAAAGGGTGCTAACACCTTCCCTTTCTATAACCTACCTCCCGAACCGAGAGCAATCTCTTTAAGGAATTTTTCTGTGCTTTTGTCCTTTCCATTTGGAGAAAATAAAAGACGGTGGCGACTCTTGCTTCCGCGACATTTCGCGAACCAGCGTTAAACAGTCAGTTCCAGATCCACCGATCACAGCGGGATACAGAGGTGACATTTTGCTGTTTGCCGAAGATAGTGTGGGCTATTATCTTGTGGAAATACCTGATAGCCGGGTTATGAATGCATTCAAAGTACAGATCCGACGACTCAGGATGGTTAACACCAGCTATGCTTCCCCAGAAAAAGTCAAGCTCAGATACGGGCAAAAGGTTCTCCTGTGTCATACTGATAACATCGGGTCCAAAAGGGACCCCAAGAAGCTGGCTAAACTCTCGCAGGTTGTAAGTGTAATCCATGTTAAACATTCTAAATGTAATCAACCCACGGTTGAATCCCATTCCATGATTTGGAATGAAACTCAAGGTGCTGAGAAACTCTAGAGTCAGCCTTTTGTAGGTACAGAACCTCTGACGAATAGGGGCAGTGTCCCAACCAATTTGGTGCAGCAGGTACATGACACTCTCGCGAATGCCAAGGGTAGCCATAGCATGATCATCTGCATATATAGTAGGACACATCTCCCGGTCACCCAGATCTGCAAACCTTCTTCTCTGGTGTCGGCTTCGTAATTTGACATTCATGAAGTTAGCACAATCCATAGCGCGAGATGTGAAAGAAAAAGAATTATCCCCCCTGAAAATATTTGAAAAATGTTTGAAAGAAAAGGAAATTAAGTAAGTATTTTCGGGTTAGGAAATTGCCAAAGTTAAATTAAAAAGAAAAAGAAAGATAAAAGGGAGAAATAAAAACAGAAGAAAAATAGAAAGGAGTTAGAAATGCAATAATGAAAATATTTTAAAGATTAAGAAAAAGAAAAGAAAAGAAAAAAGAAAAACATATTAAAGCAGAAAAAATAATTAAAGTAAAAACATGGGTTGCCTCCCACGAAGCGCCTTTATTTTATGTCGACGGCTCGACATTAAATACCTATTCAGTTAGGTAAAGGGGTAGGCGGCTCACTTAACTGAAGATAAGCCGAGAAGTCGATATTTTCGACGTTAAAATAGTGCTTTAAGCGCTGGCCATTAACAATGAATGGTTCGATAGAACTACCTTTAATTTCTATCGCCCCACTTGGGAAAACTTTGCTAATTTCGAACGGTCCGGACCATCTGGAACGTAATTTTCCCGGGAAAAGTTTTAGTCTAGAGTTGAATAGGAGTACGATGTCTCCTTCCTTAAAGTCTTTCCGCGAGATACGCTTATCGTGCCATTTTTTTGTTCGTTCTTTATAGATTTTAGCATTTTCATAAGCGTCTAAACGCAATTCTTCCAGTTCATGGATATCTAACACTCGTTTCTCGCCAGCACTCTTATAGTTTAAGTTAAGGGTTTTTATTGCCCAATAAGATTTATGTTCTAATTCTACTGGAAAATGACAAGATTTTCCATAAACTAACTTGAACGGCGTTGTTCCGATAGGAGTTTTGAAAGCTGTCCGGTATGCCCAAAGAGCATCGTTGAGCTTGGAGGACCAGTCTTTTCTGGATAGGGCTACGGTTTTCTCAAGTATCTGTTTGATCTCCCTATTTGATACTTCCACTTGTCCACTTGTTTGAGGATGGTATGGTGTGGCTATGCGATGTTTAACGTCGTATTTGGAAAGTAACCTTTCGAAAATTCTGGAGATAAAATGTGAGCCACCATCGCTGATCACTAGTCTTGGTACACCGAATCGTGGGAAGATAATATTCTTGAACAGTTTTAGTACCACGCGTGTATCGTTTGTGGGTGCGGCGATGGCTTCAATCCATTTTGATACATAGTCGACGGCTACCAAAATATATTTATTTCCAAAGGATGCGGGGAAAGGTCCCATGAAATCAATTCCCCACACATCAAAAACTTCTACTTCGAGGATTCCTTTTTGCGGAATTTCGTCACGTCTAGATATATTTCCTGTGCGTTGACATCTATCGCAGTTCATAATTGCTACGTGGACGTCTTTCCATAAGGTAGGCCAAAATAAGCCAGCTTGAAGTATTTTTGCACAGTTTTTCGATGTACTAGCGTGTCCATCATAAGGGGCGGAATGACAATGGGAAATGACGTCATATATTTCATCATTAGGAACGCAGCGACGGTAGATACCATCGGCGCCTCTTTTAAAGAGTAGTGGTTCATCCCAAAAGTAGTGTTTAATGTCATGGAAAAATTTCTTCCGCTGTTGGTACGTCAAATCAGGTGGTAAAACACCGGCAGCTAAATAGTTGACGAAGTCAGCGTACCATAGTAATGCGGTATTAGTACAAATGGATTTTACTACCGCAGTTGTGAAAGTTTCATTGTGTGGATCTAAACTGTCGGTAGGGTTTGTCTCTAGCTTGGCAATGAGGCGTTCATAAGGGAAATCTTTGTTTATGGGAACACTCTCGGTTTGGATTCCATCTAATCTTGATAAATGGTCAGCTACCACGTTTTCAGTTCCTCTTTTGTCTTTTATTTCTAAGTCAAACTCTTGTAGGAGTAAGATCCATCTGAGTAATCGCGGTTTGGCTTCCTTCTTGCTTAGTAGGTATCAGATCGCAGCATGATCCGTATAAATAATGATTTTAGCGCCTACTAAGTAGGAACGAAATTTGTCCAATGCGAATACCACAGCTAAGAGTTCCTTTTCCGTAGTGGCATAATTCATTTGTGCGGGATCAAGCGTTCTGCTTGCGTAGTAGATAACGTGAAGCTTCTTTTCTTTGCGTTGTCCTAGGACTGCGCCTACAGCATAATCGCTCGCATCGCACATTATCTCAAATGGTAAATTCCAATCAGGAGGTTGCATAATAGGTGTCGATATTAAGGCCTCTTTTAGTGTCTCGAATGCGTTCAAGCATTTATCGTCGAAAATAAACTCAGCCTCTTTCATTAATAACTCAGTTAGTGGCTTGGTGATTTTAGAGAAATCTTTTATGAAACGTCGATAAAAACCCGCGTGTCCTAGAAGACTTCGTATTTCTCTAACTGTTTTGGGTGGTTGAAGGTTTTTGATAATGTCGATCTTTGCTTTGTCAACTTCAATCCCCGTGTTTGATACAATGTGACCCAACACAATTCCTTGTCTCACCATGAAGTGACATTTTTCCCAGTTGAGCACTAGGTTGACATTAACACAGCGTTTTAGTACTAATTCAAGATTTGTTAAACATCCATCGAAACTTTCTTCACAGACAGAGAAATCGTCCATGAATACTTCCATGATTCCGTCTAAGAAATCTGCGAAGATCGCCATCATGCATCGTTGGAAAGTTGCAGGCGCATTACATTGTCCAAATGGCATTCTCCGGTATGCAAAGGTACCATAGGGACATGTGAACGTAGTTTTCTCTTGATCGTCAGGATGAATGGGAATTTGAAAGAATCCTGAATATCCATCAAGATAGCAGAAATGGGAATGTTTTGCTAAACGCTCGAGCATTTGATCAATGAATGGTAATGGGAAATGGTCTTTGCGCGTAGCTTTGTTTAGTTTTCTATAGTCAATACACATTCTCCATCCTGTTTGCGTACGCTGTGCTACCGATTCGCCTTTTGTATTTGTTATAACTGTAACACCTCCTTTCTTAGGCACCACATGAACCGGACTGACCCAGTTGCTATCTGATATTGGGTATATGATGCCTGCCTCTAGTAGTTTTTGCACTTCCTTCTTAACGACTTCACTTAGGATAGGATTTATTCGTCTTTGATGTTCTCTAGAGGTCTTGCAGTCCTCCTCCAGCATAATGCGGTGCATACAGAGAGAAGGGCTTATTCCTTTGAGATCTGAGATATTATAGCCTAACGCGGTTGGATATTTCCTTAACGCACTAAGAATTTTTTCGGTTTCGATCTCTCCTAATTCAGCATTGACTATAACTGGTCGTTCGAGTTCTTTATCTAAGAATTCATACCTAAGATCTTCAGGTAGTGTTTTAAGTTCTATACCGGGTTTCTTATTAGTTGAGTCAGGATCGGGTGTTAAGGCTAAACATTCGCTTAGGTTGGCATCTAAGTTCTCTTGTTTCCAGTCTTCGTTCTTGAGGATAGTCGGTGTCTGAATTTTCAGCATCTCAGAGTAGGTGTCCTCTTGGCATTCAAGTTCTTTGACACATTCATCAATGATATCTAGGAGACAACATGAGTCATCTATAGCAGGGGCTTTAAAAAATTGGGAAATAATGAATTCTACTTTTTCTTCTCCTACCTCGAAGGTAAGTTTTCCTTTCTTGACGTCAATGATGGCTCCTGCAGTAGCTAAAAATGGTCTTCCTAATATGATGGGAATGTTCGAATCTTCCTTGATGTCCATTATTATAAAGTCAGTTGGTATGTAAAATTGTCCTATTCGGACAGGAATGTTCTCCAGCATACCAACAAGAAATTTGACTGATCTATCGGCTAGTTGTAAGGACATCTTGGTAGGTCTCATGTCGCCTAATTTGAGCTTTTCGCAAATAGATAAGGGCATTAGACTGACACTGGCTCCTAAATCGCATAGAGCTTTCTCTATGACAGATTTTCCAATTACACATGGTATGGAGAAACTACCAGGATCTTTTAGCTTCGGAGGCATGTTATTTTGAATTATGGCGCTACATTCGGCAGTTAGCATAACGGTTTCGTTCTCAACGATTTTTTTCTTATTAGCCAATATTTCTTTTAGGAATTTAGCATATGACGGCATTTGGGTTATAGCTTCTGTAAACGGAATAGTGACGTTTAGTTGTTTCAAAAGTTCTACAAATTTCTTGAATTGTCCCTCGTTCTTGGATTTTGCAAGTCTTTAAGGGTATGGAATTGGTGGTTTGTATGGTGGTGGAGGCACATAAGGTTTTTCTGAGGCCTCTCTGTTCTCATTCGCGTCTTCCTCTACATTTTCAGATTGATCTTTCGACTTCTCTATTTCTTTCTCAGGTTTTTGATACATGGTTGGATTTTGGAGTCTAGGATCTACCGGTCCATCAAGGGCTGTCCCACTTCGTAATGTAATAGCATTTGCATGTCCTTTAGGATTGGGTTGTGGCTGTCCAGGAAATGTACCAGCAGGTGTGGTAGAACTAGCTTGGTGTTGTGCTACTTGGGAGATTTGGGTTTCTAACATTTTGTTGTGAGTAGCTAGGGCATCTACCTTGTTTGCTAATAGCTTCAATTGTTCACCGGTGTGAATGTTTTGGTTGAGGAATTCTTTGTTTTGTTGGGCTTGATTAGCGATAAAATTTTCCATTAGGATTTCAAGGTTAGATTTCTTAGGAATGTAAGGAACATTACCAGCGGGTTTTTGATAACCTGGAGGTACAGCAGGTGCTTGGCCATGTGCATATAAAGCGTTATTGCTCTTGTACGAGAAGTTAGGATGGTTCTTCCAACCAGGATTGTAGGTATTGGCATAAGGATTTCCTTGAGCGTAATTTACCTGATCGACCGTTATTCCTGCTAAGATTTGACACTTGGTTCCAACATGACCAGGTACTCCACAAACTTCGCAGCTTGGGGTAACTGCAGCTACGGTAGCTGCAGGAGGTAAGGTCAAGCTTTCTATCTTTTGGGTAAGAGCATCTACCTTAGCATTAACTTTATCTAGGCTACTAACCTCGTACATCCCGCCTTTGGCTTGAGTCTTCTCCACAGACGTTCTTTCTCCTCCCCAGTGATAGTGGTTTTGAGCCATGTTTTCAATGAGTTGGTTAGCTTCGTCATAAGGCTTGTCCATCAGTGTACCACCTGCGGCGGCATCTATAAATAGTCTTGTGTTGTACAAGAGTCCATTATAAAACGTGTGGATTATCAGCCATTTTTCTAGTCCATGATGTGGGCACATTCGCATCATATCTTTGTAGCGCTCCCATGCATCGAATAGTGATTCAGTATCCTTCTGCCTAAATCCGTTGATTTGGGCTCTTAGTGCAGCGGTTTTGCTTGGGGGAAAGTATCGTGCTAAGAATACGATCTTCAGTCCTTCCCACGTAGTGACGGAATTTGATGGCAAGGATTGCAACCAAGCCCAAGCTCTATCTCTTAGTGAGAAAGGGAAAAGACGTAATCTAATAGCAACTTTACTAACACCATTTGCTATAACTGTGTCGACAAATTGAACGAATTTTGTAAGGTGTTCATTCGGATCCTCAGAAGGATCTCCAGAGAATTGACGTTGTTGGATAGCTGATATCAATGACGGATTTAACTCGAAATCGTTTCGGTTTATTGCTGGAGCAGCAATGCTGTTATGGGGCTCTTGTTGTGATGGAGCTGCGTACTCCTTCAGTGGACGGGTCCTTTGTTCTTCGGCCATGTCTAATTCTGGATTGGTTTCAGTTTCAGAGGAAGAATTAGAATCAGTTTCAGAATCAATCTTGATTTCTGGTTTAGGTAAGGGAATAGCGTGATTTAAACAGTAATCCCTGACTGCACGTCTTACGGAAAGAATGCATTCAGGTTCGTCCGTCGGTTTGTCAAGTGGTTCGCCTTGTGAGCGAGTCCTTGGCATACAAATCGACAAAGGGTGTCTGTTGCTTAGTCTAAACGCGCAACAGAAGAATCGTAATTAATTGACTACCAGTCCCCGGCAACGGCGCCAAAAACTTGATCGGGACTTTATAAGTCTGTCGGGATACTAACTGCAAGTATACAGTTCAGTCGTTCTAGTTTTAAAAGATTATCGAACCCACAGAGACTGTGTATCAATCGCATATGATCTAATGCTACAGTTTTGTTTAACTAAGCGATGAATATTCGATATTTGGGGGAGACAGTTTAGTTTTAAAAGTAATAGTACTAATTATACCAGTATGTGATAATAGGACTTATGGAATTCGATGAATCGCTTGGCCTATAAAGTATTTCGGTAAAAGCTAATTGTTTAAAAACCTGAGACATACACTCTCGTGTTTATGAAATAAGTCATGCTACTAAACCTAGTGGATGCACTTTAAATTTAATAACACTTTTTGAAAACAATTTGAATTTAATTAATTTATTAAAACACTCTCGTGTATTTAAAAATCAATGCTTCGTTACCACTATCTGGGTTGAACCCCAGCTCTCGCATGCAGGTTCTTGCCTTAATTAATTTCCCACTCTCGTGGCAAAATCGTGTTAATTAACCTCTCACTCTCGTGACAAGGATAGTTAAATTAATATTGGAAATTGGAAACCAGAAATTGTTTTATAAATATTTTTGGCCAAGGTATCATTGAATTCTTTCAGTTCTTACGGTCACATACCGGTATTAATAATTTAGTCATACATAATTAACTTAACAACAATAAAGTTTAGAATATAATTCATGTCAATAAACGACATATTATAGAAACTAAATAAATAATAATTGCAATATAAAAAACCTGGAATTACAGATGCTATAGTAATCTTGAGGGAATACAGTAATCCAAATCTTCGAGCTTGACTTGCAGTAGAAATTCGTATTAATTCTTGTAAGAAGAATTAACACTTAAAAATAGAAACTAAGGCTTGAATGAAAATTACAAGGAATTGAAAGCAGAATTGCAAAACAAACAAATTGGAAATAACTGTAAAAATAAAAGAAATATTTGCTCTGAGTAAAATTCTTCGACCCTTGGATTGTGCCTTGGTACTCATATATATAGCAGGAAAAATCAGCAGTTTAATTTTGAATTCTTGATGAAGTCTTCGTGGAGAAATTCTAGGAGCAGTAATAGTTGTGGCAATAAAATAGGAGATTCAGTAGAAATAGGGAGAAGTAGTCTACCCTTCACGCCCACGTCTTCAAGCCTTGCGTAACGTCCTCCTTTACGCGCGTGACGGTCGTCACAGGTGGGTGACGGTCGTCACACGCTGAAGTGGTGCCTTACGCTCGTCAGGTGTGTGTGAAGAGCGTTTGGTTATGTTGTGGGGTGTTACGCCCGTCACAGGGGCGTGACGACCGTCACCTATCCAGAAGTCCACACTTTGTATTTTTTTATTCTTTTTCTCTTTGTTTTTCGTCTAGCTTTCTTCATGTTGTCCTTTTTCATTGGTTTGAGTCGACAAGTGTTATACCTGCAAAAAGGACAAATAATCTCAGAATAATCGAGGGTTAGACGACTTAATGGAATATAAAATCGGTAAAAAGTATGTTAATTATACGATATATTTTCTCGTTATCACAAATTCCAAGTGGAAGGCTATGTTTGGATGCAAGACATTATAGGTCACTTTTGAAGAAAAATTTGAAATATTTCTAAGTATGGAAAGTCAATATTTTTTCTCCAACTTTGACTCAACACAACTTTCAGATCAAGCATCCATTTGATTCCATTCTTTTTCCATTGCAAAGCTTGTAACCTCATCTTTCTAAAGCATCAAGAATCATGCCCTAAGACCCCTTGAGTTGAAAATGCCATTGTTTTGAAATTGGTAACTTGGTACTGAATTTCTCACCAAGTCAGAATTTTGAAATCCATAATGTGGCCTCTAATCACAAGTTTTCCACGCTTTTTTTTCTCTAAACATGTTTAGTGAAGTTCTAGAATTATTTAGCACCTCAAATTTCTAGCATTGGATGAGTTTTAGTGAAAATTAGATCACACTACACTCGTGTATCAGGTTTGCACGAATTCCCTCCAAAATGCATCAGTCACTCTTCCTTTTGATCCCATTTGCTTCTTCTATAAATACATGAACTATCCCATTCATTTTCTCAAGCTTGGATAGCCAGAATTACCCTGCCAAACTTGTTCCCTAACTCAGAATTCATCAACTTCGAAATCCATTCTCAAGCCTTTTTCAATCCAATTTTTCATCAATTCACCTTCCTTGATCTTCCCTGAAGCTAACCATATAATTACATTCAAGAATCGTGCCCTATATTGCTCCATAGAAGTCTAGTTTCAGAGCTCTACAACTAAACTTCAATAGGTAGATTCCTTCATGAATTCTTCAAAACTTTGATATCATTGTGATGCTCTCATGGCCCTGGTTCTAGTCACAACACTTACTTTTTTTTACTGGAAACACGTTTTAACCATGAAATTTCAAATCCCTTTTCAAAACTTTCCTTCCAAATTTCTTGAGCTACAGTTTATATAAATTTGGCGCGAGGGTGTGGTTGTCTTCGTCTTGAAGAGACGAAGTGAATGGCATATGTCTGAGCTTCTGATTTTACAGTTTGAGAGACCTGCAATTCACGTTGGCTGGAGGTTAAAGATGACCAACGTGTCATCTTCCAACCAATGATGGCACATCACTTGTTATTTTTGAATTGTGATTTAATAATTGATTCAGTGCTTTATTCACTAATGACCATGATATGCACAACACGTCAGATCCCTTGGATTTGATTACTAACGCGTTTTGACTCTCATCCAATGGTCCACATATTTTTTACTTTGATTTTATTTTCTGATTTTTTATATTTAATTGTTTTAAACTTCAAAAATTATGAAAAATATTTTTGATTATTCTCTTTCTGATTTTTATTTTTTTCACAGTTTAATTTTGTGTTTTGGTATATTTTATAAATTTACACTTTATTTGATTTGTTTTAAATGTTTCAAAATACTTTAATGCATTTTTAAATTCTGAAAAATTATGGAATGATCCAATGACATTGTGACAAATATTGACGACCTTATTTTATTTTTGTTTCTGACTTTGATATTTTTTATCATTTTTGTTTTATTTTACCCCTTTCTTTTAATTTTAAAAATAGTTTCTTATTTTAAAAAATTACCAAAAAATTTATAAAATCATTTGAGTCCTTTTCTGATTTTCCTATAGTCTTACTTTTCATTTCTTGATTAATTTGAACATAGTTGATATTTTTTCTTTTATTTCTATTTTAAAAACATTTTAAATTTTTTTTTAATGTATATTTTAAATGCAATATTATTTTGTGACTATTTTCTGGCTGATCTTGGGTTGAATTTTTTATTATGAACTTTGTTAAGATCATTGGATCCATGGTGTTGAGTTTAACTCCATAAAAATGGATGAATGATTTTAATAATAGTTTAATTAAAATTTAACTCAAAAGTGATTTGTATATTCTTTCCCACCCATCTTCATCTCATCCCCTTCTTATTTCACTAAATGTTGTTGGAGCATGATCTCTATATCATGTCTCAAAACAAATGGTGCATAGATTGCTATTGACCGACCTCAAAATAGGTGCTACTTCTATATAAGTCCACTTACGATTGCTTAACATAGCGCTAAATTTTGTCCTGATTCGAATAAATGATCATTCGTGGCCCAAAATTATGTTTGCAAGCCCAAGTATGTTAATTTGATCTCTTTAATCCAAAAAACTTTGAGATTTATTGTGTGGAGGCTTTGGTTCTACCAATCCTCTAATGGATCTACAACACCTTTGGTCAACGCGGATCACTTAAACATCGTTGATCATTAAATGGTACTTTTGAGGATTCCAAATGGATGATATACTTGACAAAAATAAAATCCAACTTGTTGTGTGGAGGCTTTGGTTCTACCAATCCTCTAATGAGTTCCAAATGCAAGATTCAAGATGGTCATCCAACTAACCACTAATTATTGACAATTGATTTTATTTTCTGCTTTTACTTTATGCTTTATTTTATGCTCTTTACTTTATGCACCATTTAATTTAGCATTTACATTTCATTCTATTTTTCATCTTTGCTCACTTGAGCCCTTTTATTTTCTTGTCATTTTTATTTTGCTCACTTGAGCTTTTCTTTTCTTTTTTAAGATACCTAATAATCAACATAAACCCTAAAAATCTTTAATGATACTTGGACTATTTGGTTACTATCCTTGGCATTATGGAGCATTGGACTTTTTTGGACTTAGGATTAGAAACCTTGGCCTATGATTGGAGACCTTGTGATCTTATCTGATTATTTTGTCTGGAGCTCTTGAGGTTTACCTCAAGACATTGGGTTGTTTGTTTGTTTTGTGTGCAGGTTATTGTGATTACACCCTTTGTTTATAATCTGGAATTCACCCGTATACAGCTATTATACCCCAAAATTTTCCCTCTCATTTATCAGGACTTTCCTCACAAGACTTCTTTGACTCAAGACAAGATTAGGGTTTGGTCAGCTCAAGACATCTCACCTTGCACTGATAAGCCAAAATTAGGGTTTGAATTTTCACAAGGATTTCTGGATCACCAATGCTTCATTTGAATTTCATACATCATTTTGGACCACTAAGATTGCTCATGATAAGTTTCAAGCCTTGAACCACATTTTTGATCAGTCAATTGGACAGTTGACCTAAAAATCAGCTGTATTGGGGAAAAAGTCAACCATGGCCAATTTACAGTCAAACTTCATAATTTTTGATCCACGTCAATATTTTAGACTCATATGTACCATTTGATCAAGTTTGGATTACAACTCCTCAAGAAATTTGATCAAATCATCAAAAGGGCAAAATGGTCAAAATTAGGGTTTTGACTGAGGAAGGGAAATTTCTGATTTTTAACCTAGCAATTGACAAATTGAGTTCAAGCATGATTTCAAGGATTCAATGGCATCATCTTGACTTAATTACGTGGTTCAAAACATCTCAAGTTCATTGGATTGACAGATGAAATTTGCAGTCAACTGATCAAAAGACAACTGTACCTAAAGATGCTTGGATCTCAAGTTATGAATTTGTGAATACATGGCCATGAACTTCTTAACTTAGTGAAATTTTTACCCTAATATAGGCAGGTTTTGGACCCAACTTCATGGCAAGTTTTCACCTAGTTCCAAGAGGTATCTCAAAATTCATTTCAAATATGTATTATAGAGCATATTGCAAGCTTTCTAAAATGTCCAAGAACTCTCCAAGATCATTTTTGAGTAGAGATAATCGAAGAGAGGAAGTTGGCATTTTCTCACTTTTTGTTCAAGCCATTTCCATGAAGAACCAAGTTGCAAACCAAACCTATGATGGCTATTTCTTGCTTTACAGGTCCTAAACTTGCTACACACTCCTTAATTAAATGCATACTCAGTTGATAAAGCCATTATCCTTGCTTTTGAACTTTTACACAAGTTGTATTTCCATTTTGGGCAAAAAGGCTCCATTGCCATTTTCATAAAGAAGCACTTTTCCAAACTTGTCAACTTGGAGCTTTGAACATGTCCCCTTGATACAAGCAAGCCACACAGATCTCAAGCAACTTGTACAAACTCATACCAACCCTAAAGAAAGTTGGTACAAGCATGTGGGTTTGGTCTTGTCAACTTGCTTCAAGTACAATAAAAGTTACAAAAAAGGCTAAGGCTTGCACAACTAGTAGAGAGCTGACTTTGGATCACTTCTATACTAATATGCAAATAATGTATAAGACATTGAACACCAAGCAAAGGCCTGAAACTCTCTAGAACTGAAAACACGAGAAAATTGCCCAAGCATACAGTTTCTGCATAAACTCATCCAACTCTCATTTGGCTCGTGCGTTTTGGTTTTAACTTATCCAAACATCTTACATATTAGATATCAAACACATCCAAGCCATCATCTCTGTTCTGTAACTTTTGTTTCACTACCTGCCATTGTTAACTTTGAAGCTTGCAGTTGGACTTGGTAAGGGAGTTCCAGCTATCTTCAGAGTAAGATAAGAGTTGGAATAGGTTCAGGGAAGCTCAAGGAAGCTCAAGCAATCATCAGGCCTCCTTTAAAGTCCCTACATTTCCATACACGATTCCAGCTGAAGGAGGTATTTTTTCAAACTCCATTTCCTTATGCAGGCAACCTCAAGCCACGATTTGTGAATAAAAAATGTAGCTCTCATCATAACGAAGTTGTACATATCATTACTTTGCATTTATATTACTTGTGCTAAGAGAATTTGGAGTTTGAAATCTCTGAAAATTTTAGGTCACGATTTAGGGATTTCAAAATTCTCTTTGATCTTTGATAGTTAGGTTACATAATTTATATGGTTGGAATCGTGAGCTCAAATGCCATATTTTTCATGTTATAAGTTTTCATTTTTATGCAAGCATGAGGAAGATACAGGTTAAGCTGGCTATGACGTGAGGAAGAGAACGAAGGACAGGGACAAAGTCGTTTGGGCTTTTTGTTGCTTTGGCCTTTTTTGTTCTTGCTAAACACCACCACTGATCTGCTAATACACCTCCTTTGCTAACTCTTTCATATTTTCACATTTTTTTCATTTTTATATTTAATACATTTATTTATTTTTCTTAATGATATAAAATCCTAAAAAATGATTTATTTATTTTCACACTTTTATTTTTTTTAATTATTTCTCACATAAAAAAAATAGTTTATTTTTGATAAATACAATTGATTTTCTTAATAAACTTATAAATAATTAAATATACTTAATATTTTTTATTTTACATTTTTATACTTACAAATACCAATTTTTGCAAATATTTAATTTTTAGTATTTATATACAATGTTATTTATTATTTTTTATACAAAAAATACACAATAATAATATAGAAACTTTATTTTCTTTTAAATGAAAATTAGGGTTTAATCCCTTTCAAAAAGAATTAAATATTTTTTCCTTTTTTTTAGGTTTAAATTAAATATTTCTTTTACACAAAAACAAAAAAGACATAAAACATTTTTTATTACATGTACATTGCATTACATTTTAAATATTTGTATTATATTTATTTAATTCGCGCAAGTTCGATTTGGTTGTAATAATATATTTAGCTTTATATTTGTGCAAATCCCCATTCAAACTTGTATTCCCCCCTCCCATAAACTTGTTGTAATAGCTTAGTATATTTACATTACGCAATTTATTGCTTTCATATGCCATGATTAGTAAATTAGGGTTTGTATGACAAGAACGAAGCAAAACAAATAGCAAACCCTAAATGCAAGATCAAAAGCATGAAAGTGATACACTTTGCACACAAGCACCCTTAGGGTTTCTCCCACTTGGTTGCCTAAAATAAAATGGCCATGTTACGCATGCGAAGTATATTGGCAAAACAAAACAAATATAAGATCATAGCCCCTCGATGACGCTATTCCAAAGTTGCCTAAACAAAATGATCTTGGTCCCTAAAAAATGCTAAGATACTTTGCAACATTGCAATCATAGTTATACGATGACCCACGCCCATCCCGTTTACATCCAAATATAGGGTTGCTTACCAAATTAATGGTAAGTCAACAATGTCAAAGGAATAGAAAATGCATGAGAAAGACATTTGAGTAGGTAGATAGCTTCTAAGTTACTTTCACCATTTCAAATAATCCTTGCTATTTTAAAAAAAAACACATACATTTCAAAAACATCTTACAAATATTGAAAACATTTTCAAAAGACAAAAATCTTTGTATACATTCTTATGAACAAGAATCATTACAAAGATTGCCTAAATGAATGGCCTATTTTACAAAATACTTTCAAAACCACATCAAACACCATTTCAAACAAACCAAAGCAAGTGATCTAAGAAAGTAACTAAGAGCCCATGGAAAACCATGGATGAAAAGGGTGCTAGCACCTTCCCTTTTCATAATCTACCCCTTGAACTCAAGAAAACATCTCAAAGGTCTTTCCTGTGCTTTTTCACCTTTCCTTTTTTGGATAAAAGGAAAGTCGGTGGCGACTCTTGCTAACCGCAACATTTGCGACAAAACACAAAACCTCAAGTCAGTTCTCCCACCGCATCACAGAACTGGCGACTCTGCTGGGGACTATTATAAAAGTGGGGTTACCTTAGGGTTTAGATCACACTTATTTGCTTAACTTGTTTAACTTGTTTGCTTTACAATTATGGTTCTTTGTTTGGGTTTAAATCCTCCACCCGGATTTGGGAAACATTATAGGTAAATAGAAATACGTTGTGGAAACTATGCGCGGTATATCGACATGGCCTAAGCAATAACTATGTTAGTGTGACATATTTGTGGGTATCGGTAGCCTTTGAGTTAATCAAAGAGAATACAGGGCCGCTGAGTGATGTCATGAAGCACTAATGAACTTCTAGAACCCTTTACTTGACCAACTTAGCCTTTTAGGATGTAGTGAGATGACCGGCTTTGGTGAAGTCTGAAGTTGGTAGATACTCGATACTACACTCATTAAGGGTTGTTTTCTTAGGATATTTCGGTCGCCATTAAAGAAGCTTGAGCTGAAACAATGACCAAGGAAACAATCCAGTAATATTGAGCTCCTTAGAACCCGGTTACTATTACTAGGACAGGTTGAGCCAACTAAAACTTCAAGAGTGTACTTACCTATGAAACCCCATGCAAGCCTAAACTAAGAACTTGCTTGATTTGTTTGCATATGCATGCTTGTACATAAACATCATGGATATCATGAACATCATATGCATTTACTAACCATTTCAAGGATTTTGGAGATTCATCTTTGTTCTTGTTTTGTAGGTTATGGATTCACTTCGCAGGAAAACTATCCAAATCAACCTTGTAAGAATTCCTCCACAACTCAAGGAGCTAGCTTCAAGGATCCCTGAGAACTCTCCATTCACCGAGAGACATGTTCGTCTACTCAACTTGGTCACTTCCAACACAGAGGAGGATATGATGAAGGTTCTCTTCCAGTTCTTTGACCATGTGCATCATTGCTTCACATTTCCCGACTATCAACTTGTGCCCACTTTGGAATAATTCTCTCAACTCTTGAGGATCCCTATTCTCAATCAACTACCCTTAAACGGTACGGAAAGATATCCAAAGCCAGAAGAGATTGCTCAAGCCCTGCACTTGCACTCATCTGATGTCACAACTCATTGGGAAACTAGAAGTGGTGTCAAAGGCTTCTTGGCAAAGTTTCTATTTGAGAAGGCCCAAAGCTGCTGGAATCCCCTATACTTGCAAGCTTTTGAGGAGATTGTAGCTCTTCTCATCTATGGGATAGTCTTGTTCCCTAATCCTGACCAACTCATAGATGTGAGCGCTGTCAAAATCTTCATGTCTCGCAACCCGGTACCTACATTGCTTGGGGATATCCTACACTCTTTTCACACTCGTACAATGAGGAAAATAGGTGTTCTTATGTGTTTCACTCCTCTCCTGGCAAGATGGTTTATTTCTCATCTTCCCCAATCAGTCTTAAAGAATGAGCAAGGTTTGAGGTGGTCACAAAGGTTAATGACACTCAAACATTCGGATATTCATTGGTGCTCTCGATCCAAAGAGAATGTTATCATTGTTGACCATTGTGGGGAATTCCCTAATGTCCCTCTACTTGGAATTAGGGGAGGCATCACCTACAACCCATGCTTAGCTCTAAGGCAGTTTGGTTATGCCCGAAGGGATGGCCCACATGATATGCTGATTCAAGGCCTGGTATTCGACTACGACAACGACGATCAAGGACTTCGCCAGAGATTCATCCGAGCTTGGAGAATGCTAAACAAGGTGGATAGCAAGACTTTGGGAAACAAGAATTCCATCCCTCTTGAGCCTTACCTTAAGTGGGTACGGACCCGCGCTCAAAGTCTTATGATGCCTTATCCTTCCATTCTCCCAGTGATTATTGAGCCTGTTAAGGAGGGAGAAGTTCCAAACACTATCCTACATCCTGACATGCCTACATCACTCGAAGACCTACAAAGGGATTAGATACAGCTCAAAGGAGAGCGTGATGCTTTCTAAGCCCAATTCTACACAAGCAAGAAGAAGGTTTTGGAACTCACTCAGCTACTTCATGAGGAGCAGACTCTAAATACCTACATTGCACCAAAGAGGATGCGCAATGTCTTTTTACCTTAGAATTTTGTATTATTTTTCCCAAGGGGCATTGATGTACTCAAATTCTATCTTATTAATATAACGTGTGTTTCTTTTTGTTTTAAAACAAATTTGAATTTTTAAATCCTTGAAAGCATTGCATGAATACATATCATTCATCATAAACATAAACAGGTCTTTGCAACAAGTTTCCTCATCTTACTACTGTTTATTTCAGTAAGATGGATCTCGAACAGACGGTCAAAGATCTTCAATCTCATAACACACAATTTTAACAGTTACTCATGACCTTAGCCAAGGGGAAAGAGGAGCTGAAGACCCTGCTAGAAAAAGAGAAATAGAAAAAGAAGAAGAAGCCAGCTGGTGTGGTAATCATGGGCAGAAGATTTCAGGGACAAGCTAGAAGGACCTTAGATTTTCCAACAACATCTGATGAAGGGGAAAGAAAAGGAAAAGAAATGGCAGTTCTGTCAGACTCTGAAGAAGAGGAGGAAGAGGAGGACTACTCTGAACAACAATACCCTCTGGCTGATGATAAGTACAAACACCTTGAAGAGCGTTTAAGCGCTATGGAAATCCAGAGAGTACCGGGTCTAGATTTTGAAGAGTTGGGTTTAGTGTCAGGAATTGTGATCCCGACAAAGTTTAAAGTGCCTTTATTTTCCAAGTATGATGGAGTGTCTTGTCCTAAAATGCACCTCCGATCATATGTCAGAAAGATTCAGCCGCACTCTGCCGACAAAGACTTGTGGGTCCACTTTTTCCAAGACAGTTTATCAGGAATGCAACTTGATTGGTTCTACCAGTTGGAAAGGGCCGACGTCCATAATTGGGAATACTTGGCCGCAGCTTTCTATAGACAATACCAGTACAACGCCGATTTGGCGCCTACCCGTACTCAACTTCAGAGTATGGCTATGGTTTCCAATGAGGGCTTCAAAGATTACGCGCAAAAGTGGAGAGATCTAGCCGGAAGAGTGCAACCCCCTCTGTCTGAAAGGGAGTTGGTGGACATGTTCTTGGGAACTCTATCAGGACCTTTCTTCAATCATCTGATTGGGAGTTCCTCTGCAGGGTTTACTGAATTGATTTTAACTGGCGAGAGGGTGGAGGCTGGTATAAGAAGTGGAAAGATTCAGAAAGATTCGTCTGCATCTACAGCTGTGAAAAAACCTTTCACTGGGAGGAAGGAAGTATCTGCTGTTTATTCAGAGGAATCAGGGAAGAACTGAACACCGGCCAACGGTGGGGGATATTATGATCCCAAAGCCTGCATCTGATCAACCGAGAAATAACTAGCCAAGGGTGGAAAGGCCAGTCCGGCAATTCACCAGGATTAACATGACTCTAGCCCAGGTTCTACCACATCTTCTGAAATTGAATCTGGCAACTTTAAAAGAGGCCCCAAAGAATCCCAATACTACGTCTCCTCACTACCATCCAAATGCTAGATGCGCATACCATTCTGAAAGTCCAGGGCACGACACTAACAACTGTTGGGCTCTGAAGAACAAAATTCAAGACCTAATAGATGCGAAGGATGTTGAGTTTGATGCGCCTGAGAAACCAAATTTTATTTCCGCTCCGATGCCTAGGCATGGTCACAATGGCAACGCTATTGAAGAAGATTTGTTTGTCGCTACCGTGGATGAACTGTTGACTCTGTTCCCGATCATTAAGTTGAATTTGTTGAAAGCTGGTATATTCCCAGGTTGTGACAAAGACTGCCATGTTTGCCTATCCCCATCATTTGACTGTCCTCTGTTGAAAAAAAGTATCCAACGACTGATTGATAACCAAGAAATTCTGTTTGAGAATGCTCCTATTTCACCCGTCCCAGTTAAAGAAGTTTCAATCATAACCATCTCCGCCAATCCTCCCAGGGTCCCTAAAAGACCCGTTAGGATTACATCTGCTCCAAAGACTACTCCACTTAAGATTACAATGCCCGGGCCGGTCCCGTACAAATCAGATAAAACAATACCATAGAATTACGGTGGAGAAATCTACTACCATGGTATTAAACAAGATGAACTGATTTCCAAAGAAGAGAGCTCCGAAGAGGACAATTCCGACATTAGCAATATTGCCGGAACTAGCAAGATTACCCGTAGTGGTAGAATCTTCTCTCCAGAGGTTGCCCCTTCAAAGTCAGTCTTTGGACCCGTGGTCGTTCCGAAGGTTACCTCTGTACCAGTAATCATACCTGCAAGTGCACCTACCGACAAAGACGACGCGACCCCTGTTGTTATCCCTACCAATACTCCCACTACTGAGGATAAAGGAAAAAGCATTCAAGAGGAGCCTGTCCAGACGAAGGCTCAATCACTAGCTATTCCTGAAACATCCAAGAAGGAGATGGAAGAAATCCTGAGGATAATAAAGAAGAGTGATTATGAAGTGGTTGAACAGTTGGGGAAAACCCCTTCCAAGATCTCTATGCTAGCTCTGCTGCTGTGCTTCGAAGCACATGCGAAAGCTCTGGTAAAATTTCTGAAGACAACTCATGAGCCACAAGAGACGTCTGCTGACCAATTCCAAGAGTGTGTGACCAGTTTGACAACTGATAACGGCCTGTGCTTCTCTGGTGCTGATTTGACACCCAAAGGGAGAAAGCACAACGAGGCATTACATGTCTCTGTGGAGTGTAGAGGAATGACTCTGGCCCATGTCTTGGTAGACACGGGTTCGTCTTTGAACGTCTTGCCGAAGAAAGCGCTTGATATATTGGATTGCGAAGGGCTGACATTAAAACCCAGTAACATAGTTATGAGAGAATTTGATGGTTCGAAAAGGATGGTCCACGGGGAGGTGGACATCCCAATAAAGGTGGGAACCCAGATTTTCAACTCAACCTTCTATGTGATGGACATCCGTCCTTCTTATTCCTGTCTGTTAGGAAGCCCCTGGATCCATAATGCCGGTGCTGTCACTTCTATGCTACACCAGATGCTGAAGTACCCGGTCCAAGGAAAGATCATAATTGTCCATGGAGAGGAGGAGTACATGATTTGTCATCTGAATTCTTTCCGATATGTGGAGTTGGATGGCGAGTTCATTGAAACCCCTTTCCAACATTTTGAAGAAGTCTCTCAAGAAGTAGTGGCGACCAAGGCGGTATCCTCGATTCCTAAGATCACAAGACCTCCACTTCGGATGTTATCTCTAAAGGACGCAAAGGCATTAGTGGAAGAGGGTGGATGCACCATCTAGGGGCAGCTTCCAGACATTATGTACAAATCAGACAAGTTTGGCTTGGGGTTTACTTCAACTGCTCAGAAGGCTGTGCGTCGTGCCTGTGCTGGGGGGCCACCTGTGAAGATTAGCAACCAAGGGGTCAATGCAGTAGAAGACAATGAAGAGGATGACAGCTTGGAAGATTGGATATTTCCTACTGTCAACAGAGGACTTCACAACTGGGAAGCCAGAGACTTTGTCCCAATAACCTTCATCTCTCAGTAATTTATCTTTTACATTTCTGTTGGACCTGTAATATTCACCAACAATTCGCACTTTAAAAACCTTGTGTCTTACCCGAGGCACAGTGGTCCATTTGTAAGGGTTTTTATTTCATCTTCATATGACATTCAATGAATCATGGACGCTTTTTCATATATAAACCTTTTGTGCGCATTGTCTTTCTTTTACATTTTATTGTTTAAAGATGGCTATACCCTTACACACACCCACACTCACAAATGCAGGTACCCCTCCATTCTGGATCCCATGGGTAACGATACTGCTTTAGCCTTCAGTGACTCTGAAGATCTGATCTACCAAGCCGAATACGAAGGTGAGGAAGATTGTGAGGTGCCAGGGGAATTGGCCAGACTACTACAACAAGAGGAAAGAGCTATTCAGCCTCATAAGGAGTCGTTGGATACAATCAATTTGGGTACTGAGGAAGATAGAAAGGAAATCAAAGTGGGTGACAATCTAGAGCCGAGTGTCAAGGAGCGCTTAATTCAGATGTTGCATGATTATGTTGAGATCTTTTCCTGGTCATACGAAGACATGTCGGGACTCGATGCAGACGCTGTGGTACACCGTCTACCCACAAGAGAAGACTGTCCACCAGTGAAACAAAAATTCCACCGCATGAGACCTGACATATCAGAGAAGATCAAAGCGGAAGTCATGAAACAATTCAATGCTGGATTTCTGGCTGTTACTTCCTATCCTCAATGGGTTGCCAACATTGTTCCCGTGCCTAAAAAGGACGACAAAGTAAGAATGTGCATGGATTATAGAGATTTAAATAGGGCCAACCCTAAAGATGATTTTCCACTTCCACACATTGACATCATGGTTGATAATACGGCCCAGCACAAAGTATTTTCTTTCATGGATGGATTCTCAGGCTATAACCAGATCAAAATGGCACCTGAGGATATGGAGAAAACTACATTTGTCACACAGTGGGGAACGTTCTGCTACAAAGTGATGTCGTTCGGACTGAAGAATGCTGGGGCAACCTATCAACACGCCATGGTAGCTTTGTTTCATGATATGATACATCATGAGATAGAGGTCTACGTAGATGACATGATAGCCCGATCGCAAACTGAAGAGGAACACCTTGATCACTTGTAAAAGTTGTTTGTAAGGTTGAAAGAGTACAAACTAAGGTTGAATCCAAACAAGTGCACATTCGGAGTCCGGTAAACTCTTAGGTTTCATTGTCAGCAACAAAGGCATCGAGGTTGATCCTGCCAAAGTCAAAGCGATACAAGAAATGCCTGCTCCTCGTACTGAGAAGGAAGTCAGAGGATTCTTGGGACGCCTGAACTATATTGCCATATTCATTTCTCACCTAACATCTACTTGTGAACCATCTTCAAACTATTGAAGAAAGATCAAGTAGTCATATGGAATGATGAATGTCAGTTTGCTTTCGATAAAATCAAAGAATATTTACAAGAGCCTCCTGTCTTGATGCCGCCAGTCGAGGGAAGACCACTAATCATGTATCTGACCGTTTTAGAGAACTCAATGGGGTGGGTATTAGGGCAGCATGACGAGTCTAGCCGAAAAGAGCACGCTATTTACTACCTGAGAAAAAAGTTTACCGATTGTGAAACTAGATATTCACTGCTCGAGAAAACTTGATGCGCTCTGGTATGGGCTGCTCGCCGACTAAGACAATACATGTTGACTCATACCACTTTGCTGATATCTAAGATGGATCCGATAAAGTACATCTTTGAGAAGCCTGCTCTGTCTGGGAGGATAGCTAGATGGCAGATGATCCCAACAGAATATGACATATAATACACTACCCAGAAAGCTATAAAAGGCAGTGTGCTAGCTGATCATCTGGCTCATCAAGCTGTAGAGGATTATCAGTCCATGAAGTTTGAATTCCCGGACGAAGACATCATGACATTAGACAACTGTAAAGAAATCAAACCATATGATGGACATGAACAAGGATCCCGATGGACCCTGTTCTTTGATGGGGCATCCAATGCACTTGGTAATGGTATCGGCGCTGTACTCATATCTCCGGAAGGGTGCCATACTCCCTTTACTGCCAAACTTTGCTTCAACTGTACGAACAACATGGCAGAATACGAAGCATGCATATTTAGTCTCAAGGTTGCCATAGACTTGGGAATCAAATCTTTAGATGTGTTCGGAGATTCAGCTTTGGTCATCAGTCAGATCAAAGGAGAGTGGGACACTAAGCACCCAAACCTTATCCCTTACAAAGAACATGTTTTGACATTGCTACCACATTTTGAGCAAATTACCTTCGAGCATTTCTCGCGAGAAGAAAATCAGCTAGCAGATGCTCTAGCCATAATGTCATCTATGTTTAAACTTAATTGGGATAACGAGGCTCCCTAGATCACTATTGAGCGAATGGACGAACCAGCACACTGTCACGAGATTAATATTGAAGAAGTAGTGGACCAACCTTGGTTTCATGAAGTCAAAAGGTATCTCGAGGATCAGGAATATCCAGAAGGATCTTCAATCAATGATAAAAAGTTCCTAAGGAGATTCTCCGCTAAGTTCTTCCTAAGTAATGGCACCCTGTACAAACGTAATCATGATTCTATTATGCTTCGTTGTGTGGATAAGATTGAAGCTGAAAAGATTATGGCTGAATTGCATGAAGGTACCTTTGGCACTCACTCTAGTGGGCATACGATGGCGAAGAAAATTCTACGGGCAGACTATTATTGGTCTACTATGGAATCAGACTGCTATCAACACTCTCGGACCTGCCATAAGTGTCAAATTTATGCAGACAAGGTGCACGTGCCTCTGGTTCCTCTAAATGTCTTAACAGCTCCTTGGCCCTTCTCTATGTGGGGAATCGATATGATAGGGGAGATCAAGCCTACATCCTCCAATGTACACCGCTTTATTCTAGTGGCCATCGACTATTTCATAAAGTGGGTCAAAGCGGATTCCTTCGCATCCGTTACTAAGAATGTTGTTGCCCGATTCATCAAGCAGAATCTTATTTGCCGGTACGGTATCCCAGAAAGGATCATCACTGATAACGGTACAAACCTTAACAATACTATGATCACCGCCTTGTGCGAGCAGTTCAAGATTCAACATCACAATTCATCCCCCTATCGTCCAAAGATGAATGGTGTGGTCGAAGCTGCTAATAAAAACATTAAAAAGATCATACAGAAAATGACAGTCACCTACAAGGACTGGCATGAGATGCTACCATTTACTCTCCACGGATACCGTACCATGGCTCGCACATCAACTGTGGCAACACCCTATTCTTTGGTTTATGGCATGGAGGCTGTCTTGCCTATCGAGGTTCAGATCCCCTCTTTGAGAATTATGAAGGATGCAGGTTTGAATGAGGATGATTGGATCCAGAATTAACTTGATCAATTGAACTTAATCGACGAAAAGAGACTCACTGCTGTTTGCCATGGTCAGATGTATCAAAAACGGATGATCAAGGCTTTCAACAAGAAGGTCAGACGCCAAGTATATCAAGTTGGAGATCTGGTGATCAAATGCATTATCTTACCACAAAGTGATCCCAGGGGCAAATGGACTCCTACCAATGAAGGACCATTTGTAATCAAGAACATCTTTTCTGGTGGGGCAATGATCTTAACCACCATGGATGGTGACGACTTGCCACACCCTACAAACGCATACATAGTCAAAAGATACTACGCATAAGAGACCCACTAGGTTGACACATCAAGGAAAAACAAGGGCATCCCGGCGAACCAAAAGGTTCGGGCAAAAATTAGGGATAAAATAAGAAAATTTGTACACCCGACAAGTTGAAAACCCGAAAGGGCGACTTAGGCAAAAAAGGGTTTCCCAGTGGACTGAAAACCCGAAAGGGCGGTCCAGGAAAAAATTAGGGAATTAAAAGTGTATGACTATATCTCGTCGGATTACTTTGAGGACAACTTCAATCTCTTCATTGACAAAATCTGAGCTTCTGATCAATTCAACCATCTTCAGACGAAGCAATGGATAGACACGACATTCAGAGATACAGAGGCTATAGCAGAATGGGAACCCCATGGGATTATCACACATAGCTATCTTTTCTTTGTATAAATTTTTCTTATTTTCATGACACCATCCTCTTACTAGGATGTCTGTCTCCTTTGTACAAAATACTTATTCAAAGTGAATACAAAGATATCTATTTAAAGTACAAAAAACTATGTCCTTTTCTTTTTACACTTGTGTTTTATTTGCAAAAATGTCCAATGATTCATTAATGAACATATGCATTTGAACATAATTACTGTTTACAAATAAACAAAATGGAAAAGAACAATTACTAACAAGTTGAAAGAATAGGAAAATGTCTTTTAAGCTATTCCATGAACAATCCCTAAAGTACGTCATTAAGATCCCCAGCGGAGCTGAAACTTCAAACTATTAATCTCTGGTGGAAACCATCCGGTTTCTCCAAGTTCCCCAGCAGGTTATCTTGAAGCCTGAAAATCAACCGGATAACGGCTAACTTCTGTTTCTCCCTAACCTAGGATAATTCCCCAGTAGAGTGGCAGGTGACCGAAACTCTTGAACTTTTTCCAAATAGGAATAAGCTTTTTCCCACAGAGTTTTCATTGTTCCCCAATAGAACGAGGATTCCTAGGATAATTCCCCAGTAGAAGTCATCAAAATTCTCTAGATTCCCCAAGCAGATTCCTCTAGCAGTATATGGCATTGCTCACAAAAGAATTTTTGTTAATTACTCCAACTTCAAGACATGAAGAATCCACATATCCTCAGCAGCAGTCAAGGATTATTTTCCTCAGCAATACATCAAATTAGCTTACATGCGCATACATTACATCCACATATCATAAACATTGATAAAACACATATATTGCATCATACATTTCATACAACATAATTCTATGTTCCAGCTAACATTTTACCCTTTTCAGGATAAGATTTAACAGCTACCGTTAAACAATGTGCAATCATGATACAATACATATACGCATACAGACACGGAAGCCATTCTGTTGCTCATTCAGATTCAACCTTTTGATACAGTTCAAATACGCTCCATATACGAATGACATTCTGATGCTCATTCAGTTTTCAAATTCAGATACAGTTCAGATACGCTCCAGACACGGATGCCATCCTGAAACTCATTCAGATTTCCAAAAGTTTGGATACGCTCCAGACACGGATGCTATTCTGTTTCTCATTCAGATTCAACCTTTTGATACAGTTCAGATACGCTCCAGATACGGATGACATTATGGTACTCATTCAGTTTTCAAATTCAGATACAGTTTAGATATGCATCCAGACACGGAAGCCATTTTGTTGCTCATTCAGATTCAACCTTTTGATACAGTTCAGATACGCTCCAGATACGGATGACATTCTGATACTCATTCAGTTTTCAAATTCAGATACAGTTCAGATACGCTCCAGACACGGATGCCATCCTGATACTCATTCAGATTTCCAAAAGTTCGGATACGCTCCAGACATGGATGATATTCTATTGCTCATTCAGATTTCAAGTTTTAGATACAACTCAGATACGTTCCAGACGCGGACACCATTCTGATACTTATTCTTCTAACTTACAACTTACAATGCAACAAACATTCCTGGGTGGCATCTACAAGCCCATCCCCAACAAGATTCTATCACCTCTCCAAATGGCATCTTTAAGCCCATTCCCTCAACTACACTTTGTCGAGTGCAAATTTACGGGCACTCTAGTGTCCAATCATGTTTTACCTTCGAGTCACGAACGACAAAGCTCGTCAATCTAACTCTTCAGGTTCAAGAAGATTGAACAGAGGAAGCTGTTGTACCCAAAAATTTTCCCTCTCATTTATCAGGACTTTCCTCACAAGACTTCTTTGACTTAAGACAAGATTAGGGTTTGGTCAGCTCAAGACATCTCACCTTGCACTGATAAGCCAAAATTAGGGTTTGAATTTGCACAAGTATTTTTGGATCACCAATGCTTGATTTGACTTTCATACATCATTTTGGACCCCTAAGATTGCTCATGATAAGTTTCAAGCCTTGAACCACATTTTTGATCAATTATTGGACAGTTGACCTAAAAATCAGCTGTATTGGGGAAAAAGTCAACCATGGCCAATTTACAGTCAAACTTCATAATTTTTTATCCACATCAACATTTTAGACTCATATGTACCATTTGATCAAGTTTGGATTACAACTCCTCAAGAAATTTGATCAAATCATCAAAAGGGCAAAATGGTCAAAATTAGGGTTTTGATTGAGGAAGGGCAATTTCTGATTTTTAACCTAGCAATTGACCAATTGAGTTCAAGCATGATTTCAAGGATTTAATGGTATCATCTTGACTTAATTACATGGTTCAAAACATCTCAAGTTCATTGGATTGATAGATGAAATTTGCAGTCAACTGATCAAAAGTCAACTGTACACTGAAAAGTCAAACTTTGACTTTTTGGTCAAAATCAAGTGGCAAGGGTCATAATTCATCAAGATATGTCAAAATGTGAAACTTTTTCACCAAGAAAACCAAATTTGAAAATTAGGGTTTTGAATTTGAAAGTTTTCATAACTTAGAATTTTTCTAAGTATAAAAATTTTCTTTTTTTTTCTCAACTTTGCACCACTTTTTCACCATGATGAATTTTGATTCAAGGAAAGTCCCCAACATGAAATTTTTAGACCTCCATTAAATCTACAACTTTTCTTCACAAACTTTTCTGTAAAGATGCTTGGATCTCAAGTTATGAATTTGTGAATACATGGCCATGAACTTCTTAACTTAGTGAATTTTTTACCCTAATATAGGCAGGTTTTGGACCCAACTTCATGGAAAGTTTTCACCTAGTTCCAAGAGGTATATAAAAATTCATTTCAAATATGGATTATATATCATATTGCAAGCTTTCTAAAATGTCCAAGAACTCTCCAAGATCATTTTTGAGTAGAGAGAATCGAAGAGAGGAAGTTGGCATTTTCTCACTTTTTGTTCAAGCCATTTCCATGAAGAACCAAGTTGCAAACCAAACCTATGCTGGCTATTTCTTGCTTTAAAGGACCTAAACTTGCTACACACTCCTTAATTAAATGCATACTCAGTTGATAAAGCCATTATCCTTGCTTTTGAACTTTTACATAAGTTGTATTTCCATTTTGGGCAAAAAGGCTCCATTGCCATTTTCATAAAGAAGCACTTTTGCAAACTTGTCAACTTGGAGATTTGAACCTGTCCCCTTGATACAAGCAAGCCACACAGGTCTCAAGCAACTTGTACAAACTCATACCAACCCTTAAGCAAGCTGGTACAAGCATGTGGGTTTGGTCTTGTCAACTTGCTTCAAGTACAAGAAAAGTTGCAAAAAAGGCTAAGGCTTGCACAACTAGTAGAGAGTTGACTTTGGATCACTTCTATACTAATATGAAAACAATGTACAAGACATTGAACACCAAGCAAAGGCCTAAAACTCTCTAGAACTGAAAAACACCAGAAAACTACCTAAGCATACAGTTTCTGCATAAACTCATCCAACTCACATTTGGCTCATGCGTTTTGTGTTTAACTCATCCAAACATCTTACATATTAGATATCAAACACATCCAAGCCATCATCCATGTTTTGTAACCTCTGTTTCTACTTGCCATTGTTAACTTTGAAGCTTGCAGTTGGACTTGGTCAGGGAGTTCCAGCCATCTTCAGAGCAAGATAAGAGTTGGAATAGGTTCAGGGAAGCTCAAGGAAGCTCAAGCAATCATCAGGCCTCCTTTAAAGTCCCTACATTGCCATACACGATTCCAGATGAAGGAGGTATTTTTTCAAACTCTATCTCCTTATGCAGGCATCCTCAAGCCACGATATGTGAATAAAAAATGTAGCTCTCATCATAATGAAGCTGTACATATCATTACTTTGCATTTATATTACTTATGCTAAGAGAATTTGGAGTTTCAAATCTCTAAAAATTTGAGGTCATGATTTAGGGATTTCAAAATTATCTTTGACCTTTGATAGTTAGGTTACGTAATTTATATGGTTGTAATCGTGAGCTCAAATGCCACATTTTTAATGTTATAAGTTTTCATTTTTATGCAAGCATGAGGAAGATACAGGTTAAGATGGCTATGGCATGAGGAAGAGAACGAAGGACATGGATGAAGTCTTTTGGGCTTTTTGTTGCTTGGGCCTTTTTTGTTCTTGCTAAACACCACCACTGATCTGCTATTACACCTCATTCGCTAACTCTTTCATATTTTCACATTTTTTTCATTTTTATATTTAATACATTTATTTATTTTTCTTAATGATATAAAACCCTAAAAAATGATTTATTTATTTTCACACTTTTATTTTATTTTATTTATTATTTCTCACATAAAAAAATAGTTTATTTTTGATAAATACAATTGATTTTCTTAATAAACTTATAAATAATTAAATATACTTAATATTTTTTATTTTACATTTTTATACTTACAAATACCAATTTTTGCACATATTTAATTTTTAATATTTATATACAATGTTATTTATTATTTTTTATACAAAAAATACACAAAATAATAATATAGAAACTTTATTTTCTTTTAAATGAAAATTAGGGTTTAATCCCTTTCAAAAAGAATTAATTTCTTTTCCTTTTTTTTAGGTTTAAATTAAATATTTCTTTTACACAAAAACAAAAAAGACATAAAACATTTTTTATTACATTTACATTGCATTACATTTTAAATATTTGTATTATATTTATTTATTCGCGCAAGTTCGATTTGGTTGTAATAATATATTTAGCTTTATATTTGTGCAAATCCCCATTCAAACTTGTATTCCCCCCTCCCATAAAATTGTTGTAATAGCTTAGTATATTTACATTACGTAATTTATTGCTTTCATATGCCATGATTAGTAAATTAGGGTTTGTATGACAAGAACGAAGCTAAACAAATAGCAAACCCTAAATGCAAAAGCATGAAAATGATACACTTTACACACAAGCACCCTTAGGGTTTCTCCCACTTGGTTGCCTAAAATAAAATGGCCATGTTACGCATGCGAAGTATCTTGGCAAAACAAAACAAATATAAGATCATAGCTCCTCGATGACGCTATTCCAAAGTTTCCTAAACAAAATGATCTTGGTCCCTCAAAAATGCTAAGATACTTTGCAACATTTCTATCATGGTTATACGATGACCCACGCCCGTCCCGTTTACATCCAAAGATAGGGTTGCTTACCAAATCAATGGTAAGTCAACAATTTCAAAGGAATAGAAAATGCATGAGAAAGACATTTGAGTAGGTAGATAGCTTCTAAGTTACTTGCACCATTTCAAACAATCCTTGCTATTTTCAAAAACAAACACGTACATTTCAAAAACATCTTACAAATATTGAAAACATTTTCAAAAGACAAACATCTTTGTATACATTCTTACGAATAAGAATCATTACAAAGATTGCCTAAACGAATGGCCTATTTTACAAAATACTTTCAAAGCCACATCAAACACCATTTCAAACAAACCAAAACAAGTGATCTAAGCAAGTAACTAAGAGCCCATGGAAAACCATGGATGAAAAGGGTTCTAGCACCTTCCCTTTTCATAATCTACCCCCCGAACTCAAGAAAACATCTCAAAGGTCTTTCCTGTGCTTTTTCACCTTTCCTTTTTTGGATAAAAGAAAAGTCGGTGGCGACTCTTGCTAACCGCTAAATTTGCGACAAAATGCAAAACCTCAAGTCAGCTCTCCCACCGCATCATAACAGCCGTTACTCTGCCTAATTTTTGTGAAGACTTAATAGACTTGAAGTTTGGTTCTCTCAAGAGGTCTAGTATTTTTGCTTGTTTGGTTTCAATCCAAAGAATGGGAATTCTATCTTGGCTCATAGTGTCAAATATTGGCTTCTTGTTGGTTAAATGGTTCTTATCCCTAGCTTTTACCTTATGCTTTAGGATAGCCTCTTCTTCTCCTCCCATTTTCTTTAATTTCAAAAATCTTCTCCCTCCTTTTGAAAACTCTTCTTGTTTTAAACTTGAACCATTTTCATAATAAACTTGGACTTAGGTCCATGCATTTTCAAACATTTTCATAAATAAACTTCAATAAACTTAATAATACTTTGACATTTTTGTGAGAAGACTAAAAGTTAATCAATCTCATTTCAAACCATCTTGCCACTTTGGCTTTTATCTTTAAACTTTTCTTAAAAGATTGAACTCTTGTCAATCCTTATAGTGATGCAAACAATTATACTTCTACAATATGTAGTAAAGAGAGATATTTTCCACTTGGGTGTTGAGTGAGGCATTGTTGATTTTAAAATCCAAGCCATATCCTCCACTTTGAGATGATGCAAATTCTCCTTTCTCATGATTGTGGGTAGTAGGTATGTTTTCCACACAGACAATGACGATGATGTTTTATCTCATAAAATTGACCAACACATTTGTGTTTTAAATTTTTTAAAAGAGGAACTACATGCGCCTTGATCCCCTATTGCATGAAAAGTTGGTACGTAGGCACTAAAGGTTCGCAACCACGGCGGGTGCAAAAATCATAAAAAATATATTTATTTTCTCACCTCCACCATCCATTTTTTTTATATACAACATTTTTTATAGCCAAAATATATATATTTTTCAAAGAGGTTCCAGCAGAGTACCGTAGATGTTTAGGGTTCTAATACCTTCCCTTTGCATAACCAACCCCCTTACCTTTAATCTTTCCCCTTCTTTTTGGGTTACTCGCTCTTTTCCCATTCCTTTGGAAACAATAAAGCGTGGTTGCGATTTTTATTTTGATTTGTATAAGTCTAGTCAATCCAATGGCTTAGTATTAAACATTTCTATTGCTACAGATTGATCTTGGACCATTTTGAACTCGGGCCTTGGTAATAAAGTTGACTGTGGTTATTCCATAGAGACACAACCATACGCTTTCAATCCTTAATTTTTGCTGGACCGCCCTTTCGGGTTTTCAGCCCACCAGGATACCCATTTTTGCCCAAGTCGCCCTTTCAGGTTTTCAACTTGTCGGGTGTACAATATTTTGCATATATCCCTAATTTTTTCCCAAACCTTTGGTTTTTCGGGATGCCCTTATCTTACCTAGGTGTGTCAACCTATCAGATCTCTTATGCGTAGTATTTTTTAACTATGTCCGCATTCACAGGATGTGGGAAATTTTCACCGTCCATAGTAGTAAGCATCATGGCACCACCAGAGAAAACTCTCTTCACAACAAATGGCCCTTTGTAAGTGGGAGTCTATTTTCCCCTGGGGTTGCCTTGTGGAAGAATGACGCGCTTTATTACCAAGTCACCAGCTTGACATACTCGAGGCCTGATCTTTTTGTTAAAAGCTCTAATCATACGTTTTTGGTACATTTGACCATGACAAACGCAGCCAGTCGCTTTTCATCGATCAAGTTTAACTGATCCAATCTTGTATGAATCCATTCGTCTTCTCCTAGGCCTGCTTCATTCATAATGCTTAGTAAGGGAATCTGAACTTCCACTGGCAGAACAACTTCCATGCCATAGACCAAAGAAAAGGGAGTTGCCCCAGTTGATGTTCGAGCTGAAGTACGGTAGCCATGAAGAGCAAACGATAACATCTCATGCCAGTCTTTGTAGGTCACTACCATCTTCTGCACAATCTTCTTAATGTTTTTGTTATATGCTTCCACTGCGCCATTCATTTTAGGTCTATAAGTAAAAGAATTGTGATGCTTGATTTTGAACTGAGTGCAAAGTTCTGAATCATAGCATTGTTGAGGTTAGTCCCATTGTCGGTAATGATCCTTTCGGGGATACCATAGCGGCAAATGATGTTATGTTTGAAGAATCTGGCTACAACGTTATTTGTGACTGAGGCAAACGAGGCAGCTTCGACCCATTTGGTGAAATAATCGATAGCAAACAGAAATGAAGCGATGTCCATTGGAATCAGTAGGTTTGATCTCTCCAATCATGTCAATGCCCCACATTGTAAATGTCCACGGAGCGGTCATGACGTTTAGAGGAATAGGAGGTACATGGACCTTGTCAACATAGATTTGGCACTTGTGGCAAGTCCTTGAGTGTTGATGACAATCAACTTCCATCGTTGACCAATAGTAACCAGCTCTCAGGATTTTCTTGGCCATAGTATGTCCGCTAGAGTGAGTCCCAAAGAGACCATCATGCATGTCTTCCATGATTTCCTATGGCTCCTTCTTGTCCACACATCGGAGTAAAGTAGAATCATGATTGAGTTTATACAAGATTCCATTACTTAGGAAGAATTTGGCTGAGAATCTTCGTAAGAACTTTTTGTCATTGATGAAAGCTCCTTCAAGATACTCTTGTGCTTCAAGGTGTCTCTTCACCTCATGGTACCATGGCTTTTCTGTGTCAATGTTAAGCTCATAGAAGTGCACATGTTCATCAAATCTCTCAATTGTAATCATAGGAGCTTCAATGTCCCATTTGACCTTGAACATAGAAGACATTATGGCCAAAGCACCGGCTAACTGATTTTCTTCCCTAGGGAAGTGTTCAAAGGTGGTCTCTTCGAAGTAAGGAATCAAAGATAGCACAAGATCCTTGTAAGGAATAATATTATGGTGTTTAGTATCCCAATCTCCTTTTACTTGGCTAATCACTAGAGCGAAATCCCCGAACATATTTAAATGATTGATCGTCAAATTAATGGCAGCATTTAGGCCTAAGATGCATGCTTCGTACTCGACCATGTTGTTCGTGCAATCGAAGCATAATCTGGAAGTGAAAGGAGTGTGGAAACCTTCAGGGGATATAATCACAACACCAATTTTGTTACCCAAAGCGTTAGAAGCCCCGTCGAAGACCATAGTCCATCAAGATCCTTGTTCAGGTCCGTCATACGGTCCAGGTTTCGCGCAGTTGGTCACTAGCATGATATTCTCATCCGGGAAGTCAAAGTTCATAGACTGATAATCATCCATAGCTTGATGGGCCAAATGATCTTCTAATACGCTACCTTTTATGGCCTTTTGTGTTGTGTTTTGAATATCGTACTCAATGAAAATCATCTGCCATCTAGCTATCTATCCGGAAAGAGCGGGTTTCTCGAAGATGTACTTGATAGGGTCCATCTTAAAAATCAGTAGAGTGGTATGAGTCAACATATACTGTCTTAGCCGGCGAGCAGCCCATGCTAGAGCGCAACAAGTTTTATCGAGCAGCGAATATCTGGTTTCACAGTCGATAAACTTTTTGCTCAGGTAGTAAATAGCATGCTCTTTTCGGCCAGGCTCGTCATGTTGGCCCAACACACACCCCATAAAATTCTCTAGTACCATCAAGCACATGATTGTGATACGATGGTAGAACTGACTGTTTATACTGGTTTGCATTTTACGTTTTTTGTTTGCAAAATGTCGCGGTAAGCAAGAGTCGCCACTGACTTTTATTTCATCCAATCATGGAAAAGGAAAAAGAACAAAAAAACCTTTTTTCGAGATTTCTGAGTACGGGGGGTAGATTATAGAAAGGGAAGGTGTTAGCACCCTTTCTATCAGTGGTTTTCCACGGGCTCTTAGGTACTTGATCATCTTTTAAAATTGCTTGTGTGTGTGCTTGTTTGTTTTTGAAAATGTTTTACTTCATGATAACCCTTGTATCAGTCCTCAAGGGTGTGACGAAGTTGTTTTGAAAATTTGTTTTGAAAGGTGTTTGTGTGAAAAGTTTTGTTGAGCAAGTATTTAAGATTCTACCTACTCGAAAAAAGATTGTTTGTTCTCGTTTCCTTTAGACAGTGCTATCCTACTATTAAGGAGTAGGTAGCCCCGTCGTTGGAGTTTGTAAGGGACGTTCGAAAGGGACGAGTACAGTCACTAAAGCAATGGGCTGGAAAGTTTAGTAGTAACCCTAAAGTCTTAAGATCTTTCCGAGGTAACATTTCCGAGGCAACATTTCTGAGGCACCATTCGAATGGGACATTTGATCTTTTAGACAGGAGGCCAACCACTAAAATCCCCTATGCTTAAATGACTATTTTACCGAAGGCAACCGAAGTGAGGCAAACCCTAGGAGTGAATATGTGCATGTGAATTTTTTCAATTAATATGTCTTTGCACATTAGGTTATCTACCGTTTTAATTTTCAAACATATTTTCATACAATCCTATTAACCATGCATCTAACAGTTAAAGATTTGCAGGAATTTAAAGTGCGAAAAAATAAACCTAGCTATTACAAGGCTTAGGGGAGGGGGATTAATTACATAACCAAAAATCAGGGAAATCGATAAGTAAAAACCCTAATTTAAAGCTATTACAAACCCTTGGCAGTTACAAAATAATAAAAAAGAAAAGTAATTAAAACGTGTGGCGAATTAAATGCGAGGACGATAATTAATAACTTAAAACCTAATTGAGAGAAAAAACATTTTTTGTGCATTTTTATTTGAAAAAATAATTAAATTGCAAATTAATTAAACCGTAATTTCTAATTGATTTTATTTACAAAAAGAATTAAATTAACCTAGTTTTCTAATTAAATTAAAATAAATATTTTATGAAAAAAAATTTCTTTTTGTGATTTATTGATTTTATGATTAATAAAAAAAGTAATTAATTTTTGGTGAAAAATAATTAAACAAATTAATTAAAATAAAAGAAGTAAAAGAAAGAATTGAAAATGGGCCTGTTTGCATTGCTGAAAGAGGGGGTATATTGTTGAATTTCCCTGGCCCAATAACGTTGAGCCCAGTCAACGCGCCTGATCCCATGGAGTGTTTACTTGAGGGTGCATCATAGTCTCTCATTTGGAGTGTGTTGGATCTGATACTATGTTGATCAAGTGGCTGGATGTAAAGGTGCAAGGTACACGCGTGGAATTGTGAAGCATTGGATCTGCAAGTGGAAAGTGAGAAAATAAAGAAATTTGTTGGGACCTGGGATCGAACCCAGGTCCTCTTACTTACCAACAGACGCCTTTGCCATCTGGGCTATGCTGACTAGTTGTTAAAGGAATAAGAGTAATACAAAATATATAAAAATAATTTCCAGGAAACTGAAACAAAGTCGCGCGCGCTATTTTCAAATAAACCAATAGGGTGATGACAAATCACCTTCTTCTACCTCCAGCCCGTCGTCTTAGGTATATAACCTATACCTACATACCATGTCTATCGCTAAAACCTGCGTGCTTCAAACATAAAAAATATACACGATAAATGGATTTAAAGACTAGGGATCGATTGGTCTTGATGCCACGATCATCCCAGTATCCTGTTCTTGGCCTAATTTTTCCTGTATCAAGAAGCCCCAAAACGTGGCTTCAAACCCTAGCCATGGCAATTGTCAGTATATGCGCAAAAATATCAATTAAACATAACCAATACGTTGCAAACATGATAACAAACATATATATGCCATTAAAACATGTTCATGATGCATGAATCATAGTAATCGAATTTGAAAAAACAGGGCAAATCAGGTGAGTTGTAGCGCGCGTTTCTTGGTGTTTCTGGCCTTGCAAATGATTGGGATAGCTTCCTGAGACGTCCAACAATTGATTGGCAATGCTAGGATGGCTTGAGATGGCCTGTGGAATGAAAACCGATTCATGAATTTTTGTCAAGATTTTTGAGTTTGTTCCTGCTCTTTCACGACTACCAACCTTTTTTTTTTGCCTTGTATTTGTTCATTATATACCCTGGAACGAATTAGGGTTATAAAACTGGCTTGTATCTTTTGGAATTAAGAAGATTTGATATGATTTTCATGCCATAGGCAATCTTTCTAAATTGAGCCAAATCATTCCTTTCTTGTACCAATCAGCCTTGATTCGTTTTGGTCTTGATATCTCTGCATAATTTGATTGAGATCCTAACCAAAAATCAAATTAAAACATATCTTTGCTACTATTTACCAATTATTTGATTTAATTCAATTTTTAATTAATAAAAAATCAAAATAAAATGGAAAATGAAGCAAATAACATGTGGATAAGTAATTGGGTCATGGACCATGTTATAAGTGAGGTGCAATTATGAAATACTAAGCCCATTTGGTAAAAAATGCACTTTTAAGCATATTTGACTTTTGGTAATTTTGCAAAAAAGGTCAACTTTGACAAGGCATATGTCTTCCAATTTTAACCCTAGAGAGGTGTTCCTGGACTTTTTAGAAAGCTTAGTATGTCCCCTAAGCAAACCTTTTTGTCTAATTTAAATTGGGTCTTCCATGTTCATGTAAAAAGCTTTGACCCAAAAGGTGTTTTGGTTGACTTTTCAAAAAGACCTATAATGTAGAAATTCATATCTTTTTATGAGTGCATCTTTTGAGACAGTCGATTCTCAAGCATCTGAGCAGTTGACTGAGCAAACTTCTTATACAGTGCTTGAAATTTGACATGGAGGGTCTTGAGAAAATATTAGGACCATGGAGAGCATATGAGGTCTTTGGAGTTCACCCATCTTGATGAAAATGGAAACCCTAATTTGAGACACACTGCCTTAGGAGAGAGTTTGTCTGGTCAACTCTTAGGCAAACTTGAGCAAATTGAGGATCTCTAGGGGTATGTATTGAGAACAATGAGAGGGAAAATTTTGGGGTACAAAAGCTTCCCCTGTTCAATCTTCTTAAACCTGAGGATGTAGATTGGCTTGTCTGCCTTTCGTGATCTGAAGGTGGAAGATGATTGAACACTAGAGTGCCTAGAAATTTGCACTCGTATGAATTGACACTTGATTTGTGATATCGGGAATGGGCTTATAGATTCCATTTGGAAGTTGCTAGAGAATTGTCGGAGATGGGCTTAAAGATGCCATCTAGAGGATGTTGATTTCCTGAGACATTACTTTGATGGGAGTTCCTGTTCAGGTTGTTGATTGCTGAGGAATGTTGGTATCTGTCATGGGAGAAATAGAATTTTAGGAGCTTCAGTTGTCCGTTATCCTACTGGAGAAATAACTCTTGGTTGAGGAAGCAGAATTGAACTGCATATCTGGTCAGGGTACAAGCTGCTCCGCGACTTACTGGGGAAATATGAAACCAATCGTGTTTGATCAGGTCCAAGTCTTACAGTGTTGTGGCTGCTGTCTGGAGGTAAGAGAAAAGAAACCTGGATGGTAAGGTTATGACAAGGAACTTGGATAGTAGGGTTACCTCGAAATGAAAGCCTGGATAGTAGGGCTGTGAGAAGGAACCTGGATGGTAGGGTTACTTTGATATGAAAGCCTAGATAGTAGGGCTGTGAGAAGGAACCTGGATAGTAGGGTTACTTCGATATGAAAGTCTGGATAGTAGGGCTTTGAGAAGGAACCTAGATAGTAGGGTTGCTTTGATATGAAATCCTGAATAGTAAGGCTGTGAGAAGGAACCTAGATAGTAGGGTTACTTCGATATGAAATCCTGGATAATAGGGTTGTAAGAATGAACCTGGATGGTTGGGTTACTTCGATATGAAAGCCTAGATAGTAGGGTTATGAGAAGGAACCTGGATAGTAGGGTTACTTCGATATGAAAGCCTGGATAATAGGGCTTGTGAGAAGGAACCTGGATAGTAGGGTTACTTCGATATGAAAGCCTAGATAGTAGGGTTGTGAGAAGGAACCTGGGTCATAGGGTTTCTTCGATATGAAAGCCTGGATAGTAGGGTTGCGAGAAGGTACCTAGATAGTAGGATTACTTCGATATGAAAGCCTGGATAGTAGGGCTTGTGAGAAGGAACCTGGATAGTAGGGTTACTTCGATATGAAAGCCTAGATAGTAGGGTTGTGAGAAGGAACCTGGGTCGTAGGGTTTCTTCGATATGAAAGCCTAGATAGTAGGGCTGTGAGAAGGAACCTGGATCGTAGGGGTTCTTCGATATGAAAGCCTGGATAGTAGGGTTGTGAGAAGGAACCTGGTAGTAGGGTTACTTGCATATGAAGGCCTGGATAGTAGGGCTATGAGAAGGAACCTGGATAGTAGGGTTACTTCGATATGAAAGCCTGGATAGTAGGGTTGTTAGAAGGAACCTGGAAAGTATGGTTACTTTGATATGGAAGCCTGCATAGTAGGGTTTTGAGAAGGAACCTGGATAGTAGGGTTAATTTGATATGAAAGCCTGGATAGTAGGGCTGTGAGAAGGAACCTGGATGGTAGGGTTACTTCGATATGAAAGCCTGGATAGTAGGGTTGTGAGAAGGAACCTGGGTAGTATGGTTACTTCGATATGAAAGCCTGGATAGTAGGTTTGTGAGAAGGAACCTGGATGGTAGGGTTACTTCGATATGAAAGCCTGTATATTAGGGTTGTGAGAAAGAACCTGGATAGTAGGGTTACTTCGATATGAAAGCCTGGATAGTAGGGCTTGTGAGAAGGAACCTGGATAGTAAGGTTACTTCGATATGAAAGCCTGGATAGTAGGGCTGTAAGATGGAACCTGGATTGTAGGGTTACTTCGAAATGAAAGCCTTGATAGTAGGGCTATTAGAAGGAACCTGAATAGTAGGGTTACTTCGAAATGAAAGCCTGGATGGTAGGACTGTGAGAAGGAACCTGGGTTGTAGGGTTTCTTCAAAGAGATAATGTAGATTAGTTGACCCGTTTGGTTTTGGGAACTAATTATCCGTTAGTCGTCTGCAGATGTGACTTGCATAACTGCTGGATTTGTTGAAGCTAAACATCTTTTCCTGAAAAGACATCAGGGTTAGTTATATGCGATGCATGAAATGCAGGGTGAGATGATGTTCTCAAAATAAATGAGATTATGCTGTATATGATATGTATGCGTATGTCATGATGTATGTTCATGAAATGCTATCGCGGTATGCTCGCGTCTGGGAAAATAAATCCCTGACAGTTGTTGGAGATTTGTGAATATTATGTCGGGAGGAGATGCTGCTTGAGAAAAAATCTGCGGGGAATGAACTTATAAAATGCATTTTGTAGCTGAAGTGATGAACTCTGTCGGGGATTGAGCCTTTGTATCTGGAGAAATAAACTCTGCTTGGGGGATGAAATTTACTGACTCGCCCGCGATTATGAACCTCAATTGGGGTGGTTACGTCCTGTTTCGGGAAAGATGACATCAATGCCTTTGGATACTTTTACTCTGTGGTGAGTGTATGTACCAATAATTATGTTCCCAAGCTGGCTCTATCCTGGTACCTGCTGGGCGAAGTAACTGTCAGGTTTGGCACTTCTTGTTTTTGCCCCTGTTTCTGGAATTACGAGTAATTGTCTTTTGTTTCTTATGTAAATATTTATGGGCAGCAATCATTTTAAAATGCATATATCAAAAATAAGTCATTGGACGTTCTTGCAAAACAAAACAGAAAACAAAAACAAACTCGAAGTGAAAATAATTTTGTATTGATTTTTGAAGTCGGCCTGTAATAGGCATTTTTGTACAAAGAGGCTGACGCTCTAGTAAGAGAACACCACTGAAAAATAGAAACTATACAATTTGTGTAAAAGAAAGAAAAACAGCTATGTGAAACAACCCCATTGGGTTCCAACTTTGCTATTGCCTTTATATCTGCAAGCGTCTCATCACTTTGCTTCTTGGCCGAAGGTTGATTAGATTGGTTGGCGCCGTTCGAGCTTGATAGTCGATGTCGAAGTCTGTTCGCAAGATGATCCAATGATACATAATGGTACGCTTTATATCCCTAACTTTTGCCTGGACCGCCCTTTCGGGTTTTCAGTCCACCAAGATATCCCTTTTTTCCCAAGCCGTCCCTTTCGAGTTTTCGAATTGCCGAGTGTACATATTTGTTTGCATTTTCATCCCTTACTTTTGCCCGAACCCTTTTGGTTCACCGGGAAGCCCTTATTTTTTCCTAGGTCAGTCAACCTAGTGGGTCTTTGATTAGGCGTAGTATCTTTTCACTATGTCTGTATTGACAGGGTGAGGAAGATCGTCACCATCCATGGTGGTTAGAATCATAGCTCCTCCCGAGAAAATGTTCTTAACCATAAATGGCCCTTCGTACGTGGGGTCCATTTTCCCCTGGGATCACCTTGCAGCGGTATGATGCGTTTTATCACTAGATCCCCGACTTGATATTCTTGACGCCTGACTTTCTTGTTAAAAGCCTTGATCATTCGCTTTTGGAACGTCTGACCATGGCAGATAGCAGTAAGTCTCTTTTCATCAATTAGATTCAGTTGATTAAGTCGGTTTCGAATCCAGTCGTCCTCGTTCAAACTCGTATCCTTCATGATCCTGAGAGAAGGTATTTGGACTTCGATGGGTAGGACTGCCTCCATGCCATATACTAGAGAGTAGGAGGTTTCCCCTGTCGACGTCCGCGCTGAGTTACGGTACCCATGAAGATAAAATGGTAATATCTCATGTCAGTCTTTATATGTCACTGTCATCTTCTGTACAATCTTCTTGATGTTCTTGTTAGCTGCTTCAACAACGCCGTTCATCTTCGGCCGGTAGAGGGAAGAATTACGATGATGTATCTTGAACTGTTTTACAGAGCTCGGTGATCATTGTGTTTTTGAGAATCATACCATTGTCGGTAATAATTCTCTCTGGCACACCATATCGACATATCATTATTTGTCGGATAAACCGCGCCACGACGTTCTTGGTTACTGTAGCAAAGGAAGCTGCCTCAACCCACTTTGTGAAGTAATCAATGGCTACTAAGATGAAGCGATATCCATTAGAAGCGGTGGGCCTGATTTCTCCGATCATGTCAATGCCCCACATTACAAAGGGCCACGGAGCTGTCAAGACATTTAAGGGGACCGGAGGCACATGCACCTTATCAACGTAGATTTTGCATTTATGACAAGTTCGAGAGTGCTGATAACAATCGGCTTCCATAGTGGACCAGTAATATCCTGCCCGTAGAATCTTTTTAGCCATGGTATGTCCACTAGAATGGGTTTCGAAGGTGCCTTCATGTAGATCTGTCATGATCCTCTCTGCTTCACTCTTGTCTACACATCGTAATAGTGTGGAGTCATGGTTGCGTTTATAGAGGATTCCATTACTGAGGAAGAACTTTGCAGCGAACCTTCTCAGAAACTTCCTATCATTGACAGATGCCCCTTCAGGATACTCTTGAGCCTCACGATACCTTTTGACTTCGTGAAACCTGCGTTTGTCTGCCACTTCTTCAGTATCGATTTCACAGCAGTGTGCTGGTTCATCCAACCTCTCAATGGTGATTTGGGGAGCTTCATTGTCCCATCTAACTTTGAACATAGAAGACATGGTAGCTAGCGCGTCCGCTAACTGGTTCTCCTCTCGTGGGAAATGTTCAAAAGTTACCTCCTCAAAGTGTGGGAGCAATGTCAGTACGTACTCTTGGTATGAGATGAGATTCGAGTGCTTCGTATCCCACTCGCCTTTGATCTGACTTATCACAAAAGCGGAATCCCCGAATACACTTAGGAATTTGATCCTTAGGTTAATAGCAGCTCGAAGACCCATGATGCATGCTTCATACTCCGCCATGTTGTTGGTGCAGTTGAAACATAATCGGGAAGTGAATGGAGTATGACAGCCCTCGGGAGATATGATTACAGCGCCAATATCGTTACCCAGTGCGTTTGAAGCTCCATCAAAATACATAGACCATAAGGATCCTTCCTCAGGTCCTTCATCTGGTCCAGGTTCTTCATAGTCAGTTACCAACATAATATTCTCATCCGGGAACTCGAAATTCATGGACTGGTAGTCGTCCACGGCCTGATGAGCCAAATGATCAGCCAATACATTCCCCTTTATTGCTTTTTGGGTTGTATATTGTATGTCGTACTCAGTTAGGATCATTTTCCACCTTGCTATCCTCCCGGAGAGAGAGTGCTTCTCAAAAATGTACTTGATCGGATCCATCTTTGATATCAACAAGGTAGTGTGAGTCAGCATATACTGTCTCAGTCGGCGAGCAGCCCATGCCAAAGCGCAGCAATTTTTCTCGAGCAATGAGTATCGTGTCTCACAATTGGTAAACATTTTGCTAAGGTAGTATATTGCATGCTCTTTTCGACCAAACTCGTCATGCTGCCCCAACACACACCCCATTGAATTGTCTAACACTGTCAAGTACAATATCAAAGGTCTTCCTTCAACTGGAGGCATCAGAATTGGTGGTTCTTGAAGGTATTCCTTGATTCTTTCAAAAGCGGTCTGGCATTCATCATTCCACTTTACCACTCGATCTTTCTTCAAAAGCTTGAAGATTGGCTCACAAGTAGCAATTAGATGTGAAATGAACCTGGAAATATAATTCAGGCATCCCAAGAAACCTCTAACTTCCTTCTCTGTACAGGGAGCTGGAATTTCTTGTATAGCTTTTTCCTTTTCAGGATCTACTTTGATGCCTTTTGTCGCTAACAATGAAACCCAAAAGCTTACCAGACCTTACCCCGAAGGTGCACTTGTTCGGATTCAACCTCAACTTGTACATCTTCAACCTATTGAACAACTTTTGGAGATGATAAAGGTGCTCTTCCTCAGTCTGAGACCTGGCTATCATGTCATCAACATAAACTTCTATCTCATGGTGAATCATATCATGGAACAAGGCGACCATGGAGCGCTGATAAGTTGCCCCGACATTCTTCAACCCAAAAGGCATCACCTTGTAGCAGAAGGTGCCCCACTGTGTAATGAAGGTTGTCTTCTCCATGTCTTCAGGAGCCATCTTGATCTGGTTGTAGCCAGAGAAACCATCCATGAAGGAGAAGATTTTGTGTTACGCGGTATTGTCGACCAAAACATCAATGTGAGGAAGTGGGAAGTCATCCTTGGGGCTTTCCCTGTTCAGATCTCTGTAATCCACACACATCCGTACCTTACCGTCCTTCTTAGGTACCGGAACGAAGTTAGCAACCCACTGTGGATACGAAGTGATAACTAAGAATCCTGCATCAAACTGTTTCATGACATCTGCCTTGATCTTCTCTGACATTTCAGGGCACATACGACGGACCTTCTGTTTAACCGGAGGACAGTCTTCTTTAGTCGGCAGGCGATGTACCACAATATCGGTGTCCAAACCAGGCATGTCTTCATAGGACCAAACGGAGATCTTAACATAGTCGTGCAACATCTGTATCAACCTCTGTTTGACGCTAAGCTCCAGATTTGCACCTATTTTAACTTCTTTTATGTCTTCCTCAGTACCCAATTTCACTGTCTCAACCGACTCTTCATGAGGTTGTATGGTCCTTTCTTCCTACTGTAATAGTCTAGCAAGTTCTCCAGGCACCTCACAATCATCCTCACCTTTGTCTTGGCTTGGTTGATCATATTTTTTAAGTCATAACTGGCAACAGAAGAGCTGTTATCAATGGGATCCAGAGTGGATATGGATCTGCATTATGATACGTGAGTGTGTGTAAGAGAATAACTATTTTGATAAAGTGAAAACAGAAAATAAAAACAAAGAGCGCAAAATTTATATGCAAGAAACGTCCAATGCTTTATTAATGATATATGAAATGACAAATAACAACCCTCACAAGCAAAGCCAATGTGCCTCGGGCAAGGCACAAGACCGTAAATTTTTAAATTGTTTATTACAAATCTCAAAACAAGTAAGTTAATTACTGCGGAATAAAAGAAACTGGTATAAAGTCCCTAGCCGTCCAGTTAATCGGTCCACCGTTGGTAGTTGGGTAGATCCAGCTGTCGATGTCTGAGTCTTCCTCGCTATTTTCAATGGCGTTAATTCCACGATTACTGATATGTAGGGGAGGTATTCTAGCCCGAGCACGTCTAACAGCCCTTTGAGCCCCTGTAGTAAAGCCCAAACCAAATTTGTCAGTTTTATGAGTGAAATCAGGGAGCTGAACCCAATTGGTACACCCACCTTCTTCAACCACGGCCCTGGCGTCCTTGAGGGAAGCCATCTTCAAAGGAGGTTTGTTGTTGGTAAAAGTTTCAGTTGATGCCAATATCTGAGGGACGGCTTCGAAGTTCTGACAAGAAGTTTCTATGAATTCCTCATCCATCTCTACGTACCAGAAGGAATTGAGGTGGCACACCATATACTCCTCTTCACCCCGCACAGTGACAATCTTCCCTTTCACCAGATAATTCATCATTTGGTGGAGTGTGGAAGTAACTTCCCCAGCCTCGTGGATCCAAGGACGACTTAGCAAACAAGAATACGACGGCCTGATATCCATCACATAAAAGGTGGACCCAAAAGTCTGAGAACCCACTTTGACAGTGATGTCCACCTCCCCGTGCACCATTCTCTTCGATCCGTCAAAAGCCCTTACCATAATTTTACTAGGTGTTGTACCCTAAAATTTGCCCTCCCATTTTTCATACAAGATACAATCCTAGGGTTTCTCGGATATTCAAGTTGGCTCAGAAATCGATCAGACAGATTCTCTTTCGAGGCAGTAAAATCAGCAATTAGGGTTTTGCATTTCTCAAAAGAAAATGAGTTTTCAAAGTTTAAAACGGTCTTTATGGTCCTTCATGTGTTATCAAAGATGTTTGTGCCAAGTTTCAAGCCTCGCATCGTAAGTTTGCTCAGTCAGTGGTTCAGACGACTGAAAATGATTCCATTAACCCAAAATATGACCTTTTGCGACATCAAGTTCAAGTGACTGTAACTTCTTCGTTATTCAATATTTTTAGGCGTTTCTTTTGTGTATGACTCTCCTTGACGTCATCTCCAATTTCTCTTCACAAGTCAAAATTTGATTATGTGCAAAAGATCATCAGAAAATTCGAATGCTTTAAAGGTCATTTTGCAAATTTGACCTAATCACAAGAAACTCTTGTCCAATTTTCGAGGCTCATAACTTCTTCAATTTTCAATATCATGAAGTGATTCTTTTTGAAAAGTATCACAAATAGCATTGTCTATGAGATTACTTCAATGATCAAAGTCAAAATGCGCTTCGAAGACCATGAAATTTATTGAAATTTTATAGGAATTTCTTGACCGTAGAATGTTATTTCTAGATGTTGATCATTACGTTGAGATAATTCATTGAAACAAGAGTTTGAGTTTGAAAGTCCATGGATAGTTTGTTATTCGTACTTCAAATTGTTTGCATTTGGACAATAATGATTATTGGATCGAAATAGGATTTTTATCAAAATTCTTACAGGATATTCAAAAGGATCAGTATGCTTATGGTGCAATTTTGATATACTTGAAAAAGAATTCATTCATGTGAACTATTTTGAATTCAAAGAATTCATCAAACTTCATTCAAGTCTTTAATCTTTCTTTCAAATCAATTGCAAGTGCAGCACCAATTCCATTTCCAAATTCGAGACATCCATTTCAAGTTTGCAAGAATTCATGATTCAATTCTACAAGAAATTACAAAGCATTATTCAAGGCATGTTTCAAAGATTCAAGTATCGTTCTTTTCTCAAGAGGCATTTTAAAATAAGAATCCAAATTATGCTCATGATTTAAATTATATCAAAAGGGAATATTCAAGCTTTGTAGAAACAAATTCAAGATGAGTCAAGCATGCAAGATTGCACCAAAATTTCATTGTATAAATTTACAAGTGAATTGGAATTCATTGTTTAAAATTATAAGGGAATTGATATACACTTTACAAGTTTCTAAATCTTAAAACTCAAATCACAAATTCACAATGTTACAAATTCCGAACGATGCACTAAACTACAAAGGAATTTCTTCATCATCAAGCTTTCTTCAAGCGCTTCAAGTCACTCTTCGTCAATTCTCCCTATCGTCCAATGTGCTCGTACATGTAAACAAAAGGAGAAAATTAATTAGCAAAAATTCATGTTGGAACAAGAATGGAAAATTTCAAAGAAATCTCTACATTTTCATCATTAGAGATTGGTAAGAAGAATCAGAAATAAGGGGGCAACGTTTCGTCCGTGTTTGGTCCATTGCAAATCACAATCTATTAATTGGTTCACAGAGGACAAAATGAGGAGAAATACAAGTCAAAATCAATAGTTCATCATGGTTTCAAATGCTGCAAAAAATAGTTTACATCACAATAAAAAAGGAACAATCACAAGAGGCCAAAATGCTGTCAAAATGGACTGCATTGCAGCCCTCCATAGGCTGTCCACAAGAGGCCAAAATGCTGTCAAAATGAACTGCATTGTAACCCTCCATAGGCTGTCCATAAGAGGCCAAAATCTGTCAAAATAGCTGCAAACATACAGCCCAAAATTGCACATATATAGGCCAAGTCAAAACTGCAACAAGAAAGGGGCAAAGCAGCATAACAAATATGTTCAAACCCAATTGCCTTTTCCCCTCAAAAGTTTGTTTTTCAGATGAAGAGAATAGGCATATAACAGGAGGCATTTCGGGACAGAGAGGAGAGAACAAGATTCATTATTAAAAAAAAAGTAACAGCAAGAACAGATACACACAAAAAACATAGAGAAACCAGATATAACAAAGAGAACAAGATTCATTATTATAAAAAAAAGTAACATCAAGAACAGATACACACAAAAAACATAGAGAAACCAGATATCACAAAGAGAATCAGCAGCAAGAGGAGACATAACAAAGCATACACAACCCCAAAAAATCTGATCATCATTTTCCTGATACAACCCTTCAGAAAGTAAGAGAATACAGAAAAAAGGACAGAAACCAACTTCCCTGTCAAGCAAAAGCCAGCAACAAGGTAAAGTTTCCATCACTTCTTTACATTTACCATAAAATCTGTCATCTGCATACATTTCTGTTTTTGTTAAATAATCAGATAAAAAAAAGCAACAGAACAGAACAAACAAACAAACCAACAAATCTGGAAAAAATTAGTATAAACCAGCCACAGAATCAAAGCCGACCACCACCCTTTTGTCTCACATCATAGAACAAACCAACAAACCAACAAATATGGAAAAAAACAGTATAAATCAGCCACAGAATCAAAGCCGACCACCAACTTTTTGTCTCACATCACAAAAAACCAACAAACCAACAAATCTAAAAAAAATAGTATAAAAACAACCGAACCTTTCTTTCTATCTTCCCATCTCGATGTCCCATTTTCCCCTTTCTCTCACTCCGACAAGCTAGGCCGTATCGCCGATTGGACTCGCAACTTCAACAATCAGACCCGATCCAAAAACCCCACGACTTCTACCTAACGCCGATACCGAATCCGACGCAGTCATTGTGGCCTCAATCCGGACCACTCATCTCTTTCGTTGCAAGTCGAACGGCCAGCTTCTACCGTTGAACCACCACAACCTTATGTAATTGGCATCTCTTCCAAAGAAGTGAGACACAAAAGATGAACAAAGAGAAAAGCGTTTTTTTTAAATGTGATTGAGAGAGAAAGATTAACGTTTTTTTAATGGAATTAATTTAAAGGAAAAAAATCAATTATAATTTCCCTATCCAAAACAAAGACCTACAGCGGTGCCATTTCACTTAGTTGTTTAGGGTTTATAATTTTTTTTGTGTATACTTTTCAAACCGGGTCAGTTTTTTGGGCTTTTTGGCCCAATCCAATATCTGCTACCGTTTCCCTTTTGTTCTAATAAAACCTTTATTATAACGAATAAGTATAGTAGTCCAGTTGGCAAGGCATTGTTTACAGTAACAAGAGAACCCGGGTTCAACCCCTGCTGGGGTGCCTTATTTTGTTTTTTTTATATATAGTTTTGTTAGCCTTATCTCTAAATTCTAGTAAAAAATTTTGACAACAATATTAGTTTAGATTTCTATAGTTATCCCTTATAATAAAAATACAAAAAAGGATATATCATTAGATTTTTTTTAGAATATCAATTTTTTAAAAAGATTTTTAAATTCAATTGAATTAAATATATATTTTTTAAATTAGTTTAAAAAAATTGGGTAGGGATTTTTTGTGAATAATTTTATTAATTAACTTTCTATTTAGTTTTAAATTGTTTTGTTTAAATTCCTCATGATCAAAAATAACAAATATTTTATTTCCATATTTTTACTTTTCTAATTAATTTAATTTCGTAGATTATTGTAACTTTAATTAATCGCTCAAATTCAATTTGGTTGTATTGTTTGCTATTTGGATCTTTTAATCGCATTTGACTCATCCCCATTTGTAAAAAAAGTGTACCCCCATTCCCGAACACTTTGTAGTAGCGTAGAATTTCAATTCCCGCAATTTACTGTTTTCCTTATACTGTATAGTAATTAGGCGTGTATGGCAAGATTCAAAAAATCAATCGCTAGATAACCTAATCAAAGAACAAAATAACTTGAAACAAACACACTTTTTCACACGCGCACCTCTAGGGTAACCTCGCTCGTTGCCTCAGAAATACAGTCATGTCCCTCGAATATGGGATGCCTTAGCAATGACCCTTCGATAAAAAGATCATAGTCCCTCGATGACCCTCGACGTTGCCTTCGATAAAACGATCTCGTCCCTTACGAAAATTGCTAAAGCATCTCATAAGTTGCCTACGACGATTGTAAAATTGACCTGCGCCTGTCCCTTCACATCCAACGATGGGGCTTCTTACCAAATTAATGGTAAGATAACAACATTAAAAGGAGGAAGAAAAGAACAAATTGAAAACCTTTCGAGTAGATAGATTCGCTCCTAGTTACTCACTTGCTCACGATAAAAACATTTTTTACACCTACACTTTCATTTTAAAACATTTTCAAAAGACAAAAAATTTTGTACACGTTCTTATAGAGACGAGAACTATTACAAAACATCTTTTCCAAAACCACTTTCGAAAACACGTTCCACAAACACATCTTTGAACTATCTTTCGAAACAAAACTTTGTACGCGTTCTTATAGAAACGAGAACCATTACAAAGAGATTTTTCAAAACACTTTCAAAGCCCACACCACAAGCACACTGTCAAATAAAAGCAAGTGATCTAAACGAGTAACTCAGAGCCCATGGAAAACCATGGATGAAAAGGGTGCTAATACCTTCCCTTTTCATAATCTACCCCCCGAACCTGAGAAATAATCTCGAAAGGTCTTTCCTGTGCTTTTTTACCTTACCTTTTAGATAAAAGAAAAGTCGGTGGCGACTCTTGCTATCCGCACAAATGCGATCGAAACGCAAAACACCAAGTCAGTTCTCCCACTATATCACACTAGGCTTTAGAGTCAAACCCTTGCAATCCAATCGGTCCAACGCCTTCTTCGGAAGAACATTCAGTGAAGACCCAGTATCTACCAACCCACGAGCCATAGTGGTGCCCCTACATTCAATTGAGACATGTAGAGCATTATTATGCTTCCTTCCCTTTGGTGTCAAGTCTGCATCTGAAAAACCCAGCCCATTATCAACAGTATGGCTGGCCATACAATCTTTGAACTGATAAGCTGAAGTTTCCTGCGGCACATGAGCAGTCTTGAGGAATGCAATCAAAGCCTTCGCATGGGCTTCAGAACACAACATCAGAGACAACATGGATATCTTTGATGGGGTCTATCCCAGCTTCTCGACAACATTGTAGTCGCTTTTCTTGATTATTTTCAGTATTTCCTCTATCTTTTGCTTAGAGGCTTCCATAACAATTTTCCTATGTGCCTCCGTTCGGGCAGGCTCACCTATAACCTCTTTTCCGCGGGTATCAGACGATTCTCCGACAGGGGTGATAATTGGAGTAAGAACAGGAGCAGTAGTTGATGTACCAACAGGAACAACAGATGGAATGACAACATGCTTATTGACAATCTTAGGGGAAATCTCGGGAGAGAAGACCCTTCCACTTCGAGTAACTTTGCTGGTTCCGACAATGTTACCAATATCAGAATCAGCCTCTTCATCTTTCAAATCTTGTTTGATCCTTTTGTACCCCAAAATTTTCCCTCCCATATTTCTCAACATTTCAAGAATGATACTCAAGTTGCTCAAGGTATTCCAAGGGTTGGCCAGACAAGCTCTCTCCTAAGGCAGTCTGCCTCAAATTAGGGTTTTATGTTGCATCAAGATACTTGAGTCCATGGGATCCCACATGGTCACCATTGTCCTAATATGTTCTCAAGATCATCCATGTCAAGTTTCAAGCCTTGCAGAGGAAATTTGCTCAGTCAATTGCTCAAAGGCCTAGAAATCGACTATGTTAGGGCAAAAGTCAACTGTGGCCTACATACAGTCAAACTTAAGATTTTTGGTCAACATCCTCATTTTGAAGTTTATTTCATCATTTGATCAAGTGTTGATCATGATTCATCAAGGATTTTTCATAATTCATCAAGAACCAAAAGTTGCTAAATTAGGATTTTATAGGAAAAGTCAACTCAACTTTGACCAAGCATAAATTTATCATAATTTATGAGAAATGACCCATCCAAAGCTCATTTTGAAGAGAATTCCATTCCCTGCAATCCATCTTCAGCTCCCAAGTTCAAAATATGCACTCACAAGAAGTTATGAATTTGGACATTATAGGTAATTTTGAAAAGTCAACAAAAACACCTTTTTTGTCAAAGCTTCATACTTGAGCATGGAATATCAAATTGAGATGACACCAAATAGGTTGATTAGAGGACATCTCAAGATTTCTAAAAAATCCATGAATACCTCCAAAGAGTCAAAATTGAGGAAGTTATGCATTGGTGAAGTTAACCCTTTTTGCAAAATTGCCAAAAGTCAACTATGACTAAAACTCCAATTTTCGCCAAATGGGCCCAATCTTTTTCACTTGATTTGAGTTGGCAACATAGTCCACGAGCTCCAGCCCTTTCCACTTGTCCTTATCATGTTTTTATTATTTATTTTGATTTTTATTTGAAATAGTTCAATTTAAATCAAAACAAATCATATAAAATCCAAAATATTGAAAACAAAAGATTTTGTGTTTGTTTCAGGTTTTATTATACAGCTAGCATCAAATCAAACTCGTTTAAAGGCATGTGTGCACAAAAAGATTGGATTTGGATCATTTTAGGAAAGATTTTAAGGTGAATCAAATCAAGATCAAGGACATTGATGGAGGAAGATTGAGGCCAGGTTTTCAAACCTAATTCACTCCTCAATACATATAGAAGCAATGCAAATTAAAAGCGAGGTTAGAAGTAGGCGCAAGAGGCAGAACAGAAACTTAAAAAATCAAGAAAAAGTGCAAACACAAATTCACACTTAGAGGCCAATTCAAGACTCCTTGGCTATTCCACTTGCTTCCTGGGATCCTCAGCAAGCTAAAGCAATCCAAAGTAAGCGTTTCCAGGCCCTGTATCGCGCTGTAAGTCCATCACGACCTTGCTTGTTTCTTGAATTTGGTTTGCATGATTTAGGCATTGTTAGCATGAATTAATCACATATTCTTGATCCATGGAGCATTTGCAAGCTTCCTATATTGATTAATTGCATTTATATGGCATGTGGTGGATTTCACCATTGTTAGGGTTTTGGATTCCGTTTTAGGGTTTTTGCTTGCAGGTAAAATTAGCCTTCATGAATGCTACCATCATGTTCAGGAGGACGTGACGAGTCCAATCATGGCATTAGATGTCATTTATATGGCTCAAGGAGTATTTTTGAACGAGCCCTGTTAATAGCTACGGACAAACGTCCGTAGGTAAAAGTTTGGGACTTTTACCCACGGAGAAAGGAAGAAGATGACCAGTTGGCGCCTCCCCATTGGTCCGTTCAAACTTCCTACGCGCATTTTTGTTATCCTCCACTATTTCTTGTTTTTTGTATATTTTTATTATTATTCATTATATGTACAACAAATACAAAGTGATGCAGTGGTAGCCAGGCAAGCTTTTTAAGGCGCTGAAAGCTTGAGGTCAAGGGTTCGACCCCTGCCTCCACCAAATGCATTTTTCTTAATTTCTTTCAGGTAATCTCATGTGCATACCAAGCCAAGGAGTATCATACGTCCCCATAATCCAGCGTGTCAAGTGGCTTGAGATCCAGATCTGGTGGCCAGAAATGGAGGAGCACCATGGAGCTCAGTCAACACAATACACTGGATCCATAAAGTCAAACAGATCTCACTCTTTTGGGCCCATAAATTCTTCCCATACCCCCCAGAATTGCTGTTGCAGGCCCATTCTCTCTTTCTATTTTCTTTTATGTTTTATTTTATTTCATTTAATTAATTTATTTATTTTACTAACCAATTAAATTATTTTCTTTTTATCAAAAAAATCACAAAAATATTACTTTTCATAAATTAGGTCTAGATTTTATTTTTATTAAAAAATTAATTAATTTAATTAGGTTTTTAATTTAGACAATTTTAATTCTTTTTGCAAATAATTAAAATTAATTAGAACAAATAGGTTTTATTTCTAATTTAATTATTTTCTTTTCTTAAAAATAACCAAAACATAAAAAATAGGTCTTGTAATTATTTTTATTTAATTAATTTAATCATTAATTAATTTGTACATTTTTTTAAAAACCTAAATTCTTTTCTTTAAAAAATATTAAAACAACAAAAAAAGATTTTTTTTCTTTTTAATTAGGTTAGAAGGGTCAAAGCCCTAATTTCTCGTCGATCTAATTTTCATCGCACGCTTTATTATTATTTTTTATATATATTGATGTAACTACCTACAATTTGTAATAGTTTAATTAGGACGTTTATTTCCATTTATCGCTTTATTTTCAAAGGGTTTGTTTTTGGCTATGTAAATACCCGAAGCCTTGTAGTAGCGTAGTTCAATTTCCGCATTTTAAATTCCACAAATTATTAACTGTTAGATGTATGATAATAGGATGCATGACAAGAATGTATGTTAAACTTTAAAACAGTTAGATCACCCTAAATGTGCAAAGATAAATAAACTGAAATTGAATCACTCGCACATGCGCACTCCTAGGGTACACTCCCACTTAGTTTCCTTCGGTAAACGGTCATTGAGTATAGGATGCTTTAGTGGTCTTCCTTTTGTCTAAACAAAGATCAAAGTCCCGATTCAGAAAAGTTGCCTCGGAATTGTTGCCTCGAATAAATTGATCTAAGACATTAGGGTTATTACTAAGACGTCCTAACATTGCTTTAGTAACCGTACGTCCCTTTCGAAATGACCCTCAAAACTCCAACGACGATGCTACTTACTCACTAATAGTGGGATAACATTGTCTAAAGGAAACAAGCATAGAACGATTCTTTTTTCGAGTAGGTAGATTAGTTCTTAAGTACTTGCTCAATCCAAACAAACTTTTTCACACTTACACTCTTTTACAAACAAAGTTTTCAAAAACACTTCATTACACTCTTGAAGACAGAAGCAAGAGTTAAATCGAAGTCAAAACAAAAACTTTTCAAAGCACAAAAACACAAAGAAAACAATTTTGAAAATGATGAGCAAGTACCTAAGAGCCCGTAGATAACTACGGATAGAAAGGGTGCTAATACCTTCCCTTGCTATAATCTACCCCCCGTACTCAAAAATATCTCGAAAAAGGAATTTTTCTGTGCTGTTTTCCTTTCCTTGTTGGATAAAATAAAAGACGGTGGCGACTCTTGCTTACCGCGACATTTTGCAAACATAAACGCAAAACACAAACCAGCAATTCCTTAAAAAATAGGGAAACACGTCCCGGTTCTGGCCACCGTATTACAGAACTGGCGACTCTGCTGGAGACATATAATAAGTGGGGTGTACCTTAGGATTAGTTCATCATATTGTTTTCAATTGTTTGATCTGATTGCTTTACATTTTGGGCTTTGTATCGGAGTTACTATAGATCCTAAGCCGGATCTGGGGATACCTTTTAGGTAAGTAGCAATAGACTGTGAGGGAACTGTACGGTGTAGACCGATACGGTTGAAGCAGTAGCTACGTTGGTGTGACACATTAGTTGGTACCGATATCCCTTGTGGAGCAACAAGGAGAGTATGAGGCTGTTATATGGGTCGTTAAGCATCAACTGACCTTAGAACCTATAGTTGACCAACTTGGCCATAGAAAGTAGCAGTATGCTACACCCATTGAGACCACACTCTCGAGATGGTTCCGGTCGCGAGAAAAGATTATGTGTCTGGAATTATGACCGATGGAGGATGGTCAATGATATTGAGAACCTCTAGAACCCGGTTACTATTATCAGGACAGGTTGAACCAACTTAACTTCAAGAGGGTAATACTTAGACTCCATGCAAGCCTAAACCTAAGGCTGTTTGTGTGACTTGTGTGCTCTCAAACTTGAACTACTTGCACAGTTTTATTATATGACAACATGAGTTCCTTGCAGGTTTTGTTTACGGTCCTTATCCAATAACTTGGATTTTTCGCAGGATTTACTTGTTTACTTCACCTCGAATTTTTGCTTAAACGTATATCATACACATCATAACATCATGCCTTAACATTTCCTTAACCATTTCAAGGATCTCAAGGGTTTGTGATGCAGGTTATGGTAAATCAAACATCTAGCAAGGGGAAAAGGGGATTTATTTTCCTCTAGCCAATGCCGCCTAGAGATCAAAACACGATAACTTAAGTCGGGGGCTATGACCCACTCGATATGGTGAGCTAACTCTTGAAGAAGGATTCTTAATGACACGAAGTTTCTTCAATCAAGCTGCAACCAAATTCTAACAGTTTCTTGTTTATCCTGCGAGATCCTGGAAAACATTGCATACGTACATTGCATACATATCATTGCATAACAGGTCCTCCAATACCGGTCTCTCATGTCCTCGCTGTTTATTTCAGCAATGGCTCTCCAACAAGACAACATAAATCTTCAAGAAACTCAGTTCAGGGAGATATTCCTAAACCTATCCAAGGGGCAGGAAGAGTTGAAAACACTCCTCATTGGGAACTTGGTCAAGAAAAGTCCTGAAGACAATAAGGACGAATGGATGGAGGAATTGCAAGTTGAGATAGGTGCAATGAGAACCCAAATGCTAGGGCAGATGGCTCTTATCCAAGGCTTAGCCCGGGAACAAGAAGGGCTGAGAACCATTATCAACCAGCTTCATCAAGACAGATACAACAATATGAAGCAAACAGTCGAGACCAGGGACCAAGTCATTGATCAGCCTCCAAGAAGACAAGGGTTTGGTTTGGTGAAGAATGGACCTCTCCAAGTTTCTACTACCTCAAGGGTCCAATAACAACCTTGTCATAAACAACGGGTTAATCAGAGTAAGCCAGATACACCCAAGAGGCAGTTTACCAAGCTCAACATGCCGCTGTCTCGAGCTTTACAACACCTATTGAGGATGAATCTGGTGACGTTGATAGGACCTCATCCGAATCCCAAGACTTCTTCGCCTAACTACAATCCTGATGCAAGGTGTGCATATCACTCCAACAATCCGGGGCATGATACTGACGACTATTGGAAGTTGAAGTACAAAATTCAAGACTTGATTGACGAAGGAGCTTTGGAATTCACACAAGATGGTCAACTGGAATGTTTCTGTCAATCCTCCAAGGCTCACCATTTGAAGTGACAAGTTATGACAAGAGAGGCTTTTGTTCGTTAGAATTTTCAAGTTGTAATTTTCTTTTGATTGGTCAAATATTTATTCATGTCAAACTTTGTTACTTTATCAATGCATTGCATATGTATGTTTTGAATCAATCCATTCGTATTCACTATATTTAAATTGCTTTCCTTTTTGTGATGTTAAACTCTCGGTTAAAAAACTCTAAGCCTTTAGAGGGAGGATGACGAAAATGATATCAAAATCTCTGCAGTATGCTTTTGAACAGACCCCGCTGACGATGTAAAGGCGTTGTTTCAAATCCTAAACAGTGGAGTTATAAGGAAGATAATCCCTAGTCACCCCCTTCGAGCCAAAGAAGTAGGAGTTATTCTTTTCACACAAATTAAAACCCTTAATCACAACCTGGGGCAGGGTAGTTTTCTCAGTTAATCCAGGTGCACAATGAATGGCTTCAAAGACGTCCTTCTAAAACAAAAGACAGGCAGTCATTATCTCTCAAAATAAAAGCCCATTAAGTCAAAACCTATGAAGGAGACTTAAGAAAAAACTGGGGTATCCCGCTGACTGTAATCATAAAAAGAAACAGTTCAGGCAAAAGACAGGGATAATAAAAAAGAAAGAGGTCCTACAAACCCTCAACAAAAAAGAAATGACTGCCTATTCAAAATAAATTGTCAGTATCCGAACCATCACTGGAATATCAGAGCAAAGACTCAAATGGGATCTAATGCACGATTAGCTGAGTTTAGGATCGAAGAACATCACGAAGAATGGGTGGGTACAAATAAAATTTGAGCCTTTATCCTTTGTTTCTTGAACCGTGAACCAGGCCACGTTATAACCCTTAAAAGTCCTAGTTGAAGCATGGGTTAGTTCGAAAGCATACTGTTACAAAAGGTATCCTGACTCCTGTAGGACTTGCTGTAAATCCTGAGTTGACATCACATTTTACAAAATTTTCCTGTCTTACTGAAAAATGCATTTTCAAAAATTTCAAGACAGACATAAGCTTTGCATTCTTAAAATAACATTGTTTGCATATGACTATTTGTTCAACAGTAGAGAAAGTCGCACGAAGAATATCTAATGAACAAAAATCTTCTCAATAAAAAGGATCACCTCAAGTGGAAAAACACTTCCAACCAAGGGGCACGGCATGATCATTGTCCATCATCTGGGGCAGTTAAGTCAAGATTCAAGGAATCTCTCAAAAATGCCAAATAGGCAGGGGAAAATCTCCATCTGAGTCACTTGGGGAATTGGACATGAATTCCAGCAACGAACCTTATATGATCAGACGAACATCTTCTGGTAGTGTGGCAACACTACTGACAGTGATAACTCACTACACACTGAGAGTGTGGACATAGTCAGAAAATATTGCGCATGAATAAAGACCCGCTAGGTTGACTGGCCTAGGCAAAAATGAGGGCATCCCGGCGAACCAAAAAGGTTCGAGAAAAAGTTAGAGATAAAAACAAAAAATTTGTACACCCGGCAAGTCGAAAACCCGAAAGGGCGGCTTGGGCAAGAAAGGGTATCCCGGTGGACTGAAAATCTGAAAAGACAATCCAGGAAAAAATTAGGGATCAAAGCGTACGACTATGTCCCGTCATCTTGTCTCTTGCCTACCAGAGGAAGACTGATCATTTCGATCGAAAGTTTCCAAACACCTCATAAGTTGGGATAACACTCGATCCATAAGGCCTTCACATGCACCTTCTCCAGCAGAAACAGGGGCAGAAAAGTCTCGATGCAAAGTCATTATCATATCCTCAGCATGCGTCCCAGTAACGTTCATTACCCGCAGAGTAAGAAAAAGATAGTGACATTAGCGGTCCCGAACATGACACCACTCTCCCCAGCTGAGGCTCACAACCGCGAATGAGTCGGCGATACTCTCCCCCAAGCAGAGTTTATCTATCACCAGCACTGGAAGATTATCCCCAGTAGAGTCTGGAAAACTGTCCCAGTAGAGTCTAAAAGATTATTCCCCGTGAAGTCGCAACTGGAAAATAATCCCCAGCGGAGTTCATTCCTTTTACAAACAGAAACTCAATCCTCGACAGAGTTTATCATCACCGACAATGATGATTCATCCCTAGCCGAGGTTATTTCTACAAATCAACAGGTCCTCTAGCAGAATATGACCTCCCCACAGAGTCATTTCCTCGTCAGTTTATTCCCCAGCAGAGTTATCCTCTCCTGCAGGTTTATTCTCACAATCATCTTCATTCACTATCCCCAACGGAAATGAAGAATTCAACTCTTTTCTCCAGCAGCAATCCGAGATTTATTTTCCCCAGCTAAAAACATCACATTTCCATACATCATGACACATGCATATACGCATCATACAAACACAATCTCATTTATTTTGAGAACATCATTGCTTGATACATATCATGCATTACATACAACTAGTCTTTACCTTTCAGGAAGGATACAATCAAATTCTCACAAAATTCAAGTTGTGAAGCCCGGGTACGACTGGGTAATAGTTTAATCCCCAGTTGAATAACGGACAACCGAAGTTCCTAAAATTCAACTTTCCTCTTTAATAGAGATGTTTCCTCAGTAGAATACGGACGACCGAAGTTCCTAAAATTCAACAGAGATGTTTCCTCAGTAGAATACGGACGACCGAAGTTCCTAAAATTTAACAAAGATGATTCCTCAGTAGAATACGGACGACCGAAGTTCCTAAAATTCAACGGAGATGATTCCTCAGTCGAATACGGACGACCGAAGTTCCTAAAATTCAACAGAGATGATTCCTCAGTAGAATACAGATAACCGAAGTTCCTAAAATTCAACAGAAATGATTCCTCAATAAAATACAGATGACCGAAGTACCTAAAATTCAACCGAGATGTTTCCTCAGTTGAATACGGACGACCGACGTTCCTAAAATTCAACAGAGATGTTTCCTCAGTAGAATACGGACGACCGAAGTTCCTAAAATTCAACAGAGATGATTCCTCAGTCGAATACGGACGATCGAAGTTCCTAAAATTCAACAGAGATGTTTCCTCTGTAGAATATGGACGAGTTCCTAAATTTCAACAAAGATGATTCCTCGGTAGAATATGGACGACCTAAATTCCTAAAATTTAATAGAGATGATTCCTCAGTAGAATACGGACGACCAAAGTTCCTAAAATTCAATAGAGATGATTCCTCACTAGAATACGGACGACCAAAGTTCCTAAAATTCAAACAGAGACGACTCACCAGCAGAATAACGGACGACCTCAGCTCCTAAAATTCTACTTCTCTCGATAAAGATCATCCTTCCCCAGCGGAATCTTCCTCGAAGACAGGTATACAAGCTCTCGCTAAGAAATCTCTTATGAAATCGACACTCCTTCGGATAGCATCTTTAAGCCCATCCCCCGTCAGCAATTTTCAAATGGCATCTGTAAGCCCATTCCCGATATCGCAAGACGGACACCACTTCATGCGAGTGCAAATTTCTGGGCACTCTAGTGTTCAATCATCTTCCACCTTTGGATCACGAAAGGCATGAAAGCCAATCTATATCCTCAGGTTTAAGAAGATTGAACAGGGGAAGCTGTTGTACCCCAAAATTTTCCCTCCCATATTTCTCAAAAAATTTCAAGAATGATACTCAAGTTGTTCAAGGTAGTCCAAGGGTTGGCCAGACAAGCTCTCTCCTAAGGCAGTCTACCTCAAATTAGGGTTTCATGTTGCATCAAGATACTTGAGTCCAGGGGATCCCAAATTCTCACCATTGTCCTAATATTTTCTCAAGATCATCCATGTCAAGTTTCAAGCCTTCCAGAGGAAATTTGCTCAGTCAATTGCTCAAAGGCCTCAAAATCGCATGTGCTAGGGCAAAAGTCAATTGTGGCCTACATACAGTCAAACTTCAAGATTTTTGGTCAACATCCTCATTTTGAAGTTTATTTCATCATTTTATCAAGGTTTTATCATGATTCATAAAGGATTGCTCATAATTCATCAAGAACCAAAAGTTGCTAAATTAGGGTTTTGTAGGAAAAGTCAACTCAACTTTGACCAAGCATAATTTTCTCATACTTTATGATAAATGACCCATCCAAATCTCATTTTGAAGAGAATTCCATTACCTACAATCCATCTTCATCTCTGAAGTTCAAAATATGCACTCACAAGAAGTTATGAATTTGGACATTATAGGTCATTTTGAAAAGTCAACAAAAACACCTTTTTTCGCAAAGCTTCATACTTGAGAATGGAATATAAAATTGAGATGAGACAAAAAGGGTTGATTAGAGGACATCTTAAGATTTCTAAAAAGTCCAAGAACACATCCAAAGAGTCAAAATTGAAGAAGTTATGCATTGGTGAAGTTGACCCGTTTTGCAAAATTGCCAAAAGTCAACTATGACTAAAACTCCAATTTTTGCTAAATGGGCCCAATATTTTTCACTTGGTTTGAGTTGGAAACATAGTCCACGAGCTCTAGCCCTTTCCACTTGTCCTTATCATGTTTTTATTATTTATTTTGACTTTTAGTTGAATTAATTCAATTTAAATCAAAACAAATCATATAAAATCCAAAATATTGAAAACAAAAGATTTTGTGTTTGTTTCAGGTTTTATTATACAGCTAGCATCAAATCAAACTCGTTTAAAGGCATGTGTGCACAAAAAGATTGGATTTGGATCATTTTAGGAAAGATTTTAAGGTGAATCAAATCAAGATCAAGGACATTGATGGAGGAAGATTGAGGCCAGGTTTTCAAACCTAATTCACTCCTCAATACATATAGAAGCAATGCAAATTAAAAGCGAGGTTAGAAGCAAGCGCAAGAGGCAGAACAGAAACTTGAAAAATCAAGAAACAGTGCAAACACGAATTAACACTTAGAGGCCAATTCAAGACTCCTTGGCCATTCCACTTGCTTCCTGGGATCCTCAGCAAGCTAAAGCAATCCAAAGTAAGCGTTTCCAGGCCCTGTATCGCGCTGTAAGTCCATCACGACCTTGCTTGTTTCTTGAATTCGGTTTGCATGATTTAGGCATTGTTAGTATGAATTAAACACATATTCTTGATCCATGGAGCATTTGCAAGCTTCATGTATTGATTAATTGCATTTATATGGCATGTGGTGTATTTCACCATTGTTAGGGTTTTGGATTCCGTTTTAGGGTTTTTGCTTGAAGGTAAAATTAGCCTTCATGAATGCTACCATCATGTTCAGGAGGACGAGACGAGTCCAATCATGGCATTAGATGTCATTTATATGGCTCAAGGAGGATTTTGGAACGAGCCCTGTTAATAGCTACGGATAAACGTCCGTAGGTAAAAGTCTGGGACTTTTACCCACGGAGAAAGGAAGAAGATGACCAGTTGGCGCCTCACCATTGGTCCGTTCAAACTTCCTGCGCGTATTTTTGTTATCCTCCACTAATTCTTGTTTTTTGTATATTATTATTATTATTCATTATATGTACAACAAATACAAAGTGATGCAGTGGTAGCCAGACAAGCTTTAAGGCCCTGGAAGCTTGAGGTCAGGGGTTCGGCCCCTGCCTCCACCAAATGCATTTTTCTTAATTTCTTTCAGGTAATCTCATGTGCATACCAAGCCAAGGAGTGTCATACATCCCCATAATCCAGCGTGCCAAGTGGCTTGAGATCCAGATCTGATGGCCAGCAATGGAGGAGCACCATGGAGCTCAGTCAACACAATACACTGGATCCACAAAGTCAAACAGATCTCACTCTTTTGGGCCTAGATATGCTTCCCATACCCCCCAGAATTGTTGTTGCAGGCCCATTCTCTCTTTCTATTTTCTTTTATATTTTATTTTATTTCATTTAATTAATTTATTTATTTATTTTACTAACCAATTAAATTATTTTCTTTTTATCAAAAAAATCACAAAAATATTACTTTTCATAAATTAGGTCTAGATTTTATTTTTATTAAAAAATTAATTAATTTAATTAGGTTTTTAATTTAGACAATTTTAATTCTTTTTGCAAATAATTAAAATTAATTAGAACAAATAGGTTTTATTTCTAATTTAATTATTTTCTTTTCTTAAAAATAACCAAAACATAAAAAATAGGTCTTGTAATTATTTTTATTTAATTAATTTAATCATTAATTAATTTGTACATTTTTTTTAAAACCTAAATTCTTTTCTTTAAAAAATATTAAAACAACAAAATTTTTTTCTTTCTTTTTAATTAGGTTAGAAGGGTCAAAGCCCTAATTTCTCGTCGATCTAATTTTCATCGCGCGCTTTATTATTATTTTTTATCTATATTGATGTAACTGCCTACAGTTTGTAATAGTTTAATTAAGAAGTTTATTTCCATTTATCGCTTTATTTTCAAAGGGTTTGTTTTTGGCTACGTAAATACCCGAAGCCTTGTAATAGCGTAGTTCAATTTCCGCATTTTAAATTCCGCAAATTATTAACTGTTAGATGTATGATAATAGGATGCATGACAAGAAGGTATGTTAAACTTTAAAACAGTTAGATCACCCTAAATGTGCAAAGATAAATAAACTGAAACTGAATCACTCGCACATGCGCACTCCTAGGGTACACTCCCACTTGGTTGCCTTCAGTAAACGGTCATTGAGTATAGGATGCTTTAGTGGTTGTCCTTTTGTCTAAACAAAGATCAAAGTCCCGATTCGGAAAAGTTGCCTCGGAATGGTTGCCTCGGAATTGTTGCCTCGAATAAATTGATCTAAGACATTAGGGTTATTACTAAGACGTCCTAACATTGCTTTAGTAACCGTACGCCCCTTTCGAATTGACCCTCAAAACTCCAACGACGATGCTACCTACTCACTAATAGTGGGATAGCATTGTCTAAAGTAAACAAGCATAAAACGATTCTTTTTTCGAGTAGGTAGATTAGTTCTTAAGTACTTGCTCAATCCAAACAAACTTTTTCACACTTACACTCTTTTACAAACAAAGTTTTCAAAAACACTTCATTACACTCTTGAAGACAAAAGTAAGAGTTAAATCGAAGTCAAAACAAAAACTTTTCAAAGCACACAAACACAAAGAAAACAATTTTGAAAATGATGAGCAAGTACCTAAGAGCCCTTAGATAACTACAGATAGAAAGGGTGTTAATACCTTCCCTTGCTATAATCTACCCCCCGTACTCAGAAATATCTCGAAAAACAAATTTTTCTGTGCTTTTTTCCTTTCCTTGTTGGATAAAATAAAAGACGGTGGTGACTCTTGCTTACCGCAACATTTTGCGAACACAAACGTAAAACGCAAACTAGCAATTCCTTAAAAAATAGGGAAACACGTCCCGGTTCTGGCCACCGTATCACATATGCCGTGATAGTACACATCAACACCATAATGCCAGGGGACAACTTTGTCCGAGACATACGAGACAGGACCAGGAACAGTGATTATCAGCGGAGAAATTCTTGGAGCAAATGTAATCCTAACATGTCTTCTCGAGGATACCTTGGAAGGATTGGTGGAAATGGTTATAATGGCAATGTCTTTAGATGGGACAACGGGAACCAAAGTTTTCTTGAACAAGATTTCTTTGCTGTCCATCAGGTGTTGAACACCTGACTTCAGCAAATGGCAACCAAAAGGCTGAAATGAACACATGTGGCAACCTTCTCCACAACCCAGAAATAAACCGGCCAACAGCAAATTCTTCTTCACAGACATGAGAGGAGTAGAAACTTCATCCACCAAGGTCACAAACAAGTCAGTATCAATAGCATTAACTCCACGACCGTGCTTAGGCATGGGAGCAATTATTACATTTGGCTTCTCCGGAGCATCAAACTCTATTTCCTTGGTTTCAATCAAGTCTTGTATTTTGTTTCTCAGAGCCCAACAGTCATTTGTATCGTGGCCAAGACCCTCGGAATGATAGGCACACCGAGCATTTGGATTATATCAGGGAGATGTAGTATTTGGATTCTTGGGAGCCTCTTTCAGGGTTGCCAAGTTGGATCTCAGCAGATGAGGTAGAACTTCAGCCAATGTCATGTTGATTCGGGTAAACTGCCGTTTTGGTCTTTCCACTCTTTGTTGATTGTTATGTTGTGGAGCAACTGTAGTCCTAGGTATCGTTACGACATTTACTGTCTGGCGATGTTCAGCCCTGTTTTGGCCCCCCGGGCTATAGATGGCACTGGCTTCCTTCTTACCAGCAAAAGGATTCTTTACCGAACTCGAAGAGGCATCCTTTTGTATCTTGCCGCTCTGAATCCCAACTTCTACTCTTTCTCTAGTTAAAATCAGCTCGGTGAAACCAGCTGACGAGCTGCCGATCAAATGATTGAAAAATGGACCAGATAGCGTCCCCAGAAACATATCAACCAGCTCCCTATCAGACAATGGGGGTTGAACTCTTCCAGCCAAGTCTCTCCATTTCTGTGCATAGTCTTTAAAGCCTTCACTTGCACCCATGGACATACTCTGGAGTTGAGTACGAGTAGGAGCAAGGTCGGAGTTGTATTGATACTGCTTGTAGAAAGCAGCAGCCAAATCTTCCCAATTTAGGACATTAGCTCTCTCCAGTTGATAGAACCATTCAAGCTGAGTCCCTGACAGACTATCTTGAAAGAAATGAACCCATAAATTTCTATCAGCGGTGTAGGGCTGGATCTTTCTGACATAAGAACGGAGATGGAGTTTTGGGCAGGACACCCCATCACACTTAGAAAAAACTGGAGCTTTGAACTTATGCGGGATGACCACTCCCGACACCAATCCCAATTCTTCGAAATCCAGTCCGGGTATCCTCTGAACTTCCATGGCACTCAAACGATCTTCCAACTGCTTGCATCTATCCTCAGTAGGAGGATATTGCTCATCATTATAGTCGGTATCATTGTCAGAAACTGCAGGACTGGGGTCCTTCTCCCCCGTCTCTTCTTCTTAATTCTCCCATTCCTTAGATGAAGAGGTCAGATCGACTTGTCGCTTCAACCGCTCCCCAAACCTTCTGCCCATATTCAGAATACCGGAAACCTTCTTATTTTTCTTTTTCTCTTTCAGGATGAGGGCTTTCAGATCCTCCTGCCCTTTTTCCAGACTTATGAATATTTGTTGGAACTGGGCGTTCTGTGCCTGAAGGTCCTTGATGCTTTGTTCGGAAGACATTTCTGCTGAAATAAACAGCGAAGGAGATGAGAAACCTGTAATGGTACCTGTACATGCAATGCTATGAATGGGATGCGCATGCAATGATTTCAAAGACTTTGGGAAATTTAAATTTGCAAACCAAAATAAACAAATATTTTATTAGTTGAATTCAAAGTTCAAATTCATTTTAGGCATTACAATTAAAAACAAATCTAAGACTAAAAAAAGGTCAAAATTCCCATGGATGCTTCCTCTTTGTGCCGAGATAAGCATTGAGTCCTCTTTCTTCCTGGAGCTGCTTTGTGAGCTCTAAAACCTTCCTCTCCTGAGCATGGAACTGATCCTTGTAAGTATCCCGCTCGTTCTTCAACTGAATCCAAGACCTCTGTAACTCTCCAAGATCAGTGGGCATATAAGGATAGAGAACCATGTAAGGAATACCCCCTTTAGTAGTGGGTTCTACAATCACTGGTAAAACGGCTACATAGGGAATCATAAGCTTCTGGGCGCGAGCTCGTACCCATTGGAGGTAAGGTTCCATAGGAATGGAAGCCTTTGGCCCCAAAGCCTTGGCGCCAGATCTATTTACCATGTCCTAAGCTCGTATGAACCCCCTGCGATACTCGTGAACATCATCCTCATAGTTGAATACAATGCCCTCGACAAGTAACTCATGGGGACCATCTCTTCGAGCGTAACCAAATTGTCGCAGAGTTAAACAAGGATTATAGGTTATGCCCCCTCTGATGCCAAGTAACGGAACATTAGGGTACTCCCCGCATCGGTCAATAATAGTAGTGTTTTCCATAGCTCGGGAACACCAGAGAATATCCATGTGAGCGAGTGACATTATCCTTTGCGACCAACCCAAACCTTCTTCATTCCTCAGTACAGACTTAGGTAGGTGAGAAATAAACCACCTCGACAACAATGGCATACAACACATAAGAACCCCTCTTCTCTTCATGGTACGAGTATGGAGAACGTGCAAAATATCTCCAAGCAAGGTAGGCACAGGGTTGCGGGAGAGGAATATCTTGATAGAATCCACATCTATGAATGAGTCCGGATTAGGGAATAGGACTAACCCATAAATTAGAAGAGCCAAAACCTCCTCAAAAGCCTGAAAATCCATATCATTCCAAAATAGCTGGGCCTTGTCTATCAGAAACTTGTCTAGAAAACCCTTGACTCCGCTTCTTGTTTCCCAATTGGATACCACGTCGGCCCGTTTCAGATGCAAAGCTGAGGCAATGACTTCTGGCTTAGGAACTTCTTCCATACCTGTGAAAGGAAATTGTTCAATAATGGGTATGTCCAACAACTGAGAGAATTCTTCCATGGTAGGCACCAACTGATAGTCTGGAAAGGTGAAGCAGTGGTGCTTGGGATCAAAGAACTGAAAGAGTACACCCGTCATCTTTTCATCAAAGTTTGAAGTAACCAGGTTGAGAAGTCGACCATGTCTCTTAGTGAACACAGAAGTTTCAGAAACCTTTGATACTAGCTCTTTGAGTTGGGAAGGTATCTTCACAAAGCTGATTCAGATAGTGTTTCTACGAACGGAAGCCATGATCTGCAAAACAGAACAAAGATGAATTCCCTTGGTCTTTGAAATGGTTAGTGCAATAAGAATGGATGCTATGTTATGATGCATGATGTCATGACAAACCACAGGTATAGCAAACACATTCAAATCACACAAAGTCCTCAGGTTTAAGGCCTGCATGATATTAAATGTCATACCCTCTTGAAATTTAGTTGGTTTCAAACCTGTCTTAAAAAGTTACCGGGTTCTAAGGGATCTCAATATCACTGACCATCCTTTATCGGGCATTGTCTCAGCTCAAGCAACCTTTTCTTGCAGCCGAAATATCCCGAAAGTCTAATCTTAATGAGTGTAGCATCGAGTATCAACCAACCCTCAGCTCTACATCGAGGTCGGCTATCTCACTACTTTCTAACAGCCAAGTTTGTTCAACTAAGGTTCTAAGGTCCGTTAGTGCTTCATGACACCTTGTGGCGGCCCCATATTCTCCTCGTTTCCCCACGAAGGATACCGGTATCAACCAAAGTTCCACACCAACACAACCATCGCTTAAACCATATTGGTTTATGCCATACAGTCTCCACGATCTATTTTTGTTTACCTAAAAAGTGCCCCCAAATCCGAGTGTAGGATCTATAGTAACCCAAACAAAAACCCTTTAAGAATAAACAAACAAACAAGAAATTTGAAATGAACTAGATCCTAAGGTATACCCCACTTTAACAATCCCCAACAGAGTTTCCATTTCTGTGATACGCTGGCAGAACCGACTATTTTTACTAGTTTGCGTTTTGCATTTTTTTGTTCACAAAATTTCGCGGTAAGCAAGAGTCGCCACCGACTTTTATTTCATCCAATCATGGAAAAGGAAAAAGAACAGAAAAAACCTTTCTATTCGTGGTTTTCCACGGGCTCTTTGGTACTTGCTCATCTTTTAAAATTGCTTGTGTGGGTGCTTGTTTTTTTTTAAAATTTTTTACTTCGTGATAACCCTTGTATCATTCCTCAAGGGTGTGACGAAGTTGTTTTGAAAATTTGTTTTAAAAGGTGTTTGTGTGAAAAGTTTTGTTGAGCAAGTACTTAAGATTCTACCTACTCTAAAAAAGATTCTTTGTTCTCGTTTCCTTTAGACAGCGCTATCCTACTATTAAGGAGTAGGTAGTCCCGTCGTTGGAGTTTGTAGGAGATGTTTGAAAGGGATGAGTATAGTCGCTAAAGAAATGGACTGGAAACTTTAGTAGTAACCCTAAAGTCTTAAGATCTTTCCGAGGCAACATTTCCGAGGCAACATTTCTGAGGCACCATTTGAATGGGACATTTGATCTTTTAGACAGGAGGGCAACCACTAAAATCCCCTATGCTAAAATGACCATTTTACCGAAGGCATCCGAAGTGAGGCAAACCCTAGGAGTGAATATGTGCATGTGAATTTTTTCAGTTAATTAGTCTTTGCACATTAGGTTATCTACCGTTTTAATTTACAAACATATTTCCATACAATCCTATTAACCATGCATCTAACAATTAAAGATTTGCAGGAATTTAAAGTGCGAGAAAATAAACCTAGCTATTACAAGGCTTTGGGGAGGGAGATTAATTACATAACCAAAAATCAGGGAAAAGCGATAAGTAAAAACCCTAATTTAAAGCTATTACAAACCCTTGGCAATTACAAAATAATAAAAAAGAAAAGTAATTAAAACGCGCGGCGAATTAAATGCGAGGACGATAATTAATAACTTAAAACCTAATTGAGAGAAAAAACATTTTTTGTGCATTTTTATTTGAGAAAACAATTAAATTGCAAATTAATTAAACCCTAATTTCTAATTGAATTTATTTACAAAAAGAATTAAATTAACCTAGTTTTCTAATTAAATTTAAAATAAATATTTTATGAAAAAAAAATCTTTTTGTGATTTTGTGATTTATTGATTTTATGATTAATAAAAAGAGTAATTAATTTTTGGTGAAAAATAATTAAACAAATTAATTAAAATAAAAGAAGTAAGAGAAAGAATTGAAAATGGGCATGTTTGCATTGCTGAAAGAGGGGGTATATTGTTGAATTTCCCTGGCCCAATAATGCTGAGCCCAATCAACGCGCCTGATCCCATGGAGTGTTGACTTGAGGATGCATCATGGTCTCTCATTTGGAGTGTGTTGGATCTGATACTATGCTGATCAAGTGGCTGGATGTAAAGGTGCAAGGTACACGCGTGGAATTGTGAAGCATTGGATCTGCAAGTGGAAAGTGAGAAAATAAAGAAATTTGTTAGGACCTTGGATCGAACCCAAGTACTCTTACTTACCAACAGACGCCTTTTCCAGCTGGGCTACGCTGACTAGTTGTTAAAGGAATAAGAGTAATACAAAATATATAAAAACAATTTCCAGGAAACTGAAACAAAGTCGCGCGCGCTATTTTCGAATAAACCAATAGGGTGATGAAAAATCACCTTCTTCTACCTCTAGCCTGTCGTCTTAGGTATATAACCTATACTTACAAACCATGTCCGTCGCTAAAACCTGCATGCTTCAAACATCAAAAATATACACGATAAATGGATTTAAAGACCAGGGATCGATTGGTCTTGATGCCATGATCATCCCAGTATCCTGTTCTTGGCCTAATTTTTCCTGTATCAAGAAGCCCCAAAACATGGCTTCAAACCCTAGCCATGGCAATTGTCAGTATATGCGCTAAAATATCAATTAAACATAACCAATACGTTGCAAACATGATAACAAACATATATATACCATTAAACATGTTCATGATGCGTGAATCATAGTAATCGAATTTGAAAAAACAAGGTAAACCGGGTGAGTTGTAGCGCGCGTTTCTTGGTGTTTCAGGCCTTGCAAATGACTGGGATAGCTTCCTGAGACGTCCAATAATTGATTGGCAATGCTAGGATGGCTTGAGATGGCCTGTGGAATGAAAACTGAGTCACACTTTTTGTCAAGATTTTTGAGTTTGTTCCTGCTCTTTCACGACTGCCCCAACCTTTTTTTTGCCTTGTATTTGTTCATTATATATCCTAGAACGAATTAGGGTTATAAAACTGGCTTGTATATTTTGGAATTAAGAAGATTTGATATGATTTTTATGCCATATGTAATCTTTCTAAGTTGAGCCAAATCATTCCTTTCTTGTACCAATCAGCCTTGATTCATTTTGGTCTTGATATCTCTGCATAATTTGATTGAGATCCTGTCCAAAAATCAAATCAAAACATATCTTTGCTATTATTTACCAATTATTTGATTTAATTCATTTTTTAATTAATAAAAAATCAAAATCAAATAGAAAATGAAGAAAATAACATGTGGATAAGTAATTGGGTCGTGGACCATTTTATAAGTGAGATGCAATCATGAAATTCTAAACCATTTGGTAAAAAATGCACTTTTAAGCATATTTGACTTTTGGCAATTTTGCAAAAAGGGTCAACTTTGACAAGGCATATCTCTTCCAATTTTAATCCTAGAGAGGTTTTCTTGGACTTTTTAGAAAGCTTAGGATGTCTCCTAAGCAAAACTTTCGGTATAATTTCAATTGGGTCTTCCATGTTCATGTAAGAAGCTTTGACCCAAAAGGTGTTTTTGTTGACTTTTCAAAAAGACCTATAATGTAGAAATTCATATCTTTTTATGAGTGCATATTTTGAACTTATGGGCTGAAGTTAAGTTGTAGGGAATTGCATCCTATTCAAAATGAGCCTTGGATGGAAAATTTATGATAAAGTATGAGAAAGTTATGCATGGTCAAAGTTTGGTTGACTTTTCCTATAGGAACCCTAACTTAGCAACTTTTGAGTTTTGATGAATTAGGAGAATTCCTTGAGGAATCATGATCAACCCTTGATCAAATGATGAAAGTCACTTCAAAATTTTGATGTTGACCAAAAATCTTGAAGTTTGACTGTATGTGGGCCACAATTGACATTTGACCTAATACAATCGATTCTCAAGCATCCGAGCAGTTGGTTGAGCAAACTTCTTATGCAGTGCTTGAAATTTGACATGGAGGGTCTTGAGAACATATTAGGACCATGGAGATCATATGATGTCTTTGGAGTTCACCCATCTTGATGAAAATGGAAACCCTAATTTGAGACACACTGCCTTAGTTGAGAGTTTGTCTGGTCAACTCTTAGGTAAACTTGAGAAAATTGAGGATCTCTAGGGGTATGTATTGAGAACAATGAGAGGGAATATTTTGGGGTACAACAATGATCAAAGGTCTTCCTTCAACTGGAGGCATGAGGATAAGAGGTTCTTGTAGATATTATTTGATTTTGTTGAAGGCAGCCAGGCATTCATCATTCCATTCGACTACTTGATCTTTCTTCAAAAGTTTAAAGATTGGCTCACAAGTAGCAGTTAAGTGAGATATGAAGCGGGCAATGTAGTTAAGACGACCCAAGAATCCTCAGACCTCCTTTTCAGAGTGGGGTACTGACATTTCTTAGATGGACTTTACCTTTGCAGGATCGACTTCGATGCCTTTACCACTGACAACAAAACCTAGAAGTTTTCCAAATCTTACTCTGAATGTGCATTTATTAAGGTTCAACCTCAACTTGTACTTTTTCAGCCTCTCGAATAGCTTGTATAAGTGATTGAGATGTTCTTCCTCAGTTTGTGATCTTGAAATCATATCATCCACATATACCTCTATTTCATGATGGATCATATTATGAAACAAAGCTACCATAGCCCTTTGATATGTTGCCCCTGCATTCTTTAATCCGAACGACATGACCTTGTAGCAAAAGGTGCCCCATTGCGTAACAAAGGTGGTCTTCTCCATGTCTTTGGGAGCCATCTTAATTTTATTATAGCCGGAGAAACCATCCATGAAAGAGAAAACTTTATGTTGAGCGGTGTTATCGACCAAGACGTCAATATAAGGTAGAGGGAAGTCATCCTTGGGGCTTGCCTTATTAAGATCCCTATAATCTATGCACATATGAACTTTTCCGCCTTTCTTTGGTACTGGCACCACATTTGCAACCCATTGGGGATAATACGTCACAGCTAGGAATCCTGCATCAAATTGTTTCATCACTTCAGCTTTTATCCTTTCAGACATGTCAGGCCTCATGCGACGAACTTTTTGTTTGATAGGAGGACAATCTTCCTTTGTCGGTAGACGATGAACTACGATGTCGGTATCCAACCCTGGCATATCTTCATATGACCAAGCAAACACTTCCACATAGTCATGCAACATCTGAAACAATCTGCTTTTGACACTACTTCCTAGGTTAGCGTTGATCTTGACCTCTTTCTTTTCTGTCCCGGCACCTAGATTGATGACTTCAACTGACTCTTCATGCGGTTGAATAGCTTTTTCCTCTTGCAATAGAAGTCTGGCTAGTTCTCCAGGTATCTCACAATCTTCCTCGCCTTCGTCTTCGGCTTGGTTAATTGGATGTTCAAAATCATAGTTGGCAATAGTAGAGTAATTGGCAATGAGATCCGGAGTGGACGAGGACCTGCAAGAGTGTGTGTGTGTGTGCATGTAAGATACATGGCTATTTTGAAAAATGCATTTGAAGAAAAAGAAAGACAATGAGCACAAATATTTGAATGCAAAAGTCTAATTATTTGTATTGAATGATCATACGATAAAATGAACATAAATAAACCCTTAACAAATGGACAATAGTGCTCCGGGCCATGCATATAGCTTAAAAGTCATTGTTTAATATTACAGACAAAAGGTTCTTGAATTAATGAAAAGTAATAAACAAGTAATTACTCCTCAATGAAGGAGATGGGAACGAAGTCCTTTGCATTCCAATTGTTGAGCTCTGTTGTAGTAGGGTGTACCCATTCTTCAAATGCACATTCATCATCAGAATCCTCCACAGCGTTTACTTAGTGACTTCCAATACAGAGAGGGGGCTTCCCTGCACAAGCGTGCCTCACTTCTTTTTGAGCCTTAATAGTGAAACCCAAACCATATTTGTCTGCTTTGAATGGGATCTCGGGGATTTTCCCCCAAGTATCACAACTTCCTTCTTCGACTACGACACGAGCATCTTTAAATGAAGCCATCCTTGACACTAATCTATCAGCTTTGGGCAGGTCGGAGGAGACTTTGGTAGTAGCAATCATAGGCAGAACAACTTCAAAAGCCTAACACGGGGTTTCTATAAATTCACCATCCATCTCCACATGTTTGAAAGAATTGAGATGGCTTACCATGAACTCCTCCTCACCACAAACAGTGTGGATCCTTCCCTTGACCGGGTACTTGATATTTTGATGAAGGATTGACGTTACTGCCCCTGCTCCGTGGATCCAAGGGCGACCCAACAAACAGGAGTAAGCAAGACGGATATCCATGATGTAGAAAATAGAGCTGGAAATTTGTGAGCTCGCCTTGATCGGGAGATCCACCTCTCCATTAGTCGTCCTTTTGGACCCATCGAAAGCCCTCACAATAATATCACTCAGTTTTAAAACTAGTCCTTCAAAGTCTAAACGGTCCAAAGCACCCTTGGGCAGCATGTTTAAAGAAGAGCCAGTGTCAACTAGAACATGTGCTAGGGTAGTCCCCTTACATTCAACAGAAACATGCAGAGCTTTGTTATGGTTCTTTCCAAGTGGTGTCAGATCAGCATCCGAGAACCTCAAACCATTGTCGACCGTCAAGCTTGTCACACAATTTTCAAACTGGTCAGTTGTGGTCTCATGAGGGACATGAGCTTTCTTCAGTAATTTGATTAATGCCCGGGCATGAGCATCAGAACAAAGTAGCAAATATAACATGGAAATCTTGGAAGGGGTTTTCCCCAGCTGCTCCATTATCTTGAAATCACTCCTTTTTATAATTTTCAAGATCTCATCCATTTCTCGAGCGGAAGGTTCCTCAGCAGCAATGTCTTTTGCGGGCGTTTCTGTCTCAGTAGGATCAACTAATTTCTCTTTTCCCCTTGTGTCAGCGTTAGGCTTAGCAGAAGTAATGCAGACAGATGTCGTTGTAACAGTTGGTGGTGAGATGTTGGGTGAAAAGATTCTCCCAGTTCTAGTTACCTTACTAGAGCCAGTAATGTTACCAATGTCACCATCTTTGCTTTCTTCAATCTAAGAATCTTGCTTTATTCCATGGTAAAACACCTCATCACCATAGTTCCATGGCACTGCTTTGTTGGAATAGTACGGAATTGGCCCAGGGGCGGTAATTATCAGAGGAGCAACAATCGGTTCGTTTGAAATTCTGATAGGACCCTTGGAGGAGATCCTAAGAGGCTTGTTCGAAATCGTTATGATGGAGAGGTATTCAATCTTATTGGTCAATATTTTGGTTGACGGAGTCTTCTCAAATAGGATCTCATGGCTATTCATCAGGCGTTGAATGCCTTCCTTCAGCCATTTTCATCCATTGAGTTGTTTGAAGCAACAATCACAGTCCTTGAAACAGCCAGGAAAAACCCCTGCTTTCAGAAGATTCATTTTGATAATGGTTAACGAAGTGGTCAATTCTTCGACGAAGGAAACAAAAATGGTGTCTTCAACAACATTGATACCCTTGCCATGGTGTGGCATTGGTGCCGTTATCACATTGGAATTGGAGGCGGATCAAATTCGATGGTCTTGTTGTCTATTAAGTCTTGAATTTTATTCTTCAGCGCCCAACATTGGTCGGTCTCATGCTCAGGACTATTTGAGTGATATGCACACTTGGTATTCATATTGTATTTAGGTGAGGAGGTATCTGGATTGGCCAGAGGATCACGCAGTGTCACCAAATTAGCCTTTAACAGGTGTTGTAAGGCTTGGGATAGCGACATGCCTATCCTTGTGTACTGTCTTCGTGGTGTCTCAAATCGTTGATGATTGGAAAATTTTCTTTGAACAGGAGTTGGGTTGGAAATCCGAACAGCATTAAAAGACGGACAATCATCCTTCTTGGTACGGGCCCTTTCCCCATACACAACATTAGTTTCTTTCTTCCCAGTGAAGGGTTTCTTTACGGGATTGGAGGTGGATGCAGATTCTATAGGAATCTTCCCGCTCTTGATACCACTTTCAACTCTTTCACCGGTGAAGATCAGCTCGGTGAAACTGGATGAAGAACAACTAACCAATAAGTTGAAAAATGGACCAGATAAAGTGCCCATAAACATATAAATATGTTCCCTATCAGTTAATGGTGGTTGAACCCTACTGGAAAGATCCCTCCACTTTTGGGCGTACTCTTTGAACCCTTCGTTTTTACCCATTGTCATGTCTTGTAGTTGAACCCTAGTCGGTGCTAGATCGGCATTGTATTGGTATTGGTGATAGAAATCGATGGTTAAGTATTCCCATGTATGGATACATGAACCCTCCAATTGGTAAAACCACTCTAGTTGAGTCCCAACCAAGTTTCTTGAAAGAAGTGAACCCAGAGTTTCTTGTCAGCGGTGTGTGGTTGTATTTTGCACACATAAGACTTCAGGTGAAGCTTTGGGCAGGAAACCCCTTCATATTTAACAAAGACTGGTATCTTGAATTTGTGGGGAATGATAACCCCATATATTAAACCCAAATCATCAAAATCTAAACCAGGGATAGCTTGAATCTAAACGACCTTCAATCGATCCTATAGCTGCTTGTACTTAACATCGGCAGGAGGATACTGCTCATCAAAATAGTCTTCATCATCAGACACTTGATCATTGATACACCCAGCCTGGGTACTCCTTGCTTCTCCAATTTGATTTTCGTCTTCCTCAGACGAATCTTCCACTACCAGTATATGACGGATCGACTCTCTGAATCTTCTACCCATGTTTACTAAGGCTTTCCTTTTTGGTTTCTTTTTGGATGCCAACAATGTCATTAACTCTTGTTGTCCCTTGTCCAGGGTCAGTAGAGTCTCTTGAAACTGGGAGTTTTCTGCTTGCAGATCTTTCACTGTTTTCTCGATATCCATCTTTCTAAAATAAATAGCAGAAAGATAAGGAATCCTATCATGGAAAACCTGTTATGTTATGATGCATAGAAGATGTGCATGCAAATGATTTCAAGGATTTATGAAATTTAAATTTGTCTAGACAAAGAATGAAAAAACGTAAAATTGCATTAATTAGTTCAAAATGATTACAACATGCCTCTTGGGCTTACAAAATAAATCTTTAAGACAAAAAGGTCAAACGCATCCTCTTCGGTGCAAGGTAGGCGTTCAAGATTTGTTCTTCATGGAGTCTCTTTGTAAGCTCCAGAACCCTTTTCTTGCTAACGTAGAGTTGAGCTTCGAAGGTATCTCGTTCTTCTTTTAACTGAATCCAACCCTTTTGCAAGTCTTCAAGAGAAGTAGGCATGTCGGTATGGAGGACAGTATACGAGACTTCTCCTTCAGCCACAGGCTCCATGATAACTGGTAGGATGGAGGGGTAAGGCATCACGAGCTTCTGAGCACGAGCTCGTACCCACCTAAGGTAAGGCTCAAGGGGAATAAAATTCTTGTGTCCCAGTGTCTTACTGTCCACTTTGTTTACCATCCTCCAAGCTCGCACAAATCTTTGACGATAGCCTTGATCGTTGCTCTCGTAGTCGAATACCACTCCTTGGATGAGCATATCATGAGGACTATCTCTTCGGGCATACCCGAACTGTCGCAAAGCTAAACAAGGGTTATAAGTGATACCTCCTCTAATTCCAAGCAAAGGGACATTAGGGAATTCCCCACAACGGTCAATGATAGTAACATTCTCCAAGGATCGAGAACACCAATGAATATCCGAATGTTTGAGCGACATCAACCTATTGGACCATCTCAAACCTTACTCGTTCTTCACAACGGATCGAGGGAGGTGTGAAATAAACCACCTATCCAAAAGAGGAGTGCAACACACGAGGGTCCCTATTTTCCTCATGGTGCAAGAGTGGAGAGAATGTAGGATATCTCCTAACAAAGTAGGTACCAGATTGTGAGACATGAAGATTTTGACAACATTTACATCTATAAGTTGGTCAGGGTTTGGAAATAATACCATCCCATAGATGAGAAGTGCCAAGATTTCTTCGAAGGCTTGTAAATCCAAAGTGTTCCAACAATCTTGAGCTTTCTCCAACATGAACTTAGCTAGGAACCCTTTGACACCACTTCTTGTTTCCCAATTAGCCGTGATGTTGAATTATTGCAAGTATAGCGCTCGACAATCTGTTCCGGGCTAGGGTCACTTCCTGTACCGTTGAAAGGTAGTTTATTGAGAATAGGAATCCTTAAGAGTTGAGAGAATTCCCATAGTAGGTATAAGTTGGTAATCGAGAAAGGTAAAGCAATGGTGTAAAGGGTCGAAGAACTGGAAAAGCACTTTCACCATGTCTTCCTCAATGCTCGAGGTAACCAAGTTTAGGAGTCGACCATGTCTTTCGGTGAATGAAGAACTCTCAGGAACCCTCAATGCTAAATCTTTGAGTTGAGAAGGAATTCTTACGAGATTGACTTGGATAGTATTCCTGCGGGTGGAAGCCATGTCCTACAAAACAAAACAAAGATAAATCCTAATCATCCTTGAAATGGTTAGTGCAAAAAATGAAATGGTATGATGTTATGATGTTATGTATAAGTAAGTTGGCTCAACCTGTCCTAGTAATAGTAATCGGGTTCTAGGGGATCTTAATATCACTGATCTTTCTTCATCGGGCATTGTTTCAACGCAAGCCTCTTTAATGGCGACTGAAATATACCGAAATTCCGATCTCAATGAGCGTAGTATCGAGTATCAACCATCTTCGGACTGCACCATAGCCGGATACCTCACTACTTCCTAATGGACAAGTTGGTCAAGTAAAGGTTCTAAAGTCAGTTAGTGCTTCATGACACCACACAGCGGCCCCGTATTCTCCTTGACTACTCAAGGGCTACCAGTACCAACAAATATGTCACACTAACATAGCTATTTCTTAGACCATGTCGGTATACCCCACAAGTTTCCACAATCTATTGCTACTTACCTAAAAGGTGCCCCAGATCCGGGTAGAGGATCAAAACAAGCCCAAACAAGGAACCATAATGTAAGGCAAGAAAATTAAACAAGGAAAGCAAGTAAAGGTGATCTAGCCCTAAGGTAACCCCACTTTTGGAGTTTCCCCAACAGAGTCGCCAGCTCTGTAACTCGGTGGGAGAAATGACTTGGGTGTTTTACGTTTTATCACATTTTTTGTGGATAGCAAGAGTCGCCACTGAATTTCCTTTTATCCAATAAAGGAAAGGATGAAAAGAATAGGAAAAACCTTTGAGATTATTTTCTTGAGTTCGAGGGGTAGATTATGAAAAGGGAAGGTGTTATCACCCTTTTCTTCCATAGTTATCTATGGGCTCTTAGTTGCTTGCTAGAACATTTTCCTTTGTTTGAAAAATGTGCTTTGTGGTGGTTTTTGAAAGTATTTGTAAAAAGCGCCTTCGTTTAGGCAAACTTTGTAATGATTCTTGTCTTTATAAGAATGTATACAAAGTGTTGGACATTTTGAAAATATTTCACGCTTTGAAAGTGTTTAGTGTGTGTTTGGAAAAGATGTTTGTTTTGAAAATGAGCAAGCAACTAAGAACGTTTCTACCTTCTCAAAAGTGTTTGTTCTTCTCATCCTCCCTTAGATGTTAATATCTTACCATTGATTGATAAGAAGCTTTATCCTTGGATGTAAAAGGGACGGGTGTGGGTCATCATATAGTCATGATAGCAATGTTGTGAGATATTTTAGCATTTCTTTTGAGGGACTAAGATCATTTGTAAGGCAACATTCATAGCATCATCGAGGGACTATGATCTTGTATTTTGATTGTTTTTGCTAAGACATCTCACATGCATAACATGACCATTTTTATAAGGCAACAAGTGGAATTACCCTAGGGGTGCATATGTGAATAGTGTGTTTGATTTGCATGCATTTAGTATTTGATTAGAGGTTGTCTACTTGTTGATTTTATCTTGCCATACATTCCCTATTTTACTAGCAAGCATACGAAATAATAAAATGCGAAAAGATAAAATTCTACATTATTACAAGCATATTGAATAGCATGAAAATATAAAGGCAAAAATAAAATAAAATCAAGAAAAATGGGTCTTTCGATTCAGGCAGAAACGCCCTTCGATCCAGCATTTTTTGGCTTCCTTCGATTTGGGGTCTAGAGCCAGTGGAGTCATGCCCTTCAATTTGCCTTTCTGTCTACTTCGACTGGGGGTTGGAGTCAGTGTGGGCACGCCTTTCGTCTGGGCCTGGAAGTCAGCATAGTTTTGTCTTTCGTTTGAGGCTTGGAGGCAACAAGGTTCTGTCTTTCGTTTGTGGCCTGGAAACAGCAAGGTTCTGTTTTTCGTCTTAGGCCTGGAAACAACAAAGTTCTGTTTTCCGTCTGAGGCCTGGAAACAGCAAGGTTCTGTTTTTCGTCACAGGCTCCTTACTGACTCCTTGTAAGTATATTAGGCCCTCAAATTATGGTTCGAAAGGCTTGTGCAGCTAGCCAATCGAAGGGTATAACAAACCTGTCTTAAGTTCTTAAAATGTAACATCCAATCATAACTACAATCCAGGGGTTAGCACAAAAACCAATGGGTCTCAAAGTCTAAAGCATAAATGTGATACGGTGGGAGAACTGACTTGGATGTTTTGCGTATTATCTCAAATGTTACGGTTAGCAAGAGTCGCCACCGACTTTTCTTTTATCCAAAAGGAAAGGCTGAAAAGAACATGAAAGACCTTTGAGATTATTTCTTGAGTTCGGGGGGTAGATTATGAAAAGGGAATGTGTTAGCACCCTTTTCATCCATAGTTATCTATGGGATCTTAGTTGCTTGCTAGATCACTTTCTTTTGTTTGAAAATGTGCTTTGTGTGGTTTTTGAAAGTATTTTTAAAAGGCGCCTTCGTTTAAGCAAACTTTGTAATAGTTCTTGTTCGTAAGAACGTATACAAAGAGTTGAGCTTTTGAAAATGCTTCAAGTTTAGAAAATGTTTTGAAAGTGTTTTTGAAAGTGTTGGTGTTTGTTTTGAAAATAAGCAAGAATGTTTGTTTTGAAATTGAGCAAGCAACTAGGAACAATCTACCTACTCAAAATTCTTAGTTCATTTCTTCCTTTCCTTTGATATTGCTATCTTACCATTGATTTGGTAAGAAGCCCTATCTTAGGATGTAAAGGGACGGGCGTGGGTCATCGTATAGCCATGATAGTAATGTTGTGAAGTATCTTAGCAATTCTCTTTGAGGGACTAAGATCATTTTGAAAGGAAACTTTGATAGCGTCATCGAGGGACTATGATCTTGTATTTTTTGATTGTTTTTTGCTAAGATATCCCACATGTATAACATGGCCATTTTTGTAAGGCAACAAAGTGGAATTACCCTAAGGGTGCAATTGTGTAAGTATATTGATTTACATGCATTGTTTTGTCTTAAATTAGGGTTTGCTAACTTGTTAATTTTATCTTTCCATACAAACCCTAAATTACTAGTATTTGTATATAAAGCGTTAAATTGTGAAAAATAAAAAATAAAAATACTAAACTATTACATTATTAAGGGAGGGGGGTATACAAATTTACAAATGGGGATTTTGTAAGAAAATTAAATCTAATTAACTATTACAACCATATCGAATAAATGTACAAGAATTGAATAAATAATAATGTACAAATGTAAATGGGTAAAGAAATGATTTTTGTTTGGATTTTTATGAAAGGGTTTTAACCTAATTAAAAGAATGGTTAATAAAAATTAAACAAAATTAAAACCTAAGAAAATAAGTTAAAAATGATTTTTTAGGGTTTTTTAAGAAAAGGTTTTAAATTAATAATAATAATATGAAAATTAATAATTAAAAGAAAACTAAATTGTAAGTTGATTTTAAATTAAAAGAAAATAATATAATAAATAAACCTAAGTCTAAATATTAATTATTAAAAAAAGAAATTAAATTTATTAAAAAAAATATTTTAGTCCTTTTGTTTTATAAAGAAAAATAAAATGTATAAGCATTTTTTAAAATATGCAAATGAATAAAATAAAATATTTTGGGATTTTTATTGAAAAAATAATAGTAATGATAATAATGGTAATAATAAAAATAATAAAAATAATAAAAATAATATGAAAATAAAATAAAGAAAAAAAGAAAATGAAATAATAAAAATAAAGGGCCAGGGGTATAAACATAATCAGGGGGGGAGTCAGCAAAAATAAAAGGCCCAAAAGGAGGAAAGCCCAACGTCTATTGCAAACAAAAAAAAGAGAGAAAATATGAAGAAAAAAATGTCAAAACAGACGCTAGGGCTCGAACCCGGATCCTAAGGGTGACAGGCGCGCGCTTTAACCACTGGGGTGGTGATACATCCGTTAACTTAAACAAAATAATAAATATGTAACATAAATCCTTGCCCTAAATATTTGAAATCATCTTCTTCCTCCTTCATGCGCGCGCACACACCATATCCACCATTGTTAACCCTCTAACTTTCTCATTTTTTGACCATTTTGAAAAGTACAAATATGAAACTTGCTGGAAATTTCATCATCAATTTAACCATATAATTTATTTAAGCTAAAAATCAAAGGTTAAACTTAATTTTTCTTGATACCAAATGCGTGCCCTAACTGGTCAGAAGCAAAATTCTCCAAACACAAGCAAGTAAAATGCAAACTAGGGACATGGTCAGCTTGAGGGCAATAATATCTATATTTTTACTTCAGAAAGTATGCACAAAAGATGCTTGTATCAAGATATTGAAGTTAGAAAACTTACCTCTTGCAGCTAGATTTGTGTATGGACTTTGAGCAAGTTTTAAAGAGTGAAGATGATCAGGTTAGCTTTCTTTGACCTCCCTGAATGTATTGCAAGTATTACTTTGCCTTGAGGATGGCTGAAACTCCCTACTCAAGTCAAACTGCAAGCTTGAGTTTCAAAAATGGTGGATGATAGAAATGTGATTACAGTCTTGAAATAGGGACTTGGATCATTTGTATATAATGTATGTAAGATGTTTAGATGATTAGAAATCAAAACGCACGAGTGAAAATGGAGATGGTGAGTTTTTGCTTCAAACTGTCAAGCTGGGCAGATTCAAGGCAAAATGGAGTTCGGGCAGTTTTGGGAGGGCTCTAAATCGTGTGTTAGCTTGCAAATAACTTGTATGGTTATATGAAAAAGGTTAGTGCACTTGAGGTGGTCAGAAGCACAAGATATAGAGTTATGGCTATTGTGATGCGGTGGGAGAACTGACTTGAGGTTTTGCGTTTGTGTTTGCAAATGTTGCGGTTAGTAAGAGTCGCCACCGACTTTTCTTTTATCCAAAAGGAAAGGTAAAAAAGCACAGGAAAGACCTTTGAGATGTTTTCTTGAGTTCGGGGGGTAGATTATGAAAAGGGAAGGTTCTAGCACCCTTTTCATCTATGGTTTTCCATGGGCTCTTAGTTACTTGTTTAGATCACTTGCTTTGTTTTGTTTGAAATGGTGTTTGGTGTGATTTTGAAAGTATTTTGAAAAGAGGCCATTCGTTTAGGCAATCTTTGTAATAATTCTCGTTCGTAAGAATGTATACAAAGATGTTTGTCTTTTGAAAATGTTTTCAATGTTTTGTAAGATGTTTTGAAATGTGTGTGTATTTGTTTTTGAAAATAGCAAGGATTCTTTTGAAATGGAGCAAGTAACTTAGGAGCTATCTACCTACTCAAATGTCTTTCTTGTGCATTTTTATTCCTTTGACATTGTTGACTTACCATTGATTTGGTAAGCAACCCTATCTTGGGTTGTAAACGGGACGGGCGTGGGTCATCGTATAACCATGATAGCAATGTTGCCAAGTATCTTAGCATTTTTTGAGGGACCAAGATCATTTTGTTTTAGGCAACCTTGAATAGCGTCATCGAGGGACTATGATCTTATATATGTTTTGTTTTGCCAAGATACTTCGCGTGCGTAACATGGCCATTTTATTTTAGGCAACCAAGTGGGAGAAACCCTAAGGGTGCTTGTGTGCAACGTGTGTTATTTTCATGCTTTTGTCTTGCATTTAGGGTTTTCTATTTTGCTTTGTTTTTGTTCTTGTCATGCAAACTCTAATTACTAATCATAGTATATGAAAGCAATAAATTGCGTAAAATAAACTAAGCTATTACAACAATTATTATGGAAGGGGGATACAAGTTTGAATGGGGATTTTGCACAAATATAAACCTAAATATATTATTACAACCAAATCGAATATTGCGCGAATTAAATAAATATAAGACAAATATTTAAAATGCAATGCAATGTTTATGTTAAAAAATGTTTTATGTCTTGTTTTTTTTTTTGTGTGAAAAATATTTAAATTAAACCTAAAAATAAGGAAAAATAAATATATTAATTCTTTTTTTGAAAGGGGTAAACCCTAATTTTTATTTAAAGAAGATAATGTTCTATATTTATTATTTTATACATTTTTTGTATAAGAACATAATAAATAATATTATATATAAATATTAAAAATTAAATATGTACAAAAATAAGTTTTTATGAGTATAAAATATATAATAAAAATATTAAGTATTTTTAAATATATTTACAAGTTATTTAAGAAAATAAACTCTATTTATCAAAATAAATTATTTTTCATGTGAGAAAATAATAAAAAAATAAAATAAAAGTGTGAAAATAAATAAGTCATTTTTTAGGATTTTTATTATTTAGAAAAAATAAATGAAAGTATTAAATATAAATATATGAACAAAATATAAAATATAAAAAGTTTAGCCAGGGGGGTGCAAATAATAAATCAGGGGGTGCAAATATCAAAAACAAAAAGCCCAAGGCGCCAAAAAGCCCAGAACATCATCCCTGTCCTCTGGCCAAGCTTCCCTGCGCGCGCTTCAGTTCAAGTCTGTAACTCTCTTATGCTTGCACAAAAACAAAATCTCATAACATGAAACATGTGGAATTTGAGCTCACGATTCCAACAATATAAATTATGTAACCTAACTCTTAAAGATCAGAGAGAATTTTTGAATCCCTAATTCATGACCTAACTTTTTCATCATTTTCAATCTTCAAATTCTCTTAGCACAAGTAATATAAATGAAAAGTAATGATATGTACAACTTTATTATGATAAGGGCTACATTTTTTCTTCACAAATCGTGGTTTGAAGTTGCCTATTCAGAGAGATAGAGTTTAAGAAATTACCTCCTTCAGCTGGATTTGTGTAGGACAATGTAGGGACTTTAATGGAGGCCTGGTGATCGTTTAAGCTTCCTAGAACTTCCCCGAATCTATTCCAATGCTTAGCTTGCTCTGAGGATGGCTGAAACTTTCTGACCAAGTCCAACTGCAAGCTTCCAAAGTGAAAATGGTGGATGTTGAAACAGGGGTAACAGAACCAGGGTGATGGCATGGATTGCTTTGGTATGATGTTTATGAGATGCTTGAAGTGTTTAAACACAAAACGCACGAGCCAAATGAGAGTTTGCTATGGTTTTGCAAAAACTGTGTGTTTTGGCATAATTTTTGTGTTTTTGAGTTTCAGAGTGTTTTAGGTCCAAGCAAATTGTGCTATGCATTGTAACAAGTTTGTATATTTGTATAGAAATGATACAAAGTCAGCCCTTACTAGTTGTACAAGCTTTAGACCTTTTTGCAACTTTTCTTGTATTTGAAGTAAAGTGAAGTGACTAATCCCACATGCTTGTACTAGATGGCTTGAGAGATGATAAGAGTTGGTATACATTGCTTGACACCTGTAGATATTGCTTGTACTAAAGGGACAGGTTCAATGCTCAAGATTGACAAAGTTGCAAAAGTTTCCCTTTATGAAAATGGCATTGTGAACTTTTGGCCAAAAATGGAAATACCACTTGTGCAAAGTTTCAAAAGCAAAGATAAAGGCTTTAGCTTCTGAGTTTGCATTTAATTATGGAGTGTATATCAAGCTTAAGACCTGTAAAGCAAGATACAACCAGCATAGGTGTGATTTGCAACTTGATGCTATGTAAAAATGGCTTGAACAAAAGTGAGAAAATGCCAACTTCCCTTCTTTGATTCTCCCTACTCAAAAATGATCTTGGAGAGTTCTTGGAAATTTTGGAAAGCTTTCAATGTTCTCTATAATCCATATTTGAAATTAAAGTTGAGATACCTCTTGGAACTAGGTGAAAAATGTCCATGAAGTTGGGTCCAAAACCTGCCTAAATTAGGGCAAAATTTCACCAAGTTATTTAGTTCATGGACCTATATTCACAAATTTATAACTTGAGATCTAAGCATCTTTTAGGAAAAGTTTGTGAAGAAAAGTTGTAGATTTCATGGAGGACTACAACTTTCGTGTTGGAAGTTTTCTTTGAATCAAAATGCATCATGGTAAAAAAGTGGTGAAAAGTTGGGAAAAAATAAGAAAAGTTTTATACTTAGAAAATTCCAAGTTATGAAATTTTTTCAAATTAAAACCCTAATTTTCAATTTTGAGTTTATTGGTAAAAAAAGTTTCATATTTTTATATATCTTGATGAATTATGACCCTTGGTACTTGATTTTGACCAAAAAGTCAAAGTTTGACTTTTCAGTGCACAATTGACTTTTGATCAGTTGACTGCAAAATTCATCTGTCAATCCAATGAACTTGAGATTTTTTAAACCATGTAATTAGGTCAAGATGATTCCATTGAACCCTTGAAATCATGTATGAACCCAATTGGTCATTGGCTAGGTTAAAAATCAGAAATTGCCCTTTCTCAGTCAAAACCCTAATTTTGACCATTTTGCCCTTTTGATGATTTGATCAAATTTCTTGAGGAGTTGTGATCCAAACTTGATCAAATGGGACATATGAGCCTAAAATGTTGACGTGGATAAAAAATATGAAGTTTGACTGTAAATTGGCCATGGTTGACTTTTTCCCCAATACAGCTAATTTTTAGGTCAACTGTCCAATTGACTGATCGAAAATATGGTTCAAGTCTTGAAACTTGTCATGAGCAATCTTAGGGGCCCAAGATGATGTATGAAAGTCACATGAAGCATTGGTGGTCCAAAAATACTTGTGCAAACTCAAACCCTAATTTTGGGTGATCAGTACAAGATGAGATGTCTTGAGCTGGCCAAACCCTAATCTTGTCTTGAGTCAAAGAAGTCTTGTGAGAAAAGTATTGATAAATGAGAGGGAAAATTTTGGGGTACAATAGCTTCCCCTGTTCAATCTTCTTGAACTTGAAGAGTTAGATTGGCGAGCTTTGTCGTTCGTGACTCGTAGGTAAAAGATGATTGGACACTAGAGTGCCCATAAATTTGCACTCGACGAAGTGTGGTTGAAGGAATGGGCTTAAAGATGCCATTTGGAGAGGTGATAGAATCTTGTTGGAGATGTGCTTGTAGATGCCATCTAAGAATGTTTGCTGAATTGTAAGTTGTAAGTCAGAAGAATAAGTATCAAAATAGTGTCCGCGTCTGGAACGTATCTGAGCCGTATCTGGAGACTGAATCTGAATGAGTAAAAGAATGTGTTTTACCCCAAAATTTTCCCTCTCATTTCATCAACATTTCTCACCACAAGACTCTTGGAACTCAAGATCAAGCTAGGGTTTGCTCTGCTCAAGACACCTCCTAGCACTGTTGACCTAAATTAGGGTTTGAGTTTGCACAAGGATGTTTTAACCTGCCATGCCCAAAATGACTTCCATACTTCATATTGGACTCACAAGTTTGTCCATACCAAGTTTCAAGCCTTGATCCAGATTTTTTCCCAGTCAATTGGGCAGTTGACCTAGAAATCAGCTATATTGGGGAAAAAAGTCAATTGTGGCCAATTGATAGTCAAACCTCATGAATTTTGACCCACATCAACATTATGAACTCATATGAACCATTTGATAAATTTTGGATCACAATTCCACAAGAAACTTGATCAGATCACCAAAAGGGCAAAATGGTCATTTTTAGGGTTTTGACTGTGCAAAGGTAATTTTTGACTGTTTGACCTAGCCAATGGCAAATCAAGCTCAACCATGGACTCAAGGACTCAATGGCATTGTATTGACACATTCAACAAGTTCAAAAGATCTCAAATGCATAAGATTGACAGATGAATTTTTCACTCAACTGATCAAAATTTGACTGTATACTGAAAAGTCAAACTTTGACTTTTTGGTCAAAATCAAGTGCCAAGGGTCATTTTTCATCAAGACATGTCAAATTATGAAACTTTTTCATCAAGAAACCCAAAATTGCAAATTAGGGTTTAAAATGGAAAAATTTCATAACTTAGAAATTTTCTAAGTTAAGAAATTTTCTTATTTTTTCCTAAATTTGTCCCATTTTTTCACCAAGATGAAAATGGATTCAAACAAAACTTATAACATGAAAGTTGTAGTCCATAACAAATTCTACAACTTTGATTCACAAAGTTTTCTCAAAATAAGCTTGGATCTCATGTTATCATATTTGGAACAAGGGTACCTAAAACTTTTAACTTAGAGAAATTTTGCCCTAGTTTAGGCAGGATTTTGACCCATCTTCTTGGCTATTTTTCACATAGTTCCACTTGGAGTTTCAAGTTGCATTTCAAATATGGATTATAGTACATGTTGAAAGATTTCCAAATTGTCCAAGAACTCCTCAAACACCTTTGTGGTTAGGGAGAATCGAATGCTTGAAGTTGGCAAAAACTCACTTTGTGATCATGGCCAACACATGTTCATACCACTTGCCAAGTCTGACCAAGCTAGCTTATTACACAATTACAGGCCTCTAAACCAGTTTGTACTCCATAATTGAATGCAAATCCACTGAGCTAATGCTTTATATTGGCCATTTGGACATTACACACAAAACTAATCCTTAATTAGAAAAAGGTACATTGTCATTTTTGAAAGGATATGCTTTATGTCAAACCATGATCTTTGAAGCATGGCGCCTTATCTCTGAAGCAAAATCAAATCCAAAAATTGCAAGTATCAAGGAGATTGTATGCAGCATAATACATGACTGGTGCAGGCCTGTAACACCAAGTTACACATTCTTGCTTCAAAAAGAAGAAATTTGTCCAAATCCTCCCAACTCAAAAACCAGCCATAGTCAGCTTACACAAACATTGCAAACAAATTTCTCATACCCTATCAAGCAAGAAACACGAGCCCTTGACCCCTCAAACCTCCTTGTACACAAAATCTCCATTTTTCTGCAAAACAGGGCAAGCCCTGCAGAATCACTTCCATCTCCACTTTGCCTCGGGCGTTTTTCCCCAAACTTGTTCCAATACCTTCCATTCAACTCACCTAAACTATTCCAGACCTCCATTGCCAACTGTAACTCCATTAACACACATTGCCATTTTTGTTTGGAAGCTTTGCAGGTTGAGTTCTGTAGCACGATTCAGGCTACTTTAAAACAAACTAAGCATTGGGAAAGATTCAGTGGACATCAGGCAAGCTCAAAAGAACCTCAAGCACCATTGAAAGTTGCTACATTGTCCAGCTCGAACTCAACTGAAACAGGTATTTCATGGACTTTTATCTCTCTATTTAGGAATAGTTAGACTTAGGTTTGTGAATGAAAGATGTTGTATTCATAGCCCTGAAACCATACATGTGCTTAGTTTTCATTTATATTAATCGTGCTAGGAGAATTTCATCCATGAACTTTCTGAAAAAACTAGGTTAGAAATTAGGGCCAGAGAAATTCTCTCTGGTCTTTGAGAGTTAGCTTAAGTTTTTTATATGGTTAGATTCGTTGTTTGATGCTCTACAAGTTTCATGTTATGAGTTTTGTCAAAAAAGCACAGAATCAGGAGATAGCAGTTTGTGTGGAAAACACGCATTTTGGTGTTTGAACAGAGGAAGAAGATGAAGTTTATGGGCTGGGCCTGGTTATTTTTGCTTCTAACACTTGCATTTTCAGTTCACACCCCCTGGCCCATTTCTTTGTATTTTTATCATTTTTGCATTTTTATTTCATTTGACTTTTATATTTTATTTTCAAACATGAAAAATGATCCAAAAATATTTTTATAATTTTTTACATTTATTTGATATTTATTTTTATTTTTACTAGTATAAAAATGTTTATATGCTTTTATATCATTTTGTTTAAATTAAAAAATAATACAAATAATACTTTTATTTTCATTTATTATTTTTATACACATTTGAAAATATTTTCTTGAAATATATACATTTTGTAAATATTTTATTTTATTTTTATACACACTTAATATATTTAATACATATATATACATATATACTATATTTTATTAAATAATTAGAACAAAAAACACGAATAATACATTTTTATTTTTATTAATATTTTATACTAAAAATACCCTTTTTTCAATATACTTTTATTTTTTGTACAAATTGATGCATTATTGTATATAAATAATAAATAATACTATTTATTTAAGAAATTAGGGTTTTTTGCCCTAAAAACAAAAATAATTAAAATTGACTTTTTATTTATTTACATTTCAAATTAAAAATACTTTTTACATACATAAAAACTTTTTTGCATAATACATTTTATTTAATATTTATCTATTGTATTTATTTAAATATTGTACATTTAATTGTTATGCCTTACACATTCAATTTGGTTGTAATAATTTAGAATTTAATTTCTTGTCTAAATAATCCCCTATTCAAAATTGTACCCCCCTCCCTATATCATGTTGTAATAGTGTAGAATTTAAATTATCGCACTTTAAGCTTTCAATTATGCCATGATTAGACTTAGGGTTTGTATGCAAAAATCAAAACTAACAAATAGTTTGACCTAATCTAAAGACAAAAATGCATGAAAAACAAACACAATGCACACTTGCACTCCTAGGGTTACAATCCACTTGTTGCCTTCAAAAATGGGCCATGATATGCATGTCAAGTACTTTGGCAAAACAAAAACAAAACAAAGATCATAGTCCCTCGATGACGCTATCTGAGTTGCCTAAACAAAATGATCAAGTCCCTCAAGAAAATTGCCAAAAATACTTGACACTATTGCTATCATGGTCTATACGATGACCCGCACCTGTCCCGTTTAACATCCTAACACAAGGTTGTTCACCAAACACAATGGTGAAACAACACTGTTAAAAGGGTTAAAAACATAAGAAATATCTTTGAGTAAAATAGGGTATACAACTCTTAGTTACTTGATCAAAACTTGCAAAAACATCCTTTGCTATCTTCAAAACACACTTCACAACACAAATTCAAAAACCCTACTTTCAAATATTGGAAACTTTTCAAAAGACAAAAACACCTTTGTATACATTCAAACAAGAGTCATTATAAAGGTTGCCACAACGATGGCCTCTTTTCAAAACATCTTTCAAAACCACACACAAAGCACCATTTCAAACAATTGAAAAGCACCATTTCAAACAATTGAAAAGCACCATTTCAAACAATTGAAAAGCAAAGCAAGTGATCTAAGCAAGTAACTAAGAGCCCATGGATAACCATGGATAGAAAGGGTGCTAATACCTTCCCTTTCTATAATCTACTCCCCGAACCCAAGAGAACATCTCAAAGGTCTTTCCTGTGCTTTTTAACCTTTCCTTAGGATAAAATAAAAAGTCGGTGGCGACTCTTGCTAAACCGAAACATTTGCGAACACAAACGCAAAATCCCAAATCAGTTCTCCCACCATATCACAGAATGGCTTCCGTTTCTGGAGCGTATCCGTACTGTATCTGAATCTTGAAATCTGAATAAGGGTCAAAATGACATCCGTATCTGGAGTGTATCTGAACTGTATCTGAATGTTGAAGTCTGAATAAGTAACAGAATGGCATTCGTGCCTGGAGTGTATATGAACTAGAATCTGAATGAGTGACAGAATGACTTCCGTGTCTGGAGTGTATCTGTACTGTATCTAGAAGATGGATATGGAGGAGTGACAGAATGGCAACCGTGTCTAGAGCATATCTGTATTGTATCATGAATGTTGAATCTGAATGAGTAACAGAATGGCAACTGTGTCTGGAGCGTATCCGTACTATATCTGAACTAGAATCTGAATGAGTGACAGAATGACTTCCGTGTCTGGAGTGTATCTGTACTGTATCATGATTTGCATATTGTTAAATGATAGCTGTTAATCTTATCCTGAAAAGGGTAAAATGTTAGATGAAACACAAAGTTATGTTGCATGAAATGTATGATGTAATATATGTGTTTTATCAATGTTTATGACATATGGATGTAATGTATGCGCATGTAAGTTGATTTGCTGTATTGCTGAGGAAAATAAATCCTTTACTGCTGCTGGGGACAATAAATCCTTGATTGCTGAGGATATGTGGATTCTTCATCTCTTGAAGTTGGAGTATTGACAAAAATTTTGTTGTGAGTAATTCCATATACTGCTTGAGTAATCTGCTTTGGAGAATTCAGAGAAGTTTGATGACTTGTACTGGGAATTAATAATGAGAATCTTCAATCTGTCGGGGATCAATGAAAACTCTGTGGGGAAAAAGCTTATTCCTGTTTGGAAGAAGTTCAGGAGTTTCGGTCATCTGCCACTCTACTGGGGAGTTATCCTAGGTTGGGGAGAAACAGAAGTTAACCGTTATCTGGTTGCTTTTCAGGCTTCAAGACAACTTGCTGGGGAATTTAGAGAAACTGAATGGTTTCTGCTGGGGATTGATAGTTTGAAGTTTCAGCTCCGCTGGGGATCTTAATGATATACTGTAGGGATTGCTCATGGAATAGCCTAAAGATGTTTTCCTGTTCTTTCAACCTGTCAGTAATTGTCCTTTTTCATTTTGTTTATTTGTAAACAGTAATTATGTTCAAATGTATATGTTCATTAATGAATCATTGGACGTTTTTGCAAATAAAAACACAAGTGTAAAGAAAAAGGCAAATAGTTTTCTGTACTTTGAAAGAGATATCTTTGTATTTACTTTGAATAAGTATTTTGTACAAAGGAGACAGACACCCTAGTAAGAGGATGGTGTCATAAAAGTAAGAAAAATTTATAAAAAGAAAGATAGCTATGTGTAATAATCCCATGGGGTTCTCATTCTGCTATAGCCTTCGTATCTCTGAATATCTTGTCCATTTGTTGCTTCGTCTGAAGATGATTGAATTGATCAGAAGCTTCGGGTTTGTTAGTGAAGAGATTGTCCTTAAAGTGATCTGACGAGACATAGTCATACGCTTTAATTCCCTAATTTTTGCCTGGACCTCCCTTTCGGGTTTTCAGTCCACCGGGAAACCCTTTTTTGCCCAAGTCGCCCTTTCGGGTTTTCAACTTGCCGGGTGTACAGATTTTTTTATTTTATCCCTAATTTTTTCCCGAACCTTTTGGTTCGTCGGGATGCCCTTGTTTTGCCTAGGTGTGTCAACCTAGCGGGTCTCTTATGCGTAGTATCTTTTGACTATGTCTGCGTTCGCAGGGTATGGCAGGTCGTCACCATCCATGGTGGTTAAGATCATTGCCCCACCGGAAAAGATGTTCTTGATTACAAATGGTTCTTCATAGGTAGGAGTCCATTTTCCCCTGGGATCCCTTTGTGGCAAGATGATGCGCTTGATCACTAGATCTCAAACTTGTATACTTGACGTATGACTTTCTTGTTGAAGGCCTTGATCATCCGCTTTTGATACGTCTGACCATGGCAAACAGAAGTAATCCTCTTTTCATCAATTAAGTTTAATTGATCAAGTCGGGTTTGGATCCAATCGTCTTCACTCAAACCTGCCTCTTTCATGATTCTCAAAGAGGGGATCTGGACCTCAATAGGCAAAATAGCTTCCATGCCATAAACCAAAGAATAGGGTGTTGCCCCAGTTGACGTGCGAGCCGTGGTACGGTACCTGTGGAGAGAAAACGGTAGCATCTCATGCCAGTCCTTGTAGGTGACTGTCATCTTCTGTATGATCTTTTTAATGTTTTCATTAGCAGCTTCGACTGAACCATTCATCTTTGGCTGATAGGGGGATGAATTGTGATGTTGAATTTTGAACTGCTCGCATAAGGAGGTGATCATAGTATTGTTAAGGTTTGTACCGTTATCAGTGATGATCCTTTTTGGGATACCGTACCGGCAAATGAGATCCTACTTGATGAAGCGGGCAACAACATTCTTAGTAACGGATGCAAAGGAAGCTGCTTCGACCCACTTGGTGAAATAGTCAATGGCCACTAGAATGAAGCAGTGTCCATTGGAGGCTGTAGGCTTGATCTCCCCAATCATATCTATTCCCCACATAGCGAAGGGCCAAGGAGATGTTAAGACATTTAGAGGAACTGGAGGCACGTGCACCTTGTCTGCATAGATTTGACACTTATGACAAGTCCGGGAGTGTTGATAGTAGTCAACTTCCATGGTAGACCAATAATAGCCTGCCCGTAGGATTTTCTTCGCCATCGTATGCCCACTAGAGTGAGTGACAAAGGTACCTTCATGCAATTCAACCATGATCTTTTCAGCTTCAATCTTGTCCACACAATGGAGCAGAATAGAATCATGATTTCATTTGTACAGGATGCCATTACTTAGGTAGAACTTAGCAGAGAATATCCTTAGGAACTTTTTATCATTGATTGAAGCTCCTTCTGGATATTCTTGAGCCTCGAGATACCTTTTGACTTCATGAAACCACGGCTGGTCCACTTCTTCTTCGGTATTAATCTCGTGACAGTGTGTTGGTTCGTCCATTCGTTCAATGGTGATTTGGGGAGCCTCATTATCCCAATTAAGTTTAAACATAGATGACATTGTGGCTAGAGCATCTGCTAGCTGATTTTCTTCTCACGGGAAATGCTCAAAGGTAATCTGCTCGAAATGTGGTAACAATGTCAAAACATGTTCTTTGTAAGGGATAAGGTTTGGATGCCTAGTGTTCCATTCTCCTTTGATCTGACTGATGACCAAAGCTAAATCCCCAAACACATCTAAAGATTTGATTCCCAAGTCTATGGCATCCTTGAGACCAAAGATGCATGCTTCGTATTCTGCCATGTTATTCGTACAATTGAAGCAAAGTCTGGCAGTGAAAGGAGTATGGCATCCTTTCGGATATATGAGTACATCGCCGATACCATTACCAAGTGCATTGGAGGCCCCATCAAAGAACAGGGTCCATCGGGATCCTTGTCCAGGTCCGTCATATGGCCTGATTTCTTCACAGTTGTCTACTGTCATGATGTCTTCGTCAGGGAAGTCAAACTTCATGGACTGATAATCTTTTACAGCTTGATGAGCAAGATGATCAGCTAGCACACTGCCCTTTATAGCTTTTTGGGTAGTGTACTATATGTCATATTCTGTTAAGATCATCTGCCATCTAGCTATCCTCCCAAATAGAGAAGGCTTCTCAAAGATGTACTTTATCGGATCCATCTTAGATATCAGCAGAGTGGTATGAGTCAATATGTACTGTCTTAGTCGGCGAGTAGCCCATACCAAAGCGCAGCAAGTTTTCTCGAGCAGTGAATATCTGGTTTCACAGTCAGTAAACTTTTTGCTAAGGTAGTAAATAGCGTGCTCTTTTCGTCCAGACTCGTCATGCTGCCCCAGTACACACCCCATTGAGTTCTCTAAAACGGTCAGATACATGATTAGTGGTTTTCCCTCGACTGGTGGCATCAAGACAGGAGGCTCTTGTAAATACTCCTTGATTTTATCAAAAGCAATCTGACATTCATCATTCCATCTGACTACTTGATCTTTCTTCAACAGTTTGAAGATTGTCTCACAAGTAGACATTAGATGAGAAATGAATTTGGAAATATAGTTTAGGCGTCCCAAAAAACCTCTGAATTCCTTCTCAGTGCGAGGAGCAGGCATTTCTTGTATCGCTTTAACCTTGGCAGGATCAACCTCGATGCCTTTGTTGTGACATTGAACCCTAAGAGTTTATCGGATTGGACTCCGAATGTGCACTTGTTTGGATTCAATCTTAATTTGTACTCCTTCAATCTGACAAACAGCTTTTGCAGGTGATCAAGGTGTTCTTCTTCAGTTTGTGATCGGGCTATCATGTCATCTACGTAGACCTCTATCTCATGATGTATCATATCATGAAACAAAGCTACCATGGCGCGTTGATAGGTTGCCCCGGCATTCTTCAGTCTGAATGGCATCACTTTGTAGCAGAACATACCCCACTGTGTGAAAAATGTAGTTTTTTCCATGTCCTCAGGTGCCATTTTGATCTGGTTATAGCCTGAGAATCCGTCCATGAAAGAAAATACTTTGTGCTGGGTTGTATTGTCAACCAGGATGTCGATGTGTGGAAGTGGAAAACCATCTTTAGGGCTGGCCCTGTTTAAATCTCTATAATCCATGCAAATTCTTACTTTGCCGTCCTTTTTAGGTACGGGAACAATGTTGGCTACCCATTGAGGATAGGAAGTAACGGCCAGAAATCCAACATTGAACTGTTTCATAACTTCCGCTTTGATCTTCTTTGACATGTCAGGTCTCATGCGGCGGACTTTTTGTTTCACTGGAGGACAGTCTTCTCTTGTGGGTAGACGGTGTACCACAATGTCTGTATTGAGTCCCGACTGTTAGAACAAAGTTTGAATCTACTACCCTAAGTTAAAGTTTTGATGATAACAAAATGCAAGAATATATAAATTGTATGATTCATGTAAGACATATATGCTACCTAAAAATTATGTTTTGTTTTACAGAAACTCTGATGAGTATCAGCATAAGAATATCATCATCAGCATCAGAAGATGAATAATCAACATCAGCATCAGAGGATGATATATCAGATTCCAGAATAAGAAGATCAACATGTGCTTACGCTGAAGCTTGATGAACAGATATGCGCGTAACAATCTAAACTCTGATCAAGACAACAACAAGTCATCAGCATCTAGCAGCGTCAGAATAAGTCAAAGCCAGAACACGCTTAATTGCCAACGGTACTGTGCATTCAAGATACTTTATTATCAACGACATTATTCCAGACAAAGATCTGCTTAATATGGAAAGAATGTAATGGACATTGAAATGGCATAATTGGCTACAACGTATCTTTTCCATATGCTATATAAACAAGTCAGTGAAGAATGAAACGACTAATGCTCTACAACTCTCTACACGCCTAAAGCTATTCATATTCATCCTCATTCCCAGTTTGCTAAAAGCTCTCAAATCACCTATTCTATTGTTTTAGCATTCTAGTTCTCATAAGCTTAATTTGTGTAATATAACAGTTGTGATAAATAGTTTTGTAGAAAACATTCAACACACTTAGACTTCATTTCTTTGTAAGAAAGTATTTCCTTGAGAAACCGGTTTGTGGTTTTGACTCAAGAAGGCTTTAGCAGTTGTTAAAGCAGTTGTAACATTCAGTTGAATATAGTGGATTAAGACCTCGTTGGAGAGAGGAGAAATCACCTTGACGGGTGGACTGGAGTAGTTTGAGATCAAACGAACCAGGATAAAAACAACGTGTTGTCTGCATTTGATTTCAAATTTTACAATTCAACCCCCCTTCTTGTGTTTTTCACTTCTTCAATTGGTATCAGAGCGCCTGGTTCTGAGATAAAACACTTAACCGTGTCAGTACAAGATCCAGCGTCAGAAAAACACAATGGCAGGAACATATCAACACAGCAGCAATGACAACAATGAAGATAAAGACAGATTCAGCGGCAAACCTCCAGTCTTTGATGAAGAGAATTTTGATTACTGGAAAGACAGAATCGAAAGCTTCTTTCTGGCACATGATGCTGATCTGTGGGACATGGTGACAGACGGATACACGCACTCAGTGAATGCTAGTGGTCAGAAGATTGACAAGAAGGCAATGTCTGATCAACAAAAGTGTGACTTCAAAAATCACCACAAGGCCAGAACCATTCTTCTCAGCGCCATCTCTTACGCTGAATATGAAAAGATATCCAACAGAGACACAGTAAAGAACATGTTTGACTCACTCAGAGTGACGCATGAAGGCAATATTCAGGTCAAAGAAACTAAAGCTCTTGCGCTCATTCAGAAGTATGAGGCATTCAAAATGGAAGAAAGTGAATCCATTGAAACAATGTTCTCAAGATTCCAAATTCTGGTGGCTGGTCTCAAGGTTCTGGACAAAGGATACTCTACTGCTGATCATGTCAAGAAGATCATCAGAAGCTTGCCAAAACAGTGGAGGCCAATGGTTACAGCGCTGAAGCTAGCTAAAGATCTCAACAAATCTCTCTGGAGGAACTTATCAGCTCCCTCAGAAGTCATGAGATTGAGCTAGAAGCTGATGAACCTCAGAAGCAAGGTAAGCCTTTAGCATTAAAATCTAACAGAAAATCTGACTCTAAAGTTTTGCAGGCAGTTGAAGAAACATCTGATGGGTCCTCATCAGAAGAAGACGAACTTTCCCTCCTCTCCAGAAGAGTGAACCAACTATTGAAGAAGAGGCAAAGGAAGTTCAGGAATCCCAGAAGATATGATCAGAATGAGTCCTCTTCCAGATACAGAAGGTCAGACTCTTCTTCTGGATACAGAAGATCTGAAGGCTCTTCAGGAAGCAGAAAGCCAAACACCAAGGACATCACTTGCTATGAATGCAACGAGCAAGGACACTATAAGAGTGACTGTCCAAAGCTTCAGAGGGAAAAGCCCAAAAAGAAGTTTGGAAGAGAAAAGAAAAAAAGTCTCATGGCTACATGGGATGACTCTGACTCGTCTGAAGCTGACTCAGAATCAGATGATGAGAGAGCAAACATAGCTCTCATGGCCAACATATCAGAAGACAGTGAAGCTTCTGAATCAGACTCAGAATCAGACACCGAAGAGGTATTTCCTGACTTTGCAAATAATTTTACTAAGGCTGAACTTGCTGAAAGCCTTAACGAAATTCTGGAAAGGTACCAGCAGATCAGAGTTAAATTCAGAAACCTGAAAAGGAATCTTGACTCTGACTCTGACAAAACTGAGAGTCTCAAATTGGAAAATTCTGAGTTGAAAAATAAAATTTCAAAATTAGAAAATGCTTTACAAAACTCTCAAAAGGAAACAATTTCTGAAACTCCCAGCAGCGCTGATGAGATCATCAAGGAGTATGATCATAGTTTTCAGAAGTTCCTTGCTAAAAGCATAGATAGAAGCAAAATGGCTTCAATGATCTATGGAGTTAGTAGAAATGGCAGAAAGGGAATAGGATACCAAGGTAAGGTTCCTACACCAAAGAATGCCATGGATTTAACTATTAAACACACTCCTCTGAATTCACACTTTGTGTATGGTCACACACATGACATTAAATATACTAGTAGTACTTATTCTGTGAAACCAAAATTCAACCAGAGTTTTGGTAAAGCTAACAAATCAGGACCCAAGAAAATATGGGTACCTAAGGATAAAATAATACATGTTGCAGATATCTTTAGCAGCAAATCAGAAACACCAGTCATGGTACCTGGACTCTGGCTGCTCACGACACATGACGGGAAGAAGGCATATGTTCCAAAGCCTGGAACTTAAGCCTGGAGGCCACGTAGGATTTGGAGGCAATCAGAGGGGAAAGATCATTGGCTCTGGAACTGTAGGTAATGGAAATCTTCCCTCTATAAACAATGTTCTGCTAGTAGATGGATTAATGCATAATCTGTTATCCATAAGTCAATTAAGTGATAACAGTTATGATATAATCTTTAATCAAAAATCATGTAAAGCTGTTAGTCAGAAAGATGGGACTATCCTATTTAATGGAAAGAGGAAAAACAACATTTATAAAATCAAACTTTCTGAACTAAAAAGTCAGAATGTAAAATGCCTTATGTCTGTTAACAACGAGCAATGGATCTGGCACAGAAGATTGGGGCATGTTAGTATGAGAAGAATATCTCAGATTAACAAACTCAATCTGGTCAGAGGACTTCCTAATCTGAAGTTCAATTCAGATGCTCTGTGTGAAGCATGTCAGAAAGGAAAGTTTGAAAAACCTTCTTTGAAATCTAAAAATGTTGTTTCTACCTCTAAGCCATTAGAACTTCTGCACATTGACTTATTTGGACCAGTTAAAACTGCTTCAGTCAGTGGCAAGAAATATGGGTTAGTAATCGTAGATGACTATAGCAGATGGACATGGGTAAAGTTCTTAAGACACAAGGACGAGTCACACTCTATATTTGTCACCTTCTGTAACCAAGTTCAGAATGAAAAGGATCTTAGAATCGTTAAAGTCAGATGTGATCATGGTGGAGAGTTTGAAAACAAAGATTTTGAGTCATTCTTTAATGACAAAGGCATTATGCATGATTTTCTCTTGTCCTAGAACTCCCCAGCAAAAAGGAGTTGTAGAACAAAAGAACAGAACATTGCAAGAAATGGCCAGAACCATGATCAATGAGACAAACGTTGCTAAGATCTTCTGGGAAGAGGCAATAAACACAGCGTGCTACATTCAGAATAGAATCTCCATAAGACCTATTCTGGAAAAGACTCCATATGAATTGTGGAAGAACAGAAAGCCCAACATTTCATATTTTCATCCATTTGGATGTACTTGTTTTATATTAAATACAAAAAATTATTTGAACAAGTTTGACTCTAAAGCACAGAAGTGTATTATGTTAGGATACTCTGAACGCTCAAGAGGGTACAGAGTATACAATACAGAAACACAGATTGTGGAAGAATCAATCAGTGTTCGTTTTGATGATAAGCTTGACTCTGAAAAGTCAAAGCAGAATGAAGTTTTTGCAGGTATGGAAGTTGAATTTACAGGTTCTGAAGACAAGTCATCAGAAGCTCTCAACAAAGACACTCCTTCAACATCAGAAAGGAGCACTGCAAGCAATCCAGCAACAACTGCTGATCAACCTCAGAAAAGACTACCCAGAAGCAGCATGGATCACCCAGAAGAAACTATCTTAGGAAGAAAGGAAGATCCAATCAGAACAAGAGCCAGCTTCAGAAACTCTGAAGAATCCCTCATGGGACTTGTGTCTCTGATTGAACCGTCTTCTATTGATGAAGCACTTCTGGACAACGACTGGATTCTAGCAATGCAAGAAGAGCTGAATCAATTCACCAGAAATGACGTGTGGGATCTAGTTCCCAGACCAAAAGGATTCAACGTCATTGGAACAAGATGGGTGTTCAGAAACAAGCTGAACGAACAAGGTGAAGTTATCAGAAACAAAGCACGACTGGTAGCACAAGGTTATAGTCAGCAAGAGGGGATAGACTATACAGAAACCTTTGCCCCAGTCGCCAGGTTAGAATCTATCAGACTTTTAATTTCGTTTGCTGTTAATAAAGGCATCACTCTGTATCAGATGGATGTCAAGAGTGCATTCTTAAATGGATATATAGAAGAAGAGGTTTATGTGCACCAACCCCCTGGTTTTGAAAGTACAAAAAATCCATAATATGTTTTCAAACTAAAGAAGTCACTATATGGTCTGAAACAAGCTTCCAGAGCTTGGTATGAAAGACTAAGTAACTTTCTGTTAGAAAAAGAATTCACCAGAGGGAAAGTGGACACTACCTTATTCTGTAAGTCAGTTAAGAATGACATCTTAGTTTGTCAAATTTATGTTGATGATATTATTTTTGGATCTACTAATCCTTCTCTTGGAAGAAAATTTGCTAAGTGTATGCAGACAGAATTTGAGATGAGCCTCATGGGAGAACTGAAATTCTTTCTGGGAATTCAGATCAATCAAAATCCAGAGGGATCTTACATTCATCAGAGCAAATATGTCAGAGAACTTCTGAAGAAATTTGACCTCTCAGAATGTAAGTCATCAAAGATTCCAATGCATCCCACGTGCATTCTGGAAAGAGAAGAGGTAAGCAAAAAGGTAGAACAGAAGGTCTACAGAGGTATGATTGGCTCTCTTCTTTATCTAACGGCTTCAAGACCTGATATTTTATTCAGCGTATGTATTTGTGCAAGATTCCAATCAGATCCTAGAGAATCTCACTTAACAGCTGTTAAGCGAATTTTCAAGTATCTGAAAGGTACTACTAATCTGGGTTTGTTTTATAGAAAATCTAGTGATTACAGCTTAGTAGGTTACTGTGATGCTGACTTTGCTGGAGACAGAGTAGAGCGTAAAAGTACTTCTGGAAGCTGCCAGTTTCTGGGAGAAAAACTGATCTCTTGGTCCAACAAAAGGCAATCCACAATTGCGCTATCAACAACAGAAGCTGCGTACATAGCAGCAGCTGGATGCAGCACACAAATGCTCTGGATGAAAAGTCAGCTTGAAGACTTTCAGATTTTTGAGAGTAACATCCCTATACTCTGTGACAATACTTCTGCCATTTGCTTAAGTAAAAAAATCCTATTTTGCATTTTAGGGCTAAGCATATAGAAATAAAACATCATTTCATTAGGGACTATATTCAGAAAGGAATTTTGAACTTAAAATTTATTGATACAGACCATCAATGGGCTGATATCTTCACTAAACCACTTTCTGAAGATAGGTTCAACTTCATTCTGAAACATCTCAGCATGAGCTCTGCCCAGAGTGAAAATGTTTTAATTTTATATTTTAACCTTCAAAATGTGTTTTCTTTTTACTGTGAACTTCTGATCAATCTTCTTTCAGAAAGTTAGACATGCAGATTGTATCAGAGTCTATTCTTAAAGATCTGAGCGTTCCAGTTCAAGGATAGATGTGCTGTTCACCAAATCAAACAAGTGTCATCAAGTCATCAGCCAATCTCTGAAGCAGAACACGCGTGCACGCTTCTGAGAAGGCAAAACTCTGATTGGATGCATTGTGACACATAACCGTTCCAAATATCTTTCTCAAATCCCCCAAAATCAGCAAGCATTAAATGCACGTAATCATGAGTTAAATTGTAATCATGAGTTAATTCTCTCTCTTAAAACCGTTTACGTTTTCAAAACATCTTTTGAAATCTATTTAAACGCCTTAACATCATTCATTAAATTTTTACCGTCTCTTGCAATCAACCAAATATTTTCTGCATTCTTACTTGTGTGTTCATCTTTTTCCAAAGAAACCCCCTTTCAAGCTTTTCTCAAAAGAACCCTAGTGTGAACATGGCAACTTCTAGCAATGTTTCTGTAGGTTCCCAGCAAGAGGCTTCATCTGAGCAATACCAGATTCCCTTCAGAACTCTACTTACTCCGGTGAAGAACTTGGAAGTTCTGTCTGAACTGATCGTTGATTTCACCAGTTTGAAAGATAATGGCCTCGATTTGACTGAAGAAATTAGTGCACAAGGATGGGAGAAGTATTTTGATAGGTTGGTGGGGCCAACATTCCCCATTCTGGTTAAAGAGTTCTGGATTCATGCTTCTGCCTCAACTCATCAGGTTACATCATACATCATGGGGAAGAAGATAGTGATCACTGAGGATCACATTGCTAGGCTGATTGGATACAACGGTGGTGGCATCCGCTGTATTGACATGGCAAAAAGATCTGGAAACACTGGCTTAGTGGCTAGACAGATTTTCACTCATGGGGTTCCCAGCAGCAAGATCAGAGATTTGAAGGATCAGCATAGAATCTGGGCAAAGATCATCTTGGGCTGCTTCAACCACAGGAAGCCCACAAGCTCTCCTGACTACATCAACATAGATCAACAATATCTGCTCTATTTCATTGCTAAGAAGACCAAGATCAACCTTGCTCATCTTCTGTTCAATCATTTGAAGACCAGCGTCAAGGAGACAAGAGAAGAAGAGAAGACTAAAAGGGATTGGATACCCTTCGGAAGATTAATATCAGATATTCTAACTGAGAATAGGCTGATAGAACATCTTACAGAAGCACAGGAAATAAGTTCTCTGGAACCAGCGGTTGGCAAGCAGCTGAACGCCAAGAATCTGAAAAAGATGAAACTGATAGAGAATATCAGAAAGGAGCCCATCGTCACTCCTCTTGCTGACATCACCAGCAGAAGAGTCCCTCTGAGCGACTTTCCCATATTCTTTGAGATTGACTCTAAACCAGTCATCATTCTCAGATACTTGGATGCATGTAAAGCTGATGGCACAGATCCCGATCTTAACATCAAAGATCTGCACCAGCAAACTCCAGAGGTTACTTTGAAGAAGACGAAGAAGAGGAAGGCTGCTTCAGAAGGACCATCCCAGCAGACCCCAAAGAAGAGAGGTAATCTATCTGCTGTTAATGTTTTAAATTCATCTGCTGTTCCAACATTGATCCCAACCCCAACTTCATATGAACTCCCAATTCCCATACCAACTATTGATGACACCGAACCAGAGTTTGACCCTTCTGAGTCACTAACTCTCAGGAGATCCCGCACCAAACCCCAAAATCCAAAACCCACAACATCAACAGAATCAGAACTTGATAAAGTTCTTTCTGAAATTGATCAACGTTCTTCCGCTCCCCTCTCAGAAAATCCAAACACTCAACCACAAACTTCCCACTCACCTCAACCAGAACATACACTCTCACCCATACCAGAAATTCCACAACCTCCCTCTCCACAACCAGAAACTCCACCTCCCTCTCCACAACCAGAACTTAATCCACCTTCACCTCAACCATCATCTCCATAACCTGAGTCTCAACACTCTGAGTCTCACCACTCTGAGGCTCAAACCCCTGAACCTCATTCACCTCAAACCCTTAAACCTCATTCTCCTCAATCCTCTGAACCACAACCCCTGGCAATTCAACTGCCTTGTGGTACAACTGTAAACATACCCCAACTTCCATCCTCACCAGAAACTACCCCTCCAAATACTCCAAACAGTCCAATAATCATTTCTGATTCTCCCACTCCATCTCCCAAACAAAATACAGATGACCACAACAAGACCTTCATTGACCTCACAGTCCTTGACCGCCTTGCTGACCTTAAAAACAAAATAGCCATTCCCAAACCCAAACAACTAGATGTTGGTTCTGGTATTTTGAATTTTGAAACAGGCATGCAAAATTGGATTGCTTCTCTAAAGCAGGTTTGTCCTGGAATGATTGATCCTGCTGCTTCAGACCAACTCTAGACACAATTCAGAATGTGGGTACGCGCTGAAGCCTTCAAGCTGCAAGACATAAACTATGAACAGGCTCAACAGAACTTCAGCAAACTGCTGAAAGAAGTTGAAGGTCCAGTCATGAGTCAGCTGCTGAAGGAGGAAGTGCTCTTTCTGGATAGTGAGCCATGGTCTGAAAAGCGTCCAGTTTCAAAAGTTCAACGAGCAGAAGATCAGACAATTTAAGCTGAAGATGTTGGTCAAGCAGAAGATGTTGCAGAAAGCTCTCAGAAGCATCCTGTTTCTGACGTCTCTCGAGCTGCTTTGGACAGGCAGACTCTTGAAGAGCTGAAGCAGAATGATATTCGTCTGCAGCAAAGAATGGATGAGACTGATCAAAGAATGAAGGAAAGGATGGATGTGTAAGATGGCAAGATTGATACAGTAGTCAGCATGGTGCATCAGCAGAAGGAAACTGCTGATCAGATCAAGAACATGCTAGAAGCTCTGTTCACACGCTTTCCACCCCAACCTTAGTTTTTCATTCATGATGTTTTCATTGTTTTCTTTCCATGTTTTCTGTACTATCTTTTATGCTTTGAATTAAATATAACAGTTTTTCTGCTCTGATCGTTTTAGCTTATATTACTTGCACTTTTTGATTGCTGACAAAAAGGGGGAGAAAAAGAATGATATTTTTCAATAACGGATTACTGAGACAAAAAGTCTCAAACATTCTAACACTCTAATATTCTTGAATGTTTCCTTGTTTTGCATAAGCTTACAGGTACAAGAAGTTAATTATCTCTGATACACTGAAGCTTTGCTCGAGTAAAAGAAAGATCTGATGCTAAAGGATTCAAGGAATTAAAAAGGGAAGTAATAAACTCAGGGGGAGTTTTCTGATCATAACTCTGATAGTTATTTTCTTATCCCCTTAAGCTCTGATACTTTTTATTCCTCCTTATCTTTGATAATATTTAATTCTGATACAATTTATTATTTGGTTATCTTTGCTACTTTTCTCGCTAATTTTCAATTGAAAAATTCTAGTTTTTGTCATCATCAAAAAGGGGGAGGTTGTTAGAACAAAGTTTGAATCTACTACCCTAAGTTAAAGTTTTGATGATAACAAAATGCAAGAATATATAAATTGTATGATTCATGTAAGACATATAGGCTACCTAAAAATTATGTTTTGTTTTACAGAAACTCTGATGAGTATCAGCATAAGAATATCATCATCAGCATCAGAAGATGAATAATCAACATCAGCATTAGAGGATGATATATCAGATGCCAGAATTAGAAGATCAACATGTGCTTATGCTGAATCTTGATGAACAGATCTGCGCGTAACAATCTAAACTCTGATCAAGACAACAACAAGTCATCAGCATCTAGCAGCTTCAGAATAAGTCAAAGCCAGAACACGCTTAATTGCCAACGGTATTGTGCATTCAAGATACTTTATTATCAACGGCATTATTCCAGACAAAGATCTGCTTAACATGGAAAGAATGTAATGGACATTGAAATGGCATAATTGGCTACAACGTACCTTTTCCATATGCTATATAAACAAGTCAGTGAAGAATGAAACGACTAATGCTCTACAACTCTCTACACGCCTAAAGCTATTCATATTTATCCTCATTCCCAGTTTGCTAAAAGCTCTCAAATCACCTATTCTATTGTTTTAGCATTCTAGTTCTCATAAGCTTAATTTGTGTAATATCACAGTTGTGATAAATAGTTTTGTAGAAAACATTCAACACACTTAGACTTCATCTCTTTGTAAGAAAGTATTTCCTTGAGAAACCGGTTTGTGGTTTTGACTCAAGAAGGCTTTAGCAGTTGTTAAAGCAGTTGTAACATTCAGTTGAATATAGTGGATTAAGACCTCGTTGGAGAGAGGCAAAATCACCTTGACGGGTGGACTGGAGTAGTTTGAGATCAAACGAACCAGGATAAAAACAACGTGTTGTCTGCATTTGATTTCAAGTTTTACAATTCAACCCCCCTTCTTGTGTTTTTCACTTCTTCACCGACATGTCTTTGTATGACCAGGCAAAGATCTCAACATAATCATGCAACAACTGAATTAGGCGCTCCTTGACACTCGGCTCTAGATTGGCACCCACTTTGATTTCCTTTCTATCTTCCTCGGTACCAAAGTTGATTGTATCCAACAGCTCCTCATGAGGCTGAATAGCTCTTTCCTCTTGCTGTAGTAATCTGGCCAATTCCCCTGGCACCTCACAATCTTCCTCACCTTCGTATTCGGCTTGGTAGATCAGATCTTCAGAGTCACTGAAGGCTATAACTGTGTTGTTACCCATGGGATCCGGAATGGAAGGGTACCTGCATTTGTGAGTGTGAGTGCGTGTAAGGGTATAGCCATCTTAAAACAATAAAATGCAAAAGAAAGACAATGAGCACAAAAGGTTTATATGTGAAAAAAGTGTCCATGATTCATTGAATGTCATATGAATATGAAATAAAAACCCTTACAAATGGACCATTGTGCCTCGGGTAAGACACAAGGTTTTTAAAGTGCGAATTGTTCGTGACTATTACAAGTCCAACAGAAATGTAAAAGATAAATTACTGCAAGATGAAAGTTATTGGGATGAAGTCTCTGGCTTCCCAGTTGCGAAGTCCTCCACTGACAGTAGGAAATATCCAATCTTCCAAGCTGCCCTCCTCTTCATTGTCTTCTACCGCATTGACGCTTTGGTTGCTAATCTTCACATGTGGCCTCCCAGCACGGGCATGACGCACGACCTTCTGAGCAGTTGAAGTAAACCCCAAGCCAAACTTGTCTGATTTGTACGGAATGTCCGGAAGCTGCCCCCAGATGGTGCATTCCCCTTCTTCCACTACTGCCTTTGCATCCTTTAGAGATGACATCCGAGGTGGAGGTCTTATGATCTTTGGAATCGAGGATACCGCCTTGGTTGCTGCTACTTCTTGAGAGACTTCTTCAAAATTTTGTAAAGGGGTTTCAATGAACTCGCCATCCAACTCCACATATCAGAAAGAATTCAGATGACTAATCCTGCACTCCTCCTCCCCATGGACAGTTATGATCTTCCCTTGGACGGGATACTTCAGCATCTGATGCAAGGTGGAGGTGACATCATCGACATTGTGGATCCAGGGGCGTCCCAACAGACATGAATAAGAAGGACGGATGTCCATCACATAGAAGGTTGAGTTGAAAACCCGAGTTCCCACATTTATTGGGATGTCCACCTCCCCGTGGACCATCCTCTTCGAACCATCAAATGCTCTCACCACTATGTTGCTGGGTTTTAAAGTCAGCCCCTTGCAATCTAATCTATCAAGGGCTTTTTTCGGCAGGACGTTCAAAGATGATACCGTATCCACCAAGACATGGGCTATGGTTGTTCCTCTACACTCCACTGAGACATGTAATGCCTCATTGTGTTTTCTCCCTCTGGGTGTCAAGTCAACATCAGAGAAACCCAGGCCATTATCAGCTGTCAAACTGACCACACAGTCTTGGAATTGGTCAACAGACGTCTCTTGTGGCACATGAGTTGTCTTCAGAAATTTTACCAGAGCTTTGGCATGTGCTTCAGAGCATAGTAGCAGGGCTAGCATAGAGATCTTGGAAGGGGTTTTCCCCAACTGTTCAACCACATCATAATCACTTTTCTTTATTATCCTCAGGATTTCTTCCATCTCCTTCTTGGATGTTTCAGGAATAGCTAGTGGTTGAGCCTTCGTCTGGACAGGCTCTTCTTGAACGTTTTTTCCTTTATTCTCAGCAATGGAAGTAGGGATAGGGATCGTGTTGTCTTTGTCAGTAGGTACGCTCACAGGTACAATCACTGGTACAAAGGTAATCTTTGGAATGGCCACGGGTCCAAAGACTGCCCTTGGAGGAGCAATCTTTGGAGAGAAGATTCTACCACTGCGGGTAATCTTGCTAGTTCCGACAATATTGCTAATGTCGGAATTGTCCTCTTCGGAGCTTTCTTCTTCAGCAGTCTGTTCATCCTGTTTAATATCGTGGTAGTAGATTTCTCCACCATAATTCCATGGCACTGTTTTACCTGATTTGTATGGGGCCGGTCCGGGCATTGTAATCTTAAGTGGAATAGTCTTTGGAGCAGGTGTAATCCTAACGGGTCTTTTAGGGGCCCTGGAAGTATTGGCGTAGATGGTTATAATTGAAACTTATTTAGCTGGAACGGGTGGAATAGGAGCATTCTCAAACAGAATTTCTCGGTTATCAATCAGTAGTTGGATACCTTTTTTCAACAGAGGGCAGTCAAAGGATGAAGATAGGCAAACATGGCAGTCTTGGTCACAACTTGGGAAAATACCAGCTTTCAACAAATTCAACTTAATAATCGGGAGCAGAGTCGACAGTTCATCCACAGTAGCAACAAACAAATCTTCTTCAATAGCGTTGGCATTGCGACCATGCCTAGGCATTGGAGCGAAAATAACATTCGGTTTCTCAAGCTCTTCAAACTCAACTTCCTTCGCGTCCTGAATTTTGTTCTTCAGAGCCCAACAGTTGTTGGTGTCATGCCCTGGACTTTCAGAATGGTACGCGCATCTGGCGTTGGAATGGTAATGTGGAGACGCAGTATTGGGATTCTTTGGGGCCTCTTTTAGAGTGGCCAGATTCAACTTCAAAAGATGTGGTAGAACTTCAGCTGAAGTCATATTAATCTTGGTAAATTGCCGAACTAGCCTTTCTACCCTTTGTTGGTTAGTTATTGGCTGGTCTGATGCATGCTTCGGGATCATAACGGCCCCCACCATTGGTCGGTGCTCAGTTCTTCCCCGATTCCTCTGTGAATAGACAGCAGATACTTCCTTCCTTCCGGTGAAGGGCTTTTTCACAGCTGCAGAGGCAGACGCGTCCTTCTGAATTTTCCCACTTCTTATACCAGCCTCCAGTCTTTTACCGGTTAATATCAATTCAGTAAACCCTGCAGAAGAACTCCCAATCAGATGATTGAAGAAAGGGCCTGATAGAGTTCCCAGGAACATGTCCACCAACTCCCTTTCAGATAGAGGGGGTTGCACCCTTCCGGCTAGATCTCTCCACTTTTGCGCGTAATCTTTGAAGCCCTCATTGGAAACCATAGCCATACTCTAAAGCTGAGTACGGGTAGGCGCCAAGTCGGCGTTGTACTGATATTGTTTATAGAAGGCTGCTGCCAGGTCTTCCCAATTATGGACGTCTGCCCTTTCTAATTGGTAGAACCAATCAAGTTGCGTTCCTGATAAACTGTCTTGGAAAAAGTGGACCCACAAGTCTTTGTCGGTAGAATGTGGTTGAATCTTCCTGACATATGATCTGAGGTGCATTTTAGGGCAAGACACCCCATCATACTTGGTAAATAGTGGCACTTTAAACTTTGGCGGGATCACAATTCCTGACACCAACCCCAATTCCTCGAAATCTAGACCCGGTGCTCTCTGGATTTCCATAGCGCTTAATCTCTCTTCAAGGTGTTTGTATTTTTCATCAGTCGGAGGGTATTGTTGTTCAGAGTAGTCCTCCTCTTCCTCTTCTTCTTCTTCAGAATCTGATGGTACTGCCGTTTCTTTTCCTTTTCTTTCCCCTTCATCAGATGTTGTTGGAAAATCTAAGGTCCTTCTGGCTTGTCCCTGAAATCTTTTGCCCATGATTACCACACCAGTTGGCTTCTTCTTCTTTTTCTCTTTTTCTTTTTCTAGCAGAGTCTTCAGCTCCTCTTTCCCCTTGGCTAAGGTCATGAGTAACTGTTGAAATTGTGTATTCTGAGCTTGCAGATCTTTGACCGTTTGTTCGAGATCCATCGTACTGAAATAAACAGTAGAGAGATGAGGAAACTTGTTGCAAAGACCTGTTTATGCTTATGATGAATGATATGTATTCATGCAATGCTTTCAAAGATTTAGAAATTCAAATTTGTTTTAAACAAAAAATAAACACACGTCATATTAATAAAATAGAATTTGAGTACATCAATGCCCCTTGGGCAAAATAATACCAAATTCTAAGGTAAAAAGACGTTGTGCATCCTCTTCGGTGCAATGTAGGTATTGAGAGTCTGCTCTTCATGAAGTAGCCGAGTGAGTTCCAAAACCTTCTTCTCGCTTGCGTAGAATTGGGCTTCGAAAGTATCGCGCTCTCCTTTGAGCTGTATCCAATCCCTTTGTAGGTCTTCGAGTGACGCCGGCATGTTAGGATGTAGGATACTGTATGGAACTTCTCCTTCCTTAACAGGATCTATAATCACTAGGAGAATGGAGGGATAAGGCATCATAAGACTTTGAGCGCGGGTTCGTACCCACTTGAGGTAAGGCTCAAGAGGTATGGAATTCTTGTATCCCAAAGTCTTGCTATCCACCTTGTTTGGCATCCTCCAAGCTCGGATGAATCTCTGGCGGAGTCCTTGATCGTCGTTGTCGTAGTTGAAAACCAATACTTGAATCAGCATATCATGTGGGCCATCCCTTCGGGCATAACCAAACTGTCTTAGAGCTAAGCATGGGTTGTAGGTGATGCCTCCCCTAATGCCAAGTAGAGGGACATTATGGAATTCCACACAACTGTCAACAATGGTAACATTCTCTTTGGATCGAGAACACCAATGGATATCTGAATGTTTAAGTGTCATTAACCTTTGTGACCACCTCAAACCTTACTCATTCTTCAAGACTGATTGAGGAAGATGAGAAATAAACCATCTTGCCAGGAGAGGAGTGCAACACATAAGAACACCTTTTTTCCTCATTGTACGAGTGTGAAAAGAGTGTAGGATATCCCCAAGCAATGAAGGCACCGGGTTGCGAGACATAAAGATTTTGACAGCGCTCACTTCTATGAGTTGGTCAGGATTAGGGAACAAGACCATCCCATAGATGAGAAGATCTAGAATCTCCTCAAAAGCTTGCAAGTCTAGGGAACTCCAACAACTTTGGACCTTCTCAAACAAAAACTTTGACAAGAAGCCTTTGACACCACTTCTAGTTTCCCAATGAGTTGTGACATCAGATGAGTGCAAGTGCAGGGCTTGAGCAATCTCTTATGGCTTTGGATCTCTTTACATACCGTTGAAGGGTAGTTGATTTAGAATAGGAATCCTCAGAAGTTGAGAGAATTCTTCCAAAGTGGGCACAAGTTGATAGTCAGGAAATGTGAAGCAATGGTGCAAAGGGTCAAAGAACTGGAAGAGAACCTTCATCATATCCTCCTCTGTGTTGGAAGTGACCAAGTTGAGTATAAGACTATGTCTCTCGGTGAATGGAGAATTCTCAGGAATCCTTGAAGCTAGCTCCTTGAGTTGTGGAGGAATTCTTACAAGGTTGATTTGGACAGTTTTCCTGCGAAGTGAATCCATAACCTACAAAACAAGAACAAAGATGAATCTCTAAAATCCTTGAAATGGTTAGTGAATGCATATGATGTTCATGATTCTCATGATGTTATGCACAAGTATATATGTACAAGCAAATCAAACAAGTTCTTAGTTTAGGCTTGCATGGGGTTTCATAGGTAAGTACCCTCTTGAAGTTTAGTTGGCTCAACCTGTCCTAGTAATAGTAACCGAGTTCTAAGGAGCTCAATATCACTGGATTGTTTCCTTGTTCATTGTTTCAGTTCAAGCCTCTTTACTGGCGACCGAAATATCTTAAGAAACCAACCCTTAATGAGTGTAGTATCGAGTATCTACCAACTTCAGACTGCACCAAAGTCGTTCATCTCACTACATCCTAAAAGGCCAAGTTGGTCAAGTAAAGGTTCTAGAAGTTCGTTAGTGCTTCATGACATCACTCAGTGGCCCCTTATTCTCTTTGATTGACTCAAAGGCTACCGGTACCCACAAATATGTCACACTAACATAGCTATTGCTTAGACCATGTTGATATACCCCACACAGTTTCCACAACGTATTTCTATTTACCTATAATGTTTCCCAAATCCGGGTGGAGGATTCAAACCCAAACAATAGAACCAAAATGTAAAGCAAACAAGTCAAACAATTGTAAGAAAATAAAGGTGATCTAAACCCTAAGGTAACCCCACTTTTATAATTGTCCCCAGCAGAGTCGCCTGTTCTGTGATGCGGTGGGAGAACTGACTTGAGGTTTTGCGTTTGTGTTCGCAAATGTTGCGGTTAGTAAGAGTCGCCACCGACTTTTCTTTTATCCAAAAGGAAAGGTAAAAAAGCACAGGAAAGACCTTTGAGATGTTTTCTTGAGTTCGGGGGGTAGATTATGAAAAAGGAAGGTGCTAGCACCCTTTTCATCCATGGTTTTCCATGGGCTCTTAGTTACTTGTTTAGATCACTTGCTTTGTTTTGTTTGAAATTGTGTTTGGTGTGATTTTGAAAGTATTTTGAAAAGAGGCCATTCGTTTAGGAAATCTTTGTAATGATTCTCGTTCGTAAGAATGTATACAAAGATGTTTGTCTTTTGAAAATGTTTTCAATGTTTTGTAAGATGTTTTGAAATGTGCGTGTGTTTGTTTTTGAAAATAGAAAGGATTGTTTTGAAATGGAGCAAATAACTTATGAGCTATCTACCTACTCAAATGGCTTTCTTGTGCATTTTTATTCCTTTGACATTGTTGACTTACCATTGATTTGGTAAGCAACCCTATCTTTGGATGTAAATGGGACGGGCGTGGGTCATCGTATAACCATGATAGCAATGTTGCCAAGTATCTTAGCATTTTTTGAGGGACCAAGATCATTTTATTTTAGGCAACCTTGAATAGCGTCATCGAGGGACTATGATATTATATATGTTTATTTTGCCAAGATACTTTGCGTGCATAACATGACCATTTTATTTTAGGCAACCAAGTGGGAGAAACCCTAAGGGTGCTTGTGTGCAAAGTGTTTAATTTTCATGCTTTTGTCTTGCATTTAGGGTTTTCTATTTTGCTTTTTTTTTGTTCTTGTCATGCAAACCCTAATTACTAATCATAGTATATGAAAGCAATAAATTGCGTAAAATAAACTAAGCTATTACAACAATTATTATGGGAGGGGGGATACAGGTTTGAATGGGGATTTTGCACAAATATAAACCTAAATATATTATTACAACCAAATCGAATATTGCACGAATTAAATAAATATAAGACAAATATTTAAAATGCAATGCAATGTTTATGTTAAAAAATGTTTTATGTCTTGTTTTTTTTTTTTGTGAAAAATATTTAACTTAAACCTAAAAATAAGGAAAAATAAATATATTAATTCTTTTTTTGAAAGTGGTAAACCCTAATTTTTATTTAAAGAATATAATGTTCTATATTTATTATTTTGTACATTTTTTGTATAAGAACATAATAAATGATATTATATATAAATATTAAAAATTAAATATGTACAAAAATAAGTTTTTATGAGTATAAAATATATAATAAAAATATTAAGTATTTTTAAATATATTTACAAGTTATTTAAGAAAATAAACTCTATTTATCAAAATAAATTATTTTTCATGTGAGAAAATAATAAAAAATTAAAATAAAAGTGTGAAAATAAATAAGTCATTTTTTAGGATTTTTATTATTTAGAAAAATAAATGAAAGTATTAAATATAAATATATGAAGAAAATATAAAATATAAAAAGTTTAGCCAGGGGGTGCAAATAATAAGTCAGGGGGTGCAAATATCAAAAACAAAAAGCCCAAGGCGCCAAAAAGCCTAGAACATCATCCTTGTCCTCTGGCCAAGCTTCCCTGCGCGCGCTTCAGTTCAAATCTGTAACTCTCTTATGCTTGCACAAAAACAAAATCTCATAACATGAAACATGTGGCATTTGAGCTCACGATTCCAACAATATAAATTATGTAACCTAACTCTTAAAGATCAGAGAGAACTTTTGAATCCCTAATTCATGACATAACTTTTTCAGCATTTTCAATCTTCAAATTCTCTTAGCACAAGTAATATAAATGAAAAGTAATGATATGTACAACTTTGTCATGATAAGGGCTACATTTTTTCTTCACAAATCGTGGCTTGAAGTTGCCTATTCATAGAGATAAAGTTTAAGAAATTACCTCCTTCAGTTGGATTTGTGTAGGACAATGTAGGGACTTTAATGGAGGCCTGGTGATCATTTAAGCTTCCTTGAACTTCCCTGAATCTTTTCCAATGCTTAGCTTGCTCTGAGGATGGCTGAAACTTTCTGACCAAGTACAACTGCAAGCTTCCAAAGTGAAAATGGTGGATGCTGAAACAGGGGTTACAGAACCAGGGTGATGGCTTGGATTTCTTTGGTATGATGTTTATGAGATCCTTGAAGTGTTTAAACACAAAACGCACGAGCCAAATGAGAGTTGGCTATGGTTTTGCAGAAACTGTGTGTTTTGGCAGAATTTTTATGTTTTTGAGTTTTAGAGTGTTTTAGGTCCAAGCATATCGTGCTATGCATTGTAACAAGTTTGTATATTTGTATAGAAATGATACAAAGTTAGCCCTTACTAGTTGTACAAGCTTTAGACCTTTTTGCAACTTTTCTTGCATTTGAAGTAAAGTGAAGTGACTAATCCCACATGTTGGTACTAGCTGGCTTGAGAGTTGATAAGAGTTGGTATACATTGCTTGATACCTGTAGAAATTTCTTGTACTATAGGGACGGGTTCAATGCTTAAGATTGACAAAGTTGCAAAAGTTTCCCTTTATGAAAATGGCATTGTGAACTTTTGGCCAAAAATGGAAATACCACTTGTGCAAAGTTTCAAAAGAAAAGATAAATGCTTTAGCTTCTGAGTTTGCATTTAATTATGGAGTGTATAGCAAGCTTAGGACCTGTAAAGCAAGATACAACCATCATAGGTGTGATTTGCAACTTGATGCTATGTAAAAATGGCTTGAACAAAAGTGAGAAAATGCCAACTTCCCTTCTTCGATTCTCCCTACTCAAAAATGATCTTGGAGAGTTCTATGACATTTTGGAAATCTTGAAATGTGCTCTATAAACCATATTTGAAATGTAATTTGATATACCTCTTGGAACTAGGTTAAAAATGTCCATGAAGTTGGGTCCAAAACCTGCCTAAATTAGGGCAAAATTTCACTAAGTTATTTAGTTCATGGACCTATATTCACAAATTCATAACTTGAGATCCAAGCATCTTTTGGGAAAGGTTTGTGAAGAAAAGTTGTAGATTTCATGGAGGAATACAATTTTCATGTTGGAAGTTTTCTTTGAATCAAAATTCATCATGGTGAAAAAGTGGTGAAAAGTTGGGAAAAAATAAGAAAATTTTTATACTTCGAAAAATTCGAAGTTATGAAATTTTTTCAAATTAAAACCCTAATTTTCAATTTTGAGTTTCTTGGTAAAAAAGTTTCATATTTTGACATATCTTGATGAATTATGACCCTTGGTACTGGATTTTGACCAAAAAGTTAAAGTTTGACTTTTCAGTGCACAGTTGACTTTTGATTAGTTAACTACAAAATTCATCTGTCAATCCAATGAACTTGAGATTTTTTGAACCATGTAATTAGGTCAAGATGATGCCATTGAACACTTGAAATCATGTTTGAACCCAATTGGTCATTGGCTAGGTTAAAAATCAGAAATTTCCCTTTCTCAGTAAAAACCCTAATTTTGACCATTTTGCCCTTTTGATGATTTGATCAAATTTCTTAAGGAGTTGTGATCCAAACTTGATCAAATGGTACATATGAGCCTAAAATGTTGATGTGGATCAAAAATTATGAAGTTTGACTGTAAATTGGCCATGGTTGACTTTTTCCCCAATACTGCTGATTTTTAGGTCAATTGTCCAATTGACTGATCAAAAATGTGGTTCAAGGCTTGAAACTTATCATGAGCAATATTATGGGTCCAAGATGATGTATGAAAGTCACATGAAGCATTGGTGGTCCAAAAATCCTTGTGCAAACTCAAACCCTAATTTTGGGTGATCAATACAAGATGAGATGTCTTGAGCTGGCCAAACCCTAATCTTGTCTTGAGTCAAAGAAGTCTTGTGAGAAAAGTATTGATAAATGAGAGGGAAAATTTTGGGGTACAATAGTTATGTTAGTTGATTTTGAATAAAAGTGAAAACATGATTTCAAGGCATAGTACAAGCATGTCCTGATTTTATGGGAGACTCTAGACATGTTGCTTTTTCCTTTGACATTGCTCGTGATCAGAAGGAACAAGTGCAAAGCTCTATGCATTGACTTTGTGATTAAAGTCACTTTTCCAAAATGGATGTGTGAACTTTGTTCCATTAATGGAATAATCACTTAGACAATGGCTCAAACACTTGGATCATAGCTCAAATAGTTGTGTAATCTTCTGATTATGGATAGATTTAGAGGTTAGAAGACTAAAAAGTAAGATTTATGAAGCATGGGTGTGGAATTGAATTCTTGTTCATCATGGAAATGACCTATAATTCAAGAATGAATATCCAACTTCTTGTATTCGATTCTCTTTTTTCAAACATGATATCAATGAGTTCTTGTACATTTTGGAAAACTTGTAACATCCTCTACAACCTCTATGTTGGACATTTTTCAAAATTCATCTTGGAACTATGTGAAAAATTGCCATGAAGTTAGGTCAAAATCCGGCCTAAACTAGGGCAAAATTTCACTAAGTTTCCAAGTTTCATGAACATGTCTTCACAAAATCAAAACATGAAATCCATGAATTTCTAGAAGAAGTTGTGTTCTACAATGTTTTATATATCATTGAAATCTATAACTTTCATGTTGGAAGTTTCCTCTGAATCATCTTGCATCATGGTGAAAATTTGGCATAAAGTTGTGAAAAATTATGAACTTTCAAACACTTGGAAAAATTTCTAAAGTTTAGAAATTTTGAGTTTTCAAAATGAAATCTTGAATTTTTTATTTCTTGATGAACAAGTTTCATATTTTGACATGTTTTGATGAATTGTGATCTTTGACACTTGATTTTGACCAAAAAGTCAAAGTTTGACTTTTCAGTGTACAGTTGACTGAAAATCAACTATCAATCAATTGATCTTGAGGGAATTTTTGAGTCATGCCATTAGGTCAAAATGATGCAATTGAATCCTTGAGATTATGTCTCCATCCAGTCAACCATTTTCTAGGTCAAAAATCAGAAATTGCACTTCCTTAGCCAAAACCCTAATTTTGACCATTTTGCCTTCTTGATGATCTGATTAAATTTCTTGAGGAATTGTGATCCAAACTTGATCAAATGACATGTGTGAATTTATATTGTTGATGTGGAGCAAAAATTATGAAGTTTTACTATAAATTAACCACAATTGACTTTTCCCCTAATATAGTTGATTTTTAGGTCTACTGACCAATTGACTGAGCAAACATGTGATCCAAGACTTGAAACTTTACATGAGCAATATTGAAGGTCCAAAATGATCTATTAAAGTAATATGAGGCATTAAAATTTCAATTGTCCTTGTGCAATCTCAAAGCCTAATTTTCAGTCACCAATGTTTAAAGAGGTGTTTTGAGTTGATCAACCCCAGTGCAGTCTTGAATCAAAGGAGATCTTGTGAGAGATTACTTGATAAATGAGAGAGAAAATTTTGGGGTACAATAGCTTCCCCGGTTCAATCTTCTTAAACCTAAAGAGTTAGATTGGCGGATCCTCCATTCGTGACTTGAAGGTGAAAGATGATTGAACACTAGAGTGCCAAGAAGTTTGCACTCGAAGATGGATTGTGAATGGGCTTATAGATGTCATTTGGAGGAAGGTTGGTAAATAATAGAAGAAGTATCAGCATAAATCTCTTATTGATTTATACTAAAACTTGATGTTTTACCTGTGAGAAAAAGAGTTAGTAAAATGCAGATGTATGCATGATGTTCACCGGATGTGGTATTATGCTAAATGCATTTTGTATGTACATGCTTTGATGTATGAATGTGAGATGTATGTTCTTGTCCAGGAAAATAAATCCCTGACTGCTGCTGAGGAAATTCTGGAGGGTTGAATCCCTGAATACCGTTGGGGATGAAGAATATACATATCTCCAAACATTGTTGAAATTATGCTTCTGTTGGGGAATGTCTCTTGAATGTCAGCTGTTATCTGGTCGGATCCAGGCTTCACAAATTATTGAGGATGAGGTAGTCAACTGCTATCTGGTCGGATCCAGACTTCACGGTGACTACTGGGGAGGAACAAATTAACTGTTATCTGGTCGGATTCCAGGTTTTTCAGTAGCTCGCTAGAAAGGATGAAGTTGAAATGATATTTGGTCGGGTCCAGGCTTCATTGTAACTTGAAGTGGTAACTACTATCTGGTCGGGTTTAGGCTTCATGGTTTTGGACAGGTTATACTATTATCTGGTCGGGTCCAGGCTTCATAGTGTCTCTCTAGGGATCATAATTGTTGTTATCTGGTCGGGTCCAGGTTTCACAATAACTTGCTTGAAAAATGACATCTGGTCGGGTCCAGGCTTTGCATATTTCTGAGGTGGATGAAGTTAATTGTTATCTGGTCGAGTCCAGGGTTTACAATAAACTGTTTGGGGATTTAGTTGTTATCTGGTCGGGTTCCAGGTTTCACAATGAATTTCTGAGAGTAATTGCCATCTGGTCGGATCCAGGCTTCACAACAACTTGTTGGGGTATAGGAAAACTCTACCGGGGAAAAGAAGTTAAACCTTGGTTTGGTTGAGTCCAGGTTATTCTATATTTTGAAGAGTTAAACTACTATTTGGTCGGGTCCAGGTTTCATAGTATCTTGCGAAGTTAACTATTACCTGGTCAGATCCAGTCTTCATAGTTAGTTGAAAGGTTACACTATTATCTAGTCGGTTCCAGCCTCTATAGTGACTTGAGAAGTTGACTACTATATGGTCGGGTCCAGGCTTCATAGTAGTTTGAAAGTTGTATTAATATCTGGTCGAGTCCAGTCTTCATAGTATCTTTTGGAGATAGTAAAGGTTTTGTTGACGACTTTACTGGGGATTAGGGGTTATAGCCCTATGATTTGTAATAGTCTGAAAGGCAAACTCAAGCTGGAGAGTGTAGACTCAGTCGGGGAGGACAGGCTCATCTTGGGGAGGATATACTCAATTTGGGGAGGATATACTCAGCTGGGGGTAACAGGCTCAGCTGGGGAAGATAGACTAAAGCTGGGGAATTTTGTACTCGGCTAGGGAGTTATACTACTCGTTGTTTGTTGGGGAAATAAACCCTGTTGATAAACTGCTGAAGAGGTGAGTTCTTTTTAGGAAGAGATCCATAAGGCTTCTACTTATAAGATTCAAACTTAGCTGGGGAAAGAACTGCAAAGAGATTGAGACTCTGGTTGGAGATTATCCTATGCAAAGAGACTTTGTGAGTAACTTTGCGAGGAGGATGTTAATGAAATAAACTTTGTGGGGATATTCCATATTTATTAAAGATGTGCTTGTTACTGGTTAAGTCATATGTGCCAAACAGTTTTAATTATGTTCATATGCATAAGTTTATTCAATTTTAATCGTTGGATAAATTTGCATTCAAAACAAAGACAAAGTTTGCACTTCAAAGTATATTTATATTGATATTTTGCCCATGAATAAGCATTTTTGTACAAAGAGACGGAGATGCTAGTAAGAGGAAATCATCGAAAGGAAAACAAAATTGAAAACAAAAACAAGTAGCCATGTGAAATGATCTCATTGCCTTCCAACTCTACTATTGCCCCAATGTATTCGAATGCCCCTTGCCATTGACAGAAATTGATTAGATTGATCTTGGACCGTTTGAACTTGGACCTTGGTGATAAAGTTGACTGTGGTGAATCCATGGGACATAATCATACGCTTTTAATCCTTAACTTTTTCCTGGACCACCCTTTCGGGTTTTCAGCCCACCAGGTGTTGTACCCCAATTTTTGCCCCTAAGATTCCTCTATCATATCATATCAACTCGATCATAACAAGATCACATTAGGGTTGGTTCTACCTCTTTTTTCCTATCTTTAAGTTTGCTCTTGAGGAATCTCCAAGCACCTTGGTTGTGTATTTTGTATATGTATTGTTGACTAACTTCTAATCAAAATACAAAAAAATATTTGTCTTTGTCTTTGTATATTTTTGTTTTGTAGGTACCAAGTCGAAGCATCTGACAAATAAGGATTTCTGGTATTATTTTCCTAAAATCTCTATTTGCAAAGAAAAAGAATTAAAAAATTTTCATTTTTTTCACTGATGCAAACGATTGCTCTTAAAGTTCAATCGATTGCACATAGTGTATTTTGCGCCATTTTTGAAAAAAATACACTGTGCAATCGATTTGCACTGTAGTGCAATCGATTGCACAGCGTGAAAATTAAAAAAAATCAGCATTTTAAACTTGTCAAATTTTTTGCTCCAATTTTCCTTCACTTTTGAAAGATGTATCATTCATTCAAATTTTAGTGCCAATCTTCCATTTTTAAAAAAGAATTAACATTAATTCAAATTTTGGCTCTAATATTTGAAAGAATTATCATTAATTCAAATTTTGGCTCTAATTTTTGAAAGAGTTATCATTAATTCAAATTTTGGCTCCAAGAATCAATTAACAAATTACCACTAATCCCAATCCTAAAACTCTATAAATAGAGCTCTCATTTCATTCAAATTTCAAGCTTTTGATAGCCAAATCCACCTGCTAAAAAATCTCTCAATTCTCTCCATCTACCAAATTCACTCAAAGCTCCATTTTCAAAAAGTTAGTAAGCTTTGCATTGAAGCTTACTAATCTTTAAGCTAAACCTTCATCCAAACACTTTTTATCCATCAATCCTCTACATCCAAGCTTTGTCAATTGATTCTTGTAGTTGAATTGAAGCAAATTCTTGAAGTTGTTTTGATAATTCTCTAGATCTACCTTTGGTAAGTTGGATAATTCATCTTTCACGATGTGATCTCTTGATGATCTTTGGGATTGATTCTTTGAGCATTATTTTGTGATTTCAATGGTGCTATTTTATCATAATTTGATGGAATTTTTGTGCTCGAGTGGATCCATGATCATGAGGTGTTTGATGGAAAGTTTGAACAAGAAATTGCCCTTTTAAAATGCTGTTTTTGCTACTGCAACTGTGTGCAATCGATTTGCACACTAGTGCAATCGATTGCACAGAAGCAATTTCATGCAAATTTTTGAAAACTGTACTGTGTAAATTGATTTACATAGTAGTGCAAATCGATTTACACCAGGACAGAATGCATTTTTTTGCCTTGTTTTGGGGCAGCTTTGATCCAAAATGATTTTTCTACTCACTCCTTTTTGATTGTTGGTTTAGATTGCAATTTTAAATGTCCAATTTGTCTTTAAACTCAATGGACTTTGTGATGTAGATGAAGTTGGATAAATGTTCATCAATTCAAATCTACCTAAGAGTGAATTATTTAATTCATTTTTGGTGCTTTGGATTAATGATATGTTTAGTGCTTTAATCCATCTAGAGGAGTGGTTAAATTTAAAGATGAAAGAATTTTGAAATGGTGATCCAAATTATCTTATCATTCCCCTCCCTCTTCATCTTATCCCTTTCTTTTTTAATTGTGACACATGTTAAGGGATGGTGATCTCTATATCATTTATCCAAACATGAAGTACATAGATTGCTATTGACCGGCCTCAAAATAGGTGTGACTTCTACATAAGTCCACTTACGATTGCTTAACATAGCGCTAAATTTTGTCTCGATTCAAATAAATGATCATTCGTGGCCCAAACTTATGATTGCAAGCCCAAGTATGTTAATTTGATCTTTAATCCAATAACCTTGAGATTCATTGTGTGGAGGCTTTGGTTCTACCAATCCTCTAATGGATCTACAACACCTTTGGTCAACGCGGATCACTTAAACATCATTGATCATTACATGTTGCCTTGTGAGAATTCCAAAATGGATGATATACTTGACAAAAAGCAAATGCAACTTGTTGTGTGGAGGCTTTGGTTCTACCAATCCTCTAATGAGTTCCAAATGCAAGTTTCAAGATGGTCATCCAACTAACCACTAATTACTAACAATTAAATTTACTTTACGCTTTTATTTTCATGCTTTATGCACCATTTACTTTTAGCATTTTACATTTCATGCTATTTTCATCTTTGCTCACTTGAGCATTTACTTTTATGTCATTTTTATTTTGCTCACTTGAGCTTTTCTTTCTTTTTAAAAACACCTAATAATCAACATGAACCATAAAAATCATTAATGATACTTGGACTACATGGTTACTATCCTTTGCATTATGGAGTGATGGACTTCTTGGACTTAGGATTAGAGACCTTGGCCTATCTTGGAGACTTTGTTACTTTATGTGATATTTTGTCTGTAGTTCTTGAGGTTTACCTCAAGACATTGGGTTGTTTGTTTGTTTTGTGTGCAGGTTATTGAGATTACGATCTTTGTTTGTAATCTGGAATTCACCTGTATACAACCGTTACTCTGCCCAATTTTTGCGAAGACTTAAAACACTTGAAGTTTGGTTCTCTCAAGAGGTCTAGTATCTTTTCTTGCTTGGTTTCAATCCGAAGAATGGGAATTCTATATTGACTCATAATGTCAAGTATTGGCTTCTTGTTGGTTAGATGGTTCTTATCCCTAGCTTTTACCTTATGCTTTAGGATAGCCTCTTCTTCTCCTCCCATCTTCTTTAATTTCAAAAATCTTCTCCCTCCTTTAAAAAATACTCTTCTTGTTTTGGAACTTGAAACATTTTCATAATAAACTTGGACTTAGGTCCATGCATCTTCGAAACATTTTCATAAATAAATTTCAATCAATTTAATAATACCTTGACCTTTTTTTGTGAGAAGACTAAAAGTCTATCAATCTCATTTCAAACCATTTTGCCACTTTGGCTTTTATCTTTAAACTTTTCTCAAAAGATTAGACTCTTGCCAATCCTTGTAGTGATGCAAACAACTATACTTCTACAATATGTAGTGAAGTGAGATATTTTCCACTTGAGTGTTGAGTGAGGCACTGTTGATTTTAAAATCCAAGCCATATCCTCCACTTTGAGATGATGCAAATTCTACTTTCTCATGATTGTGGGTAGTAAGTATGTTTTTTCACACGGACAATTGCGATGATGTCTTATCCCATAAAATCAACCAACACACTTGTGTTTCAAATTTTTAAAAGAGGAACTACGTGTACCCTGATCCCCTATTGCATGAAAGGTGGTACGTAGGCACTAAAGGTTCACAACCGCGGCGGGTGCAAAAATCATAAATATATTTATTTTCTCACCTCCACCATCCATTTTATATACAACACATTTTTATAGCCAAAATATACAGATTTTTCAAAGAGGTTCCTGCGGAGTACCGTAGATGTTTAGGGTGCTAATACCTTCCCTTTGCATAACCAACCCCCTTACCTTGAATCTTTCCACCTCTTTTTGGGTTATTCGCTCTTTTCCCATTCCTTTGGAAACAATAAAGCGCGGTGGCGATTTTTATTTTGATTTGTATAAAGTCTAGTCAATCCAATGGCTTAGTCTTGCACATTTCTACCGCTACAGAAAAAATGGCGACTTCATTGGGGAGAGATTGACCTCTTGCTGGTCCATCCCTAAGTGGGTTAAACCTATCTTTGTTTTTATCTGTATATGTGCTATTATTGTTTATGTGTTATATTTTGTATATATGTTTGTCTGGATTTTCCTGGTTTATAGGGTGCTTGGTGATTACTCATAATTCCTATACCCGGACTTGGGCAAACTTTAAGATATGACGGGCGGTATAGTCATGTTAACTTTGAGGGAGTAATCCCAAAAAAGGAGGCATGAGATCCCCCACTCAGTGGAGGCCCCTTTGACTGTAGTGTCGTTTACCGAGTAATCGGGAAGATGTACTAATTTCGACCTGGGAGCCTACCGAAGCTGAGGACCGTAGATTACCTAACCCCTCTTTGCCTTTTAGGTGTAGTGCGGAAGCTATGACGGAGTAATCCAGAAGTAGTTGTCACGCGATACTACGCTCGGACGAGTTTTTATTGAGAATATTACTAATTACCGAGTTAATCGGGAAGTTGGTAATATCCGAAAGAAGGATGTAGACTATGGGAACCTCTAGAACCTTGTTCGGCAGGTGATAAATTTTTAGACCAATACCTTATGGGTAGTACCTTCGACCTCATGCTCGTGACATTAAACCTATGAACCCTATATGTGTGATCTTGTGTGTGATTGTTGCATCATGCATCCATGCACTCATAAGCATCTTTTGAAGAAAACAATATTTTAAGGGATTTAAAGGTTGACTATTTGTGAATATCTCAGGTACTTTTAAACCATGGATTCTGGAAAGAGAAACAAAAGCCTTATTACTTGGATGTTGGCAACGTGTCTATAAACCATAAATCCCTTGAAATATTAAATAAAATAATCATATGCATTGCATATCATGCATCATATTGCACATACTTCTTGCATTTGTTATGCATATCTAGGTGTCTTACCCAGCTTCTTTACTTCACTCAGCAAGTTGACTCATCACTACAACACTCGGGCTAATTTCAAAGAGAAGATGGAAAACATTAAGAAATAGATCTTTGAACTCCGCAAAGAGGTAACTACTTTGAATGATGGCATGGAGTATCTAACTGCTTTGGTTAAAACTTTGGTTGCTGCCCAAGTCAATCCTTCTAGGAAGGAAGAAGAGATGGAAAAGGTCTTCACAGAAACTCTGAGATCATTCTTTCATGAGAAGGTGATGGTAAATGCGTCTAATGACTTCCCTGAAAAAGTAAATGTGGGAGTGCCTCTAGAAGAGGATGTCCAAAAGGGGTGTTCATCTGAAGATGGTGTCTCAGCTAGTGGTGTGAAGAAGTTTGATAATAACTTTTCTAAGAAGAGAACCAGAGAAAGAAACAGTTATCGTCAGAATCAACATGTTCCTCCTGTCATCCTTGTGTTCAACTTACCTCCTGTTGCTCCAGTTTGTCAACAGAATCAGCAAGTCCTGATCAGAGGAAAAATCAGTTTGATCCAATCCCAACGACCTATACAGAATTGTTTCCCATCCTGATGCAGAGAAATTTGGTTCAGACCCGACTTCCGCCAAAGGTCCCTGAGAAGATGCCGTGGTACTACAAAGCTGATTTGACTTGTGCCTTTCATCAGGGAGCCCTGGGGCATAGCATTGAAAATTGTTATCCATTAAAAATTGAAGTTCAGAAGTTGGTCCGAAGTGGTATCTTTTCGTTTAAGGATATTTGTCTTGAAGTTCAAGTCAAGTCTTTGCCGAAGGATAAATGTGATTGAAGAATGCCCTGGAGTTTAAGGATGATTAGCCTTCTTAGTTTATTAGCATTTTTACTGCTTTCTCATTTGTAATTTTTCTTGTTTATCATTGCACTGTTTGCATGTAAGAATGTTTGCATTTGAATGTTTAATTTTAATACAATGAGTATGTTTGTCTTGAAGAAATTCATTCGTTTCACTCGTATTTGTTTTCAATTTTAAATTGCTTTATGATACCAACTGGTTACCCATTCTCTTTCCTAGGCAGAGATTGGGAGGAGGATGATAATACTAAAACACAAATTTTCTGGTTGTATGCTTTTGGATAAAACCATGTTGATGATGTACAGGCATTGTTTCAAATCCTCAAACACCGGAGCTATAAGGGAGTGAAACCCTCATTAACCCCCTTTGAGCCTTGAAGTAGGAGTTTCTTTTTCTATTCAGAAAAAACCCTCATTTTAAACCCGGGGCAGGGTAGTGTTCAGTTAATCTGATTGAGTATTCAAATCTCATCAAGAGTGTGCATTTAAGGATACAATAATGGTTATCCTTCAAGAGGTTGAGGGAATTCAAAACCACATTGTTTAATCTCCGCATATCAGTAGTGTGCTTCAGAAGAAGATGTTATCCCAATGGGTATCTCTCACATACCAGGAGATCAGCAGATGACGATACAACAATGGTTATCTTTCATCTACCCAGAAATAGGGCAGTCACAATTCTTCCGACAAGTCACAAATGACTCGAAGTCATGCGACATGTTCAAAAGAAAAAAAGATTACATGAATAAAAAAAAATCATCATGATAAAAAAGGAAAGAGACAAAAAGGCCCTCTAAGTCGGAACTTGAAAAAACAAGTCGCTTAGGCAAAAGTCAGGGCATCCCGCTACATTTCAGAGTCAAAGTCAAAAGAAATATATGGAAAGCCTGAAATGAGATAAAGGATTACAATGTGAAATCCTCATCAAAGAACAGAGTCGCGTGACACGAAACCCAAAAGAAGCAGGAAGGAGTGACTTGCATGTCCAAAGGAAACCTTGTTTGATTCCTCAACTATCTCGAAATTTCTTTTGAGAGATGAATGTTCGTGTCAAGTTAACTGAACTTAGGACTGAAGAACATCATGAAGGGGGTGGGCACCAAATGTTTTTGAGCCTTAAATCTTTTTTTCTAAAACCGTGAACCAGGCCACGTTACAACCCTCAAAAGTCCTAATTGAAACAGGGTTTATTTCAAAAGCATACTCGAATGAAATAGTGTTTCCTGACTCCCATTAATTTTGATAAATTATTGTGATTGGTATCATATGCTTTTGTTATCTTTCACACAAAAAAATCCATGTCGCATCCTGGCTAGTGATTCGTTCACAGGGTTTTGCGACATCTTTTCAAATAAAATCTTCAAGACTTACATAATTATTGCATTATGTTGCACCCCAAAATTTTCCCTCTCATGTTTTCCAAAGTCTTCCCCCTGCATGGTTGATCACAAACCCTTGCCTAAGGAAAAAGAAAATTTTTGAGTGGTGCTTTAAGTACCTTTCGATTGGCATTCTGAAAGACCTTTCGATTGGCATTCTAAAAGACCTTTCGATTGGCATTCTGAAAGACCCTTCGATTGGAATTCTGAAAGACCTTTCGATTAGCATTCTGAAAGACCCTTCGATTAGTATTCTGAAGGAGCATTTCGATTGGCATTATGGGCAAGCACTTCGATTGGCATTATGTCGAAGCCTTCGATTAGAATTCTGAAAGACCTTTTCGTTTGGCACCCTGGGCCAAGCCTTTCAATTGGCATGCCAAGGGATCCTTCGATTTAGCATTGTGTCAAGGTAGCTTCGATAGGCATGTTAACCATGTCCTTTGATTAGCATGAATAGCACCTTTCGATTGGCCTGTTAACAAAGCCGTTCGATTGGAATTTTAATTAGTACCCTTCGATTGATCTTTGGACAAGGGCCATTCGAAGGAGGTCATCAAGAGGAAACTCAAAACAAACATGTCCAGGTTCATTCAAGAGACATGAATATTTCAAAAAAGGAAAACTTTTAATGTGTCTGATTCTTGTCTCATGGCATTAAAGGCTTGGTTAAATGGTTGTCTCTTGCCGTTACTAGACCCCCACACTCCTATAAATACAGGGGCAAGCATGCAGTGCAGAGGACGAAAAACACAGAGAAGAAAAATAGAGAAAAGAAACAGGAAACATTGGAGAGGCGCTGCCCATACAATCCATCAAAGGTTGTCAGAATTTTCCAAGCCAAATCAGTCCTTCAGATCGAAGGTGCCCACGCCCAGAAGCCCTCAGATTGAAAGTGCTCCCATCCAGCCAGTACCCAAATCGAAGGTTCAATCTGCTGGTAAGAGAGGGTAAATTGTCAAAACTTTTCATTTTGCATAACACCTCCATATTTTCTATCCCATTCGATTTTCCATCCTAGACAGAATTCAAGGGCTTGGGTTTGGCCCCAGGTCATGTTCTTCGTTTGCTAACATTTGTTGTAGATTTAGCCTGAAAAGACTCAGCGCACGCAGGATCGAAGGGCCTGGGGTTCGATACCAGGCCCTGAGTTTTATTTTGCTAACATACTTTTGCAGGTATAGCATCCCAGATCGAAGGAGACACCTTCTCTGGATCGAAGCTTCCCATAGTCCTCCTGGATCGAAGAAGGCATTTTTCCCAGGATCGAAGGGAAATCCCCTTCCTTGGATCGAAGGCTGTTCATGCCCACTTCCTGGCCCAATCGAAAGAATCATGACCCTGTTTGGATCGAAGCTTCCCAGGCCTCCAGAATTATGCTTTTTTTTTTATTTGCTGCCTGTTTCCTTCGTTTTTTTATCCTTATTTTGACTGTTTTTATTTCTTTTTTAATCAACATAAAATCAAAAACACAAAAACATTAGGCTAGTTTTTCCTATTAAATTAGTTTTGTTAATTAATCTTTTAATTATCTTAACATTTTTTCCAAAACTAAAATTAAGTAGATTTAGATCATTTTCTCAAAATAAAATAAAACTCAAAAAATATTTTATTTTTTAATTAATTAATCATTAGTTAGTCTTAATTCTTAAATAAAAAAAATGACAAAAAAATATGCTTTATTTAATAAAAAAAAGGGTCAAAACCCAAGGACACTCCGATTCAATTTTTTTCGCACGCGCTTATTTTATTGTAACTGCCTACTGGTTTGTAATAGCTTAACTAAGACCTTTTACACTTTACTGCTTTATTCCCCCAATTTTGGACATGTAAATAATCCCCCTCCCCGAAGCCTTGTAATAGCGTAGGATTTACAATTCCCGCACTTTAAATTCCCGTACATATATTAACTGTTTAGATGTATGCTAACTAGGATTGTATGACAAGATCTATCTTAACTTAAAATCAACCATAGCTCACCATAACATGTACAAAGATAATATAATTGAAAATTGACACACTTGCACATGCCACTCTTAGGGTACACCTCACTTGGTTTCCTCGAATGTGGTCATTGAGTATAGGAAGTCTTAGAGGTCGCCCTCCTATCCAAAGATCAAAGTTGCCTCGAAATGGTTGACTCAATAAAAATGATCTAAGACATTAGGGTTACCGCTAAAGCATCCTAACATTGCTTTAGTGACCACACGTCCCTTAAACCGAATTGACCCGAAAACTCCAACGATGATGCTACCTACTCCTCAATAGTGGGATAACATTGTCTAAAGGACGTTTGCACAGTTTAGTTCCTTTTTGAGTAGGTAGATGTTCTTAAGTACTTGCTCCTTTTAAAACAAAACAAAACTTTTCGCACTTACACTCTCTTCAAAAACAAAACTCTTTTCAAAACCCACAAACACAAAGAAAAGCAAACTTTTGAAAACATAGTGAGCAAGTACCTAAGAGCCCGTGGATAACCACAGATAGAAAGGGTGTTAATACCTTCCCTTTCTATAATCTACCTCCCGAACCCGAGAAACATCTCGAAAAGGAATTTTTCTGTGCTTTTGTCCTTTCCTTGTTGGATAAAATAAAAGACGGTGGCGACTCTTGCTTACCGCGACATTTTGCGAAAACAAACGCAAACGCGAACCAGCATTCCAAAACAGTCAGTTCTCATTCCCACCGATCACAGAACTGGCGACTCTACTGGGGAATTATTATAAGTGAGGTGTACCTTAGGATTAGATCACTTGTGTTTTCAATTGTATTGCTTTGTATGCTTTTAATTTTGTGGGCTTGTATCGGAGTTCTATAAATCCTCCACCCAGATTTGGGGAAACATTCATAGATAGCAATACATTGTGGAAACTGTGCGGGGTATACCGACACGGTTGAAGCAATAGCTATATTAGTGCGACATATTTGTGAGTACCGGTAGCCTTTGAGTCAATCAAAGAGAATACGGGGCCGCTGAGTGATGTCACTAAGCACTAATGACCTAGAACCTTACTTGACCATCTTGGCCTTTTTTAGGGGTAGTGAGATGACCGACTTTGGTGCAGTCCGAAGTTGGTAGATACTCGATACTACACTCATTGAGGATTGTTTTCTTGGAATATTTTGGTCGCTAGTTCAGTGGCTAAACCAAAACGATGAACATAGAAAACAATCCAATGATATTGAGCTCCTTAGAACCCGGTTACTATTTATAGGACAGGTTTTGAGCCAACTACACTCAAGAGGGTACTTACCTATGAAACTCCATGCCAGCCTAAACTTAAGGCTATTTGTGTGACTTGTGTGCCTTCAAATCTGAACTACTTGCACATTCTTGTTATCTGACAACATGAGTTCCTTGCAGGTTTTGTTTACAGTCCTTATCCAATAATTTGGACTTAGTGCAGGGTTTACTTACATCACCTCACACTTTTGCTTAAACGCATAGCATACACATCATAACATCATGCCTTAACATTTCCTTAACCATTTCAAGGATCTCAAGGGTTTGTGATGCAGGTTATGGTAAATCAAATGTCTAGCAAGGGGCAAGGGGATTTATTTTCCTCTAGCCAATGCCGTCTAGAGATCAAAGCACGATAACTTGAGTCAGGGGCTATGACCCATTTGATATGGTGAGCTTGACTCTTGAAGAAGGACTCTTAACAACATGAAGTTTCTTCAATCAAAGCTACAAGATTCAGATTCTAACATTTTCTTGTTTACCCCGCGAGATCCTTGAAAACATTGCATACATATATCATACATATCATTGCATAACAGGTCTCTCATGTTCTCGCTGTTTATTTCAGCAATGGCTCTCCAACAAGACAACCAAGATCTTCATACTCAAGAGACTCAGTTCAGGGAAATCTTCCTAAACCTATCCAAGGGGCAGGAAGAGTTGAGAACACTCCTCATGGGGAATTTGGTCAAGAAAAGTCCTGAAGACAATAAGGACGAACGGCTGAAACATCTGCAAGCTGAGGTAGATGCAATGAGAACCCAGATGCTGGGGCAGATGGCTCTTATCCAAGGCTTAGCTCGAGAACAAGAAGAGTTGAGAACCATGATCAACCAGCTTCATCAAGACAAATACAACAACATGAAGCAAACGGTCAAGGCTGGGGATCAAATCATTAATCAGCCTCCAAGAAGACAAGAGTTTGGTATGGGGAATAATGGACCTCTCCAAGTTGCTACTACCTCACGGGTCCAACAACAACCTTGCCATAAACAACGGGTTAATCAGAGGCTGTTTACCAAGCTCAACATGCTGCTATCCCAAGCTTTGCAACACCTGTTGAGATTGAATCTGGTGACGTTGGTAGGACCCCATCCGAATCCTAAGACTTCTTCACCCAACTACAATCCTGATGCAAGGTGTGCATACCATTCTAACAGTCTGAGGCATGATACTGACGACTGTTGGAAGTTGAAGTACAAAATTCAAAACCTGATTGATGAAGGAGCATTGGAATTCACACGAGATGGTCAAGCTGAGTTCTTTTGCCATCCCCCAAGGTTCACCATCTGAAGTGACAAGTACTGAGACGAGAAGACTTTTTGCTCATTAGAATTTTCAAGTTGTAATTTTCTTTTGATTGTTCGAACATTTATTCATGTCAAACTTTGTTACTTTATCAATGCATTGCATATGTCTGTTTTGAATCAGTTCATTCGTATTCACTATATTCAAATTGCTTTTATTTTTGTGATGTTCAACTCTCGATTAAAAAAACTCTAAGCCTTTAGAGGGAGGATGACGAAAACGATACCATAATCTGTACAGTATGCTTTTGAATAGACCCCGCTGATGAGGTACAGGCATTATTTCAAATCCTAAACAGTGGAGTTATAAGGAAGATAATCCCTAGTCAACCCCTTTGAGCCAAAGAAGTTGGAGTTTTTATTTTCACAAATTAAAACCCTTAATTATAACCTGGGGCAGGGTAGTTTTCTCAGTTGATCCAGGTGCACAATGAATGGCATCAAAGAAGTCCTTCCAAAACAAGAGACAGTGATGGTTCTGAATAATCGTAAGGACAGGCAGTCATTATCTCTCAGAAATAAAAGCCCATTAAGTCAAAACCTATGAAGGAGACTTACAAAAACTGGGGCATCCCGCTGACTGTAAATACAAAAAGAAACAGTTCAGGCAAAAGACAGGGATAATAAAATCAAAAAGAGGTCCTAAAAACTCTCAACAAAAATGACTGCTTGTTCAAAATAAATTGTCAGTATCTGAACTATCACTGGTATATCAGAGCAAAGACTCAAACAAGATCTAATGCACGATTAGCTGAGTTTAGGATCGAAGAACATCACGAAGAACGGGTGGGTACAAATAAAATTTGAGCTTTTATCCTTTGTTTCTTAAACCGTGAACCAGGCCACGTTATAACCCTTAAAAAGTCCTAGCTAAAGTACGGGTTAGTTCGAAAGCATACTGTTACAAAAGGTATCCTGACTCCTGTAGGGCTTGTTGTAAATCCTGAGTTGACATCACATTTTACAAAATTTGCCTGTTTTACTGAAAAAATGCATTTTCAAAAACTTCAAGACAAACATAAGCTTTGCATTCTTAAAATAACATTGTTTGCATATGACTATTTGTTCAACAGCAGAGAAATTCGCACGACGAATATCTAGTGAACAAAAAAAAAACCTTCTAAAAAAAAAAGAGATCACCTCAAATGGAAAAACACTTCCAATCAAGGGGCACGGCATGATCATTGTCCATCATCTGGGGCAATCAAGTCAAGATTCAAGGAATCTCTCAAAGTGCCAAATAGCCAGGGGCAGATCTCCATCTGAATCAATTAGGGCATTGGACATGAATTCCAGCAACGAATCTTGCATGATCAAATGAAGATCTTCTGGTAGTATGGAAACATAACACTACCGACAGTGACACCTCTCTACATCTTGAGGGAATGGACATAGTCAAAAAAAATACCGCGCATGAACAAAGACCCGCTAGGTTGACAGTTTCGGGAAAAAATAAGGGCTTCCCGGCGAACCAAAAGGGTTCGGGCAAAAATAAGGGATGAAAATGAAAAATTTGTACACCCGGCAAGTCGAAAACCTGAAAAGGCGGCTTGGGCAAAAAAGGGTATCTCGATGGACTGAAAACCCAAAAGGGCGGTCCAAGCAAAAATTAGGGATCAAAGCGTACGACTATGTCCCGTCATCTCGTCACTGGCCTACCAGAAGAAGACTTGTCATTTTGACCGAAAGATACCAAGCACCTCATAGGTGGGGATAATACTCGATCCACAAGGCGTCCGCAGGCACCTTCTCCCACAAAAACAGGGGCAAATAAGAATTGTCTGAGCGGTCTAGTTGCTCTGTCCACCAGGTACCAAGGTATATATTCAGCTGAAGAATATGGCTAAGATACTTTCACTTCCCGCAGAGTAAAACAGTAATGGTAGCTCTCCCAGCTGAGACTCGCAACCATGAACAAATCAGCAATACTCTCCCCAAGCAGAGTTAGTCTACCGTCAGCCCCGAAAAGGCTTGGTATACCCAGAAGATCTTAATATTCCCCAGCGGAGTATAAAGATATTCCCCAGCAAGCATAAGAGTATCCCTTGCAGTCTTAATATTCCTCAACGGAATATAAGAATGTTCCCCGGCAGAATGCAAGGTACCCCCAGTGGAGCCATTTCCCCAGCGCAGTCTAAAAAAGTTTCCCCAATGGAGTTGAATCATCTTCCCCAGTAGATTCTGGAAGCTTATCCCCTGCGGAGCATGAATAAGTCTCCCCAGCCAAATTCAGAGGTTATCCTCACAAGAGTCTAACCGAGTTATCCTAAGCAAGTTGCAACTGAAAGATCATCCCCAGCGAAGTTCTTTCTATCCCCAGCGGAGTTCATCATCAAAATCCCCAACAGAGCTTATCAACGGAATCCCCAACGGAGTTTATCATTAAAATCTCAGCAGAGTATCTCTCCCCCACAAAGCATTTCCCCGCAGAGTAATCTATTCACTGTGTTTATTCCCCAACGAAGTTCCTCTCTCCTGCAGGTTTATTCTCACAACCATCTTCGTTCATCATCCCTAGCGGAAACGAAGAACTCAACTCTATTCTCCAGTAGCTCCGGGATTTATTTTCCCCAGCTAAAAACATCACATCTTCATACATCATGACATGCATACGCATCATACAACACAAATCTCATTTATTTTGAGAACATCATGACATCATGCATTTCATACATCATGACATTGCATACAACTAATGTTTTACCTTTTTCAGGATAAGGTCAATCAAAATATGGCTACCATCAACCTTTTTAAGTCCCAGTTGAATACCTGTAGCAAGCCAGGAAAATATCTGTGGACGACTGATTGTAGATTAATACCTGTAACAAGCTAGGAAAATTATCTACATGAAGAGATTGAAGATTAATACCTACAACAAGCCAGGAAGACCTTTCTTTCTCAGGTCAGAGATTAATACCTGAAACCAGCAAGGACAAATATCTCTTCGACCAACCTTTTCAGGTCCCAGTTTAATACCTGTAGCAAGCCAGGAAAATATCTGTGGACGACTGATTGTAGATTAATACCTGTAGCAAGCCAGGAAAATTATCTACGTGAAGAGATTGAAGATTAATACCTGTAACAAGCCAGGAAGACCTTTCTTTCTCAGGTCAGAGATTAATACTTGAAACCATCCAGGACAGATATCTCCTCGACCAACCTTTTCAGGTCCCAGTTTAATACCTGTAGCATGCCAGGAAAATATCTGTGGACGACTGATTGTAGATTAATACCTGTAACAAGCCAGGAAAATTATCTACATGATGAGATTGAAGATTAATACCTGTAACAAGCCAGGAAGACTTTCTTTCTCAGGTTAGAGATTAATACCTGAAACCAGCCAGGACAGATATCTCCTCGACCAACCTTTTCAAGTCCCAGTTTAATACCTGTAGCAAGCCAGGAAAATATCTGTGGACGACTGATTGTAGATCAATACCTGTAACAAGCCGGGAAAATTATCTACATGATGAGATTGAAGATTAATACCTGTAACAAGCTAGGAAGACTTTCTTTCTCAGGTCAGAGATTAATACCTGAAACCAGCCAGGACAAATATCTCCTCGACCAACCTTTTCAGGTCCCAGTTTAATACCTGTAGCAAGCCAGGAAAATATATGTGGACGACTGATTGTAGATTAATACCTGTAGCAATCTAGGAAAATTATCTACGTGAAGAGATTGAAGATTAATACCTGTAACAAGCTAGGAAGACCTTTCTTTCTCAGGTCAGAGATTAATACCTAAAACCAGCCAGGACAGATATCTCCTCGACCAACCTTTTCAGGTCCCAGTTTAATACCTGTAGCAAGCCAGGAAAATATCTGTGGACGACTGATTGTAGATTAATACCTGTAACAAGCCAGGAAAATTATCTACATGATGAGATTGAAGATTAATACCTGTAACAAGCCAGGAAGACTTTCTTTCTCAGGTTAGAGATTAATACCTGAAACCAGCCAGGACAGATATCTCCTCGACCAACCTTTTAAAGTCTCAGTTTAATACTTGTAGCAAGCCAGGAAAATATTTGTGGACGACTGATTGTAGATCAATACCTGTAACAAGCCGGGAAAATTATCTACATGATGAGATTGAAGATTAATACCTGTAACAAGCCAGGAAGAATTTCTTTCTCAGGTCAGAGATTAATACCTGAAACCAGCCAGGACGACTTTCTCATCGACCAACCTTTTTAAGTCCCAGTTGAATACTTGTAGCAAGACAAGAAAACTATCTGTGAACGACTGATTATGGACTAATACCTGTAAGAAGCCAGGAAAACCATCTACACGAAGAGATTGAAGATTAATACTTGGAACCAGACAGGACAAGTTCTATAACCTCAACAGTATACTCCCAATGAGCACGAGTCAGTTCCTAAATCTCAACAAAAGTTAGACTTTCCCAACGGAATCTTCTACAAATAACAGGTATGCAAGTTCTCGCTAAGGAATCTCTTATGCGATCCACACTCCTGCAGATGGCATCTATAAGCCCATCCTCCTACCAACAATCTCCAAATGGCATCTGTAAGCCCATTCCCGACGTCACAATGCTGATACTACACCATGCGAGTGCAAATTTTTGGGCACTCTAGTGTTCAATTATCTTCCACCTTCGGATCACGAAAGGCTCGAAAGCCAATCTATATCCTCAGGTTTAAGAAAATTGAACAGGGGCAACTGTTGCACCCCAAAATTTGCCCTCTCATGTTTTCCAAAGTCTTCCCTCTGCATGGTTGATCACAAACCCTTGCCTAAGGAAAAAGAAAATTTTTGAGTGGTGCTTTAAGTACCTTTCGATTGGCATTCTGAAAGACCTTTCGATTGGCATTTTGAAAGATCTTTCGATTGGTATTCTGAAAGACCCTTCGATTGGCATTCTGAAAGACCTTTTGATTAGCATTCTGAAAGACCCTTCGATTGGTATTCTGAAGGAGCCTTTCGATTGGCATTATGAGCAAGCACTACGATTAGCATTATGTCGAGGCCTTCGATTAGAATTCTGAAAGACCTTTTCGTTTGGAACCCTGGGCCAAGCCTTTCAATTGGCATGCCAAGGGATCCTTCGATTTAGCATTGTGTCAAGGCAGCTTCGATAGGCATGTTAACCATGTCCTTCGATTAGCATGAACAACACCTTTCAATTGGCCTGTTAACAAAGCCTTTCTATTGGAATTTTAATTAGTACCCTTCGATTGATCGTTGGACTTGGGCCATTCGAAGGAGGTCATCAAGAGGGCACTCAAAATAAACATGTCCAGGTTCATTCAAGAGACATGAATATTTCAAAAAAGGAAAACTTTTAATGTGTCTGATTCTTGTCTCATGGCATTAAAGGCCTGGTTAAATGGTTGTCTCTTGCCGTTACTAGACCTCCACACTCCTATAAATACAGGGGCAAGCATGCAGTACAGAGGACGAAAAACACAGAGAAGAAAAATAGAGAAAAGAAACAGGAAATATTGGAGAAGCGCTGCCCATACAATCCATCAAAGGTTGTCAGAATTTTCCAAGCCAAAGCAGTCCTTCAGATCGAAGGTGCCCACACCCAGAAGCCCTCAGATTGAAAGTGCTCCCATCCATCCAGTACCCAAATCGAAGGTTCAATCTGCTGGTAAGAGAGGGTAAATTGTCAAAACTTTTCATTTTGCATAACACCTCCATATTTTCTATCCCATTCAATTTGCCATCCTAGACAAAATTCAAGGGCTTGGGTTTGGCCCCAGGTCATGTTCTTCATTTGCTAACATTTGCTACAGATTTATCCTGAAAAGACTCAGGCCACGCAGGATCGAAGGGCCTGGGGTTCGATACCAGGCCCTGAGTTTTATTTTGCTAACATACTTTTGCAGGTATAGCATCCCAGATCGAAGGAGACACCTTCTCTGGATCGAAGCTTCCCATAGTCCTCCTGGATCGAAGAAGGAATTTTTCCCAGGATCGAAGGGAAATCCCCTTCCCTGGATCGAAGGCTGTTCATGCCCACTTCCTGGCCCAATCGAAAGAATCATGACCCTGTTTGGATCGAAGCTTCCCAGGCCTCCAGAATTATGCTTTTTTTTTATTTGCTGCCTGTTTCCTTCGTTTTTTTATCCTTATTTTGACTGTTTTTATTTCTTTTTTAATCAACATAAAATCAAAAACACAAAAACATTAGGCTAGTTTTTTCTATTAAATTAGTTTTGTTAATTAATCTTTTAATTATCTTAACATGTTTTCCAAAACTAAAATTAAGTAGATTTAGATCATTTTCTCAAAATAAAATAAGACTAAAAAAATATTTTCTTTTTTAATTAATTAATCATTAGTTAGTCTTAATTCTTAAATAAAAAAATGACAAAAAAATATGCTTTATTTAATAAAAAAAAGGGTCAAAACCCAAGGACACTCCGATTCAATTTTTTTCGCACGCGCTTATTTTATTGTAACTGCCTACTGGTTTGTAATAGCTTAACTAAGACCTTTTACACTTTACTGCTTTATTCCCCCAATTTTGGACATGTAAATAATCCCCCTCCCCGAAGCCTTGTAATAGCGTAGGATTTACAATTCCTGCACTTTAAATTCTCGTACATATATTAACTGTTTAGATGTATGCTAACTAGGATTGTATGACAAGATCTATCTTAACTTAAAATCAACCATAGCTCACCATAACATGTACAAAGATAATATAACTGAAAATTGACACACTTGCACATGCCACTCTTAGGGTACACCTCACTTGGTTTCCTCGAATGTGGTCATTGAGTATAGGAAGTCTTAAAGGTCGCCCTCCTGTCCAAAGATCTAAGTTACCTCGAAATGGTTGACTCGATAAAAATGATCAAAGACATTAGGGTTACCGCTAAAGCATCCTAACATTGCTTTAGTGACCACACGTCCCTTAAACCGAATTGACTCGAAAACTCCAACGACGATGCTACCTACTCCTCAATAGTGGGATAGCATTGTCTAAAGGACGTTTGCACAGTTTAGTTCCTTTTTGAGTAGGTAGATGTTCTTAAGTACTTGCTCCTTTTAAAACAAAACAAAACTTTTCGCACTTACACTCTCTTCAAAAACAAAACTCTTTTCAAAACCCACAAACACAAAGAAAAGCAAACTTTTGAAAACATAGTGAGCAAGTACCTAAGAGCCCGTGGATAACCACAGATAGAAAGGGTGCTAATACCTTCCCTTTCTATAATCTACCTCCCGAACCCGAGAAACATCTCGAAAAGGAATTTTTCGGTGCTTTTGTCCTTTCCTTGTTGGATAAAATAAAAGACGGTGGCGACTCTTGCTTACCGCGACATTTTGCGAAAACAAACGCAAACGCGAACCAGCATTCCAAAACATTCAGTTGTCATTCCCACCGATCACACATTAGATTTTTCATTCTTAGAATAAACATTTTCTGCTTGTAAAACAAACTGCTTGATATCATCAAAGTTTACATTTGAGTATCAGCAAAAGGCATGTTGCCGAGAAGAGTTGTGGAGCAAAGAGGATGCAACATTCAGCCAATCTAGGGCAGTTACGTCAAGATTCGACAAATCTATGAAATCCATTTGATCAGAAAGGTTATCTTAAAAGCATGCAGCCAAGGGCAAGTTATGAAAGTTACCTTGATCAGCATGGTAAGCTTGAGACACCAGATTGGTTTCCAAGGGCATATCCAGATTTTGTCCAGATAGCTGCTATGTCTACCCCAAGCTGAGGGTTTCCTACAGGTTATGTTATGATGTTGGGTTCATAATCCCATTTTTTCCAGTCTTGCTGCAGACTTCTCCAGCTGAGTGTAATTCTTTACCCATCCAGGTGGTGATCAAATGGAGATTAAAAAGAGCTATGAAGCCTTTGCTCATTTGATGGAGTTCTTTCTCCCTTTTTATTGATATGGAATCTCTTGTAGAGCAGTGCTTTCTCTTGTTACGACATTATTGTTGTTATGTGCTTCCCAAGTAACTCGACCATGGCAGTATATTTTCTAAGAAGTGTTGAGACAACTGTCAAGTTTTTGGGTTTTCTCTCACCAAGTGTTGAGTTTGATTTAAAATCCCCATAATTTTGACTTCTTACTATAGTGTTAACTTCTTGGTTCCCCGGGAAGGTTCTCTCAAGTCATATTGTTGGTATGTGTGCAATCTTTGTGTGTTTCTCGGATAGTTGAAGACGATACCAGTTGGCGTAAGGTACAGTATTAGGTTTGTGATCCCATGATCCCCGACCAAGTCTTGGTTCGCTTTTGATTTTGGGTTTGCATGGTCAGAAGCCTATGTCCCAGATTCCCCAACGAAGTTTTCCCTCATATGATGAAAGATTTTATTCCCTCGGTGTGCTAAGATATCGCTCTTTTTTCAGTATTGGCTTTAGTGTTGACTTCTTGATTTCCTAGGAAGACTATACCAGGGCATCTTTTGTTGGAACATGTTTGTATGATATGAAGACTCAATCCAATATTCTCCAGTGAAGGCCTCGTTTATTTGATAGAAGTCCTTTCTCCCCAAAGAAGTTGGTGCAATAATTACTCTTGAAGAACGTATCTCCGGTTTCCCCAGTGGAGAACGTATCTCCAGTTTCCCCAGTGGAGCACGTATCTCCGGTTTCCCCAGTGAAGAACGTATCTCCGGTTTCCCCAGTGGAGCACGTATCTTGGTTTCCCCTCGATGATGTGGTTTTGGTCTCCCCATTGAAGTCAGCATGAAGTCCCCGGTAGAGGTCTCGATGATGAAGTATTGTCTCCCTTAGTGAAGTCCGTATGTTCTTCTTCCTTCAAAGTGGGCCTGATTTCCCCAGTGAATGTTTTGACAATTTGGTTTCCATTTTCCTTATTCACAATTAGTATCGAAATCCCCAGTAGGAGTACGGACTGTGAAACATTTGTTTTCCCCATGGAAGTCTGTATGTTATTCCCTGGGAAGGTTATCCCAGGGCATCTCTTGTTGGAATGAGTATTCATGATGAAAAGTTTTCAATCCTCAGTTTTTTCTCCAGGAAAAAGGTTTGAATTCCCCAGTGAGGTTTGATTGTCTCGGCGTCAGTCTGCTTTATTTGAGGCTGGTCTTGCAATCTTCAGTAGGCATGTTGCTTTTGAAAAACTGATTTCTCCGATGAAACTGGAAGAAAGATGTTCTATCCCGGTATCTGTTTGATTTAGCTACATCCGGATTATTTTTCTCCTCAGTGAAGTTAGGACAGACAATGAGTTTGGTTTTCGCAGTTGCTTTTACCTTTCTTGGATTGATCTTTCTAGTTGAAGTTTAGCCCAATGTTGTTGGTACCTGAGGCAGTTTTGTTTGTTTGTGCTGATTATGTATCCTTTTACCAGCATATGCACGATATCACTCATACATTCATACATGCATCATGCATTGTTACAAATCATTTTTTATTGACATTGTGTTCAAACCTTCCTGCAGCGCTCCTTGCTTAGTTGGATTTGGTGTTCCCTCTTGAGTTTATTTCTCAAAGGATGTATTACGGTTGCCTGTTTCATTCCAGTTCATTTCGGGTTTGAATCTGTGATCCCCAACAATATTATTACTTTGGATTTTTGCAAGCTTTGAGCCCTGGTTTCAGAATGTGCATTTATTTTGCATGAGAAGACTTTATCTCCTCAGAAGGAATAACGTGGCATTTCCCCAGGAAGTCATATCTCTCCCCAGGAAGTCATATCTCTTTCCCCAGGAAGCCATATTTCTATCCCCAGAAAGTCATTTCTCTTTTCAATTCCCCTTGACAATGAGTGGATGTCTCTTTATTTGAGATAAGTTTGCATATTACCCTTTCCAGGCAGAGTGCCTTGGTTAAAGAAGAAGTTGAGACCCGTTCTAGGTGAAACACCAGAATTTTGGGGAAAACTTGAGATATTGTCTTTTTGCTATCATCAGTGAACGTTGATAGTTCATTGTCAGTGAACGGCGGTGGTATGATATTTTCTCTCTACCTTCATCTATTGAGTTGGTATTTTACCGTCATCTGTGAGTCGATATCTTTTTCTCTTTACCTTCAACTATTGAGTTGGTAGTTTACCGTCATCTGTGAGTCGGTATCTTTTTCTTCTACCTTCAACTATTGAGTTGGTAGTTTACCGTCATCTGTGAGTCGGTATATCTTTTTCTTCTACCTTCAACTATTGAGTTGGTAGTTTACCGTCATCTGTGAGTCGGTATCTTTTTTCTCTTTACCTTTAACTATTGAGTTGGTAGTTTACCGTCATCTGTGAGTCGGTATATCTTTTTCTTCTACCTTTAACTATTGAGTTGGTAGTTTACCGTCATCTGTGAGTCGGTATATCTTTTTTCTACCTTCAACTATTGAGTTGGTAGCTCATCATCATCTGTGAGTCGGTATATCTTTTTCTTCTACCTTCAACTATTGAGTTGGTAGTTTACCGTCATCTGTGAGTCGGTATATCTTTTTTCTACCTTCAACTATTGAGTTGGTAGTTCATCATCATCTGTGAGCCGGTATCTTATTTCTTTTTACCTTCATCCATTGAGTTGGTATTTCACTGTAATCTGTGAGTCGGTATTATCTTTATCTTCTACCTTCAACTATTGAGTTGGTATTTCACCGTCATCTGTGAGTCGGTATCCTTTTGATATTCTACCTTCAACTATTGAGTCGGTAGTTTACCGTCATCTATGAGTCGGTATATCTTTATCTTCTACCTTCAACTATTGAGTCGGTAGTTTACCGTCATCTGTGAGTCGGTATATCTTTTTCTTTTACCTTCAACTATTGAGTTGGTAGTTTACCGTCATCTGTGAGCCAGTATCTTATTAATTTTTTACCTTCATCTATTGAGTTGGTAGTTCACAGTTATCTGTCGATTGTTATCATTCTTTACTTTTTCCTCAATATTTGAGCTGATGCTACCTTATCTATTCTTTGGGTTTTACACCAATAGAGTCATGTCTTTTGGTCCACCAGTGATTTATTTTCCTGGTGGGGTTGCTCCTTTGTTTCTTCATTTTTGTGGCATCCTCAGTGTTACTTTGCGTCTCTTTTGTTCTGTTCATATGCATCCATAATCATAAGCATTGCATGGCATCTTAGAGACAAAAATAGTGCTTGTTTTATATTTAAGTATCTTCAATCGCGTCGACACGAAGATTTGTAACCTTCGTATCTCGGGATAGAAGACACTTAAATAAGGGCAGTTGTTGTACCCCAATTTTTGCCCCTAAGATTCCTCTATCATATCATATCAACTCGATCTAACAAGATCACATTAGGGTTGGTTCTTCCTCTTTTTTCCTATCTTTAAGTTTGCTCTTGAGGAATCTCCAAGCACCTTGGTTGTGTATTTTGTATATGTGTTGTTGACTAACTTCTAATCAAAATACAAAAAAATATTTGTCTTTGTATATTTTTGTATTGTAGGTACCAAGTCGAAGCATCTGACAAATAAAGATTTCTGGTATTATTTTCCTAAAATCTCTATTTGCAAAGAAAAATAATTATAATTTTTTCATTTTTTTCACTGATGCAATCGATTGCTCTTAAAGTGCAATCGATTGCACATAGTGTATTTTGCGCCATTTTTGAAAAAAATACACTGTGTAATCGATTTGCACTGTAGTGCAATCGATTGCACAACGTGAAAATTAAAAAAAAATCAGCATTTTAAACTTGTCAAATTTTTGGCTCCAATTTTCCTTCACTTTTGAAAGATGTATCATTAATTCAAATTTTAGTGCCAATCTTCCATTTTTAAAAAAGAATTAACATTAATTCAAATTTTGGCTCTAATATTTGAAAGAATTATCATTAATTCAAATTTTGGCTCTAATTTTTGAAAGAGTTATCATTAATTCAAATTTTGGCTCCAAGAATCAATTACCAAATTACCACTAATCCCAATCCTAAAACTCTATAAATAGAGCTCTCATTTCATTCAAATTTCAAGCTTTTGATAGCCAAATCCACCTTGCTAAAAAATCTCTCAATTCTCTCCATCTACCAAATTCACTCAAAGCTCCATTTTCAAAAAGTTAGTAAGCTTTGCATTGAAGCTTACTAATCTTTGAGCTAAACCTTCATCCAAACACTTTTTCTCCATCAATTCTCTACATCCAAGCTTGCTCAATTGATTCTTGTAGTTGAATTGAAGCAAATTCTTGAAGTTGTTTTGATAATTCTCTAGATCTACCTTTGGTAAGTTGGATAATTCATTTTTCACAATGTGATCTCTTGGTGATCTTTGGGATTGATTCTTTGAGCATTATTTTGTGATTTCAATGGTGCTATTTTCTCATAATTTGATGGAATTTTCGTGCTCAAGTGGATCCATGATCATGAGGTGTTTGATGGAAAGTTTGAACAAGAAATTGCCCTTTTAAAATGTTGTTTTTGCTACTGCAATTGTGTGCAATCAATTTGCACACTAGTGCAATCGATTGCACAGAAGCAATTTCACGCAAATTTTTGAAAACTGTACTATGTAAATCGATTTACATAGTAGTGCAAATCAATTTACACCAGGACAGAATGCATTTTTTTGCCTTGTTTTGGGGCAGCTTTGATCCAAAATGATTTTTCTACTCACTCCTTTTTGATTGTTGGTTTGGATTGCAATTTTAAATGTCCAATTTGTCTTTAAACTCAATGGACTTTGTGATGTAGATGAAGTTGGATAAATGTCCATCAATTCAAATCTACCTAAGAGTGAATTATTTAATTCATTTTTGGTGCTTTGGATTAATGATATGTTTAGTGCTTTAATCCATCTAGAGGAGTGGTTGAATTTAAAGATGAAAGAATTTTGAAATGGTGATCCAAATTAGCTTATCATTCCCCTCCCTATTCATCTTATCCCTTTCTTTTTTAATTGTGTTACATGTTAAGGGATGGTGATCTCTATATCATTTATCCAAACATGAAGTACATAGATTGCTATTGACCGACCTCAAAATAGGTGTGACTTCTACATAAGTCCACTTACGATTGCTTAACATAGCGCTAAATTTTGTCCCGATTCGAATAAATGATCATTCGTGGCCCAAACTTATGATTGCAAGCCCAAGTATGTTAATTTGATCTCTTTGATCCAATAACCTTGAGATTCATTGTGTGGAGGCTTTGGTTCTACCAATCCTCTAATGGATCTATGACACCTTTGGTCAACGCGGATCACTTAAACATCGTTGATCATTACATGCTGCCTTGTGAGAATTCCAAAATGGATGATATACTTGACAAAAAGCAAATGAAACTTGTTGTGTGGAGGCTTTGGTTCTACCAATCCTCTAATGAGTTCCAAATGCAAGTTTCAAGATGGTCATCCAACTAACCACTAATTACTAACAATTAACTTTACTTTACGCTTTTATTTTCATGCTTTATGTACCATTTACTTTTAGCATTTTACATTTCATGTTATTTTCATCTTTGCTCACTTGAGAATTTACTTTTATGTCATTTTTATTTTGCTCACTTGAGCTTTTCTTTCTTTTCAAAGACACCTAATAATCAACATGAACCATAAAAATCATTAATGATACTTGGACTACATGGTTACTATCCTTTGCATTATGGAGTGATGGACTTCTTGGACTTAGGATTAGAGACCTTGGCCTATCTTGGAGACTTTGTTACTTTATTTGATATTTTGTCTGGAGTTCTTGAGGTTTACCTCAAGAAATTGGGTTGTTTGTTTGTTTTGTGTGCAGGTTATTGAGATTATGATCTTTGTTTGTAATCTGGAATTCACCTCTATACAGCCGTTACTCTGCCCAATTTTTGCGAAGACTTAAAACACTTGAAGTTTGGTTCTCTCAAGAGGTCTAGTATCTTTGCTTGCTTGGTTTCAATCCGAAGAATGGGAATTCTATATTGACTCATAATGTCAATATTGGCTTCTTATTGGTTAGATGGTTCTTATCCCTAGCTTTTACCTTATGCTTTAGGATAGCCTCTTCTTCTCCTCCCATCTTCTTTAATTTCAAAAATCTTCTCCCTCCTTTAAAAAAACTCTTCTTGTTTTGGAACTTGAAACATTTTCATAATAAACTTGGACTTAGGTCCATGCATCTTCGAAACATTTTCATAAATAAATTTCAATCAATTTAATAATACTTTGACCTTTTTTTGTGAGAAGACTAAAAGTCTATCAATCTCATTTCAAACCATTTTTCCACTTTGGCTTTTATCTTTAAACTTTTCTCAAAAGATTAGACTCTTGTCAATCCTTGTAGTGATGCAAACAACTATACTTCTACAATATGTAGTGAAGTGAGATATTTTCCACTTGGGTGTTGAGTGAGGCATTGTTGATTTTAAAATCTAAGCCATACCCTCCACTTTGAGATGATGCAAATTCTCCTTTCTTATGATTGTGGGTAGTAAGTATGTTTTTTCACACGGACAATTGCGATGATGTCTTATCTCATAAAATCAACCAACACACTTGTGTTTCAAATTTTTAAAAGAGGAACTACGTGTACCCTGATCCCCTATTGCACGAAAGGTGGTACGTAGGCACTAAAGGTTCACAACCGCGGCGGGTGCAAAAATCATAAAAATATTTCTTTTCTCACCTCCACCATCCATTTTATATACAACACATTTTTATAGCCAAAATATACAGATTTTTCAAAGAGGTTCCTGCGGAGTACCGTAGATGTTTAGGGTGCTAATATTTTCCCTTTGCATAACCAACCCCCTTACCTTGAATCTTTCCCCCTCTTTTTGGGTTATTCGCTCTTTGCCCATTCCTTTGAAAACAATAAAGCACGGTGGCGATTTTTATTTTGATTTGTATAAAGTCTAGTCAATCCAATGGCTTAGTCTTGCACATTTCTACCGCTACACCAGGATACCCATTTTTGCCCAAGTCGCCCTTTCGGGTTTTCGACTTGCCGGGTATATAATCTTTTGCATATATCCCTAATTTTTGCCCAAACCTTTTGGTTTGTCGGGATGCCCTTATTTTTCTAGGTGTGTCAACCTAGCAGGTCTCTTATGCGTAGTATTTTTTAACTATGTCCGCGTTTATAGGATGTGGAAAGTCTTCACCATCCATGGTAGTCAGCATCATGGCACCGCCAGAGAACACTCTCCTGACAAAAAATTGCCCTTCATAGGTGGGAGTCCATTTTCCTCTGGGGTCGCCTTGTGGTAGAATGATACGTTTTATCACTAAGTCGCCAACTTGATATACTCGAGGCTTGATATTTTTGTTGAAAGCCTTGATCATACGTTTTGGTACATTTGACCATGACAAACAGCAGCCAATCGTTTCTCATCGATCAAGTTCAACTGATCCAATCTCGTCTGAATCCACTCGTCTTCGCTTAAGCCTGCCTCATTCATAATCCTTAGTGAAGGAATCTGAACTTCTATTAGAAAAACAGCTTCCATGCCATAGACTAAGGAAAAGGGAGTTTCCCCAGTTGATGTCTAGTTGAAGTGCGGTAACCATGTAGAGTAAATGGTAACATCTCATGCCAATCCTTATAGGTTACTACCATTTTCTGCATAATCTTCTTGATGTTTTTGTTGGCCGCTTCGACTGCGCCATTCATTTTCGTTCTATATGGAAAAGAATTGTGATGCTTGATCTTAAACTGGGTGCAAAGCTCAGTAATCATGGCATTATTGAGGTTAGTCCCATTGTCGGTGATGATCCTTTTAGGGATACCATAACGGTAGATGAGGTTGTGTTTGATGAATCTGGCTACCACACTCTTGGTTACTGAGGCAAACGAGGTGGCTTCGACCCATTTGGTGAAATAGTCGATAGCGACAAGAATGAAATGATGTTCGTTGGAAGCGGTGGGCTTGATTTCTCCAATCATATCAATGCCCCACACTGCAAATGGCCACGGAGCGGTCATGACATTCAGAGGGATAGGAGGCACATGGACCTGGTCAGCATAGATTTGGCATTTGTGACAAGTTCTAGAGTGTTGATGGCAATCAGTCTCCATTGTTGACCAATAGTAACCAGCCCTCAAGATCTTCTTGGCCATCGTATGTCCACTTGAGTGAGTACCAAAGAGTCCATCGTGCATGTCTTCCATGATTTCCCCTGCCTCCTTCTTATCCATGCATCGGAGTAGAGTGGAGTCATGGTTGCGTTTGTACAATATTATGTTACTTAGGAAGAATTTAGATGAAAATCTTTGTAAGAACTTTCTGTCATTGATAGATGCTCCCTCTGGATACTCTTGTGCTTCAAGGTATCTCATCACCCTATGGTACCATGGATTTTCTGTATCAGTGTCAAGCTCACAACAGTGTGCAGGTTCGTGAAATCTTTCAATCGTAATTATAGGGGCTTCGTTGTCCCATCTGACCTTGAACATTGAAGACATGGTTGCCAAAGCGTCGGCCAACTGATTTTCTTCCCTAGGGAAGTGCTCAAAGGTGATCTCTTCGAAGTAAGGAATCAAGGATAGCACAAGTTCCTTGTAAGGGATGAGATTATGGTGTTTAGTATCCCAATCTCCTTTTACTTGGCTGATCACTAGGGAGGAATCCCCAAACACATTCAAATGCTTGATCCTCAAATCAACGGCAGCTTTCAGACCCAAAATGCACGCTTCGTACTCGGCCATATTGTTCGTGCAATCAAAGCATAGTCTGGAAGTGAATGGAGTGTGGCAACCTTCAGGGGAGATGATCATAGAACCAATTTCATTACCTAAGGCGTTGGAAGCCCCATAGAATACCATAGTCCATCGAGATCCTTGTTCAAGTCCGTCATACGGTCCAGGTTTCGCGTAATCGGTTACCAGCATGATGTTCTCAACAGGGAAGTCGAAGTTCATAGACTGATAATCATCCATAGCTTGATGGGAAAAATAATCTGCTAGCACACTTCCTTTGATGGAATTTTGAGTCGTGTATTGAATGTCGAACTCTGTCAAGATCATTTGCCATCTGGTTATCCGTTCAGAAAGGGCAGGTTTCTCTAAGATGTACTTGATTGGGTCCATCTTAGAAATTAATAGAGTGGTATGAGTCAACATATACTGTCTTAGCCGGCGAGCAGCCCATGCTAGAGCGCAACAAGTTTTCTCGAGCAGTGAATATCTGGTTTCACAGTCGGTAAGCTTTTTGCTCAGGTAATAAATAGCATGCTCTTTTCGGCCAGACTCGTCATGTTGGCCCAAAACACACCCCATAGAGTTCTCTAGTATTGTCAAGTACATGATCAAAGGTCTTCCTTCAACTTGAGGCATGAGAATTGGAGGTTCTTGTAGATATTATTTGATTTTGTTGAAAGAAGCTTGGCATTCATCGTTCCATCTGACTACCTGATCTTTCTTCAGGAGTTTGAAGATTGGCTCACAAGTAGCAGTCAAGTGAGATATGAAGCGGGCGATGTAATTGAGACGACCCAAGAATCCACTAACTTCCTTTTCAGAATGTGGGACCTGTAATTTCTTGGATATCCTTCACCTTGGCAGGATCAACTTCAATGCCTTTATTGCTGACAACAAAACCTAGAAGATTTCCAGAACGTACTTCAAACATGCACTTGTTAGGGTTTAGCCTCAGCTTGTACTTTTTCATCCTCTCGAATAGTTTGTACAGGTGATCGAGATGTTCCTCTTCTGTTTGTGATATGGAAATCATATCATCCACATATAACTCTATTTCATGATGTATCATGTCATGAAATAAAGCTACCATAGCCCTTTGATACGTTTCCCCTGCATTCTTCAATCCGAACGGCATGACCTTGTAACAAAAAGTTCCCCATTGTGTAACGAAAGTAGTCTTCTCCATATCTTCGGGAGCCTTCCTTATTTGATTATATCCTGAGAATCCATCCATGAAAGAGAAGACTTTATCCTGAGCAGTATTATCGACCAAGACGTCAATGTATGGTAGAGGGAAGTCATGTTTGGGGCTTGCTCTTTTCAGATCCCTATAGTCTACACACATGCGAACTTTCCCGTCTTTCTTTGGCACTGGCACCACATTGGCAACCCATTAGGGATATGATGTCACATCTAGGAACCCTTTATCAAACTGTTTCATTACTTCAACTTTTATATTCTCAGACATATCAGGCCTCATGCGACGAACCTTTTATTTAACATGAGGGCAGTCTTCTTTTGTCGGTAGACGATGAACTACGATGTCGGTATCCAACCCAGGAATATCTTCATAAGACCATGCAAATACTTCCACATAATCATGCAACATCTGAACCAACCTTCTCTTGACTCTGCTTTCCAAGTTAGCGCCAATCTTCATTTCCTTCTTATCTGACTCAATACCCAGATTGATGACTTCAACTAACTCTTCGTGCAGTTGAATAGTTTTTTCCTCTTGTAATAGAAGTCTGGCTTGTTCTCCCAGTATTTCACAATCTTCTTCGCCTTCATCTTCGGCTTGGTTGATTGGACATTCAAAGTCATAGTCGGCAATAGTAGAGTCGTTAGTAATAAGATCCAGAGTGGAGGAGGACCTGCTAGAGTGTGTGTGTGTGTGTGTGTGTGTGTGTGTGTGTGTGTGTGTGTGTGTGTGTGTGTGTGTGTGTGTGTGTGTGTGTGTGTGTGTGTGTGTGTGTGTGTGTGTGTGTGTGTGTGTGTGTGTGTGTGTGTGTGTGTGTGTGTGTGTGTGTGTGTGTGTGTGTGTGTGTGTGTGTGCATGTAAGATACATGGCTATTTTTTTGAAAAATGTATTTGAAAGAAAAGAAAGACAATGAACACAAATATTTGAATGAAAAAGATTCCAATGTACTGAATGATTATATGATTACATGAACATAAATAAAACCCTTGACAAATGGACCAAAGTGCCCCGGGCCAGGCACATGGCTTAAAAGTCATTATTTAAATATTACAGACAAAATGTTGTTGAATTGAAAGAAAAGTAATAACAAGTAGATTACTCCTAAATGAAGGAGATGGGCACGAAATCCTCTGTGTGCCAATTCTTCAGCTCCGTTGTTATAGGATACACCCAATCTTCAAACACAACTTCTTCATCCGAATCACCAACAACATTAACTTCATGGCCTCCAATGCGGAGAGGTGGCTTTCCAGCATGAGCATGCATCACTTCCTTCTGAGCTTTAACGGTGAAGCCCAAACCAAACTTGTCCGCTTAAAATGGGATATCGAGAAGTTGCCCTAAGTATCACAGTTTCCTTCTTCAATTGCCGCACGAGCATCTTTGACTGAAACCATCTTTGGCACGACTTTAACAACTTCAGTTTCATAAGAGGAAAATTTGGTAGAAGAAATCATTGGTGGCATGACTTCAAAGGCTTAACACGGGGTCTCAATGAATTCTCCATCCATCTCTACGTATTTGAAAGAGTTAAGGTGGCTCACCATAAACTCTTCCTTACCATAGACGGTGACAATTCTTCCCTTGATAGGATATTTAAGCTTTTGATGGAGGGTTGAGGTTACTGCCCCAGATTTATGGATCCATGGGCGGCCCAACAGACAAGAATAGGCAGGAAAGATATCCATAATGTAGAAGGTGGAGTTGAAAATTTGGGATCCCACTTTAATTGGAAGAATTACTTCCCCATGAATTGTCCTCTTTGATCCATCAAATGCCCTTACAATGATATCATTTGGCTTCAAGACTAAACCTTCACAGTCTAGACGGTCTAACGCCCCCTTGGGCAATACATTTAGAGAAGAACCAGTGTCGACTAGCACATGTGCTAAGGTAGTCCCTTTGCACTCAACATAAACATGTAGAGCTTTATTGTGATTCTTCCCAAGAGGTGTTAGGTCAGCATCTGAAAATCCCAAGCCATTATCAGCTGTCAGGCTAGCCATGCAATTCTCAAATTGGTCTGTTGTTGTCTCATGGGGGACATGATCCTTTTTCAGGAATTTGATTAATGTCCGAGCATGGGCATCAGAACAAAGCAGCAATGACAATATTGAAATATTAGAAGGGGTTTGCCCCAACTGTTCCACAATCTTGAAGTCGCTTCTTTTTATTATCTTCAAGATCTCGTCCATCTCACGAGCGGAGGGTTCTCCATCAGCAACGTCCTTGGAGGGTATTTCGGTTACAACCGACTCAACAAATTTTTCCTTTCCCCTTGTATCAGCACTTGGCTTGGCAGCAGTAATGCGGATGTGCGCCTTTGTAACAACTGGTGGTGAGATATTGGGTGAAAGTATTCTCCCAGTTCTAGTTACTTTGCTTAAGCCAACTATGTTACCAACATTCTCATCTTTTTCTTCTTCGATCCAAGTGTCTTGTTTAATCCCATAATAAAACACCTCAGCACCATAGTTCCATGGTACTGCCTTGTTTGAAGAATAGGGAATTGGTCCGGGATTGGTAATTATTAAGGGAGCAATAGCGGGTTCATTTGAAATCCAAATAGGACCTTTGGAGGTGATCCTAAGAGGCTTGTTTGAGATGGTAATAATGGAGAGGTCTTCACATTTGTAAATCAAACTTTTGGCAAGCAGAGTCTTCTCGAATAGAATTTTGTGGCTATCCATCAGGCGTTGTATGCCTTTCTTCAGCCCTTCACATCCATTGAGTTGTTGGATACAACAAACATAGTCTTTTACACAGCCAGGGAAAATCCCAGCTTTCAACATGTTCTTTTTGATGATATTCAATGGAGTAGTCAATTCTTCAACAGAGGCAACAAAAATTGTATCTTAAACATCATTAACACCCTTTTCATGCTTCGACACAGGCGCGGTGATTACATTTGGAGTTGGAGGAGGATCGAACTTAATAGTCTTGTTATCAATCAAATCCTAGATTTTATTCTTCAGGGCCCAACACTGGTCAGTCTCATGTCCGGGGCTGCTTGAGTGGTAAGCACATTTAGCGTTCGAATTATACTTTGGAGAAGAGGTATCAGGGTTGGTAGGAGGGTCGCGCAATGTCACCAAATTAGCCTTGAGAAAATTTTGTAAGGCTTGAGATAATGACATGCCTAACCTCGTAAATTGTCTTCTCGGAGTTTCAAAACGTTGATGATTTGCAGATGGTCTTTGAGTAGGAGTTAGATTGGAGATTAGGACAACATTAATAGACGGATGATCATTCTTCTTGGTACGGGCCCTTGCCCCGTGCACAACATTGGCTTCTTTCTTTGCAGGAAAAGGTTTCTTTACAGGATTGGAAGTGGAGGCAGATTCTATGGAGATCTTCCCACTTTTGATGCCTCTTTCAACTCTTTCATCGGTTAAGATTAATTCGGTGAAACCAGAAGAGGAGCAGCCAACCAATAGATTAAAGAATGGACTGGATAAAGTTCCCATAAACATGTCAATGTGCTCCCTATCAGTCAAAGGTGGTTGAACCCTATTGGCCAGGTCCCTCCACTTTTGTGCATATTCTTTAAATCCTTCATTCTTCCCCATGGTCATATATTGCAACTGAACCCTCGTTGGCACCAAGTTAATGTTATACTGATACTGATGGTAGAATGCAGTAGCTAAATCCTCCCAAGTATTGATACGGGAACCATCTAACTGATAAAACCATTCAAGTTGCGTTCCGGCTAAGCTCTCTTGGAAAGAGTGAACCCAGTGTTTCTTATCAACAGTGTGCGGCTGTATCTTGTGCACATAAGATTTCAGGTGAAGTTTTGGACAAGAAACTCCATCGTACTTTGCAAAGACCAGTATTTTGAATTTATGTGGAATAAAAACCCCAGAGATCAAACCCAAATCATCAAAATCTAAACCGGGGATGACTTGGATTTCAACAACTTTCAATTTGTCTTCTAACTGCTTATACTTGACATCGGAGGGTGGATACTACTCGTCGAAATAATCATCATCAGACGCTTGATTGTTAACACAGTCAGCCTGGGTACTCTTAACTTCACCAGTCTGATTCTGGTCTTCTTCATATGAGTCTTCCCCTACCGGGATCTGACGGACTGTCTCCTTGAACCTTCTACCCATGTTGAGTAGAGCTTTCTTCTTAGGCTTCTTCTTAACTGCCAGCAATGCCATCATATCTTGCTGCCCCTTGGCTAGGGCCAATAGAGTCTCTTGGAATTGAGAGTTTTGTGCCTGAATATCCTTCATAGTTTTCTCTAGATCCATCTTGCTGAAATAAACAGTAGAAAGATAAGGAAACATGTTATGTAAAAACCTGTCATGTTATGATGCATGGGAGATGTATATTCAAATGATTTCAAGGATTTATTGAAATTTAAATTTGTATAGACAAAAGATGAACAAACGTCAATTTTCATTAATTAGTTTGAAAAGATTACAACATGCCTCTTGGGCTTACAATATAACTCTCTAAGATAAAAAGACTGAACGCATCCTCTTTGGCGCAAGGTAGGCATTCACACTTTGCTCTCTTGTAGTTGCTTTGTAAGCTCAAAGACCCTCTTCTCACTGGCGTAGAATTGAGCTTCAAAAGTATCTCGTTCTTCCTTTAGCTGAATCCAACCCTTTTGCAAGTCTTCGAGAGAAGTAGGCATGTCTGGATGGAGGACAGTGTATGGGACATCTCCTTCGACCATAGGTTCCATGATGATTGGTAATATGGAGGGATAAGACATCACAAGTTTCTAAGCACGAGCTCGTACCCACTTAAGGTAAGGCTCAAGGGGAATGGAATTCTTGTGTCCTAGTGTCTTTCTATCCACCTTGTTCACCATCCTCCAAACTCGGATAAACCTCTGATGGTAACCTTGATCGTCATTCTCGTAGTCGAATACCACTCCTTGGATGAGCATCTCATGTGGACCATCTCTTCGGGCGTAACCAAACTGTCGTAAGGCTAACAAAGGGTTGTAAGTGATACCTCCTCTAATGCCAAGAAAGGGGACATTAGGTAATTCTCCACAACGGTCGACGATAGTAACATTCTCCAAAGATCGGGAACACCAAGGAATATTTAAATGTCTGAGCGTCATCAACCTATGGGACCACCTTGAATCTTTCTCATTTTTCAACACAAATTGGGGAAGATGCGAAATAAACCATCTTTCCAAGAGAGGAGTGTAACACACGGGGATTCCTCTCTTTCTTATAGTGCGAGAATGAAAAGAATGAAGGGTATCTCCTAACAAGGTAGGCATCGGGTTACGAGACATGAAGATTTTGACGGCGTTTACATCTATGAGTTGGTCAGGATTTGGAAACAAAACCATCCCATAGATGAGAAGGGCCACAATTTCCTCAAAATATTGTAAGTATAAGGAGTTCCAACAATCTTGAGCTTTCTCAAACAAGAACTTGGCCAAGAAACCTTTGACACCACTCCCTGTTTCCCAATTAGTTGTGACATCAGATTGTTGCAACTGTAGGGCTTGAGCAATCTCTTCAGATTTTGGATCTCTTTCCGTATCGTTGAAGGGTAGTTGATTGAGAATGGGAATCCTTAAGAGTTGAGAGAATTCTTCCAAAGTCGGTATAAGTTGATAATCACAAAAAGTGAAGCAATGGTGTAGAGGATGAAAGAATTGGAAAAGCACCTTCATCATATCTTCATCAGTATTAGAGGTAACGGAGTTTAGGAGGTGACCATGTCTTTCGGTGAATGGAGAATTATCAGGAACCTTTGATGCTAACTCTTTTAGTTGAGGAGGAATTCTTACGAGATTGACTTGTATAGTGTTCCTGCGGATAGAAGCCATATCCTAAAAAACAGTACAAAGACAAATCCCAATAATCCTTGAAATGGTTAGTGAGAATGAGTATGATGTTATGATGTTTATGATGTTATGTACAAGTAATTATATACAAACAAGGCAAACAAATCCTTAGGTTTAGGCTTGCATGGATTCTCATAGGTAAGTACCCTCTTGAAGTTTAGTTGGCTCAAATATGTCCTAGAAATAGTAACCGGGTTCTAATGGATCCCAATAACACTAGTTTATCTTCTCGGGCATTGTTTCAGCGCAAGCCTCTTTCACGGCGACCGAAATATCCAAAAAAGCCAAACCTCAATGAGTGAAGTATCGAGTATCTACCAACTTCAGACTGCACCAAAGCCGGTCATCTCACTACGTCCTAATGGCCAAGTTGGTCAAGTAAAGGTTCTAAAGTCAGTTAGTGCTTCATGACATCACTCAGCGGCCCCGTATTCTCCTTGACTACTCAAGGGCTACCGGTACCCACAAATATGTCACACTAACGTAGCCATTTCTTAGACCATGTCGGTATATCCCGCACAGTTTCCACAATGTATTTCTACTTACGTATAAGGTATCCCAAATCTGGGTAGAGGATTTAAGCCCAAACAAAGAACCAAAATGTAAAGCAAACAAATCAAACAATGAAAGAAAATAAAGGTGATCTAGCCCTAAGGTAACCCCAATTTTAAGTAATTTCCCCAGCAGAGTCGCCAATTCTGTGATACGGTGGGAGAACTAACTTGGGTGTTTTGCGTTTTATCATAAATGTTGCGGTTAGCAAGAGTCTCCACTGACTTTTTTTTATCCAAAAGGAAAGGCTGAAAAGAACAGGAAAGAGCTTTGAGATTATTTCTTGAGTTCGGGGGATAGATTATGAAAAGGGAAGGTGTTAGCACCCTTTTCATCCATAGTTATCTATGGGCTCTTAGTTGCTTGCTATATCACTTTCTTTTGTTTGAAAATGTGCTTTGTGTGATTTTTGAAAGTATTTTTAAAAGGCGCCTTCGTTTAGACAAAATTTGTAATAGTTCTTGTTCGTAAGAACGTATACAAAGTGTTGAGCTTTTGAAAATGTTTCAAGTTTGGAAAATGTTTTCAAAGTGTTGGTGTTTGTTTTCAAAATAAGCAAGAATGTTTGTTTTGAAAATAAGCAAGAATGTTTGTTTTGAAATTGAGCAAGCAACTAGGAACAATCTACCTACTCAAAATTCTTAGTTCATTTTTTCCTTTCCTTTAATATTGCTATCTTACCATTGATTTGGTAAGAAGCCCTATCTTTGGATGTAAAGGGACGAGCGTGGTTCATCGTGTAGCTATGATAGCAATGCTGTGAAATATCTTAGCAATTCTCTTTGAGGGACTAAGATCATTTTGAAATCCAACTTTGATAGCGTCATCGAGGGACTATGATCTTGTATTTTTTTATTGCTTTTTTCTAAGATATCGCACATGCATAACACGGCCATTTATGTAAGGCAACAAAGTGGAATTACCCTAAGGGTGCAAGTGTGTAAGTATGTTGATTTACATGCATTGTTTTGTCTTGAATTAGGGTTTGCTAACTTGTTAATTTTATCTTTCCATACAAACCCTAATTTACTAGCATTTGCATATAAAGTGTTAAATTGCGAAAAATAAAAAATAAAAAAATACTAAACTATTACATCGTTAGGGGATGGGGTATACAAATTTACAAATGGGGATTTTGCAAGAAAATTAAATCTAATTAACTATTACAACCATATTGAATAAATGTACAAGAATTGAATAAATAATAATGTACAAATGCAAATGGATAAAGAAATGATTTTTGTTTGGATTTTTATGAAAGGGTTTTAACCTAATTAAGAGGATGGTTAATAAAAATTCAACAAAATTAAAACCTAAGAAAATAAGTTAAAAATGATTTTTTAGAGTTTTTTAAGAAAAAGTTTTAAATTAATAATAATAATATGAAAATTAATAATTAAAAGAAAACTAAATTCTAAGTTGATTTTAAATTAAAATAAAATAATATAATAAATAAACCTGAGTCTAAATATTAATTATTCAAAAAAGAAATTAAATTTATTAAGAAAAATATTTTAGTCCTTTTGTTTTATAAAGAAAAATAAAATGTATAAGCATTTTTGTAAATATGCAAATGAATAAAATAAAATATTTTGGGATTTTTATTGATAAAATAATAGTAATGATAATAATGGTAATAATAACAATAATATGAAAATAAAATAAAGAAAAAAAAGAAAACGAAATAATAAAAATAAAGGGCCAGGGGTATAAACATAATCAGGGGGGAGTCAGCAAAAATAAAAGGCCCAAACGGAGGAAAGCCCAACGCCTGTTGCAAAAAAATAAAAAGAGAGTAAACAGATAATATGAAGAAAAAAAATGGCAAAACGGACGATGAGGCTCGAACCCAGATCCTAAGAGTGACAGGCGCGCGCGTTAACCATTGGGGTGGTGATACATCCGTTAACTTAAACAAAATAATAAATATGTAACATAAATCCTTGCCCTGAATATTTGAAATCATCTTCTCCCTCCTTCATGCGCGCGCAGACACCATATCCACAGTTGTTAACCCTGTAACTTTCTCATTTTTTGACCATTTTGAAAAGTACAAACATGAAACTTGCTGGAAATTTCATCATCAATTTAACCATATAATTTATTTAAGCTAAAAATCAAAGGTTAAACTTAATTTTTCTTAATACCAAATGCGTGCCCTAACTGGTCAGAAGGAAAATTCTCCAAACACAAGAAAGTAAAATGCAAACTAGGAACATGGTCAGCATGAGGGCAATAATGTCTACATTTTTACTTCAGAAAGTATGCACAAAAGATGCTTGTATCAAGATATTGAAGTTTGAAAACTTACCTCTTGCAGCTGGATTTGTGTATGGACTTTGAGCAAGTTTTTAAAAGTGAAGATGATCAGGTTAGCTTGCATGGACTTCCCTGAATGTGTTACAAGTCTTACTTTGCCTTGAGGATGGCTGAAACTCCCTACTGAAGTCAAACTGCAAGCTTGAGTTTCAAAAATGGTGGATGATAGAAATGTGATTACATTATTGAAACAGGGACTTGGATCATTTGTATATGATGTATGTAAGATGTTTAGATGATTAGAAATCAAAACGCACGAGTGGAAATGGAGATGGTGAGTTTTTGCTTCAAACTGTCAAGCTGGGCAGATTCAAGGCAAAATGGAGTTTGGTTAGTTTTGGGAGGGCTTCAAATCGTGTGTTAGCTTGAAAATAACTTGTATGGTTATATGAAAAAGTTTAGTGCACTTGAGGTGGTCAGAAGCACAAGATATAGAGTTATGGCTATGTTACTTGATTTTGAAGAAAAGTGAAAACATGGTTTCAAGGCATAGTACAAGCATGGCCTGAGTTTATGGGAGGATCTAGACATGTTGCTTTTGCCTTTGACATTGCTTGTGATCAGAAGGAACAAGTGCAAATCTCTATGCATTGACTTTGTGATTAAAGTCACTTTTCCAAAATGGAAGTGTGAACTTTGTTCCATTAATGGAATAATCACTTGGTTAATGGCTCAAACACTTGGATAATAGCTCAAATAGTTATGTAATCTTCTGATTATGGATAGATTTAGAGGTTAAAAGCCTGCAAAGTAAGATTTATGTAGCATGGGTGTGGATTTGAATTCTTGTTCATCATGGAAATGACCTATAATTCAAGAATGAATGTCCAACTTTTTGTCTTCGATTCTCTTTGATCAAACATGATCTCAATGATTTCTTGGACATTTTGGAAAGCTTGTAACATTCTATACAACCTCTATGTTGGTAATTTTTGAAATTTCCTCTTGGAACTATGTGAAAAATTGCCATGAAGTTAGGTCAAAATCCTGCCTAAACTAGGGCAAAATTTCACTAAGTTCCCAAGTCTCATGAACATGTATTCACAAAATCATAACTTGAAATACATGCATTTATAAGAGAAGTTGTGTTCTACAATGTTTTAGATCTCATTGAGATCTATAACTTTCATGTTGAAAGTTTCCTTTGAATCATCTTGCATCATGGTGAAAAATTGGCTCAAAGTTGTGAAAAATATGAAGTTTTCAACACTTAGAAAAATTTCTAAGTTTAGAAATTTTGACTTTTCAAAATGAAATCTTGAATTTTTGATTTTTTGATGAACAAGTTTCATATTTTGAATTTTTTTGATGAATTGTGATCTTTGACACTTGATTTTGACCAAAAAGTCAAAGTTTGACTTTTCAGTGTACAATTGATTTTTGATTAGTTGACTGAAAATCAACTATCAATCAATTGATCTTGAGGGAAGTTTTGAGTCGTGTAATTAGGTCAAAATGATGCAATTGAATCCTTGAGATCATGTCTCCAACCAATTAACCATTTGCTAGGTCAAAAATCAGAAATTGCACTTCCTCAATCAAAACCCTAATTTTGACCATTTTGCCCTCTTGATGATCTGATCAAATTTCTTGAGGAATTGTGATCCAAACTTGATCAAATTACATATCTGAATTCATATTGTTGATATGGACCAAAAATTATGAAGTTTGACTGTAAATTAACAACAATTGATTTTTCCCCAATATAGTTGATTTCTTGGTCAACTGACCAATTGACTGAGCAAAAATGTGATCCAAGACTTGAAAGTTGACATGAGAAATATTGAGGGTCCAAAATGATCCATGAAAGTCATATGAGGCATTAAAAGTTTAATTGTCCTTGTGCAATCTCAAACCCTAATTTTCAGTCATCAGTGTTTAAGGAGGTGTCTTGAGTTGCTCAACCCTAGTTCAGTCTTGAATCAAAGGAGATCTTGTGAGAGATTAATTGATAAATGAAAGGGAAAATTTTAGGGTACAACAGCTTCCCCTGTTCAATCTTCTTAAACCTGAAGAGTTAGATTGGCGGATCCGCCATTCGTGACTTGAAGGTGAAAGATGATTGAACACTAGAGTGCCCAGAAATTTGCACTCGAAGATGGATTATGAATGGGCTTATAGATTCCATTTGAAGGAAGGTTGGTAAATACTTGAAGAAGTATCAGCATAAATCTCTTGTTGATTTATACTAAAACTTGATGTTTTACCTGTGAGAAAAAGAGTTAGTAAAATGCAGATGTATGCATGATGTTCACCAGATGTGTATTATGCCAAATTCATTTTGTATGTACATGCTATGATGTATGAATGTGAGATGTATGTTTTTGTCCAGGAAAATAAATCCCTGACTGTTGCTGAGGAAATTATGAGGGGTTGAATCCCTGGATGCCGTTGGGGATGAAGAATATACATATCTCCAAACTTTGTTGAAAATATGCTTCCGCTGGGGAATGTCTCTTGAATGTCAGTTATTATCTGGTCGGATCCAAGCTTCACAAATTGCTGAGGATGAGGTAGTCAACTTCTATCTGGTCGGATCCAGGCTTCACGGTGACTACTCGGGAGGAACAAATTAACTGTTATCTGGTCGGATTCAATGCTTTGCAAAAAAATCTTGAAATTGAATAGTTATCTGGCCGGATCCAGGCTTCATAACAACTTGCTGGGGATAAAGAAGTTAATTGTTATCTGGTCGGATTCCAGGTTTTGCAGTAGCTCTCTAGAAAGAATGAAGTTGAAATGATATCTGGTTGGGTCCAGGCTTCATTGTAACTTGAAGTGGTAACTACTATCTGGTCGGGTTCAGGCTTCATGGTTTTGGACAGGTTATATTATTATCTGGTCAGGTCCAGGCTTCATAATGTCTCTCTGGGGATCATAGTTAGTTATTATTTGGTCGGGTCCAGGTTTCACAATAACTTTCTTGAAAGCTGACATCTGGTCGGGGCCAGTCTTTGTAGATTTCTGAGGTGGATGAAGTTAATTGTTATTTGGTCAGGTCCAGGTTTTACAATAAACTATTTGGGAATTTAGTTGTTATCTGGTCGGGTTCCAGGTTTCACAATGAATTTATGAGAGTAATTTCCATCTGGTCGGATCCAGGCTTCACAACAACTTGTAAATTAACCACAATTGACTTTTCCCCCAATACAATTGATTTTTAAGTCAACTGACCAATTGACTGAGCAAAAATGTGATCCAAGACTTGAAACTTGACATGAGCAATCTTGAGGGTCCAAAATGATCCATGAAAGTCATATGAGGCATTAAAAGTTCAATTGTCCTTGTGCAATCTCAAACCCTAATTTTCAGTCATTAGTGTTTGAGGAGGTGTCTTGAGTTGATCAACCCTAGTGCAGTCTTGAATCAAAGGAGATCTTGTGAGAGATTACTTGATAAATAAGAGGGAAAATTTTGGGGTACAACAATAACTAATTAAGGTTGAGTTTTCAGCATATGGGCAGTCAGAATCGAAATCTAAAACATGGTCTAGAAATATCTACATTTTTCTTTATTAGCATGTGCACATGATGTTTAAATGAAAGAGTTCCAAGTTTAGAGAGAACTTACCTCTTGAAGTGCTTAATCGAAAGAGATGTAGGTGACTTCTTTGGTGGTAGAGAGAGCTTTGCTGGAATCTTCCTAAAGCTAGTTCAGTTACTTCTTGGTTTTGGAAGTCACTGAATCAAAAGAGAGTATATGATGGTGATGAGTGAATCGAAGGTTGCTACAGTTTAGGGGAAGTGAAACGAAAGGTACACTACTGAGGTTTTTTTATGAAAAATCTTAGAGTTTTGAAGGTTTGAGAATGTTGGAGAGTTTGAGAATATGGGAGAGTTTGAGTGTTTGAGGATTTTTACGATTTTTCTCTCTTGCAAAAATCTGGACCCTTTTCTTTGTCAATGGTTTCTCTATTTATAGAGGAAAGGTTTGGGAGCTGAACAAAGATGTGGCTTGGCTAAAACGTGAATATTAAGCTATGTTAGATTTTCCAAGATCCCAAGGTGAAGTACTGAAGTTGTTGGTTAAAAGGGGTTGGCTTCCATGACTTATGGTGAAGTACAAACAGGATTTAAGCAAAGCATGGGCTTGAGACATGATTTGTACTAGCAAGTTCACTGTCATACAAAAAAACTTCTGGACAAAGGCTTAATCACATGGGCAATAGCTTAATCTAAAATGTAAGCAATTAATTATGGAGTGAAATACAAGCATTAAGGTCTGGAAAGTAAGATCATGTAGCACGGACCAAAGATTTGATCAGTGTTCTTTCAAAATCCTATTTTCCACTTGTGTCGAAGGGTTCTAGCAATGTACTAAAGAAGACTGCTTCAAAGGGAGCAAAATGCCCAAACGAAGCTTATGGATTAAACTTGCATCGAAGGAGATTTCCTTCCCAACTGAAGTACGTAACCCCAGTTTTCAATTGAAGGAGGCCACAAAGCCAAACGAAAGATGCATGCAGGAAGTTTGAATGTGCAATCGAAGGATGCCAAAAGGAGGCTTTTTTCCTTTGAACCGAAGGAGGCTACAAGAGGCTTTTTTCCTTGTGACTTCATGCCAACATGCAAAAGATCTATGTTCGAACGAAACTTGCATGAAGGGAACCAACATGCCCAAATGAAAGGTGTAACCAGTAGCTTGTACTGAAGGAACCACATGCCCAAATGAAAGGTGTGATGTAGGAGGCCAAAATGTCTAGATTCGAAAGAGGCATATAGGGGGCCAAAAGTGAAAATCGAAGGATGCTAAAAGGGATCCTTTTGCCGTGGAATCGAAGGAGACTACATGGGGATTTGTGCCTTGTGAATCCAAACCAACGTGCCAAAGGCCCGCGCCCAGTCGAAGGATGCAAGCCAAACTTGCATCGAAAGAGGCCAAAAGGCCAATCGAAGGAGCTGAATCGAAGAACACTTTTTTCTCTCCAAATTTTGTCAAAATATTATTTTTATCTGTTTTCTCCCTTTTTGACAGTTTCCTTTTAATCTTCGTACTGGAAAATACCAAAGTACTTGTGCAAGCTTGAACCTTGAGAATCCTTGTGAGAAAGGCCTTGAAAAATGAGAGGGGAAATTTTGGGGTACAACACTAATCATTATGGATCGAGAGAATACACTCCACACACGAGAACGGGAAGAAATCACAAAAATGAAGATTTTTACACCTTCACCTGCCCATACGCGTATTGGCAGAAGACTGCACTGGCACTTGGGACAGGGCATGCACCATATGCATACATCCCCCTAGGACATCCCCTATACGCGTATGACCAGTTAGCTCACAATTTTTCCTACAATCACATCAGTTCGTTTTCTACACGTTTTGAGTACTTCCAACCTCCGATCTTGGGTCTAAAATAACATTCCTTCAAATATTAACTTAGAGATTCCATTCTACTTCGTCATTCCATGATCCTACACCAATTCCTACATCAATTCTTCCAATTTTCGTCACATCCATAGATCTACAATTTTTTAGATTTTGGATTTTTATGAACAACACCAAAAACAGCAGAATTACAACAGCAACACATCAATAATATCATTGGTTCACGAATTTCACATAACAATCATATAAAACAACAGAATTTAGACCAAGAAGACATTCATCAATTCATTCATGAAAAACCTAAAGAGGGAAAGGAACCTTGACTACCCTCTCATGTTAATATCACCAATTTAGAGAATCCACTCACCCCCTTACCTTGATTTTCAGCTTTGATGCTTCAACAATGGTGAACTTTCTTGGCCCTAGTTGTCTCTTATCTTTTCTTCTTTGTTTCTACGTGACAATAGTTTTTCTTCCCAATGGTCTAACCCTCTTCTATTGCATTTTATTATTTACTAACACTCCACTAATAATAATAAAAATAAAAATAATATTAATATTAATAATAATATTAATAACAATATTAAAAATCTTAATAATAACTATAATATTAATAAAATAGTATTATCCCATAAATCCATTATCATTAGTATTTTCCCCAAAACTAAGTTTTACCACAAAATGCCAAAGCAAAATTCAAAATCAACAAACAATGACTACATATTCAAATGGGGTGTTACAACTCTCCCCTACTTAGAATATTTTCGTCCTCGAAAATTACCTTATTTGAACAATTCTGAATAACACTCCCGCATCTTGCTCTCTAACTCCCACGTCATACTTTCTCCAGCTGCTCCTTCCCAAACTACTTTCACTAGAGGGATTTCCTTGCCTCTCAACTTCTTCATTTCACGGTCTTCAATCCTTACTGGTAAAGTCTCTATCGTAAGATTATCCCTTACTTGTATGTCATCCATTGGAATTACATGAGATGGGTCCATAATATACTTCCGAAGTTACGACACATGGAACACATCATGCAAATTTGAAAGATTAGGCGGTAAGGCCATCCTATATGCAACAGTTACCACTCTATCCTAAATTTGATACGGGCCAATAAATCGAGGAGTAAGCTTCTTTGATTTTAACGCTCGCCTAACACCAGTCACTAGGTTGACTCTCAGAAAGACATGATCTCCTTTCTGAAATTCAGGGTCCTTCCTTCGCTTATCATGGTAACTCTTTTGTCTACTCTGTGAAGCTTTCATCTTTTCTCAAATTAACTTCACTTTTTTCATAGTCTCTAGTACAATTTTGGGCCCAAGCATAATGCTTTCACCAGATTCGTACCAACACAAAGGCGTTCTGCACCTCCGACCATACAATGCCTCAAAGGGTGCCATACCAATACTAGAATAGAAACTATTGTGGAAGGTAACTATCCCATGTACCTCTTTGCTCAAGAACACAAGCTCTCAACAAATCCTCTAACGACTGAATAGTCCTCTTTGTCTGACCATCTTCTTTGCTGGTGATACGCATAACTCAATCTCAGTTTAGAACCCAACACATCATGCAGACTCTTCAAAAAATCAGAAGTAAACCTCGGGTATCTATCGGATACAACACTTGATGGGACATTGTGTAGCTTCACAATCACACGAATATAAATCTCTGCTAACCTTGGCACCAGGAAATTGATACCGATTGGAATAAAATGAGATGACTTGGTTAGCTTATCCACAATCATCCAAATTAAATCATGTCCTCTTAGACTGCCCGACAATCCCATCACAAAGTCCATGGATATACTGTCCCATTTCCATTCTGGAATATCTAACGGTTCCAACAACCCTGTAGGTTTTTGATGTTCGACTTTCAACTTCTGGCAAGTAAAACATACATACACGAACCGCGCTACATCACGATTTAATCATGTCTACTAAAACAACTTCTTTAAGTCTTGATACATCTTAGTTGCACCCGGATGGATACTCAATCTACTTTTATGACTTTCTTCTAGGATCATCCTTTTCATCTTGGGGTCATCAGGAACATAGATTTGATCTCGGAACCTCAGCACACCTTGTGCGTCTACCTTGAAGTCACTATCTTCAGAATGATTACTTCCAACCATCAAATCTACCAATTTGTTATCCAACTTCCGAGATTCTTTAATATCATTCATGAAGTCATTATTGATCTTCAACATCCCCAACATCACACTCTACGGTGTCACTTCACATACCAAGCTCATGTCTCTAAATTGTTCGATCAACTCTAATTCTCTAACCATCATGGAAGACATATGCAATGACTTCCGACTTAAAGCATTAGTCACAACATTAGCTTTAACAGGGTGATAGTTTAAACCAAAGTCGTAATCTTTCAACATTCATAACCACATGCGATATCTCATATTCAATTCCTTTTGATCAAATAAATATTTCAAGCTTTTATGATCACTAAACACTTCAAATAGAGAACCATAAAGATAATGCCTCCAAATCTTTAGTACAAATACTATTGCAGCTAATTCCAGATCGTGAGTAGGATAATTCCTTTCATGGATCCTTAATTGTCTTGAAGCGTATGCAACTACTTTATCATTATGCACTAGTACACCACCTAAACCTAATTTAGAAGCATCACAACATACAACAAATGATTCTTCAGGATTAGGTAATATCAAAATCGGAGTTGTCGTTAATATCTTCTTCAACTCAACAAAATTTTCTTAGCATTGGATGTCCCATATAAATTCCTTGCCTTTACAAGTCAACTGAGTTGGAGAAAGTGCTAACTTAGAAAAACCTTCGATAAACCTCCTATAATATCCATCCAATCCCAAAAAGCTTATGATCTCTATAACTGACTTTGGAGTTTCCCATTGTAGTACTGCGTCTACCTAGGACGGGTCTACTGCAATTTCACCACATGAAATAACATGACCAAGGAAACTGACTTTCTTTAACCAAAACTCACACTTAGATAACTTTGCATATAACTTATTTTCCTTTAACACTTGCAACACAATTCACAAATGTTCAACATGTTCTTCTTCTGATTTGGAATATATTAAGATACCATCGATGAATACTACCACAAACTGATCCAAATAAGTATGAAAGATATGGTTCATATACTCCATAAACACACCTGGTGTGTTAGTGACACCAAAAGGTTTCATTGAATATTCATAGTGTCCATATCGAGTTCGAAAAGCTGTCTTATGAATATCCCCGCCCTTTACTCCAATTTGGTGATATTTCGACCTCAAGTCAATCTTGCTAAACACGCATGCATCTACCAATTGATCCATCAAATCATCTATTCTCGGAAGTGGATACTTGTTTTTGATCGTCACTTTGTTCAATTGTCTGTAGTCCGCACAAAGTCTCATACTACCATCCTTCTTTTTCACCATCAACACTGGAGCTCCTCAAGGTGATACACTTGGTCTAATAAATTTCTTTTCAAGAAATTATTCCATTTGTTTCTTCAATTATTCTAATTCAAATGCTGACATTCGATAGGGTTCCATAGAAACAGGTTTGGTACCCTGAACAAGATCAATAGAAAATTCTAATTCCCTTTCTGGAGGCACGTCTGTAATGTCATCTGGGAAAACTTTCGGAAATTCATGCACAACTTATGACTTATCTAAAGTAGCCTGATTCTCAACAGACAAGGACGTCATTAATGAAAATACCAAAGCTTTATCTTGCATCAATTCCTTCAATTGTCTAGCAGATATGAATCATGCTTCCTCTTCCTCATCAGGAGTAGAAAACCGCACATGTTTGTTGTAACAGATAATATGAACATAAATATATTCCAACCAGTTCATACCCAAAATTACATCCAGACAAGCGGTAAACAAACTAGATCAATAAAGAAGTCTATGTCATAGATGGACAAAGGACACTCCAAGCATACTAGAGAAGTAGTCACTGATCCCTTAGCTGGAGTGTCAATAACCATTTCTCCATTCATAGAGGATAACTCGAGACCCAACTTTTTAGCATAATCAGCAGCAATAAAACAATGCGTAGCACCAGTATCAATAATAGTAATTAAAGGAGTACTATTAATGAAGCAAATACCATTAATCAAACGGTTTCCACTGGATGTCTGAGTCCCAGCTAAAGCAAAAAATTTCCCACCATTCTGAGCCTTCTTTGGTTTCTGGCACTGAGTACTGATGTTCCCTTCCTCACCATAGTTTAAACATATCGCTGCCTTGTGTCTACAGTCAGTACCTCATGCCCAGCCTTACCACAATGAAAACACCTTTTCACTTCTCCAGTACATGCATTACTTCGGTGACATGGATTTCCACATCTATAACACACAACATCAGCAGGAGCACCCCCTCCCCACTGGTTCTTATGCCATCAGTAAACCTCTGTCTTCCTTTCTCATTTGGATAATTGTAAGGCTTCCCACGATTATGTGGTTTCCTACCTCTCACTCAGCTACAACTTTGTAGTGAGCCTTAGTGTCCTCCTCATAAATTATGCAGCTATTCACCAAATCCAAAATTTTACAGATTTGATGATACCTAATTTCTTTCTTGATCTCAGAACTTAAGCCATTCTCAAACTTGACACGCTTAGAAAATTCAGTTGTCTCCTCTGCATAGTGAGGATAAATGTTTGCCAACTTCATGAATTTGGCAGCATAATCAGTTATCGCTAAATCCCCTTGTTTCAGTTCCAGATATTCAATCTCCTTCTTCCCACTGACATCCTCTGGGTAATACTTTACCAGGAATTACCTATGAATTAAATCCCAAGTAATAGCCTCACTTGTTCCTTCCAGTCTCTGGCGAGTAGCAACCCACCAGTCATCCGCCTCTCTTATCAACATATGTGTGCCAAAATGCACTTTATGTGCATCAGAACAGTCCATGACTCAAAAGATCCTTTCAATATCCTTGATCCACTCCTGTGCTCCTTTAGGATCATACTTCCGTTTGAACGTAGGTGGATGGTTCCTCTGGAAAGTTTCCAAAGCACGCGTCCCATTGTTCCCACCAGCATTAGGCTGATTCTGCATTGCCTGAGCCAAAGCCTGCAATGCATTAGCAAGTGCATCATTGCCTCTTCCAACCATTACTCTGCTTCACATCACAACATCAAACAATGGTTAGATAGAAAAACATCGACAATATTCCACTGTCACACTACACTAGCGACTCAACAACCTGGCCGGACGGACCGACCTGCTCTGATACCAATTGTAACACCCCACTTTCCCATAATAGCAATTACATTAACATAAATCAGAGTACATGAGTAGGATGTCACATACTTTAAATATTCATAAAATTAAAAGTCACTTTATTACTTACTTTATTCTAACATAATCAATTCGACAGCGGAATAATAAACTTCAACAACAAATAAAACTCCACAAATGTGTTGTCCAACATAAGTCAAATGTAAGATACGTAACAAATGAAATAAAGAAAAACATAACAAAGATCCCAAATTCCCGTGTTACATATCAGAGAGACTCCTAGGACTCGAACATGTAACACTCACTCTAAGCACTACTTGAGTACCTGATTATCTGCACTCTCATGGGAGCACAGACACAATAACACAAAAAGGGGTGAGAATTTCATTCAATAAATACATGGTGAATATCACATGCTAAGGAGTAGAAATCACATAATTCACATATTGCACAACACTTTGCAACATAACACATCATCCACGTAATACAACATCAACTTAAAACAATGCAATGCAATGAGACTGACATCAACTTAATGCATGTGGTACCATCAGGGCATAGGCCTTTATCTCACGTGCCAATTTGGGCAATAATAGGGCATAAGCCCTCATCTGAACGCCATTATAGGCCAACAACAGGGCATAAGCCCTCATCACTATGCAACATGCAACATCATATGCAACAACATAATTATGCAACCATAAGACATAAGCCTTTAATATTCGTCAATACAGAGCATCATCATCATCATCATCACACAACATAAATTCCACATAAAATCCCATGTTTCAAACTTAACTTATTATTACTACTAGCTTCCTTATGTCCACCTAAGCCTTACTAATCATTATGGATCGAGAGAATACACTCCAAACGCGAGAACGAGAAGAAATCACGAAAATGAGATTTTTTACACCTTCATCTGTCCATACGTGTATTACTGCCTACGATATGCATATGGCTTCTACACTCAAACCTCATATGTGTACCATACGCGTACGAGCAGAAGCATTTTTCCCCTTCAACCTTTTCCCAAAACTCACCATATGTGTATGACCCGTCCATACACATTTGGCCTCTCTCCATATGCATATCATATTTGTATTGCTAGAAGGCTGCACTGGAACTGGGGACAGGGCATGTACCATACGCGTACAACCCTCTGAGACGTCCTCCATACACGTATGACCAGTTAGCTTCACAAATTTTCTCGCAATCACATCAGTTTGTTTTCTACTTGCTTTAAGTACTTCCAACCTCCGATCTTGGGTCCAAAAAAACATTCCTTCACATATTAACTTAGAGATTCCATTCTAATTCGCCATTCTATGATCCTACACCAATTCCTACATTAATTATTACAATTTTCGTCACATCCCTAGATCTACAATTTTTCAGATTTGATATTTTTATAAACAACACTAAAAACAATATAATCACAACAGCAACACATCAATAACATCATTAAATTCACGAATTTCACATAATAATCATATAAAACAACAGAATTCAGACCAATAAGACATTCATCAGTTCATTCATGAAAAACCTAAAGAGGGAAAGGAACCCTCACTATCCTCTCATGTTAATATCACCAATTTAGAGAACCTATTTACCCCTTTACCTTAATTTGCAGCTTTGATGCTTCAACAATGGAGAACTTCCTTAGCCCTAGTTCTCTCTTCTCTTCTCTTCTCTGTTTCTACGTGACAATAATGTTTCTTCCCAATGGTCTAACCCTCTTCTGTTGCATTTTATTATTTACTAACACTCCACTAATAATAATAAAAATAAAAATAATATTAATAATAATATTAATAATAATATTAAAAATCTTAATAATAACTATAATATTAATAAAATAGCATTATCCCATAAATCCATTATTATCAGTATTTTCCCCAAAACTAAGTTTCACCACAAATTGCCAAAGCAAAATTCAAAATCAACAAACAATGACTATGTATTTAAATGGGGCGTTACACGTTTCATCATGACAAAGAGGTTTGCACATGTGCAAAGTGGTCCCAAGCAACTTTTATGTCATTTCTAATTACGGGTCATGTACCAAAGATGTAGAGTTAAGTCACCATATTCAAGCTTAGGCCAAATGAAATTACTCGTGCGTTTCTTGATTTTCTTTTTGCCAAATGATACTTTCATGGAGTAGAACAAAATGCAAAAAGAAAAAAATTCAAAAGGATGCTCGATATTAAAATGGAATGAGTTGAAAGTTGAGGTTTTGTCACTGAAAACCAAGCGTGGCATTAGGTCAAACAGGTCATGACTTAGTTTTTGTGCACTTTTGGCCTTCAACATTTGATGGGCTTGGAGCTTGAATTGATGTTTGATCTCTAAAGCAAAGTTGTAGGGGATATCAAAAGGGACCTCTGGCTCAAGGAAACTCCCAAAAATATTAATAATTGAGAAAGTTATGGTATTTGGACCAAAAGCATGCCATACTTGGTGTTGTACCCCAAAATTTGCTCTCTCATTTATCAATACTTTTCTCACAAGATCTCTTTGACTCAAGACAAGATTAGGGTTTGGTCAGCTCAGGACATCTCATCTTGCACTGATAACCCCAAACTAGGGTTTGAGTTTGCACAAGGATTTTTGGACTATCAATGCTACATATGACTTTCAAACATCATTATATACCCCTAAGATCACCCATGACAAGTTTCAAGCCTTGAACCACATTTTTGATCAATCAATTGGGCAGTTGACCTAAAAATCAACTGTATTGGGGAAAAAAGTCAACCATAGCCAATTTATAGTCAAACTTCATAATTCTTGATCCACATAAACATTTTAAACTTATATGTATCATTTAGTCAAGTTTGGATCACAACTCCTCAAGAAATTTGATCAAATCACAAAAAGGGCAAAATGATCAAAATTAGGGTTTTGACTGAGGAAGGGCAATTTCTGATTTTTAACCTAAAAAATGACCAATTGAGTTCAAGCATGATATCAAGGATTCAATGGCATCATCTTGACTTAATTACATGGCTCAAAACATCTCAAATGCATTGGATTGACAGATGAAATTTGTAGTCAACTAATCAAAAGTCAACTGTACACTGAAAAATCAAACTTTGACTTTTTTTGGTCAAAATCAAGTACCAAGGGTCATAATTCATCAAAACATATCCAAATGTGAAACTTGTTCATCAAGAAATCCTAATTTGAAAATTAGGGTTTGAATTTGAAAATTTTCATAACTTAGAAATTTTCTAAGTATGAAAATTTTCTTATTTTTTCTCAACTTTACACCATTTTTACACCATGATGCCTAATGATTCAAGGAAATTTCCCAACATGAAAGTTGTATATCTCCATGAAATATACAACTTTTCTTCACAAACTTTTCCCTAAATATTCTTGGATCTCAAGTTATAAATTTGTGAATATATGGTCATTAACTTCTTAACTTAGTGAAATTTTGCCCTAATTTAGGCAGGTTTTGGACCCAGCTTCATGGAAATTTTTCACCTAGTTCAAAGAGTTATCTCCAAATGTATTTCAAAGATTAATTATAGAGCACATTGCAAGCTTTCCAAAATGTCCAAGAACTCCTCAAGATCATTTTTGAGTAGGGAGAATCGTAGAGAAGAAGTTGGCATTTTCTCACTTTTTATTCAAGTCATTTCATGAAGAACCAAGTTGAAAATCAATCCTATGCTGGCTATTTCATGCTGTACAGGTCCTAAACTTGTTCCACACTCCTTAATTAAATTCTTGCTCAGTTGACAAAGCCTCTATCCATGCTTTTGAACCTTTATCCAACTTGTAATTCCATTTATGGCAAAAAGGTTCCATTGCCATTTTCATAAAGAACCACTTTTGCAAACTTTTCAATTATGAGCTTTGAACCTGTACCCTTGATTCATACAAACCACAAAGGTCTCAATTAAGTTGTACAAGCTCATACCAACCCTAAGAAAGCTGGTACAAGCATGTGAAGCTTTGGTCTTGTAACTTTGCTTCAAGTACAAGAAAGTTGGCAAAAAGGCTAGCATTTGCACAACTGATAGAGAGTTGACCTAAGATCATTTAAATACTAATATACAAACTATATGTACCATGTAAAACACCAAGACAAGACCTGAAACACTCAGAGCAAGAAAAACACCAAAAAATTGTTCAAAACATACAATTTCTTCACAAACACATCCAGCTTCCATTTGGCTCGTGCGTTTTTGTGTTTAGATCATTCCAATACCTTACATACTTGATATCAAACCCATCCAAACCGTCATCCATGTTCTGTATTCTCTTTTCCACCATCTTCCATTGTTGACTTTGAAGCTTGTAGTTGGACTTGGTTAGGGAGTTCTAGCCACTTTCAGAGCAAGGCAAGGTTTGGAATAGATTCAAGGAAGCTCAAGCAAGCATCAGGCCTCCATTAAAGTCACTATATTTCCATACACGATTCCAGCTGAAGGAGGTAAATTTTCAAACTCTATCTCCTTGTACAGGAAACCTTAGGCCACGATCTATGAATAAAAAATGTAGTTCTCATCATAACGAAGCTATACATATCATTATCTTGCATTGATTTTACTTGTGCTAAGAGAATTTGGAAGTTGAAATATCTGAAAATATTAGGTTAGAATTTAGGGCTTTTAAAATTCTCTTTGATCTTTGATAGTTAGATTACATAACTTATATGGTTGGATTCGTGAGTTCAAATGCTAAATTTTTCATGTTATAAGTTTTTATTTTCATGGAAGTATGAGGAAGTTACAGGGGATCCGGCCAAGGCTTGAGGAAGAAGATGAAACAGGGCAAGGACACATTTTGTAATATGTTATTTTTGCTTCAGTAAAGACAATGGATGTATAGTCACCCTAGTGGCAAAGTAGCGCGCTGGTGAGACCCTTGTCCTGGGTTCGAACCTGCGCGCTACTTTTTTTTTTGACATTTTTTTTCCTTTTCAGTTTTTTAACACTTTTTGCAGGATGGACTTGGTCATTTGGGCCAGGATTTTTTTTGCTATCATCATCACCACTGACTTGCTACATCACCTCCCCTTTACCAACTTTATTTTCTTTTTTTATTTTTGTTTGTTTTCATATTTAATTTTTTTTAAATATTTTTCTTAAAACATAAAAAAATCCCAAAAAATGTAAATTAATATATTACACTTTTATTTTTTATTTTTTTATTATTTCTCACATAAAAATATATTTTATTTTAATAGGATATAATTCATTTTCTTAATAAACTTGTAAAAATGATTAAATATATTTAATTTAATTTATTTTACATTTTATACTCATAAATACTTATTTTTGCATATATTTAATTTTAATATTTATATATATTATTTATTATCTTCACACAAAAATGCACAAAATAATAATATAGAAACTTTATTTTCTCTTAAATAAAATTAGGGTTAAACCCCTTTCAAAAATTAAGTCTTTTTTCTTATTTTTGGTTTAGATTAAATATTCCTTTACATAAAAATAAGCCATCAAAAATCTTTTACATGTACATTGCATTGCATTACATTTTAAATATTTTTTTGTATTTATCTTAAATTCGTACAAGTTCGATTTGGTTGTAATAATATATTTAGCTTTACATTTGTGAAAATCCCCATTCAAACTTGTATTCCCCCTCCCATAAAATTGTTGTAATAGCTTAGTATATTTACATTACGCAATTTATCGCTTTTATATACCATGATTAGTAATTAGGGTTTGTATGACAAGAACAAAACAAAACAAATAGAACACCTTAAATACAAGACAAAATCAAAGGCATGAAAATGACATACTTGCACACAAGCATCCTTAGGGTTTCTCCCACTTGGTTACCTAAAATAAAATAGCCATGTTACGCATGCGAAGTATCTTGGCAAAACAAAACAAATATAATATCATAGTCCCTCGATGACGCTATTCAAAAGTTGTCTAACAAAAATGATCTTGGTCCCTCAAAAATGCTAAGATACTTTGCAAACATTGCTAATCATGGTTATACGATGACCCACGCCCGTTCTGTTTACATCCAAAGATAGGGTTTCTTACCAAATCAATGGTAAGACAACAATGTCAAAGGAATAGAAAATATATAAGAAAGACATTTGAGTAGGTAGATAGCTTCTAGTTACTTGCTCTATTTCAAACAAACAATCCTTGCTATTTTTCCAAAACAAACACACACATTCTAAAACATCTTATAAACATTGAAAACATTTTAAAAAAAGACAAACATCATTGTATACATTCTTACGAACGAGAATCATTACAAATATTGCCTAAACGAATGGCCTCTTTCACAAAATATTTTCAAAACCACACCAAGCACAATTTCAAACAAACAAAAGCAAGTAACTAAGAGCCCATGGAAAACCATGGATGAAAAGGGTGCTAATACCTTCCCTTTTCATAATCTACCCCCCGAACTCAAGAAACAATCTCAAAGGTCTTTCCTGTGCTTTTTCACCTTTCCTTTTGGATAAAAGAAAAGTCGGTGGCGACTCTTGCTAACCGCAACATTTGCGATAAAACGCAAAACCTCAAGTCAGTTCTCCCACCGCATCACACTTGGTTTTTAGGTCACCCACACTTGTACCAACTTGTATTTTTTTTGTCTTTTCTTGCATTCTAAGGCACAACGATGATCATTTGAACCACACATGCTTTAAGCTTGATTGTCTTTGATTAATACTTGACGAAGCTTGAGAATTTGAATGAAAAGAGTATGTAAATAAACACATGAACCCTAACTTGAATCCCCTTGAAAACATGCCCCAAACTTGACCTTCTCTTGATCAAATGATGTTGAATGAAACTTGACATGAATGTGACCTAAGATTATAGGCAATTCCTTGAAGAAAAGACCTTTTTGACTACTTGTTAACCAACCTTTGACCTTGAGAATCAAAACCCTAATTTAGCAACTTCACTTGATCATTTGATTGAAAAACCCTACCTTGCATAAAAGAAGACAAAGCATAATGTATTTTGTATTTTGAATAACGGTTAGTAAATAATAAAAGTATAAAATAAAAAACTCCAAAGGTTAGGAGGATACCATGTTTGTGATCTTGATGAAATATTGTGATACGGTGGCAGAACCGACTATTTAATACTGGTTTGCGTTTTTTATTCGAAAATGTTCTGGTAAGCAAGAGTCGCCACTGACTTTTCTTTTATCCAACAAAGGAAAGGGTTAAAAGAACAGAAAAAGACCTTTTTTCGAGATTTTTGAGTACAGGGGGTAGATTTTGGAAAGGGAGGTGTTAGCATCCTTTCCATCCATGGTTTTCCATGGGCTCTTAGGTACTTGCTCATTTCTAAAATTGATTTCGTGTTTGCGTGTTTGAAAAGTTCTGAAAATGCCTTAGTACAGAGATTCACTTTATGGTAATTGTTGTACCCTAAAATTTTCCCTCTCATTTTACTCAAAACATACTCCTAGAGGTCCTTAATTGCTCAAGTTGACTAAGGATTGACCAGACAAATCCTCCTCCTAAGACAATGAGTCTCAAACTAGGGTTTCACTCCTCATCAAGATGTTTGAGTTCCAAGGGTCCTAAATGATTTCCATTGCCATAATATGTCCTCAAGATCATCCATGCCAAGTTTCATTCCTTGCACTACAAGTTTGCTTAGTCAACTGCTCAGATGCTTGGAAATCAATTGTGTTAGGTCAAAAGTCAACTGTGACCCACATATAGTCAAACTTCAAGATTTTTGGTCAATCAACATTTTGAGGTGATATCCATCATTTGATCAAGGGTTGATCATGATTCCTCAAGGAATGCTCCTAATTCATCAAAACTCAAAAGTTGCTAAATTAGGGTTTCTATAGGAAAAGTCAACCAAACTTCGACCATGCATAAATTTAACATACTTTATCATAAATTTCTCATCCAAGGCTCATTTTGAAAAGAATCTAATTCCCTACAAATCATTTTCAGCCCTCAAGTTCAAAAAATGCACTCGTGAAAAGATATAAATTCAGACATTATAGGTCATTTCAAAAAGTCAACAAAAACACCTTTTGGGTCAAAGCTCCTTACATGAACATGGAAGATCCAATTGAGATTAAACCAAAGAGGTTGCTTAGGGGACATCCTAAGCTTTCTAAAAGGTCCAAGAACACCCTCTTAGGGTCAAAATTGAGAGAGATGGGCATTGTCAAAGTTGGCCATTTTTGGAAATTTGCACAAAGTCAACAATGACCAAAATTGCATTTTTTTTCCACACGGGCCCATCTTTTCAAGATTGAATCTCAGTCCTAGCATGGTCCACGACCTATGGGACCCTCCATGCCTTTTTTTTTTTGTTTATTTAATTTATTTTTATTTTTATTCATTTAAAAATCAAATAAATTCAAATTAAATCAAATTAAGGGAATGATATTTGTTTTGCATTGAATTATAGATCATGCAAGCTAAATAACTTCAAGAAAAACTGTGCCAAGCCAAAATAAGAAGAAATCTCCAATTTTGGAAAGATTTGAATCAAAATTCAAGACCATCAATCATTTGATTCTTTCCAATTTTTATTGACCTAATTGGATTCAGTACTTATACACAAGCTTTGTGAACCCTAAGGAAGAGAATTGATGTGCAGCCTGCCTCCCTAGAGCAAGAACAAAACTCAAAATTTTGAACAAAAAAGGCAATTGGATTTCCTTCTACAAGGAGATTCAAGGTGTTTCAAGGCCAGTAACTCATTCCTGGAAGTATTTGGGAGCTATTTGGATCATCACCAAGTCTCAACAAGCCCAAAAACGCGCTACACAGACATCACGATTCCATGCGCCTCACTATCCAACGTCCACCATACTCCCAAGATTCATCACCATCAGATCCATCTACATCCTAGATCTAACGCCTCAAGCAGGCAGGCGCATGGTGGACTTTCTTGGCTAGCTTCTCACTGGATCAGGTGCAACAATTGGGCCACCAGCAAGATGGGCCTGAAAAATTCAATTTTCACCCCCAGGATTACTCTTCACGTCAGGCCCATCTCAATTTTTGTTTCTTTTTTCCTTTTTATTGTTTTATTGTTTTATTTATTTTTTAATTGTTTTAAAGATCATGTTTTTTTCAATTAAATCAAAAAATCTTAAAACATGAGAATTAGATTTTTCATAAAATATTTTTTCATTAACTAATTAGTAATTAGGATAATTTAAATTCTTTTTTTCATAATTAAAAACAATTAGAAGTTAGGTTAATTTGTAAAATTAATTATTTTTTCTCAAAAATCCAAAAAAAATATTTTATTTATTTATTAAATTAAATATCTTTGAATTTAAATTTAATTTCTAATTTAATTTTGTCGCGCGCATTTATTTCATTATTTTTCCAATTAATGTAATTGCTCAAAGTTTGTAATAGTTTTAACTTAGGTTTATTTTTGTTTTCATTTACTGTTTTTCCCGGTTTTTGATTATGTAATCCCCCTCCCCAAGGCCTTGTAATAGCTAGGTTCAAAATTCTCGCATTTTACTTTCCGTCATTATAAACTGTTAGATGATTCATACTAGGATTGTATGCGAAAGATAAATCAATAATTTAAAACAGTAGAAAACCCTAACTGTACAAAGATAAATAACTGAAAAAATAAACACTTGCACATGCTCACTCCTAGGGTTTGCCTCAATTCGGTTGCCTTCGGTAAACGGTCATGAAGTATAGGGAGTTTTAGTGGTTCCCCTCTAGTCCCAAAAGATAAAAAATGACCCATTCGAATGTTGCCTCAGAAAGATCTTTAAGACTCTAGGGTAACTACTAAGGTTTCCTAATCATTGCTTTAGTGATCGTACTTGTCCCTCTCGATTTTCCCTTAAACTCCAATGATGGAGCTACCTACTCCTTAATAGTAGGATAGCGCTGTCTAAAGGAAATAAGAAAACGAACAACCTTTTTCTAGTAGGTAGAAACTTTTAGGTACTTGCTCAAAACAACAAATTTTTACACACACACACACACACACACTTTCAAACAAGCTTTTCAAACGAAGTTTTCAAAAACATTTTATCACACCCTTGAGGACTGATACAAGGGTTACCATAAAGTGAAACTCCGCACTAAGGAAATTTCAAAACTTTTTCAAACACACCAACACGAAAGCAATTTTCAAAATGAGCAAGTACCTAAGAGCCCATGGAAAACCATGGATAGAAAGGGTGCTAACACCTTCCCTTTCCCTTTTCCTTTGTTGGATGAAATAAAAGTCGGTGGAGACTCTTGCTTACCACGACATTTGCGAACAAAAAACGCAAACCAGTATAATAGCGGTTCTGCCACCGTATCACAGAACTGGCGACTCTGCTGGGGACTTACTTAATAAAGTGGGGTTTACCTTAGGATCTAGGTCATTTTTAAATTTCTTTCTTATTTGCTTTGCCTGCTTTATCTTTAAGGGGTTTTTCTTGGGTATTGTTGAAGATCCTACACCCGAATCTGGGGACACTTTTTAGGTAAACATCAATAGATCGTGGAGACTGTACGACGTAGACCGATATGGTTGAAGCGATATCTGTGTTGGTGTGACACTTTGGTTGGTACCGGTATCCTTCGTGTTGAAATGAGGAGAATACGGGGCCGCTGCGTGGTGTCGTGAATCACTAACAGGCCTTAGAACCTTAGTTGAACAAACTTGGCCATTAGAAGGTAGTGAGATAGCCGGCCTCGGTATAAAGCTGAGGATTGGTTAATACTCGATGTTACACTCATTGAGATCAGACTTTCGGGATATTTCAGCCGCAAGAAAAGATTGTCTGAGCTGAAACAATGTCCGATAAAGGATGATCAATGATATTGAGAATCCTTAGAACCAGGTTACTTTTCTAAGACAGGTTTGAAACCAACTAAACTTTAAGAGGGTACTTACCTATGGAATCCATGCAAGCCTAAACCTAAGGCTACTTGTGTGACTTGTTTTCTTTCTTTTCCTAATAATTTGAACTCATTGCAGGGCTTTGTTTGTGTTCCTTGCAGGATCTTATTTGTATAAATCCAATAAATTGGTTTCTTACCCTGCATTTTTGCTTGATGCATAGCATACACATCATAGCATCATAACATGACATATCAACTTGCCATTTCAAGGATCTCGAGGGCATGTGATGCAGGTTGTGATGAACCAGACGTCTAGCAAGGGGCAAGGAGATTTATTTTCCTCTAACCAATGCCGTCAAAAGACCAAAACACGATAACTTGAGTCAGGGGCTATGACCCACTTGATATGGTGAGATTGAATCTTGTAGAAGGACCTTCAACGATACGAAGTACTTCAATCAAAGTTGTAAAGTTCAACGCCAAACATTTTTCTTATTTACCCCGCGAGATCCTTGAAAATGTTACATATCATACATGTCATTGCATAACAGGTAATATCCAGTACAAGTTTCTCATCTTCTTTGTTGTTTATTTCAGCAATGGCTCTCAAACAAGACAACAGAAATCTCCAAACTCAAGAAGCTCAATTCATGGAAATGTTCCTAAACCTATCTGTGATACGGTGGGAGAACTGACTTGATGTTTTGCGTTTTGATCGCATTTGTGCAGATATCAAGAGTCACCACCGACTTTTCTTTTATCCAAAGGAAAGGTAAAAAAGCACAGGAAAGACCTTTCGAGATTATTTCTCGGGTTCGGGGGGTAGATTATGAAAAGGGAAGGTATTAGCACCCTTTTCATCCATGGTTTTCCATGGGCTCTTAGTTACTCGTTTATATCACTTGCTTTCATTTGACAGTGTGCTTGTGGTGTGGGCTTTTGAAAGTATTTTGAAAAATCTCTTTGTAATGGTTCTCGTTTCTATAAGAACGCGTACAAAGTTTTGTTTCAAAAAAGTGGTTTAAAGATGTGTTTGTGAATTGTGTTTCGGAAAGTGTTTTGAAAAGATGTTTTGCAATGGTTCTCGTCTCTATAAGAACGTATACAAAACGTTTTGTCTTTTGAAAATGTTTTGAAATGAAAGTGTAGATGTAAAAATGTTTTTTATCGTGAGAAAGCGAGTAACTAGGAGCGAATCTATCTACTCGAAAGGTCTTAAATTATTCTTTTTCTTCCTCCTCTTAATGTGGCTATCTTACCATTAATTTGGTAAGAAGCCTCATCATTGGATGTGAAGGGACAGGCGCGGGTCAATTTTAACAGTCATCGAAGGCAACTTATGAGACGCTTTAGCAATTTTGGTAAGGGACGAGATTGTTTTATCGAAGGCAACGTCGAGGGTCATCGAGGGACTACGATCTTTTTTATCGAAGGGTCATTGCTAAAGCATCCCATATTCGAGGGACATGACTGTATTTCCGAGGCAACGAGCGAGGTTACCCTAGAGGTGCGCGTGTGAAAAAGTGTGTTGGTTTCAAGTTATTTTATTCTTTGATTAGGTTATCTAGCGATTGATTTTTGAATCTTTCCATACACGCCTAATTATTATACAGTATAAGGAAAATAGTAAATTGCGGGAATTGAAATTCTACGCTATTACAAAGTGTTCGGGAATGGGGGTACAATTCTTACAAATGGGGATGAGTCAAATGCGATAGAAAGATCCAAATAAAAAACAATACAACCAAATCGAATTTTTTGCAATTACATAAAGCTACAATAATCTATGAAAATAAAATTAACCAATGAAATATGGAAATGAAATTTTATATATTTACTTGTAAGGAAGAAAGGAAAAAATAAGATATTATTTAAAGAAAATATTTAACTAAAGAAATTAAATCAAAGTGCATATATATATTTTTCTATCTTTTAATATTTTTCATGATGAAAAGAATTAATTAATCCTATGAAAGATTTATATTTTATATTTTTTTAATATGAGAAAATAAAATAAAAAAGATAATAGAAACATGTTCTATATTTTTTTGTAACATTTGTATCATGAAAAAAAAAACAAATGGAAATTAATAGCAAAAGTTTTAATCAAGAAACAAATTAGGAACAAAAAAATAAATTATTCAAAATAAAATAATGCAAACAAACATTATGAATTAAACAAATGAAGGGGTGTGTATGCAGTGAACAAAAAATGGGCTTATGGTGATGATTTGGGGCGGAGGCCCAAAGAAATTGATTGTTTACTTGCTGTAACAAAAATCAAACAAAATGGGGGTGAGGCCAGTAAAACGGATTGGGCTTATGGAGAAAAGGTAAAGGGCCACCCAACACAAATCAAACAAAACAAAACCCAATTTTCTAAACCAAATGCCAATCACGGATTAAGGGGTAATCAAGAAATTTAGGGTTTGGAATTTTCCCGTTCATGCGGCGCTGTCCTTCTCTGTTCATCTTTTCCACAAGCTAAAACATTCTACACTACCCCGTCCCTGTCTTACCTCACGATCGAATCGCCCTCTTAAGTAACATATTGCGCCTCTTTGTCTCATAGCGATTTACATCTTTTGAAACCCTTCTCTTTGAATTCAGATTTAAACCAAAGAGACCCAAAATTGTCTCATCCTTGACCTCCCTCAACCTCTCTGTTATCGGAATACAACTCTCTCGTCTCCCTAATCAAACTCTAGCGATTCTGAAAAAGGTAAGATCTTTTCGTTGTTTTTTCTAGCTTACAGATTTGGTTGATTTTTCTTCTCTAACTACCCATCAGTTCTTTACAAATGCAGACATTATGCTATGGAAGTATTAGAATGGGGAAGAACTCATACCTGTTGGAGCTTTACAACTTCTCTCTTGCCTTGCTATTTTTTCGTGATCTTCTGCCAAGTAGGAATGGAGAGGCGAGATTGAGGATGGTATTCAGTGGTGGCAGATGATTTACGAGGGAAAGAGATGAGGATGGGAGCGTGGCTTTTCTGGCTTGTTGGTAACTTTTCTGTCTCCTTTATTGAATGATGATTATGTTATTTCTGTGTTTTGGGTGATGGTTCTTTGGTTTTGAGTTTTGATGATGGTTATCAGGCTTTGGGATTTTTGGTGATGGTTATGTTGTTCTGAGTTCTTGATGATGGTTAACAGGCTTTTTTGGAATTTTTGGTGATGGTTAACAGGTTTTGTTCTGAGTTCTTGATGATGGTTAACAAGCTTTGGGATTTTGGTGATGGTTATTTTGTTCTTGCTCTCTCTGTTACTGTCTTTAAATAAAAATAATTGTTCTCTTTTTTGCTGGTTTGTTGGATCGCCCTTTTCTTCTCCCAAACACTTCTGTTATATCAGTGAGAAAATGGTGGGAAAACAAAATGTATTTGAACATTTTGGTATGCTATTATAATGTCCTTTTTGTTGTTGTTTTGTTTTTTTTCATTTTCTATGCAAATTGTGGACAGATTGTGGACAGGGCAGCAAGGCTGTTTGGACTGTTTTTGTATTTTACAGCAGCTCTTCTTTTTGTAGCAGAGCTTTTTCAGGATGTGTTTTGGGCAATTCTGTAGCCTAGGTGACCTCTTTCCTCTCTTCTCTCTCAATGACAATAAAAAAAGCAAATTTCACTTTTGCTTATTTTACCATTCTGAAAGGTTTGCAGCACTTGGAAAATGATGACATTGTTTCTTGAGCAAGTTGACTTGCTATTTTGTTTGATTTAGCATCTAGCTATTTGTTTTATTTGGCACACTGCTGCCTTGTTTTAGCTTATGATGATGTTGTTTATTCAGTTTGTGATGATGCTGTTTGTCCAATTTGTGATGCTGCTGTTTGTTTGTGATGACGTTGCTTGTTTGTGATGCTGCTGCTTGTCCAGTTTGTAATGATGTTGTTTGTTTGGACTGCTGTATCATTTTGTTATTGTGTGCAGCCTTGGGCTATCATGTTCGTGAATTTCTCTTTCCTTCTTTTTGTGAACCAAGGAGGGCAACCTTCTTGTGATTTGCAACTGGGGGAAATAGGTTGTGATTAAATAAATATCATTCTGATTCCATGTTGCAAACCTTAATGATGAATTTATGAAATAACTTTTGGAAAATTCCTTGTTCATGCCCATATAATTTTGTATTAATCATGCTTTTTTTCTCTTGTTTTCATGTGAGAAAAATTGGAGATGACAAAGCAAAGAACGCAAGAAATCCGTGGCAAAGATGAAAGTCTTGGAGATAAGCAAAGGAATCTGATATGACTTCAGTCTTCAAACAACTTAAACATAGATTAGTTCTCTTAGGCCAAACATTCACTTTGATTTTCTTTGTAACTTAGAAAGATCATTCTTGTATTTTGATGTATTGTATCCAATAGTTGTACCAATTTGTCTTTAAATACAATAAATTGTAAAACATAAAGTATTAAAAGAATTCGAAGTTTTGTAACAATCTTGGACGGTGTGTTTGAAATTGGAAAAAATCTTGAATTGTAGCATAAAGTATTCTTGTGCCATTTTATAACTTGAAATCCTTTATCAACAACAATTGGTAATATCTCTTCGCATCCTAATTGATTTTTTTTGAAGTTCCCAATTAGGATATTTGAAATAAAATGCTCCAGTCTGGTAACTTAAATTCCAAATAATCCCAATAACTTTGTAACTGCATTTCAAACAAACACGCACTTTGTGCTCCATTTCCTAAACAAAAATAGATGTTTTAAGGACGTAAATCATTTGGTCAACCTGGATCCCAAAATCATGATTATCCTAAATGACAGTCTTAACCTCCATCTCTTGTCCCAAACAAATCATGCTCTGAGAACAAACATTATCCTTTTAGTAAATTGTGTTTAAGAAAATTCAAAATCAATCAAATGCCTTGCGATGATTTGATAATTTTAAAGTCTTCCAAACTTAAATTTCTTCTGATTCTTTGAAGATAAACCCGTGAGCAACATCACATGTGACCATGAACAGACATAATCGTCTCAAAATCTTGTAGCTTGAATAAATCATAAATACAACCTTTAGGAAGCATGAATACCTATGAAGGCCAATTGGATCTTTGAAAACTCATTTTCTTTTTGAGAATTGCAAAAAACCCTAATTGTTGATTTACTGCCCCAGAAGAGAATCTGTCTGGTCGATTTCTGAGCCAACTTGAATATCTAAGAAACCCTAGGGTTGTATCTTGTATGAAAAATAGGAGGGAAAATTTTGGGGTACAACAGCTGCCCCTGTTCAATCTTCTTAAACTTGAAAAGCGAGATCGACATGTTTGTCGTTCATGGCTTGAAAGTAGAAGATGATTGAACACTAGAGTGCCCAGAAATTTGCACTTGATGATGCGCTAGTTTGATTGTGTATGGAAATGGGCTTAAAGATGCCATTTGGAGAAACAAAGGAGAATTGTCGGAGATAGGATTATAGATGCCATCCAAAGGTGATTGTTGACAGAAAGTTTGAACTGGATCTGAACAGAGAACGAATCAGAATAAACCGTTGAAAGATTTATCTGAAACAAATGAAATAAAAATCTGGAGATGAATCAGAATAAGCTGTTGAGAGACTTATCTGAACCAGTAAAAATCTAGAGATGAATCAGAATAAACCGTTGAGAGATTTATTTGAACCAGTGAAATCTGGAAATGAATCAGAATAAACCGTTGAGAGATTTATCTGAACCAATAGAAATCTGGAAATGAATCAGAATAAACCTTTGAGAGATTTATTTGAACCAATAAAAATCTGGAAATGAATCAGAATAAGCAGTTGAGAGATTTATCTAAACCAGTGAAATTTGGAAATGAATCAGAATAAATTGTTGAGAGATTTAACTGAACCAATAAAAATCTGGAAATGAATCAGAATAAACCCTTGAGAGATTTATCTGAACTAGTAAAAATATGGAAATGAATCAGAATAAACAATTGAGAGATTTATCTGAACCAGTAAAAATCTGGAAATGAATCAGAATAAACTGTTGAGAGATTTATCTGAACCAATAAAAATTTGGAGATGAATCAGAATAAACCATTGAGAGATTTATCTGAACCAGCAAAAATCTGGAAATGAATCAGAATAAATCATTGAGAGATTTATCTGAACCAGTGAAATAATCTGGAGACGAATCAGAATAAACCGTCGAGAGATTTATCTGAACTAGTAAAAATCTGGAGATGAATCAGAATAAATCGTTGAGAGATTTATTTGAACCAGTGAAATCTGAAAATGAATCAGAATAAACCGTTGAGAGATTTATCTGAACCAATAAAAATCTGGAAATGAATCAGAATAAACCGTCGAGAGATTTATCTAAACCAATAAAAATCTGGAGATGAATCAGAATAAACCGTTGAGAGATTTATCTGAACCAGTGAAATCTGGAAATGAATCAGAATAAACTTTGAGAGATTTATCTGAACCAATAAAAATCTGGAAATGAATCAAAATAAATCGTTAAGAGATTTATCTGAACCAGTAAAAATATGGAAATGAATCAGAATAAACAGTTGAGAGATTTATCTGAACCAGTAAAAATATGGAAATGAATCAGAATAAACAGTTGAGAGATTTATCTGAACCAGTAAAAATATGGAAATGAATCAGAATAAACTGTTGAGAGATTTATCTGAACCAATAAAAATCTGGAGACGAATCAGAATAAACCGTTGAGAGATTTATCTGAACCAATAAAAATCTGGAGATGAATCAGAATAAACCGTTGAGAGATTTATCTGAACCAGTGAAATCTGGAAATGAATCAGAATAAACTGTTGAGAGATTTATCTGAACCAATAAAAATCTGGAAATGAATCAAAATAAATCGTTAAGAGATTTATCTGAACCAGTAAAAATATGGAAATGAATCAGAATAAACAGTTGAGAGATTTATCTGAACCAGTAAAAATATGGAAATGAATCAGAATAAACTGTTGAGAGATTTATCTAAACCAATAAAAATTTGGAGATGAATCAGAATAAACCATTGAGAGATTTATCTGAACCAGCAAAAATCTGGAAATGAATCAGAATAAATCATTGAGAGATTTATCTGAACCAGTGAAATAATCTGGAGACGAATCAGAATAAACCGTCGAGAGATTTATCTGAACCAGTAAAAATCTGGAGATGAATCAGAATAAATCGTTGAGAGATTTATTTGAACCAGTGAAATCTGAAAATGAATCAGAATAAACCGTTGAGAGATTTATCTGAACCAATAAAAATCTGGAAATGAATCAGAATAAACCGTCGAGAGATTTATCTAAACCAATAAAAATCTGGAGATGAATCAGAATAAACCGTTGAGAGATTTATCTGAACCAGTGAAATCTGGAAATGAATCAGAATAAACTGTTGAGAGATTTATCTGAACCAATAAAAATCTGGAAATGAATCAAAATAAATCGTTAAGAGATTTATCTGAACCAGTAAAAATATGGAAATGAATCAGAATAAACAGTTGAGAGATTTATCTGAACCAGTAAAAATATGGAAATGAATCAGAATAAACTGTTGAGAGATTTATCTGAACCAATAAAAATCTGGAGACGAATCAGAATAAACCGTTGAGAGATTTATCTGAACCAATAAAAATCTGGAGATGAATCAGAATAAACCGTTGAGAGATTTATCTGAACCAGTGAAATCTGGAAATGAATCAGAATAAACTGTTGAGAGATTTATCTGAACCAATAAAAATCTGGAAATGAATCAAAATAAATCGTTAAGAGATTTATCTGAACCAGTAAAAATATGGAAATGAATCAGAATAAACAGTTGAGAGATTTATCTGAACCAGTAAAAATATGGAAATGAATCAGAATAAACTGTTGAGAGATTTATCTGAACCAATAAAAATCTGGAGACGAATCAGAATAAACCGTTGAGAGATTTATCTGAACCAGCAAAAATCGGGAAATGAATCAGAATAAACCGTTGAGAGATTTATCTGAACCAGTGAAATAATCTGGAGACGAATCAGAATAAACCATTGAGAGATTTATCTGAGCCAGTGAAATCTGGAAATGAATCAGAATAAACCGTTGATAGATTTATCTGAACCAATAAAAATCTGGAAATGAATCAGAATAAACCGTTGAGAGATTTATCTGAACCAGTACAAATCTGGAAATGAATCAGAATAAACCGTTGAGAGATTTATCTGAACAAGTAAAAATCTGGAGACGAATCAGAATAAACCGTTGAGAGATTTATCTGAACCAGCAAAAATCTGGAAATGAATCAGAATAAACCGTTGAGAGATTTATCTGAACCAGTGAAATAATCTGGAGACAAATCAGAATAAACCGTCGAGAGATTCATCTGAACCAGTAAAAATCTAGAGATGAATCAAAATAAACCGTTGAGAGATTTATTTGAACCAATGAAATCTGGAAATGAATCAGAATAAACCGTTGAGAGATTTATCTGAACCAATAAAAATCTGGAAGTGAATCAGAATAAATCGTTGAAAGATTTATCTGAACCAATAAAAATCTGGAAATGAATCAGAATAAACCGTTGAGAGATTTATCTAAACCAGTGAAATCTAGAAATGAATCAGAATAAACCGTTGAGAGATTTATCTGAACCAATAAAAATATGGAAATGAATCAGAATAAACCGTTGAAAGATTTATCTGAACCAGTAAAAATCTGGAAATGAATTAGAATAAACCGTTGAGAGGTTTACCTGAACCAGTAAAAATCTGGAAATGAATCAGAATAAACCGTTGAGAGATTTATCTGAACCAATAAAAAATCTGGAAATAAATCAGAATAAACCGTTGAGAGATTTATCTGAACCAGTAAAAATCTGGAGACGAATCAGAATAAACCGTTGAGAGATTTATCTGATCCAGTAAAAACCAGCCTTTTCTCGGACACTAATATGTATTTGACTTGTTGAAAATTTGTGTCTGTCGGAAGTTTGTTGATAATAACTGTCCAATGGCTCTTTCCTATAAAAGGTGAAGAGTTAATTGTATGCAATGTTATGATGTATGTGATGCATGGTGTGATTTTTGCCTCTCAAAATAAATGAGAATGCACTGTATGAACTTTGAGTTGTCAATGTTATGATGTATGGATGCAAATGTATGGAATTAAAGATTTTTTGTGCCATAGCGTTGATGGAAGCGGGGAAAATAAATCCCTTTTGAAGTACTGATGGGTGAATTTCTAAGTATAAACTCTATTTGCAAAAAAGGGAAAATCCAGTCAATTTCTTGTGATATCCTGCTGGGGAAACTTGAGAAGTCGGGCAACTTGCTGGGGACACTTTGGACCAGTGGTTGGAAATTTTTTTTTTTGCTCTTGGCTGGAGAAAGCACCTGCGGGGGTTTTAAGTAATTCCTTACAGATATTATTCTATTTATTGAAGTCATGAGTAATTGTCTTTCCGTTTTTTTTTTCTTTTTGTTTATTTGTAATAGTAATCACGTTCAAATGCATATGTTCAAAAATAAGTCAATGGACGTTTTTGTAAATAAAACACAAAAATAAAGAAAAATAGATGGTTTTGCACTTTCAAAAGAGATATCTTTGTATTAACTTGAACAAGTGTTTTTTGTACAATGAGACGAGCATTCTAGCAAGAGAATGTCGTTGTAAAAAATTAAAATTGACACAACGAAAAGATAGCTATGTGAAATAATCCCATGGGGTTCTCGTTCTGCTATAGTCTTTAAGTCTCTGAATATCTTGTCCGTTTGTCGTCTCGGCGAAGTCAATTGGATTGATTTAGAGCCAATTGAGTTGATTGGTCGACACTGAAGATTGTTTTCTAGATGATCCAACGGGACATAGTCATACGATTTAATCCCTAACTTTTTCCTGGACCGCCCTCTCGGGTTTTTAGTCCACCGGGATACCCTTTTTTGCCCAAGCCTCCCTTTCGGGTTTTCGACTTGCCGGGTGTACAAGTTTTTTTAATTTTCATCCCTTATTTTTTCCCGAACCATTTTGGTTCACCGGGAAGCCCTTATTTTTGCCTAGGCCAGTCAACCTAGCGGGTCTTTGATCATGCGTAGTATTTTTTAACTATGTCTGTATTTACAGGGTGAGGGAGGTCGTCGCCATCCATAGTAGTCAAGATCATTGCTCCACCAGAGAAACTGCTTTTGATTACAAACGGCCCTTCATATGTAGGGGTCAATTTGCCCCTGGGATCACCTTGTGGCAAAATGATACGCTTGATTACCAAGTCACAGACCCGATGTACCTGACGTTTGACCTTTTTATTAAAAGCTTTGATCATGCATTTTTGGTACATCTGACCATGACAGATAGTTGTAAGCCTCTTCTCATCAATCAAGTTTAGTTGGTCAAACCGAGTCTGAATCCAGTCTTCTTCATTCAAACCAGAATCCTTCATGATTCTTAGAGAGGGGATCTAGACCTCAATAGGCAAGACAACTTCCATGCCGTATACAAGAGAATAAGGTGTTGCCCCAGTTGATGTGCGAGTTGTGGTACGATACCCATGGAGAGCGAACGGTAGCATATCATGCCAGTCTTTGTATGTGACTGTCATTTTCTGTATGATCTTCTTAATGTTTTTGTTAGCAGCTTCTACAACACCATTTATCTTTAGCCGGTAAGGGGAAGAATTGTGATGCTGAATCTTGAATTGCTCGCACAAGGCGGTGATCATAGTATTATTTAGATTTGTACCATTATCAGTGAGGATTCTCTCTGGGATACCGTACCGACAGATGAGATTCTGCTTGATGAACCGGGCGACCACATTCTTAGTAACGGAAGCAAAGGAAGCTGCCTTAACCCACTTTGTAAAATAGTCGATGGCCACTAAGATAAAGCAGTGTCCATTGGAGGTCGTTGGCTTGATTTCCCCAATCATATCGATTCCCCACATAGAAAAGGGCCAAGGAGCCGTCAAGACATTCAGAGGAACCGGAGGTACATGCACTTTGTCAGCATAAATTTGACACTTATGGAAAGTCCGAGAGTGTTTGTAGCAATCTGCCTCCATGGTAGACCAATAATATCCTGCCCGTAGGATTTTCTTTGCCATTGTATGCCCACTGGAATGAGTACCAAAAGTGCCTTTGTGCAGCTCACCCATGATCCTTTCAGCCTCAGCCTTGTCTATGCACCGAAGCAATACAAAGTCATGACTGCATTTGTACAAAATGCCATTACAAAGGAAGAATTTAGCCGAGAACCTTCTTAGGAATTTCTTGTCATTCACCGAAGCTCCTTCTGGATATTCCTGAGACTCGAGATACCTCTTGACTTCATGAAACCAAGGCTGGTCCACTACTTCTTCAGTATTAATCTCGTGATAGTAGGCTGGTTCATTCATCCGCTCAATGGTGATTTGAGGAGCCTCGTTATCCCAATTAAGTTTAAACATAGATGACATTGTAGCTAATGTGTCTGCTAGCTGATTTTCTTCTCGCGGGAAATGCTCGAAGGTAATCTTCTCGAAATGCGGCAACAATGTCAACACATGTTCTTTATAAAGGATAAGATTGGGGTGCTTGGTATCCCATTCCCCTTTGACTTGACTGATGACCAAGGTTGAATCTCCAAATACATCCAAGTGTTTGATCCCCAAGTCTATGGCAGCCTTGATACCAAAGATGCACGCTTCGTATTCTGCCATGTTGTTTGTACATTTGAAGAAAAGTATGGCAGTAAAGGGAGTATGACATCCTTCAGGAGATATGAGTACGACGCTGATACCATTGCCAAGTACGTTGGAAGCCCCATCAAAGAACAGGGTCTATCGGGATCCTTGTTCAGGTCCGTCATATGGCCTGATCTCTTCACAGTTGTCTAACGTCATGATGTCTTCGTCTGGGAATTCAAACTTCATGGACTGATAGTCTTCTACAGCTTGGTGAGCAAGATGATCAGCCAATACACTGCCCTTTATAGCTTTCTGGGTAGTACACTGTATGTCATATTCTGTCAGGATCATCTGCCATCTTGCTATTCTCCCAGAAAGAGCGGGCTTCTCAAAGATGTACTTTATCGGATCCATTTTAGATATCAACAAAGTAGTGTGGGTCAGTATATACTGTTTCAGCCAGCGAGCAGCCCATGCCAGAGCGCAACAAGTTTTCTAGAGAAGTGAATATCTTGTTTCACAGTCGGTAAACTTTTTGCTCAGGTAATAAATAGCATGCTCTTTTCGGCCAGACTCGTAATGCTGCCCCAGCACACACCCCATTGAGTTTTCTAAAACAGTTAGATATAGAATCAATGGCCTTCCTTCGACAGGTGGCAACAACACAGGAGGTTCTTGCAGGTATTCCTTAATTTTGTCAAAAGCAACTTGGCATTCTTCGTTCCATCTGACTACTTGATCTTTCTTCAAGAGTTTGAAAATTGGCTCACAAGTAGCTGTCAGGTGAGAAATAAACCTGGCTATGTAATTCAGACGTCCCAAGAATCCTCTGACTTCTTTTTTAGTACGAGGAGATGGCATTTCTTGTATCACTTTAACCTTGGCAGGATCAACTTTGATACCCTTGTTGCTGACGACAAAACCCAAGAGTTTACCAGACCGTACTCTGAATGTACACTTGTTTGGATTCAATCTCAAGTTGTACTTCTTCAGCCTTTCAAACAGCTTCTATAGGTGATCGAGGTGCTCTTCTTCCGTCTGTGATCTAGCTATCATATCGTCTACGCATACCTCTATCTCATGGTGTATCATGTCATGAAATAAAGCTACCATAACGTGTTGATAGGTTGCCCCAGCATTCTTCAGTCCGAATGGCATGACCTTATAATAGAAAGTGCCCCACTGTGTAACAAAAGTCGTTTTCTCCATATCCTCAGGCGCCATTTTGATTTGGTTGTAGCCCGAGAAGCCATCCATGAAGGAAAACACTTTGTGTTGCGCCGTATTGTCAACTATGATGTCGATGTGGGGATGTGGGAAATCATCTTTGGGGCTTGCCCTATTTAAGTCTCTATAATCCACACACATCCGCACCTTACCGTCTTTCTTGGATATAGGGACAACATTGGCCACCCATTGGGGATAAGAGGTGACAGCCAAAAATCCAGCATTGAATTGCTTCATAACTTCTGCTTTGATCTTTTCAGACAGATCAGGCCTCATACGGCGAACCTTTTTCTTTACTGGGGGACAATCTTCCTTTATAGGCAGACGATGTACCACAATGTCTGCATCCAGTCCTGGCATGTCTTCGTACGACCATGCGAAGATCTCAACATAATCGTGCAATAACTGAATCAGACGCTCCTTGACATTAGGTTCCAAGTTGGCACCCACCTTGACCTCTTTCTTATCTTCTTCAGTTCCTAAGTTAATTGTCTCGACCGGCTCTTCGTGTGGCTGAATGCTCCTTTCTTATTGTTGCAACAACCTGGCCAACTCTCCTGGCACTTCATAATCTTCCTCACCTTCGTCATCGGCTTGGTAGATCGGATTTTCAAAGTCACAATTGGCCATAGCAGAACTGTTACCCATGGGATCCTGAGTGGATGTAGATCTACATTTTCAATATGTGAGTGTGTGTAAGAGCATAACTACCTTTGAAAGAAATAAAAATATAAGAAAGAAAAGACAAAGAAAACTGAATTTGATGCAAAAACATCCATGATTCATTAATGACATGTGAGAATGAAGTGACAACCCTTACAGATGGACCATTGTGCCTCGGGTAAGACACAAGATTTTAAAAAGTATGAATTTTTTAAATATTACAAGCCTGAAAATATTAAAAGACAATTACTCTTGAATAAAAGTAATAGGAATGAGATCTTTTGCCTCCCAATTGTTGAGCCCTCCGCCGATAGTTGGAAAAATCCATTCATCCATGTCACAGCTTCCATCACTATCTTCTATTGCATTGACTCCTTGATTGCTGATATGCAGAGGTGCCCCCCTGTGCGAGAACGTCAGACAGCTTTCTGAGCCTCTGAAGTGAATCCCAACCTAAACTTGTCGGACTTGTAGGGAATATCCGGAAGCTGACCCCAGATAGTACATCCTCCCTCTTCGACTACTGCTCGAGCATCTTTCAATGAAGCCATCTTTAGCGGAAGTCTGGTAATCTTCGGGACCTTTAGAGTAGACTTGGTTGTTACGACCGTTGCTGGAACCTCCTCAAAATTCTGACAGGGAGACTCTATGAATTCACCATCCATTTCAACATACCTGAAAGAGTTCAAATGGCTAACCATGTATTCCTCTTCTCCGTGAACTGTGACAATCTTCCCTCTGATCGGGTATTTTAGAATTTGGTGTAGGGTGGAAGTGACTGCACCAGCTCCATGGATCCAGGGTCGACCCAACAGACAAGAGTATGAAGGGCGGATGTCCATCACATAGAAAATTGAGTCAAAGGTTTGAGTCCCAATTTTTATGGGGATACTAACTTCTCCGTGCACTGTCCTATTGGAACCATCAAAGGCCCTTACTATGATGTTGCTAGGTTTCAAGATGAGTCCCTCGCAATCCAGTCGGTCAAGGGCATTTTTAGGCAAGACATTCAATGATGAACCGGTATCCACCAAAACATGGGCAAGTGTGGTGCCCATACATTCAATGGAAATATGTAAGGCATCGTTGTGCTTCCTTCCCTTAGAGGTTAAATCAGCATCGGAAAAGCCCAATCTGTTATCAGCAGTTAGACTAGCCACACAGTCTTCAAATTGGTCGATGGAGGTCTCTTGGGGCACGTGAGAGGTCTTAAGAAACTTTACCAAGGCTTTGTCGTGAGTTTCAGAGCACAAAAGTAAGGACAACAATGATATCTTCGAGGGGGTCTGCCCCAATTGTTCTACAATGTTGTAGTCACTTTTCTTGATTATCTTCAGGATTTCTTCTATTTCTTTTCTAGAAGCTTCAAGGATGACTTCAGGACGTTCTCTTGCTTGGGCAGGCTCAACCAAAGACTCTTTGCCCCTGGTATCGGCAGTAGGGATAACAGTAGGAGTATCACTAGCGGTGTCGGTAGGAGTGGCAGTAGTGATGATCACAAGAGTAGCAACGATCTTTGGAGAAATCTCAGGTGAGAAGACTCTTCCACTTCTTGTTATTTTGCTGGTTCTAGTGGTGTTACCGATATCAGGATCAATATCTCTCTCAACTTCATTTGTGACAACCAACTGATCTTGTTTGACACCGTAGTAATAAACGTCAGCCTCATAACTCCAAGGAACAGCTTTATCTGAGCATGGCATTTGTGATCGGTGGATCTAGAACTGACTGTTTAACGCTGGTTCGCGAAATGTCGCGGAAGCAAGAGTCGCCACCGTCTTTTATTTTCTCCAAATGGAAAGGACAAAAGCACAGAAAAATTCCTTAAAGAGATTTCTCTCGGTTCGGGAGGTAGGTTATAGAAAGGGAAGGTGTTAGCACCCTTTCTATCCATGGTTATCCATGGGCTCTTAGATACTTGCTCAATGTGTTTTCAAAATGTTTGTTTGCTTTTCAATGTGGGTTAACAAAGTTTCTTTGAAAAATTTCAGTTCGACTCGTACGTCAGAGTGTTTGAAAAATTTGCTTTGAAAGCTTTTGAAAAGTGTTGGTGTGAAAAGATTTTGATTTGTTTTTGAAGAGAGCAAGTATCCATGAGTCGTCTACCTACCCTAAGGAATTCGTCTGTGTAAATGTCCTTTAAAGTAGTGCCATCCCACCATTGAGAGGTAGGTAGCACCACCGTTGGAGGTGTTCGGGTCAATTCGAGTTTGTAGGGACATGGTGATCACCAGAGCAATGGGAAGACACCTTAGAAGCTACCCTCATGCCAGGTTCCCGGATCATGAGGACTTACTAAGACATCCTCTACTCGACGATCACCTTTCGAAAGGCAACAGTGAGGCGTACCCTAGGGGTGGTGTGTGCGATTCGTGTGTCGTTTTCATTTGTATTTGTCTTGTCATGTTCATTGTGATCTACGCTTGATTTTAATTAGGGCCATTCATTCTTGCATGCTTATTTAACAGTTAAAATATTGGCGAGGAAAATAAATCTACAACTATTACAAATGGCGCGGGTCCACATCGCCAAAAATTAAACCGGACCCGATTTGACGGAAAGATAAAGAAAGCAAAAGAAATAAAAGTGCGAGCAATTGTTTACACGGCTTTGGGAGAGGTACATAATTATAATAAACGACATAAAATAAATGCGCGAAATTAAATAAATTACGAACATGGGCGTTGGACCCTTTTGCAAAAAATTAAAATTAAAATTAAATGTTTTTGGGTATTTTTATGTTTTTAAGATTTAAAAGAAAAAAAGAAGATTAATTAAAATAAAATGTCAAACCCTAATTCTAATTATTTTTTATTAAGAAAAATATTGAAATTTTTAACTAATTTAAACCTAAGTTAATTTACATGCATTTTTTAATTATGAAAATAAATAAATAAATATTATTATTGTAAGAAGGGAAATTAAAAGGACTCAAAATTAATTAAACCTATTTCTACATATTTTTTGCAATTTTGTTATTTAAAAGGAATTGAAATTACATCCTAATTAGAACTAAATATTTACATGTTAATTATTTACAGGAAAATATGAACATTAAATATTTTATTATGTTTTTTATCTTTTTTCTGATTTTTTGTGATGTTTTTATATTTTGTAAAAAATAATTAATTAATTAAAACAATAAAACAAATAAAAAATAATAATTAAAAGATATGAGAAAAATAAAATAAATAAAAAAAAACACTTGCAAACCAGGGTGGGGGTGTAGTCCCAGATGGAGGTGTTGATCCAAAGGTTCTGGCCCAATAAGCTTGAAATCTTTTGACTTTTCCAGGTTGTGTGTTAGTGCGTTTGACCAGGACTTACGTGTTCCTTAATCCTGAGCCTTTGATCTGGATATGCTAGACGCGTGGATAGCTTGATATGAGGAGCATATGGTAGTCTATGATGCTTACGCTGCATGGGAATATATATGGAAAAATATTATTGAGAATGATACAGACCTGGGACTCGAACCCAGGTCTTGGACATTGCAAAGCGACACCTGTACCACTGAAGCATTTCAACGCGTTTATTATATTAGCAACAAATAAATAATATAAATGAAAAGCGAAACGCTAGTGGGTCCTGCGCGCCAACTTTTAAATAGACGAATCACGCTTTGCCACAATACCATCGTCTTCGTCGTCCCTGTAAACAAAAGCATATGGCAACGGTTTATGATGCGTTTCCTTAGGCAGGCTATTGAAAAATAGCGATTAGCTTATCTCCAAACATAAATTAGGCGCGAGGGTTGGTCTTTGTTCGTTTGGGCATGGTGATTCCAGTGGTACTACTCATGAATCCTAATTTTGCCTTGGGTAAAAAACCCCAATCTCAAGCTCTGCAAACCCTAACATTTAAACATGGCATAAGCGTATACAGTGCACAAAAAAACAATTAGATATGTTGGTTAGCATCAAAACATCATAAGCAATACAAATCCATGGTTAGAATGCTATGCGAATGCCTAGAATTAAGAACACGATCATGACTTTTTCTCTGTACAGGGGAGGTCCTCGTTACCAATTCTTTGCGTTTGGATGGACGATTTTGATTGGAATGCGTTCAGGAGTTGCCAAGGAAGCTTTTGGAATGGGTTTGGTGCCTTGAATCGACCTAGAACCTGCTTTTCAGTTTTGCACTTTTTGCCAAAAATTCTAAGTTTGTTCAATGATTTTCTGCGCAGCATTCAGTCCTCCTGCATTAGGTTTGTATTCCTGTATTTGTATGGAAGGCATTAGGTTAACAAAACTAGCACAAATCTCTTGCAATTATGGATTAAGGATTTGATTTGTTAAGGATCCTTTTCATATCTTTCCATGTGCATTTTGTATCAATTTGCATCCAATTAGTCCAAATCTTTCCCTATTAACCTATGCACGAAATATTGATGGCAAATTATGCATAAAAAGATTGGTTAAGGTAAGTTTTATATTTTCCACATATTTATATAATTTAAATGAATTAATATTAATAGAAATTCAGATAAATAAATAAAGAATGAGAAAATACTTCCCTTTGGGCCAAGTGGTCGTGCATAGGCTTGGAATGATGAATCATGGAAGAAAATAGGCCCATTAGCAATTTTAGACCATTTGAATCAAAGTTGACTTTTCAAAATATCCAAAAATTTCCCAACTTCCACAAGGCATAACTTGCTCAATATTCAAGATTTTCACATGTTCTTGGACATTTTGGAAAGGTCTTTGAGTCCTCTAACCAATGCCTTTGGTTCCATGTCATTTTGATTTACCAATCTCAAGTTATGGCCTTTGACTTAAAGTCTCTTTTTGTTGACTTTTGAAAATGACCTATAATGTTGAAATTGATAACTTTTTGTGAGAGCATTTCTTGGACTTGGAATATGAAGATGAGTTGTAGGAAATGTCTTTCTCTTCAAAATGAGCTTTGGATGGAATTTTTCTGATAATCCATGTGAAAGTTATGCCCTGGTCAATTTCAGTTGACTTTTTCAGCTGTCCAAATATAGTAACTTTTGCATCTTTGATGATTTCTGAGCCAAATTTTGAGAATCATGATCAAGCATTGATCAAATGATGTTTGTGGCTTCAAAGTGATATGTTGACCAAAAATTTGAACTTTTGACTGCCAAATGACCATTTTGCCCCTACAGTTGACTGTAGTGCAATCTAGGGTTTTGACTGTGCAATTTTGAGCTGAATGCCTTGAAACTTGATATAAGGATGTTTGACCATATTTGTGGGCATATGAGACTTGATTGGACCTCTGAAATCTCCAATTTCTTGATCAGAACACAAACCCTAGTTTTGACTGTATGGGAAGCTCTTTGACTGTGCAACCCTTGGAGAATTTTGGAGCTTGACTTGGTACTTTCTTGAAGAATATGGGAGGGCAAATTTTGGGGTGCAACAGCATTGGTCTTGGCATAGTGATGATTAATGGTGCAGATATGGGAGCAGATGTAATCCTGATGGGTCTTTTGGTGGAGACCCTGGGAGGATTGTCGGAAATGGTGATTATCGAAACATCTTGATAACAGCTTTTGATAAGAGGTAGCTTTTAAAATAGGATTTCTTTACTAGTCATCAGGCGCTGGACGCCTATCTTTAGTAACAAGCAACCGTTCGGCAGAGATTTGCATAGGTGACAATCTTCATCGCAACCTGGGAACATGCCGGCTTGCATTAGATTTTGTTTAATGGTCAATAGAGGAGTAACCAAGTCATTCACAGAGGAAACAAAACGATCATCATCAATGGCGTTGATACCTTGGCCATGTCTGGGCATTGGTGCCGTTATTACATTAGGCGTTTCTGGGGGATCAAATTCAATCTCTTTCGCATCAATAAGGTCTTGCACCTTATTCTTTAAGGCCCAACAATCATTTGTATCGTGCCTCGGGCTTTCAGAATGATAGGCACATTGGACGTTCGGGTTTTAGCGGGGAGAAGCAGTATTGGAATTTTTGGGAGCTTCCTTTAAAGTTACCAGATTGGTCTTTAGAAGGTGTGGCAAAACTTGAGACATGGTCATGTTAATCCGGGTAAATCGTCTCATGGGCGCCTCTGGTTTGCGCTGATAATTTTGCTGCTGATTTGGCACAGGATTAGAGATTATGACATCCCCTACTGTCGGACGACCGTCGGTTTTGTTTTGATTCCTATGGTCATACGTAGCACTGACTTCCTTCTTTCCAACAAAAGGTTTCTTCACCATACTTGAGGATGTATCTCTTTTAATTTTGCCGCTTTTTATACCGGCCTCAACTCGCTCACTAGTCATAATTAATTCAGTAAACCCAGCTGAAGAACTCCCAATCAGGTGATTGAAAAATGGTCCTGACAAGGTGCCAAGGAACATATCCACTAATTCTGTGTCGGATAAAGGGGGCTGGACTCTGCCTGCGAGATCCCTCCATTTTTGAGCATAGGTTTTGAAACCATCATCTGTTCCCATAGACATACTTTGTAACTGTGTCCTAGTCGGGGCCAAATCAGCATTATACTGATACTGTTTGTAGAAAGCGGCAACCAACTCTTCCCAGTTACGGACATTGGACCCTTTTCATTGGTAGAACCAATCCAACTGAGTCCCCGATAAGCTCTCTTGGAAGAAATGTACCCACAGATTCTTGTCAGCCGTGTGGGGTTGAATCTTTCTGACATATGACCTCAGATGTAGTTTCGGGCAAGAGACACCATCATACTTGGCGAAAGTTGGGACCTTGAACTTATGTGGGATGACAACCCCTGAGATGAGTCCTAATTCTTCAATGTCCAAACCGGGTACCCTCTGAATCTCCATGGCATTCAAACGATCCTCTAGTTGTTTGTATTTATCATCAGCAGGAGGATATTGTTCCTCAGAGTAATCAGGCTCTTCCTCTCCTTCGGATGCTGGGTCGTTGTTCACTTCTTGGGTTTGATTATCTGCCTCGCCTGATGATGTTGCAAAGTCTAAGGTTCTCCTGGTCTACCCTTTAAACCTTCTTCCCATGATCACAACTCCGGTTGGTTTCTTCGTTTTCTTCTTCTTCTCTTTAGCTAGCAGAGTCTTCAACTCCTCTTGTCCTTTTATCAGAGCCATGAGCATTTGTTGAAACTGGGCATTCTGCGTCTGAAGATCATTCAAAGTCTGTTCAATATCCATCTCACTGAAATAAATAGTAGAAGGATAAGGCGACCTGTTATGAGAAACCTGTATGATGTTATGATGAATGAAGATGCAATATGCAAATGATTTCATGGAAATTTAGAAGATTTAAACTTGTCCAAACCAAAAAAGAACACACGTCATATTAAATAAAACCAAGTTTGAATACATCATGCCTCCTTGGGCTTACAAAGAAAGAAACAAAGTACAGCGAAAACTCCTAAGACAAAAAGACTAAACGCATCCTCTTTGGAGCAATGTAGGTATTCAGATTTTTCTCTTCATGAAGCAGTTTGGTGAGCTCCAGAACCTTCTTCTCACTGGCGTAGTACTGGGTTTCGAAGGTGTCTCGTTCTTCCTTTAACTGAACCCAAGCTTTCTGTAGGTCTTCGAGAGAAGTAGGCATGTCAGGATGAAGAACAGTGTATGGGACGTCCCCTTCAATAACAGGCTCAATGATGACAGGAAGGATGGACGGGTAAGGCATCAAGAGACTCTGGGCACGAGCCTGTACTCACTTAAGGTAAGGCTCGAGAGGGATAGAGCTTTTATGTCCCAAAGTCTTACTGTCTACCTTGTTCACCATTCCCTAAGCACGTGTAAACCTTTGGCGATAACCTTGGTCTTCTTTGTCGTAGTCGAATACCAAACCCTGGATGAGCATCTCATGAGGGTCGTCTCTTCGGGCATACCCAAACTGTCGAAGAGCTAAGCACGGGTTGTAGGTGATACCTCCCCTAATACCTAGCAGAGGTACATTAGGGAACTCCCCACAACGGTCAATGATAGAAATATCTTCCAAGGATCTCGAGCACCAACGGATATTAGAGTGGGTGAGAGACATCATCCTTTGAGACCAAGTCAATCTTTGCTCGTTCCTCAATGCTGACTGAGGCAGGTGTGAAGTGAACCACTTAGCGAGTAGGGGTATACAACATAAAAGGGGACCTCTTTTCTTCATGGTACGGGTATGAAGGCAATTCAAGATGTCTCATAGCAAGGTGGGTACAGGATTGCGAGAGAGAAAGACTTTGATGTCATTAACGTCTATGAATTGGTCCGAATTGGGAAACAAAACCAAACCATAAATGAGGAGAGCTAGCACGTCTTCGAAAGCTTGGAAATCCATGTCATCCCAGAACGAACGAGCTTTTTCCAATAGAAACTTGGCTAAAAATCCTTTAACCCCACTTCTTGTTTCCCAATTGGATATGACGTCGGCCCTTTTCACATGTAAAGCTTCAGCGATGACTTCAGGCTTTGGAATCCCTTCTAGACCGGTGAATGATATCTGATTAAGCACGGGCACTCCTAAGAGCAGAGATAACTCTTCTAGTGTAGGTACCAACTGATAGTCCGGAAAAGTGAAACAATGATGTACGAGATCAAAGAATTGGAATAGTACACACATCATCTCTTCTTGGAAGTTGGATGTAGCCAAACTGAGGAGTCGACCATATTTCTTGGTAAAAGGATAATCCCCGGGCACTCTTGAGGCTAGCTCTTGAAGTTGAGGATGTGCTTTTACAAAGCTGATTCAGATGGTGTTTCTTCGGAGAGAATTCATATCCTACAAAATAAAAACAAAGATAAATTTCTAAATTCTTGAAATGGTTAGTGAGCATGCATATGATGTTGATGATGTTTATGATGTTTATGTACAAGCAAACATATACACACACAACAAACAGATCCCTATGTTTTAGGCTTGCATGAGTTTGTAGGTAAGTACCCTCTTGAAGTTTAGTTGGCTCAACCTGTCCCAGAAATAATGATCGGGTTCTAAAGGATCTCAATATCACCGACCTTTCTCTTAGGCATCGTCTCAGCATAACAATATTTTCTTGTGGCCGAGATATCCCAAAAGTATAGCCTCAATGAGTGTAGTATTGAGTATCAACCAATTTTCAGCTTTACACCGAAACCGGCTACCTCACTACGTCCTAATGGCCAAGTTTGTTTAATTATGGTTCTAAGATTAATTAGTGCTTCATGACACCACTCAACGACCCCGTATTCTCCTCGATTCACCACGAGGGATACCGGTACCCACAAATGCATCACACTAACTTAGCCATTGTCTCAACCATATCGGTCTATGTTGTACAGTCTCCACAATCTATTGCTATTTACCTAAAAAGGTGCCCCAAATCCGGGTGGAGGATCAAAGCAAACCCAAACAAAGAACCATAATGTAAAGCATACAAGTCCAACAAATAAAGCAAGTAAACATGATCTAACCCTAAGGTAACCCCACTTTTAGAATTTTCCCCAGCAGAGTCGCCAGTTCTGTGATACGGTGGGAGAACTGACTTGATGTTTTGCGTTTCGATCGCATTTGTGCGGATAGCAAGAGTCGCCACCGACTTTTCTTTTATCCAAAGGAAAGGTAAAAAATAACAGGAAAGACCTTTCGAGATTATTTCTTGGGTTCGGGGGGTAGATTATGAAAAGGGAAGGTATTAGCACCCTTTTCATCCATGGTTTTTCATGGGCTCTTAGTTACTCATTTAGATCACTTGCTTTCATTTGACAGTGTGCTTGTGGTGTGGGCTTTTGAAAGTATTTTGAAAAATCTCTTTGTAATGGTTCTCGTTTCTATAAGAACACGTACAAGGTTTTGTTTCGACAAAGTGGTTTAAAGATGTGTTTGTGAATTGTGTTTCGGAAAGTGTTTTGAAAAGATGTTTTGCAATGGTTCTCGTCTCTATAAGAACGTATACAAAATGTTTTGTCTTTTGAAAATGTTTTGAAATGAAAGTGTAGATGTAAAAATGTTTTTTATCGTGAGCAAGCGAGTAACTAGGAGCGAATCTATCTACTCGAAAGGTCTTAAGTTGTTCTTTTTCTTCCTCCTCTTAATATGGCTATCTTACCATTAATTTGGTAAGAAGCCCCATCATTGGATGTGAAGGGACAAGCGCGGGTCAATTTTTACAATCATCGAAGGCAACTTATGAGACGCTTTAGCAATTTTCATAAGGGACGAGATCGTTTTATCAAAGGCAACGTCGAGGGTCATCGAGGGACTATGATCTTTTTTATTGAAGGGTCATTGCTAAAGCATCCCATATTCGAGGGACATGACTGTATTTCCGAGGCAACGAGTGAGGTTACTCTAGAGGTGCGCGTGTGAAAAAGTGTGTTGGTTTCAAGTTATTTTATTCTTTGATTAGGTTATCTAGCGATTGATTTTTGAATCTTGCCATACACGCCTAATTACTATACAGTATAAGGAAAACAATAAATTGCGGGAATTGAAATTCTACGCTATTATAAAGTGTTCGGGAATGGGGGTACAATTCTTACAAATGGGGATGAGTCAAATGCGATAGAAAGATCCAAATAACAAACAATACAACCAAATCGAATTTTGTACGATTAATTAAAGCTACAATAATCTATGAAAATAAAATTAACCAATGAAATATGGAAATAAAATTTATATATTTACTTGTAAGGAAGAAAGGAAAAAATAAGATATTATTTAAAGAAAATATTTAACTAAAGAAATTAAATCAAAGGGCATATATATTTTTTTCTATCTTTTAATATTTTTCATGATGAAAAGAATTAATTAATCCTATGAAAGATTTATATTTTATATTTTTTTAATATGAGAAAATAAAAAAAAGATAATAGAAACATGTTCTATATTTTTTTGTAACATTTGTATCATGAAAAAGAAACAAAGGGAAATTAATAGCAAAAGTTTTAATCAAGAAACAAATTAGGAACAAAAAAATAAATTATTCAAAATAAAATAATGCAAACAAACATTATGAATTAAACAAATGAAGGGGTGTGTATGCAGTGAACAGAAAATGGACTTATGGTGATGATTTGGGGCGGAGGCCCAAAGAAATTGATTGTTTACTTGCTGTAACAAAAATCAAACAAAATGGGGGTGAGGCCAGTAAAACGGATTGGGCTTATGGAGCAAAGGTAAAGGGTCACCCAACACAAATCAAACAAAACAAAACCCAAGTTTCTAAACCAAATGCCAATCACAGATTAAGGGGTAATCAAGAAATTTAGGGTTTGGAATTTTCCCGTTCATGCGGCGATGTCCTTCTCTGTTCATCTTTTCCACAAGCTAAAACCTTCTACACTTCCTCACTACCCCGTCCCTGTCTTACCTCACGACCGAATCGCCCTCTTAAGTAACATATTGCGCCTCTTTGTCTCACAGTGATTTACATCTTTTGAAACCCTTCTCTTTGAATTCGAATTTAAACCAGAGAGACCCGAAATTGTCTCATCCTTGACCTCCCTCAACCTCTTTGTTACCGGAATAAAACTCTCTTGTCTCCCTAATCAAACTCCAGCGATTCTTAAAAAGGTAAGATCTTTTCGTTGTTTTTTTCTAGCTTACAGATTTTCGTTGATTTTTCTTCTCTAACTACCCATCAGTTCTTTATAAATGCAGACATTATGCTATAGAAGTATGAGAATGGGGAAGAACTCATACCTGCTGGAGCTTTACAACTTCTCTCTTGCCTTGTTGTTTTTTCGCGATATTCTGCCAAGTAGGAATGGAGAGGCGAGGTTGAGGATGGTATTCAGTGGTGGCAGATGATTTATGAGGGAAAGAGATGAGGATGGGAGTGTGGCTTTTCTGACTTGTTGGTAACTTTTCTGTCTCCTTTATTGAATGATGATTGTGTTATTTCTGTGTTTTGGGTGATAGTTCTTTGGTTTTGAGTTTTGATGATGGTTATCATGTTTTGGGATTTTTGGTGATGGTTATGTTGTTATGAGTTCTTGATGATGGTTAGCAGGTTTTTTTGGAATTTTTGGCGATGGTTAACAAGTTTTGTTCTGAGTTCTTGATGATGGTTAACAAGCTTTGGGATTTTGGTGATGGTTATTTTGTTCTTGCTCTCTCTGTTAATGTCTTTGAATAAAAATAATTGTTCTCTTTTTTGCTGGTTTGTTGGATCGCCCTTTTCTTCTCCCAAACGCTTCAGTTATATCAGTGAGAAAATGGTGGGAAACCAAAATGTATTTGAATATTTTGGTATGCTGTTATAATGGCCTTTTGGTTGCAGTTTTGTTTTTTTTCATTTTCTATGCAAATTGTGGACAGATTGTGGACAGGGCAGCAAGGTTGTTTGGACTGTTTTTGTATTTTACAGCAGCTCTTCTTTTGGTAGCAGAGCTTTTGCAGGATGTGTTTTGGGCAATTCTGTAGCCTAGGTGACCTCTTTCCTCTCTTCTCTCTCAATGACAATAAAAAAAGCAAATTTCTCTTTTGCTTATTTTACCATTCTGAAAGGTTTGCAGCACTTGGAAAATGATGACATTGTTTCTTGAGCAAGTTGACTTGCTATTTTGTTTGATTTAGCATCTAGCTATTTGTTTTATTTGGCACACTGCTGCCTTGTTTTAGCTTATGATGATGTTGTTTGTTCAGTTTGTAATGATGTTGTTTGTCCAATTTGTGATGCTGCTATTTGTTTGTGATGACGCTGCTTGTTTGTGATGACGTTGCTTGTCCAGTTTGTAATGCTGCTATTTGTTTGGACTGTTGTATCATTTTGTTATTGTGTGCAGCCTTGGGCTATCATGTTCGCGAATTTCTCTTTCCTTCTTTTTGTGAACCAAGGAGGGCAACCTTCTTGTGATTTGCAACTGGGGGAAATAGGTTGTGATGAAATAAATAGCATTCTGATTCCACGTTGCAAACCTTAATGATGAATTTATGAAATAACTTTTGGAAAATTCCTTGTTCATTCCCATATAATATTGTATTAATCATGCTTTTTTTCTCTTGTTTTCATCTGAGCAAAATTGGAGATGACAAAGAAAAGAACGCAAGAAATCCGTGGCAAACATGAAAGTCTTGGAGATAAGCAAAGGAATCTGATATGACTTCAATCTTCAAACAACTTAAACATAGATTAGTTCTCTTAGGCCAAACATTCACTTTGATATTCTTTGTAACTTAGAAAGATCATTCTTGTATTTTGATGTATTGTATCCAATAGTTGTACCAATTTGTCTTTAAATAAAATAAATTGTAAAACATAAAGTATTAAAAGAATTCGAAGTTTTGTAACAATCGTGGACGGTGTGTTTGAAATTGGAAAAAATCTTGAATTGTAGCATAAAGTATTCTTGTGCCATTTTATATCTTGAAATCCTTTATCAACAACAATTGGTAATTTCTCTTCGCATCCTAATTGATTTTTTTTGAAGTTCCCAATTAGGATATTTGAAATAAAATGCTCCAGTCTGGTAACTTAAATTCCAAATAATACCAATAACTTTGTAACTGCATTTCAAACAAACACGCACTTTGTGCTCCATTTCCTAAACAAAATAGATGTTTTAAGTATGCAAATCATCTGGTCAACCTGGATCCCAAAATCATGATTGTCCTAAATGACAGTCTTAACCTCTATCTCTTGTCCCAAACAAATCATGCTATGAGAACAAACATTATCCTTTTAGTAAACTGTATTTAAGAAAATTCAAAATTAATCAAATGCCTTGCGATGATTTGATAATTTTAAAGTCTTCCAAACTCAAATTTCTTCCGATTCTTTGAAGATAAACCCGTGAGCGACATCACATGTGACCATGAACACACATAATCGTCTCAAAATCTTGTAGCTTGAAGAAATCATAAATACAACCTTAAGGAAGCATGAAGACCTATGAAGGCCAATTGGATCTTTGAAAACTCATTTTATTTTTGAGAATTGCAAAAAACCCTAATTGCTGATTTACTGCCCCAGAAGAGAATCTGTCTGGTCAATTTCTGAGCCAACTTGAATATCCAAGAAACCCTAGGGTTGTATCTTGTATGAAAAATAGGAGGGGAAATTTTGGGGTACAACACTATCCAAGGGGCAGGAAGAGTTGAAAGCACTCCTCACCGTGAACCGGGCCAAGAAGAGTCCTGAAGACAATAATGACGAACGATGGGAACAACTGCAAGCTGAAGTTGAAACAATGAGAACCCAGATATTGGGGCAGAGGGCTCTTATCTAAGGCCTAGCCCGGGGACAAGAAGAGTTGAGAGACATTATCAAGAAACTTCATCAAGACGGTTGTAGCCGTGTGAAGCAAATAGTCGAGGTTGGGGACCAAGTCATTGATCAACTTTCGAGAAGACAAGAGGATGGTTTGGTGAAGAGTGGACTTTTCCAAATTGTTACCACATCAGGGTCCAACAACAACCTCGCCAAAAATAACGGGTTAATCAGAGTAAGCCGGATATACCCAAAAGTTAGTTAACAAACTCAGCATGTCGTTGTCTCAAGATTTGCAACACCTGTTGAGGATGAATCTGATTATGTTGATAGGACCTCATCCGAATCCTAAGACTTCTTCCTCTAACTACAATCCTGATGCAAGGTGCACGTACCACTCCAACAGCCCGGGGCATGATACTGACGACTGTTGGAGGTTGAAATATGAAGTTCAAAACTTGATTGATGAAGGGGTGTTGGAGTTTACACAAGATGGTCAGGCTGAGTTCTTCTACCATCCCTCAACGACACACCATCTGAAGTGACAAGTTCAGGAAAAGAGGCTTTTGTTCATTAGAATTTTCAATTTGTAATTTTCTTTTGATTGTTCGAACATCTATTCATGTCAAACTCTGTTACTTTATCAATGCATTGCATATGTCTGTTTTGAATCAATTCATTCATATTCATTATATTTGAATTGCATCCTTTTTTGTGATATTCAACTCTCGATTAAAAAGTTGTAAGCCTTTAGAGGGAGGATAATGAAAATGATACCACAATCTTACACAGTGTGCTTTTGAACAGACCTTGTTGATGATGTACAGGTGTTGTTTCAAATCCAAAATAGTGGAGTTATAAAGAAGATAATACCTAGTCAACCCCTTTGAGCCAAAGGAGTAGGAGTTTTTCTTTTCACAAAAATTAAAACCCTTAATCATAACCTAGGGCAGGGTAGTTTTCTCAGTTAATTCAGATGCGCATTCAGTCGCAATATTCTACTTCATACATAATGAATTGCATCAAAGACGTACTTCCAAATCAAAAGATGGTGATGGTTCCGCATAATCATTAAAACCGACAGTCATTATCTCTCAAAATAAAAGCCCATTGAGTTAAAACCTATGAAGGAGACTTAAGAAAAAAAACGGGGGCATCCCGCTGACTGTAATCACAAAAGAAGCAGTTCAGGAAAAAGAAGGGATAATGAAAACAAAAAAAAAGGTTACTACAAATCCTCGACAAAAAAAGGTTACAAAAATGACTGCCTCTTCCAAATAAACTTTCAGTATCCGAACCATCACCGGAACATCAAGGACAAGATGCTAGACTCAATTGGGATCTGAACGCACAATTGGCTGAGCATAGGATCGAAGAACATCACGAAGAGTGGGTTGGGTACAAAATTTTTGAGCCTTTATCCTTTGTTTCTTGTACCGTGAACCAGACCACGTTATAACCCTTAAAAGTCCTAGTTGAAGCATGGGTTAGTTCGAAAGCATATTGTTACAAAAGGTATCCTGACTCCTGTAGGGTTCGCTAAAAATCCCGAGTTGATATCACACTTTTACAAAATTTGTTTGTTTTACTAAAAAATGAATTTTCACAAACTTCAAGACAGACATAAGCTTTGCATTCTTAAAATATCATTGTTTGCATATGACTATTTGTTCAACAGTAGAGAAATTCGCATGACGAATATCTAGTGAACAAAAACCTTCTCAATGAAAAGGATCACCTCAAGTGAAAAAACACTTCCAACCAAGGGGCACAGCATGATCATTGTCCATCATTTGGGGCAGTCAAGTCAAGATTCAAGGAATCTCTCAAAGATGCCAAATAGCCAGGGGCAGATCTCCATCTGAATCACTTGGTGCATTGGACATGAATTCCAGCAACGAATCTTGTGCGATCAAACAAACATCTTCTGAAAGTGTGGTAACACTTACTACTATGGACAGTGACAATTCTCCGTACCCGGTGAACGTGGACATAGTCAGAAAATACTACGCATGAACAAAGATCCGCTAGGTTGACTGGCCTAGGAAAAAATAAGGGCATCCCGGCGAACCAAAAGGGTTCGAGCAAAAATTAGGGATAAAAACAAAAAAAATCTGTACACCCGGCAAGTCGAAAACCTGAAAAGGCGGCTTGGGCAAAAAAAGGGTATCCTGGTGGATTGAAAATCTGAAAAGACAGTCCAGGAAAAATTTAGGGATTAAAGCGTTCGACTACGTCCCGTTATCTCGTCACTTGCCTAATCAGTAGAAAGTTTATTACCCTGATCTACATTCACCAAGGACTCCAAGAGTTGGGATAACAGTCAAACCATCTACAAAATCCCCGGTCGATATTTTCTACAACAGGTATCGAGACAGGGGAATTCTACTACAAGGTCATTGCCATGTTCTTAGCATGCATCCTATTGATGTCAGGTGTTATCATACCCTTGGCAGAGAAAAATCTCCAAATTACCGCTCCAACGAAAATTCCCCAATGAAGTCGCCAAGCTTCTCGGGATTTCCCAACAGAAACATTCTGAATAAAGCAGATTATCATCTAGAAACGATTCAGATCCATCCACAAAGCCTTTGCAGGTACTTTATCCAATAGGTACAACTTTGAAACAAAGTCATCAGTACATGCGACCTCGTGATGTCTACACCCCCCACAGAGTAGAGGCAACTAAAGCTTTGACATCGGCTTCCCCAAACAGGAGTTACTCTCCCCAGCCAAGTTCCTTCAGAAAACTGACATCTATATTCCCCAGCCGAATTTTATAAATCGCAAGTGGTTCATAAAGTTTTCTCCCGAGCCAAGTTTATTTATCTGAATACAAAAGCTCAATCCCCGATAGAATTTTTTCCTTCAGTTACGGAAGCTCATCCCCCAGCAGAATTTATTTTTTCAAATCGGAAAATATTTCTAGCAAAACATCTCCTCTCGCAACAGAGTTATTCCCCCGCAGAGTTATTCTCAAGAAGAGTCTCTCCTCGGCAGAATATCCGTAAACAAGGAGAAAATCTCCAGCATAGTCATCTCTGTTTACAATCCCCAACAGAAGTAGAAGAACCATTGTTTTCTACAACAGTCAAGAATTCAATTTCTAATACTCTCCAGCAACAGTCAGGGATTTATTTTCCTAGACTCGGATATGTCATAATAGCATTTCATGTTCATACACCATGACACACGCATACAAATTTCATACAACATAATCTCATTTACTTTGATGACGAGTCCGTGTAAAATCGCATCTAGAGCTGAGAAGGAAACCTGTGTAGGGTTTACTGATGACGAGTCCATGTAAAACTACGTCTGGAGTTTGAGAAGGGAACCTGTGTGGGGTTACTTTGATGATGATCCCGTGTAAAACTGCATCCTGGAAGAAGTAAAACCTGGGTAGGGTTTCTGATGACGAGTCCGTGTAAAACTGCATCTTTGGGAAGAGAGAACCTGTATAGGGTTTTTTGACGACGAGCCCGTGTAAAACTACGTCTGGAGAGAGAGAACCTGTATAGGGTTTCTTCGGGATAAGTTCGTGTAAAACTGCTGGAGGAACCAGGGTAAGGTTACTTCTGGACAAGTCCGTGTAAGACTTCTGGAGGAACCGGGGTAAGGTTACTGCAGGATAAGTTCGTGCAAAACTTCTGGGTGAACCGGGGTAAGGTCATCTTGAGATAAGTCCGTGTAAGACTTCTGGAGGAACCTGGGTAAGGTTACTGCGGAATAAGTTCGTGTAAAACTTCTTGATGAACCGGAGTAAGGTCATCTTGAGATGAGTCCGTATAAGACTTCTGGAGGAACCGGGGTAAGGTTACTGCAGGATAAGTTCGTGTAAAACTTCTGGATGAACCGGGGTAAGGTCATGTTGAGATAAGTCCGTGTAAGACTTCTGGAGGAACCGGTGTAGGGTTGCCTGTTGATGAGCCCGTGTAAGACTTCTTCTGAAAGAAAAGGAACCAGTGTCGGGTTTCCTGAGGATGATCAAATAGATAATTGTCCTGTTTGGTTTCGGATATTAACCCACGATCAGTCGTCCATAGAATTTTCTTGGCTTGTTACCGGTGTTGATTTGGAACTGTAAAGGTAGATGGTAATCATCTTTTGATTGACTTTTTTTCTGAAAAGGCAAAGTGTTAGTCATATGCAATGTCATGATGCATGACCTGCATGATTTTAAGATGTTCTCAAAAATAAATGAGATTTGTGTTGTATGATGCGTATGCATGCTATAATATATGAAGGTGTGATGTTTATGAATGTATTCTCGTCTGGGAAAATAAATCCTTGACGAATGCCGGGAGTTTGTTGAATCCTGGGCTGATATTGAAGAGTAGAGTTCTTCGTTTCCGCTGGGGATGATGGTTGCAAGAATACCGGTAGGAGAAGATGACTCCGTTGGGGAATAAACTTGGCGAAGAGATTACTCTGCGGGGAATTACTTTGTGGGAAGAGATAATTCGCTGAGGTTTTGATGAGAACTCCGCTGGGGATACCGTTGATAATCTTTGTTGGAAGATTTGATGAACTCCGCTGGGGATAGGAAGACTTCGCTGAGGACGATCTTTCCGTGGTAATTAGCTGAGGATAACCCAGTTATAAACTCTGGAGGGAATAACTTTGAATAAAGCCGAGGAGATGCGTTCGTACTCTGCAGGGAGTGGAGGTATCTTGGTCGTGTTCTTCAGCTGAACATACCTTGGTACCTCGGTGGACAGAGCAACCAGATTGTTTAGACAATTCTTATTGCCCCAGTTTCTATGAGAGAAGGTACCTGTGGAGGTCTCGATAACTGCCGATTGACAAATCTTCTTCTGGTAGGCAAGTGACGAGACGCCGGGACATAGTCATATGCTTTTGATCCCTGACTTTTTCCTGGACCGCCCTTTCAATCCACCGGGATACCCATTTTTGCCCAAGCCGCCTTTCCAGGTTTTCGACTTGCCGGGTGTACATATTTTTCATTTTCATCCCTTATTTTTGCCCGAACCCTTTTGGTTCGCCGGGAAGCCCTTATTTTTTCCTAGGTGTGTCAACCTAGCGGGTCTTTGATTATGCGTAGTATTTTCCGACTATGTCCACGCTCTCAGGATGTAGGGAGTTGTCACTGTCAGTAATGTTGCGTTGCCATACTACCAAAAGATGTTTGATCGTGCAAGATTCGTCGCGGGAATCCATGTCTAATGCCCCAAATGATTTAGATGGAGATATGCCCCTGGCTATTTGGCCTGTTGAGAGATTCCTTGAATCTTGACCAGACTGCCCCAGATGACGGACAAGATCATGTCATGCCCCTTGGTTGGAAGTGCTTTTGTTCATTAGACATTCGTCGTGCGAACTTCTATGTTGTTCAAACAAATAGTCATATGCAAGCAATGTTATATGCAAAGCTTATGTCTGTCTTGAAGTTTTTTTTTGTTGAAAATGCCTTTTTTCATAAAAACAAGTGATTTTTTTGTAAAATGTGATGTCAACCCGTTATTTTACTGCAAGCCTTAAGGATTCAGGATACCTTTCGTAATAGTATGCTTTCGAACTAACCCATGCTTCAGCTAGGACTTTTGAGGGTTGTAGCGTGGCCTGGTTCACGGTTTAAGAAACAAAGGATAAAGGCTCAAATTATATTCGTACCCACCCGCTCTTCGTGATGTTCTTCAATCCTAAACTCAGTTGATCGTGCATTAGACCTTGTTTGAGTCTTTGCTCTGATATTCCAGTGATGGTTCGGATGTTGACAATTAATTTCGAATAGGCAGTCATTTTTTGTTGAGGGTTTGTAGGACCTCTTTCTTTTTTTATTTTGTTATCCCTGTCTTTTGCCTGAACTGTTTCTTTTGTGATTACAGTCAGCGGGATGCCCCAGTTTTGTAAGTCTCCTTCATATGTTTTGACTTATTGGGCTTTAGTTTTTTTTTTTTGGTAATGACTGCCTGTCTTTATGATTATCCGGAACCATCACTGTCTTTTGCTTTGGAAGGACTTCTTTGGTGCCATTTGTTATGCACTTGGATCAACTGAGAGAACTACCCTGCCCCAGGTTATGATTAAGGGTTTTAATTTTCGAAAAGAAAAACTCCTACTTCTTTGGCTCAAAGGGGTTGACGAGGGATTATCTTCCTTATAACTCCACTGTTTAGGATTTGAAACAATGCTTGTACCTCATCAGTGGGGTCTGTTCAAAAGCATACTATAAAGATCGTGGCATCGTTTTCGTCATCCTCCCTCAAGAGGCTTAGAATTTGTTAGTCAAGAGTTAATCATCAAGAACAAATAAAAACAATTTTGAATATAGAGAACACAATTACTTCAAAACAGACACGTGTAATGCATTAATGAAATAACCAAGTTTGATATGAAATAAAATGTTTGAACAATCAAAGAAAATTACAATTTGAACATTCGAATGGACAAAAGTTTTTCAATCCTAGCCATGTTTTGGCAAGGGAGCAGTGATCACATTGGGAGTCTCAGCAGGCTCGAATTCGATCTCCTTAGCGTCGATCATATTCTGGATCTTGTATTTCAGCGCCCAAAAATCCTCAGTATCGTTCCCCGGGCTATCATAATGGTAAGCACACCTCGCTTCTGGGTTGTAGTTTGGCGAGGAGGTCTTGGGATTTGCAGGAGGGTTGATCACCGCAATCAGATTCATTTTCAACATGTGCTGCAATGCTTGTGACCATGGCATGTTGATGTTGGTGAATTGTCTTTTAGGCTCGTCCGGCCTTCGCTGATTTCCCTTTTGTGGTTGTCGGCGTGGTGCAGAACCAGAGATCATGACTTCCCCTGCATGTTGGTCACGACGACTCTTTTGACTGTATGCAGCATTAGACTCTTTCTTCCCCATGTAAGGCTTTTTGTGAGTATCAGAAGGTGCGGCCTCTTGAATCTTCCCAGCCTTGATACCAGCTTCAATTCTCTCCCCAGTCAAGATCAAATCTGTAAACCCAGCAGAAGAATTCCCAATCAGATGGTTGAAGAAAGGTCCAGACAAGGTCCCCAAGAACATATCCACCAGCTCACGGTCAGTTAGAGGTGGCTGCACCCTTCCAGCAAGGTCTCTCCACTTTTGCGCATATTCTTTAAAGCCTTCGCTTGCACCCATAGACATTCCCTGAAGCTGAGTGCGCATGGGAGCAAGGTCGGCATTGTACTGGTACTGCTTGTAGAATGCAGTGGCCAAGTCCTCCCAGTTGCGGATGTTGGCTCCATTCAGTTGATAGAACCAGTCGAGTTGAGTTCCTGACAGCTTATCCTGGAAGAAGTGAATCCACAAATTCTTATCAGCCGTGTAGGGCTGGATCCTCCTTGTGTATGACCTGAGATGCAGCTTAGGACAGGAGGCCCTGTCGTACTTTGCAAAGGCAGGTGCCTTGAACTTGTGTGGGATCACCACCCCAGAAGACAGACCTAGATCTTCGAAGTCTAGGCCGGGCACCTTTTGTATCTCCATAGCACTTAGCCGGTCTTCCAATTGTTTATACCTGTCCTCAGCTGGAGGGTACTGTTCGTTATTGAACTTTGTCTCGTTGTCGGAGACCACTGGACTAGGAACCTCTCTCTCATGGGGGTTGTCCTTTCCAACAGATGGGGTAGTCAGCTCAACCTCGTTTTGTGATCCATTCCCAGATTTGCGTCTCGGGTTGAACAACACCGTTCTCTTCTTCTTCTTCTTCGGGAGCAGAGTCTTCAAATCCTGTTGACCTTGGGCTAGACTCTTAATCAACTCCTGGAACTGGGCGTTCTGATCCTGGAGGGCCTTGATGGATTGCTCAGTAGATGATTCAGGATTCATAATGAGACTGCTGAAATAAACAGCAAAGAAGGTAAGTGACCTGTAAACAATGGTACCTGTAATGCCATGATATGTATGATATGCATGCAATGTTTTCAAGGATCTTGCGGGGTAAACAGAGAAATTGGTTAGAATTTTGTAGCTTGATTGAAGGAACTTCATGTTGTTGAGAGTCCTTCTTCAAGAGTCAAGGCTCACCATATCGAGTGGGTCATAGCGCCTGACTTAAGTCATCAACCTTGGCTAGAGGAAAATAAATCCCCTTTGCCCCTTGCTAGACAGTTTGATTCATCATGACCTGCATCACAAACCCTTGAGATCCTTGAAATGGGTTAGTCCTTATGCAGGATGCATGCAATGGTATGATGGTATGATGCTATGCTATGCATGGAGTGATATGTGTAACCCTGTTAAGAGTCCCGATTAAGGACTGTAAACAAAACCTGCGAGAAACGCAAATGTCAGATAACAAGTATGCAAGTAGTCAAGTACGAAGGCACACAAGTCACACAGAAGAGCCCTTAGATTTTAGGCCAGCATGGGGTCTAGGTATTACCCTCTTGAAGTTGGTGGGCTCAAAAACCTGTCCTATCAAAAGTAACCGGGTTCTAAGGGTCTCAATATCATTGGATTGTTTTCTATGTTCATCGTTTCGATTTAGCCACTGAACTGGCGATCGAAATATTCCAAGAAAACAACCCTCAACTGAGTGTAGTATCGAGTATCAACCAACCTCGGATTACACCAAAGTCAATTATCTCACTACCCTAAAGAGGCCAGGATGGTTCAATTAAGGTTCCTAAGGTCAGTTGATGCTTCACGACACCATGCGGCGGCCCCGTACTCTCCTTGACTTGACTCAAGGGTTACCGGTACTCACCAAAGTGTCACATCAATGTAGCAGACTGCTTCAACCGTGTCGGTATACCCTGCACAGTTCCCTCACAGTCTTGTTGCTACTTTCTAAGAAGGTATCCCCCAGATCCGGGTTAGGATCTATAGAACTCCCAAGACAGTGCCCACAATAATAAAGCAAACAAATACAGCAATTGAAAACACAAGTATGAGCTATCCTAAGGTACACCTCACTTTTATAGTGTCCCCAGCAGAGTCGCCAGTTCTGTGGTCGGTGGATTTAGAACTGACTATTTAACGCTGGTTCGCGAAATGTCGCGGAAGCAAGAGTCGCCACCGTCTTTTATTTTCTCCAATATGGACAGGACAAAAGCACAGCAAAATTCCTTATGAGAATAATTCTCGGTTCGGGAGGTAGATTTATAGAAAGGGAAGGTGTTAGCACCCTTTCTATCCCTGGTTATCCATGGGCTCTTAGATACTTGATCTTGTGTTTTCAAAATGTTTGCTTTTCAAAATGTGAGTGGGTTTTGCAAAAGTTTCTTTGAAAGATTTCTGAATAACTCTTGTATCAGTCCTCAAGAGTGTTTGAAAAAAATTCGTTTTGAAAGCTTTTGAAAGTGTCGGTGTGAAAAGAGTTTGATTTGTTTTGAGAGAGCAAGTATCCATGAGTCATCTACCTACCCTAAGGAATTAGGCTGTGTAAAAGTCCTTAAGGTAGTGCCATCCCACTATTGAGAGATAGGTAGCACCACCGTTGGAGGTGTTTGGGTCAATTCGTTTGTAGGGACAGTGTGGTCACTAGAGCAATAGTAAGACACCTTAGAAGCTACCCTAATATCCTAGATCCTTTTATCCGAGGCAACCGTTTCGAGCCGACTGGATCTTAGACATCAGAGCAACCGCTAAAACGTCCTATACTCGACGACCACGTTTCGAAGGCAACGGGTGAGGCGTACCCTAGAAGTGGTGTGTGTATTTGTGTGTTATTTTCAGTTTAACAGTTATCTTTGATCATGGCATCGTGAGCTACGCTTGTTTTTAACTGCCATACATTCTTTCATGCAAATTAGCAGTTAGGAGTGCGGAAAATTAAAAGACAGAAAGATAAAAGCTACGCTATTACAAGGCGCGGGTCTATACATCGCCAAATTACAAAGACCGTTTTTGATAAAATGCGGAAAGTAAAACCTAGTTACTATTACATCCGGAAAGCAGTTACATAATGATCAATAAGAAAAATAATGCGCGAAATTAAAATTGAACGTCCGAGGGTTTTGACCCTTTGCTTGAAATTGAATGAAATTAAAACCTAATTAATTATTTAATTAAAGAAAGGAAAGTGTGTTTTTTATGTTTTTGGTATTTATGAAAATAAAGAAAATTAAAATTAGAAGGAAACCCTAGTTCTAAATTATTTTAATTATTAATGAAAAATATTAAGGTTAACCTAACTTAAGCTAATTAATTATTTACATATTTATTTACAAACATAATAATTAATAATAATAATAAATAATGATGGAAATAATTAATTAAGAAAAAAGATAAAAATGTCAAAACCTAATTCTACATATTTTTTATTTATTAAGAAAAAGTGTTAAAATTAAAACCTAAATTAACTAAGTTAATTGTTAGTTATTTATTTACGAAAAAAATAGGTTAGTGATGAAATTAATAATAAATTAAATATATTTGTATTTTTGATTTTTTCTGTTTTTATTATGAAAAGAAAATTATTTTAGGTGAATTAAATAAAAAGAATTAAAGCAATTAAAAAGAATTAGAAAAGAAAAGAAAATAAAATTAAAAAGGATGCAAACCAAGGGGGGTATCAGGCCCAAATGGAGGTTTGTTTGAGAAATCCTGGCCCATGAGACAAAGGCCTTGTTTGACTTTCCACGCTTGTGTGTACGTTGGTTGACTAGGGTGCACTCTAGAATTCATTCAGTGGCCCTTGGATTGATCATCACGAGTGCGTGGCAGCCTTAAGCGTGAGGATGCATGGTGGGATATAGGATGAGTGATGTACCTGAAAGCATTGGGAAAAATATGAAGAGTATATGGGGGGACCTGGGAATCGAACCCAGGTCCCAGCACTCACCAAGCCTCGTCCCCTTCCAATTGAGCTATTGCGCGCGTTTGTACATATAAGGGAAAACAAATATTATATAAGAAAACAAAGATTAATGGTATAAAACAAAAAAACGCGCCAGATATTTGAATCACCCAACCACGCTTGGACACCTCAGCTTTCTTCTTCGTTTGCACCTGTAACATGAATGAGATAGCGGGGGTTTTAAACCCCCACAAACTAAAAGTCCTGAAAATAGCGATTAGAAGAGGAGGAAATATAAAAAGGGCGCGAGGGTATCATTTGATTCGTCTTGCTGCAACGATTCTGTTCATAGAGGTTTGGAAGTCCAATTTTTCCATACAAGTAAAGCCCTAATTTGGATGTTCTGAAAACCTAATATTCTTCAATGACAGATTTTGATTTAGGCAACATTAGCACAATTCAGTTATACCAAAAGCTTCAGGGAGATGTCAGTAGTGTAAATCAATGAATAAAACATATGAATGATGCATAGAAATCATGTTTCGACTATCAAAATATTCGTTCAAACCATAACCATATTTTACCGTTTCTTTGGGTATGAGGACCTGTTCTTGATGCCAATAGCTTCCTAGCAATGTCATCAAGGAGTTGGAATAGACTTTAGGCCTTGAATTATCCTGCAACTATGAAATCAGTTTCAAGCTTTTTCTCTATTTTTTGCAAATTGGTTATGAGCTTTCAGCAGCTTTTTCGTGTATGCCTCAATAGGGTTTCCTTGTGCATATGTATGTGAATGATTCTAGGTCAAAAGCAAGCCCATAAGTCCATGAATTAATGTTTGGAATATTTGATTGCCAATCATGTATTTTCCAATCTTTTTTCATGAAAACTTTGCCAATTGTGGAAGATCTTGTCCCCTTGGATGATGCACGAAATCTTTAGCATATTTGGAGTATATTTGCTGCATAAAAAGATTTGAAAAAGCATATCTTTGAATTTTCTCATAATTAAATCTAATTAAATGAATTAATATAAATATAAATTCAATTAATTAATCAAAAATAAAAAAATAAAATATTTTGGGCTCAATGGGTCGTGCATAGGCTTTGGGTATAATTCAAGGAAGAATTTGAGGCCCATTATCAATTTTGAGGTGTTTTAGGCAAAGTTGACTATTGAGAGTTCCCAAAAATTTCCAACTTCTCCAATGCATATCTTGCTCAATTTTGAAGCTATGAACATGTTCTTGGACATTTTGGAAAGGTCTTGAAGTCCTCTAACCAATGCCTTTGGTCTCATGTCATTTTTATTTACCAATCTCAAGTTATGGTCTTTGACTTAAAGTGCCTTTTTGTTGACTTTTGAAAATGACCTATAATGTTGAAATTGATAACTTTTTGTGAGAGCATTTCTTGGACTTGGAATGTGAGGATGAGTTGTAGGAAATGTCATCCCCTTCAAAATGAGCATTGGATGGAATTTTTATGATAAACCATGAGGAAGTTATGCCTTGGTCAATTTGCAGTTGACTTTTCAACTATCCAAAAATAGAAACTTTTCCATCTTGAGACTTTTTGAGCCATGCTTGTGGAATCATGATCAAGAATTGATCAAATGATGATTGTGCTTCAAAATAAGATGTCGACCAAAAATTTTGACTTTTGACTGTCAAATGACCATTTTGCCCCTGCAGTTGACTGTGGAACAATTAGGGTTTTTGACTGTGCAATTTGATGCTGTGAGTCTTGAAACTTGACATATGGATGCTTGACAATGTATATAGGCATTTGGAACTTGATTGGACCCTTGGAAACCTCAATTTCTTTGCCAGAACCAAAACCCTAATTTTGACTGTGTTAGGAGGCAATTGGACTGTGCAACCCTTGAGGAATTTTGAACCTTTTGGAGATTGATCTTGGCAAATCTTTGAAGAATATGGGAGGGCAAATTTTGGGGTACAACACCTACTATCCAGGCTTTCATTTCGAAGTAACCCTACTGTCCAGGTTCCTTCTCATAGCCCTACTATCCCGACTTTCATTTCGAAGTAACCCTACTATCCAGGTTCCTTCTCACATCCCTACTATCTAGGCTTTCATTTTGAAGTAACACTACTATCCAGGTTCCTTCTCATAGCCCTACTATCCCGGCTTTCATTTTGAAGTAACCCTACTATCCAGGTTCCTTCTCATATCCCTATAATCCAGGCTTTCATTTTAAAGTAACCCTACTATCCATGTTCCTTCTCACAGCCCTACTACCCAGGCTTTCATTTCTAAGTAACCCTACTATCCAGGTTCCTTATCATAGCCCTACTATCCAGGATTTCATTTCGAAGTAACCCTACTATCCAGGTTCCTTCTCATAGACCTACTATCCTGACTTTCGTTTTGAAGTAACCCTACTATCCAGGTTCCTTCTCACAGCCCTATTATCCAAGCTTTCATTTCGAAGTAACCCTACTATCCAGGTTCATTCTCATAGAGCTACTATCCAGGATTTCATTTCGATGTAACCCTACTATCCAGGTTCCTTCTCACAGCCCTACTATCCAGGATTTCATTACGAAGTAACCCTACTATCCAGGTTCCTTCTTATAGCCCTACTATCCAGGCTTTCATTTCGAAGTAGCCCTACTATCAAGGTTCCTTCTCATAGACCTACTATACAGGCTTTTATTTCGAAGTAACCCTACTATCCAGGTTCCTTCTCATAGCCCTACTATCCAAGATTTCATTTCGAAGTAGCCCTACTATCCAGGTTCCTTCTCATAGCCCTACTATCCAGGATTTCATTTTGAAGTAACCCTACTATCCAGGTTCCTTCTCATAGCCCTACTATCCAGGCTTTCATTTCGAAGTAACCCTACTATCCAGGTTCCTTCTCACAACCCTACTATCCAGGATTTCATTTTGAAGTAACCCTACTATCCAGGTTCCTTCTTGTAGCCCTACTATCCAGGCTTTCATTTTGAAGTAACCCTGCTATCCAGGTTCCTTCTCATAGCCCTACTATCCCGGCTTGCATTTTGAAGTAACCCTACTATCCAGGTTCCTTCTCATAGCCCTATTATCCAGGCTTTCATTTCGAAGTAACCCTACTATCCAGGTTCCTTCTCATAGCCCTACTATCCAGGCTTTCATTTCGAAGTAACCCTACTATCCAGGTTCCTTCTCACAGCCCTACTATCCAGGCTTTCATTTCTAAGTAACCCTGCTATCCAGGTTCCTTCTCACAACCCTACTATCCGGGCTTTCATTTCGAAGTAACCCTACTATCCAGGTTCTTTCTCGCAGCCCTACTATCCAGGCTTTCCTTTTGAAGTAACCCTACTATCCAGGTTCCTTCTCTTTTTACCTCTGGGCAACAGTTTACAACACTGTAACCCCTAGACCCGACCAGATACGCTCAATTTCACATTCCCCAGTAGAGTGATGGACAACCGAAGCTCCTAGACTCTATTTCCCAGGACATAAATCAATGTTGCCCGGTGAAGTCCTCCTCAATGGCAGGTACATGAATTCTCGCAAAGGAATCTCTTATGCAACCAATATCTTTTCTGGATGGCATCTTTAAACCCATCTCCGACGATTCTCCGATGATTCTCTTATGTTTTCATTTACTATTTTCCCCGGTTTTTGATTATGTAATCCCCCTCCCCAAGGCCTTGTAATATCTAGGTTCAAAATTCTCGTATTTTACTTTCCGTCATTATAAACTGTTAGATGATTGATACTAGGATTGTATGCGAAAGATAAATTAATAATTTAAAAACAGTAGAAAATCCTAATTATGCAAATATAAATAAATGAGAAATAAACACTTGCACATGCTCACTCCTAGGGTTTGCCTCACTTCGGTTTCCTTTAGTAAACGGTCATGAAGTATAGGGAGTTTTAGTGGTTGCCCTCTAGTCCCAAAAGATCAAAAATGACCCATTCGAATGTTGCCTCGGAAAGATCTTTAAGACTCTAGGGTAACTACTAAGGTTTCCTAATCATTGCTTTAATGATCGTACTTGTCCCTCTCGATTGTCCCTTAAACTCCAACGATGGAGCTACTTACTCCATAGTAGTAGGATAACGCTGTCTAAAGGAAATAAGAAAACGAACATCCTTTTTTGAGTAGGTAGAAACTTTTAGGTACTTGCTCAAAAAAACAAATTTTTACACATACACTTTCAAACAAGCTTTTCAAACAAAGTTTTCAAAAACATTTTATCACACCATTGAGGACTGGTACAAGGGTTACCATAAAGTGAAACACCGCACTAAGGAAATTTTAAAACTTTTTCAAACATACAAACACGAAAGCAATTTTCAAAATGAGCAAGTACCTAAGAGCCCATGGAAAACCATGGATAGAAAGGGTGCTAACACCTTCCCTTTCTATAATCTACCCCCCGTACTCAGAAACATTCTCGAAAAAGGTTTCTTTCTGTTCTTTTCCCTTTTCCTTTGTTGGATGAAATAAAATTCGGTGGCGACTCTTGCTTAACACGACATCTACGAACAAAAAACACAAACCAGCATAACAGTCGGTTCTGCCACCGTATCACAGTAACTCTTGTATCAGTCCTCAAGAGTGTGATAAAGCGTTTTTGAAAACTTTTGTTTGAAAAGTATGTTTGAAAGTGTATTGTGTAAAAGATTATTTTGAGCAAGTATCTAACAGTTATCTACCTACTCGAAAAAAGGCATTCTTTTCCTCTTATCCTTTAGACCGTGTTATCCTACTATTAATGAGTAGGTAACCTTAGTCGTTGGATTTTTGAGGGACTATCGAAAGGGACATAAGGTCATTGAAGCAATGGTTAGGAAACCTTAGTATTTACCCTAAAGTCCTAAAGATCTTTCCGAGGCAACATTTGAATGGGTCATTTTTGATCTTTTGAGACTAGAGAGCAACCACTAAAACTCCCTATAATTCATGACCGTTTACCGAAGGCAACCGGAGCGGGAGATACCCTAGGGGTGAGCATGTGCAAGTGTATTGAGATTAAGTTCATTTATCTTGTGCATTTAGGGTTATCTAATCGTTTTAATTTTCATCCTTTTTCCATACAAGCCTATTTACTAACAGTAATATAGTAAAATAATAAAGCAATAAATGTGCGGAAAATAAAATGCAGAAAAATAAATCCTAAGTTATTAAACGACTTTGGGAGAGATACATTATAAAAACTTTGGGGATGAAAAAATAATCCGTAAACCCTAAGTTAAAAGCTATTACAAACTGTGTACATATACTATAATTGAAAAGAATAATAAAACGGAGAATAATAAACGTGCGAATATTAAAACGGGAACAAGTTGAGAAACCTAAAAAATCTAATTGACTTAGAAAAATATTTTTGGTATTTTATATGAAAAATATTTGAGATTTAACCTAATTTCTAATTAATTTTAAATTAAAGAAAACAAGTTAAAATCAATTAAACTAAATTAATTTGCCAGAATTAATTTTAATTATAAAAAAAAAACTAAGTATATAATTTTTTGTGATTTTTGTTGATTTTATGATTAAAATAAAAATGAATAAACAAAAATAAATAAACTAAATAAAAAACTTACAAAAATTGAAAATGGGTCTGAGGGGGTGTGAAACCCAAATGGAGGGTGCAGAATGGAATTCCAAAGCCCAAAAACTGGTGTCAGCCCACTGTTTGTGTGAGATCTGGTGTTGTTGTGCTATGGAAGTCCATGATGTGCCTGCATGCTAGAGGCTCTAGATCCAGGTCAGCTGAGATCTGATTGTGATGATGTGGTTGGGCCATGATGCGCGTAAGTGACCTAACTACACTGGATCTGGAGAAAATTTGTTAGAAAAAATAACATTCGGGACCTGGGAATCAAACCCAGGACTCTTCCTTTGCCAAGCATTCCTTCTACCATCACGCCAATCTGTTCATTCATACATGTAATCACAAAATAATATTATAAATGAAATCGAGGCCATGGCTGAGTCATCAAACACGCACCAGCAAGTGGGGCCCTGATGTTTTAAACAAACCAATCAAAACATCATAATATGCCACGTATGGTCTTCGCTGGTCAAGCCACCCCAGACGGTGGCTCTGGTCATCCCCTCTGATTGCCCAAAAATTCTAAACCTGCGAATTTCAATGCAAACAAGCGTAAAAATAACCCTACTGGACTAATTAGGACCTTGTGATTCCAATGGCAGGGTTTATTTTGTCTGAAAGTCCTTGTATCTTGAGATATGATGCTTGGCTGAAGCTTTTCCCTAATAATGGAAAACCTTCATCCATGTGTTAAATCTCTCATGTAATGGTTCTAGACAGTCACAAATGTTAGCATGAACACGCGTATGTACAAATAAATCAATTATATTTCAAGATAAAAAATTTTGAATTCACAAAAAATATACCAATCTGGTGATGCTAGGAAGAGAGCTTCTTGGCACGTTTTGGCTTGGATAATGGTTTAAACAAGCTCCTGGGAATCTCAGGAGGAAGAATGACTCCTTAGTTTGGACCTACAAAGGCTGGATTTAAAGCTTTCAACTCTCATAATTTTTTGTGATTTTTTGCACTTTTGCATGGCTCTCTTTGTGGTTGTTGCGTCCGTTCTCTTGTCCTACGGTAGTTGTGCTTTTATAGTGAATCTCATTAGGGTTGTATTTGTAGCACAATATCCATGCCTTGATGCCCTTTTAAAAAATAAAGATTTTGGTTCAAATATTCCCAAAAGAAGAGATTCACTTCCTTATTTAGTCCACACGGTTTTGATAGCTGGCCAAGATCTTTTTGGTTTAAAAAAGATTTGCTTCTTCTATATCTTGCACATTCTTGCATTTATTCATTATTTATTTAATTTATTTTGAATTTATTTGAATAAAATTAAGATAAATAAAATAAAAAACAAAATAATGCATGGACATGTTTAATGATCCCTAGATGCATCATGAACATGTTTGGACTCTAAAAATTGGGCCCAACAACTCAAAAATACAATTTTTCCCAATTGAGATTTCATGCATTTCTTGAAAATTACCCAACTTGTGAAATCCTTATCTCTCTCAATTTTAACCCTAAGAGGGTGTTCTTGGACCTTTTAGAGAGCTTAGGATGTCCTATAAACAATCTTTTTGGTTTCACCTCAATTGGATCTTCCATGTTCATGTAAGGAGCCTTGACCCAAAAGGTGTTTTTGTTGACTTTTTGAAAAGACCTATAATGTATGAACTTGTATATTTTGAATGATGCATTTCTTGAACTTGAGGGCTCAAGAGAAATGGTATGGAATTGGATTCTATTAAAAATGAGCCTTGTATGAAAAATTTTGATAAATTATGAGAGAGTTATGCCTGGTCAAAGTATGGTTGACTTTTCCTCTAGAAACCCTAATTTGCCATTTTTTTACTTTTGATGAGTTAGGAGCATTTCTTGAGGAATTATGATCAACCCTTGATAAAATTATGGATATTACTTCAAAATGTTGGTGTTGACCAAAAATCTTGAATTTTGACTGTATTTGGACCACAATTGACTTTTGACCTAACATAGTTGATTTTCCAATACTTTAGTAATTGACTGGGCAAGCTTATTGAGCAAGGCATGAAACTTGGCATGGATGATCTTGAAGACATATTAGAACCATTCAAAGCATTTGAGACCTTTGGAGCTCATCCATATTGATGAAAATTGAAACCCTAGTTGGGGGTTCATTGCCTTAGGAGAATAATTGTCTGGTCAAATCTTGGTCAACTTAGGGCAAGTTGGGAACTCTAGGAGGATGTCTTGTGTGAAAATAGGAGGTAAAATTTTGGGGTACAACACCTGCCCCTGTTTAATCTTCTTAAACCTGAAGATGTAGATTGGCTTGCATGCTTTTCGTAATATGAAGGTGGAAGATAATTGAATACTAGAGTGCCCAGAAATTTGCACTCGCCCAAAGTGAGACTGCTGGTGAATAATATCGGGAATGGGCTTAAAAGTTCCATTTGGAAAAGATGACAGAAGACTATCGAAGATGGGCTTAAAGATGCCATCGAAGGAATATGATGGAGATTCGTCAGAGATGGGCTTAAAGATGCCATCCAAAATAGTTGTCGACTTCGTAAGGAGTCTCTTTCTGGGGATTCATGTTCCTGCTGTCCGAGGAGGAGTCCGCTGGGGAATATTTTTTAGGGGAATAAAGTCTACGAGCTTTGGTTGTCCATTAACCTACTGGGGAGTCATCTCTTGACTGAAGAGATGGAAGTGAACTGTTATCTGGTCAGGATCCAGGCTTCACAGGGACTTGCTGAGGATGATAAGGCTGACTGCTATCTGGTTGTATTCCAGGCTTCACAGTGACTTACTGGAGAAATGAGATTAAACTGTTATCCGGTCAGGATCCGAGCTTCACAGTGTCTTGAATTGTTGATTGACTATTATCCGGTCAGTTTCCGGGCTTCATAGCTTCTTTAACTGGAATAGAAATCTTAGTATCGATTTAACTGAACCAGAGAAAGGTCTCAAGTTGTCTTCAACTAGGGTAGAAATCTTAGCGTCGATTTGACTAAACCCGGGAAAGGCCTTGAATTAACTTTGACTGGCATAGTAATCAGGAGGATCTTAGTAGCGATTGAACTGACCCAGACGAAAGTCTTGGAGTCTCTTCTACCAGCATAGTGAGCAGAGAGATCTTGGGTAACTTTGACTGGCATAGTAATCAGGAGAATATTAGCAGTGATTCAACTGACCCGGACGAAAGTCTTGGAATCTCTTCCACCGGCATAGTAAGTGGAGAGATCATGGGTTAACTTTGACTGGCATGGTAATCAGGAGAATCTTAGTAGCGATTCAACTGACCCAGATGAAAGTCTTGGAATCTCTTCTACCGGCATAGTGGGCATAGAGATCTTAGGATTACTTTGATTGGCATAGTAATCAGGAGAATCTTATTAGCGATTCAACTGAGCCAAACGAAAGTCTTGGAGTCTCTTCTATTGGCATAGTGAGCAGAGATATCTTAGGGTAACTTTTACTGGCATAGTAATCAGTAGAATCTTAGTAGTGATTCAACGGATCCAGACGAAAGTCTTGGAATCTCTTCTACCAGCATAGTGAGCAGAGAGATCTTAGGATTATCTTTCTGAGGAAAATCCTGGAATAGTCTTTGGTTAGACGTAGCTTGCTGATTTGGTCCTTTCCTGAAAGGTAAAGAGTTAGCCGTATGCAATGTCATGATGTATGAAATGAATTGTGATGATGTTCTTAAAATAAATGAGATTGTATTGTATGCAATATGTATGCGCATGCCGTGATGTATGGATATGGGATGCTATTATGGTTTTCCGTAGTCGGGGAAAATAAATCCCAGGCTGCTGCTGGAGAGTATTTGAGCAGCTGAATTCTTCATCTCTGCTGGGGATGGTGAATGGAGATGACTATGCTGTGGATTTACTCCTTTCTGTTTACGAATATTCTTTCGGGGAGAGACTCTGCTTGAGAATAACTCTACGGGGGAATAGCTCTGCTTGCGAGAGGAGATACTTTACTGGAATATTTTTCCGATTCGCGGAAATAAACTTCGTCGGGGGATGAATTTCTGTAGCTGGAGGAATAAACTCTGTTGGGGATTGAGTTTCTGTATTCAGAGAAATAAACTCTGCTTAGGAGAAAACTTTATGAACCGCTTGCGATTATAAAATTTGCTTGGGGAATATAGACGTCGACTCCCCGAAGGAACTTTGCTGGGAAAGTAGCTCCTGTTTAGGGAAGCCGATGTCAAAGTTTTGGTTGCCTCTACTCTGTGGGGAGTGTAGATGTCATGGGGGCGAATGTAATGATGACTTCGTTTCAAATTTGTCCCTGCCCCTGTACCTTCCGGAAGGAGTAACTGTCGGGATTGACATGGTCTTTTTTAGTTTTTGCCCCTGTTTCTTAAGTTATAAGCAATTGTCTTTCCGTTTCTTATGTAAATATTTGTGAATAGCAATCATATTCAAATGCATATGTCAGGAATAAATCATTGGACGTTTTTGCAAAACAAAACAAAAAAAAGAAAAACAAATGGTTTTGTAAAATGTGACTTGTATTAATTTCGAAGTTGGCCTATAACAGGCGTTTTTGTACAAGGAGGCTGACGCTCTATTAAGAGAACGTCGTCGTGTAAATGAAAGCTATACAATATTGTGTACAAAGAGAAGAAAACAGCTATGTGTAATAATCCCATTGAGTTTCAATTCTGTTATTACTGCTATGTCTTCGAGCGTCTCATCACTTTGTTGCTTGTCCGAAGCTGACTGGATTGGTCGGTGCTGTTCGAGCCTGATAGTTGATACTGAAGTTTGGCGGAAAGGTGATCCAATGGGACATAGTGATATGCTTTAAATCCCTAACTTTTTCTTGGACCGCCCTTTCGGGTTTTCAGTCCACCGGGATACCCTTTTTTGCCCAAGCCGTCTTTTCAGGTTTTCGACTTGCCGGGTGTACAGTTTTTTTTGGTTTCATCCCTAATTTTTGCCCGAACCCTTTTGGTTCGCCGGGAAGCCCTTATTTTTTCCTAGGCCAGTCAACCTAGCGGGTCTTTAATCATGCGTAGTATCTTTTCACTATGTCTTCATTGAAAGGGTGAGGAAGGTCGTCACTATCCATGGTGGTCAAAATCATGGCTCCACCAGAAAAAATACTTTTGATCACAAATGGCCCTTCATATGTGAGAGTCCATTTTCCCCTGGGATCACCTTGCGGCAGTATGATGCGCTTGATCACTAGATCCCCAACTTGATATACTTGGCGTTTGGCCTTTTTGTTGAAAGCCTTGATCATTCGTTTTTTATACATTTGACCATGGCAGACAACAGTAAGTATCTTTTCATCAATCAGATTCAGTTGATCAAGTCGAGCCTGGATCCAATCATCTTCATTCAGACCTACATCCTTCATGATTCTTAGAGAAGGGATCTGGACCTCAATAGGCAAGACAACCTCTATGCCATATACCAGAGAGTAGGGTGTTGCCCCTGTCGATGTTCATGCGGAGGTGCGGTACCCATGAAGAGCAAATGGTAACATCTCATGCCAGTCTTTGTATGTCACCATCATCTTCTGTATGATCTTCTTGGTGTTCTTGTTAGAAGCCTCCACAGTGCCATTCATCTCCGGCCGATAAGGGGAAGAATTATGGTGCTGGATCTTAAACTGTTTACAGAGTTCGGTGATCATTGTGTTGTTGAGATTCGTACCATTATCAGTGATGATTCTCTCTGGCACACCGTACCGACAAATCAGGTTATGCTTGAAAAACCGCGCCACAACGTTCTTGGTAACAGTAGCAAAAGAGGCAACTTCAAGCCACTTCGTGAAGTAATCAATGGACACCAGGATGAAGCGATGCCCATTGGAAGAGGTAGGTATAATCTCTCTGATCATGTAAATGCCCCACATTGTAAAGGGCCAAGGAGCCGTCAATATATTCAAAGGAACCGGAGGCACATGCACCTTATCAACATAGATCTATCATTTGTGACAAGTTCGGGAATGTTGATAGCAGTCTGCTTCCATAGTGGACCAATAGTATCCTGCCCGTAGGATCTTTTTAGCCATGGTATGTCCACTTGAATGGGTTTCGAAGGTACCTTCATGTAGATCTGTCATAATCCTCTCTGCTTCGCTCTTGTCTATGCACCAAAGTAAAGTAGAGTCATGGTTGTGCTTGTAGAGGATTCCATTAATGAGGAAGAATTTCGCGGCGAACCTTCTCAGAAACTTCTTATCATTGACAGATGCCCCTTCGGGATACTCTTGAGCCTCGAGATATCTTTTCACCTCATAGAACCAAGGTTTGTCTGCTACTCCTTGTGTGTCGATCTCGTAGCAGTATGCTGGTTCATCCAACCTTTCAATAGTGATCCGAGGAGCCTCGTTGTCCCACCTGACCTTGAACATAGAAGACATGGTAGCTAGCGCGTCCACTAAATGATTCTTCTCTCATGGAAAATGTTCAAAGGTTACCTCCTCAAAGTGTGGATTCAATATCAGCACGTTCCCTTTGTACGGGATGAGATTCGGGTGCTTCGTATCCCACACTCCTTTGATCTGTCTTATCACCAAGGCTGAATCCCCGAAAACGCTCAAGAATTTGATCCTCAGGTCAATAGCAGCTTTGAGACCCATGATGCATGCTTCATACTCTGCCATGTTGTTGGTACAGTTGAAGCATAGTCGGGCAGTGCAAGGAGTATGAAAGCCCTCAGGGGATATAATTACAGCACCAATGCCATTACTGAGTGCGTTCGAAGCTCCATCAAAAACCATATTCCATCGGGATCCTTCTTCAGGTCCTTCATCCGGTCCAGGTTCTTCATAGTCAGTTACTAGCATAATATTCTCGTCCGGGAACTCAAAATTCATGGACTGGTAGTCATCCACGGCCTGATGATTCAAATGATCAGCTAATACACTTCCCTTGATTGCTTTCTGGGTCGTGTATTGGATATCGTATTCGGTTAATACCATATTCCATCTCGCTATTCTTCCGGAGAGAGCGGGCTTCTCGAAGATGTACTTGATCGGATCCATCTTAGATATCAGCAAAGTAGTGTGGGTGAACATATACTGTCTCAGTCGGCAAGCAGCCCATGCCAAAGCGCAGCAAGTTTTCTCGAGCAGTGAGTATCTTGTCTCACAGTCGGTAAACTTTTGCTAAGGTAGTATATTACGTGCTCTTTTCGACCAGAATCATCATGCTGCCCCTGTACATACCCTATTGAATTATCTAACACTGTTAAGTACATTATCAAAGGTCTTCCTTCAATTAGAGGCATCAAAATTGGTGGTTCTTGAAGGTATTCCTTGATTCTTTCGAAAGCAGTCTGGCATTCGTCATTCCATTTTACTACTTGATCTTTCTTTAGGAACTTGAAGATTGGCTCACAAGTAGCAGTTAAATGGGAAATGAACCTGGCAATGTAGTTTAGGCATCCCAAAAAGCCTCTGACCTCCTTCTCAGTGTGAGGAGTCGGCATCTCTTGTATAGCCTTCACTTTTGCAGGGTCCACCTGAATGCCCTTGTCATTGACAATGAAACCCATTAGTTTGCCAGACCTTACCCCAAAGGTGCACTTATTCGGATTCAACCTCAGCTTGTATGTCTTCAACCTATCAAACATATTTTGTAAAGGATCAAGGTGCTCTTCCTCGGTTTGAGACTTGGCTATCATATCATCCACATACCTCTATCTCATGGTGAATCATGTCATGAAATAAGGCGACCATGGCTCGCTGATAGGTTTCCCCAGCATTCTTTAATCCAAACGGCATCACTTTGTAGCAGAAAGTGCCCCATTGTGTGACGAAGGTTGTCTTCTCCATATCTTCGAGTGCCACTTTGATCTGATTGTAACCAGAGAAACCATCCATGAAGGAAAAGATCTTGTGTTGCGCCGTATTGTCAACCAAGATGTCAATGTGGGGGAGCGGAAAGTCATCTTTGGGGCTTTCCCTGTTTAGATCTCTATAGTCCACACACATTTGTACCTTACCGTCTTTTATAGGCATCGGTGCCACGTTGGCAACCCATTGGGGATAAGAGGTGACAACTAGGAACCCAATGTTGAACTGCTTCATAACCTCTGCTTTGATCTTCTCTGACATTTCAGGGCGTATGTGACAGACCTTCTGCTTTACCGGAGGGCAATCTTCTTTAGTTGGCAGTCGGTGAGCCACGATATCCGTATCCAGTCTTGGCATGTCTTCATATGACTAGGCAAAGATCTCGACACAGTCATGCAACATTTGTATCAACCTCTGTTTGACATTAAGCTCCAAATTTGTGCCGATCTTGACTTCTTGTATGTCTACCTCTATGCCCAAGTTTATTGTCTCAACTGGCTCCTCATAAGGTTGTATAACCCTCTCTTCCTGCTGTAAAAGTCTAGCAAGTTCTCTAGGTACCTCACAATCTTCCTCACCTTCGTCCTCGACTGGGTTGATTGGATTTTCGAAGTTATAACTGGCAATAGCAGAACTGTTATCAATGGGATCCATAGTGGATATGGATCTGTAGTTTGATATGTGAGTGTGTGTAAGAGCATAGTTGTATTAATAAAGTAAAGAGCATAAAAGAAAAACAGAGAGCACAAAATTTGTATGCAAAAACGCCCAATGTTTTATTGATGACATATGATAATGACATATAATAACCCTCACAAATAAACCATTGTGCCTCGGGTAAGACACAAGGCCATAGAGTTTATATTGTTTATTACAAATTCGAAAAACAAGCAAGACAATTACTGCTGAACAAAAGTAATCGACACAAAATCTTTGGTCATCCAGTTATTAGGTCCACCATTGGTAGTAGGGTAGATTCAGCTGTCAATATCAGAATCCTTATCATCATCTTCTATAACATTTACCCCCTGATTGCTAATGTGTAGGGGAGGTCCTCCAGCCCGAGCACATTGAACAGCCCTTTGAGCTCCTGAAGTAAAGCCCAAACCAAATTTGTCAGTTTTGTAAGGAAAATCAGGGAGCTGTCCCCAAATGGTGCACCCACCTTCTTCAACTACTGCTCTAGTGTCCTTGAGAGAAGCCATCTTCAAAGGAGGTCTGGCGATCTTTGGCACACTGGTAATAGTCTCGGTTGGTGCCATAATCTGGGGAACCTCTTCAAAATTTTGACAAGGGGTCTCTATGAACTCACCATCCATTTCCTCATACCTGAAAGAGTTCAGGTGGCTTACCATGTACTCCTCTTTACCATGTACGGTGACAATCTTTCCCTTCACTGGATACTTCAGCATTTCGTGCAGCATAGAAATAACGGCTCCAGCTTCATGGATCCAAGGACAACCCAACAAACAAGAATAAGATGGCCTGATATCCATCACATAGAAGGTGGATTCAAAGGTCTGGGAAACCACTTTGACGGGGATGTCCACCTCCCCGTGCACCATTCTTTTTGAACCGTCGAAAGCCCTCACCACAATGTTACTGGGCTTTAAGGTCAAACCTTCACAATCTAGCCTATCAAGAGCCTTCTTGGGCATAACATTCAGTGATGATCCAATGCCCACTAGCACATGGGCCATACTAGTGCCCCTGCATTTGATCAAGATATGCAGAGCATCATTATGCTTCCTCCCCTTGGGTGTCAAATCAGCATCAGAAAAACCCAACCCATTATCAGCAGTCAGACTGGCCAGACAGTCCTCGAATTGGTTAGCGGAGGTTTCTTGCGGCACATGCGCAGTCTTGAGAAATGTAACCAAAGCCTTTGCATGGGCCTCGGAACATAATAGTAGAGTCAATATTGATATCTTCGAAGGGGTCTGTCTCAACTGTTCGACCATATTGTAGTCGCTCTTCTTGATTATCTTTAAAATCTCCTCCATTTCTTGTTTAGAGGGTTCCAAAATAACTTCTCTAGGTGCCTCCGTTCGGGAAGGCTCACCTACAACTTCTTTACCCCGAGTCCTAGATGACTCATCGACATGGGTAACAACTAGAGTAAGGATGGGAGTAGTAGCAGGAGTACTAGCCGAAACAACAGGCTTAGAAACAGTCTTCGGGGAGATCTCGGGATAGAAAACCCTTCCACTTCAAGTAATTTTGCTGGTCCCGACAATGTTAGTGATATCGGGATCAACCTCTCCAGTTTTTTCGTCTTTAATGGTTAACAAATCTTGCTTGACGCCATGGTAGTAAACGTCAGCACCATAATTCCAAGGAACAACTTTGTCCGAGGAGTATGGTACAGAGCCAGGAAAAGTGATTATTAATGGAGAAATTCTTGGAGAAGATGTAATCCTAACAGGTCTTTTGGAGGAGACCTTGGAAGGATTGGCGTAAATGGTTATGATAGCAACATCTTCATGTAGAACAGTTGGAACCGGAGTCTTTTTGAACAAAATCTCTTTGTTATCCATCAGGCGTTGAACACCTTCCTTCAGGAAATAACAACCAGAAGGCCGAGATAAACACATGTGGAAACCTTCACCACAGCCCGGAAATAAACCGACTAGCAACAAATTCTTCTTGACGGTCATGAGAGGAGTAGAAACTTCATCAACAAAAGTAACAAATAGATCAGTATCAACAGCATTAACACCACAGTTGTGCTTGGGCATGGGAGCAGTTATGACATTAGGCATCTCAGGAGCATCAAACTCAATCTCCTTTGCTTCAATCAAATCATGTATCTTATTCTTCAGAGCCCAACAGTCATTTGTATTGTGGCCTAGACTCTCAGAATGGTAAGCACACCGAGCGTTTAGATTGTAACGAGGAGATGTGGTGTTGGGATTCTTGGGAGCCTCCCTTAAGGTTTCCAAATTAGATTTTAATAGATGGGGTAAAACCTAAAACAACATCATATTGATCCGGGTGAACTTCCTTTAAGGTCTTTCTACCCTTGGCTGATTGTTTCGTTGTTGAGTAGATAAGCCTAGGTATTATCACAGCCCCTACCGTTAGACGGTGCTCAGTTCTATTCCGAATTCTTAGATTGTAAATAGCATTGACCTCCTTCTTACCCAGGAATGGATTTTTCACTGTACTTGAAGAGGTGTCTTTCTGGATCTTGCCACTTCGGATCCCAGCTTCTACCCTTTCTCCAGTCAATATCAGCTTAGTAAAACCAGATGGGGAGCTACCAATCAAGTGATTAAAGAACAGGCCAGATAGCGTACCAAGAAACATGTCCACCAACTCTCTATCAGATAAAGGGGGTTGGACTTTCCCTGCTAAATCTCTCCACTTCTGAGCATAGTCCTTAAAACCTTCACTTGTACCCATAGACATACTCTGGAGTTGAGTACGGGTAGGAGCAAGGTCAGTGTTTTATTGATACTGCTTATAAAAAGCAGCAGCCAGATCTTCCCAGTTGCGGACATTGATTCCCTCCAACTGATAGAACCACTCAAGTTGAGTCCCAGACAGACTGTCTTGAAAGAAATGGACCCATAAGTTCCTATCAGCAGTGTGAGGCTGAATCTTCCTCACATAAGAACGGAGATGAAGCTTGGGACAAGAAACCCCATCATACTTTGCAAATACTGGAACCTTGAACTTCTTTGGGATGACAACCTCAGATACCAAACCCAGCTCTTCAAAATACATCCCCGGTACTCTTTTGATCTCCATTGCATTCAGACGATCCTCTAATTGTTTGTACTTTTCGTCAGCCGGAGGATACTGCTCTTCATTGTAATCAGTGTCATTATTAGATTCCCCTGGACTAGGGTCTTCCTCCCTTGTCTCACCTTCTTGATTCTCTCCTTCCTTGGATGAAGAGGTCAGATCAACCATTTGCTTCAACAGTCCCTTGAATCTTCTTCCCAGGCTTACCACACCAGCAGTCTTCTTCGCCATCTTCTTTCTATCTTTCAGAATAAGGGCCTTCAGATCTTCCTGCCATTTAGCCAAATCTATGAACATTTGCTGAAATTGGGCATTTTGTGCCTGAAGATCATTGATACTTTGTTCAGAAGCCATTATTGCTGAAATAAACAGCGAAGAAGATAAGAATCCTACTTTGTAACCTGCTTATGCAATGTCATGGATGATATGCGTATGTAATGATTTCAGCGATTCTTAAAGACTCAAATTTGCTTAAACAAAAGAAATACACGTTAATTGTATTAATAAGTTTGAATTGTTACAAAGAGTTCCCTTTAGGCTTAAAACTTAAAGCAAGAATAAAATTAGGTTTCCCATAAGCACATCCTCTTTGGTGCAATGTAGGCGTTTATACTCCTCTCTTCATGAAGTATCCTAGTGAGTTCCAGGACTTTCTTCTCGCTGGCATAGAATTGAGCTTCAAACGTATCCCGCTCCTCCTTAAGTTGAACCCAAGATTTTTGTAACTCCTCGTGATCAGTTGGCATGTCAGGACGAAGAACAAGATAAGGAGTGTCTCCTTCAGCAACCAGGTCCATAATCATAGGTAGGATGGCGGGGTAAGTCATCATAAGACTTTGAGCATGGGCTCATACCCATTTTAGATAAGGCTCAAGAGGGATGGAATTATTGTGCCCCAGTGTCTTGCTATTAACTCTATGTACCATGCCCCAAGCTCGTATGAACCTTTTACGGTAACCCTGAGCATCATTCTCATAGTCGAAGGCGATTCCATGGATAAGTGTATCATGAGGACTATCCCTTCTCGCATATCCAAACTGTCGCAGTGCCAAACAAGGATTGTAAGTGATTCCTCCCCTAATGCCTAAGAGAGGGACATTAGGGAATTCTCTGTATCGATCAATGATGGTAACATTCTCCGAGGATCGAGGACACCAATGAATACCTGAATGTGTAAGAGTCATTAGCCTATGAGACCATCTCAAACCCTGTTCATTCTTCAAGATAGATCGGGGTAGGTGAGAAATAAACCACCTAACCAAAATAGGAGTGCAACACAGAAAGGTCCCTCTTTTCTTTATAGTGCGACTATGCAGAGAATGTAGGATATCTTCAAGCAGAGTATGTACCAGATTGCGTGATAAGATAACCTTAACCGTATTCACGTCTATGAGCTGGTCCAGATTAGGAAATAGTATCAACCCATAGATGAAAAGGGCTAACACCTCTTCGAAAGCTTGTAAGTCCAGGGTATCCCAAAAATGATGAGCTTTCTCAAACAAGAACTTAGCCAAAAAACCCTTGACACCTCTCCTGGTTTCCCAATTTGCTACTATGTCAAACCGTTGTAAGGATAGAGCTTTAGCAATATCTTCAGGTTTAGGATCTCTTTCCATACCATTGAAAGGTACCTTGTTAAAGATAGGCACCCCCAGTAACAGAGAAAACTCCTCCATAGTAGGCACTAACTGGTAATCCGGAAAAGTGAAGCAGTGATGTAGAGGGTCAAAGAATTGAAAGAGCACTTTTAACATTTCTTCATCAGGGTTTGAGGTGACCAAGCTGAGAAGTCGACCATGTCTTTCAGTGAAGGGAAAGCTTTCAGTAATCCTTGCTACTAACTACTTAAGTTGAGGAGGTACCTTTACCAGACTGACTTGGATAGTGAATCTGCGGGCGAGGGCCATGTCCTACAAAACAAGACAAAAATAAACCCTAAGAATCCTTGAAATGTTTAGTATGATATGCTATGTTATTATGTCATGATTGTGCTCAGATATAGAAGATATAGCAAACACAAGCAAATCACACAAAGACCTTAGGTTTAAGGCTTGCATGGGTTTTAAGGTAATACCCTCTTGAAGTTAGGTTGGTTCAACCTGTCCTAAATATAGTAACCTGGTTCAAAGGAATCTCAATATCACTGATCTTTCCCCCAAATTTCGTTTCGATAAATAATTGACTTGCCACTAAACAAAACTCAAGAGTCAAACCTCAATGAGTGTAGCATCGAGTATCAACCGACTTTGGGTTTACACCAAAGACGGCTATCTCACTACATCCTAAAAATCCAAGTTGGTCAACTTAGGTGCTAAGGTCAGTTGACGCTTTATGATACCACGTAGAGGCCCTGTATTCTCCTTGATTACTCAAGGGCTACCGGTGCACACCAAAGTATCGTATCAACGTAGCTACTGTTTTAACTGTGTCGGTATACCCCGCATAGCTCCCTCACAGTTTATTGCTACTTACCTAAAGGAATTCCATGATCCGGGTTTAGGATCCAATCAACCCAAACAGATACCCTTAAAAGTAAATCAAACAAGACAAGCCAAAGAAGCAATTAAAAATGACTTAGATCCTAAGGTAAACCCCACTTTTTTATTTTCCCCAGCAGAGTCGCCAGTTCTGTGATACGGTGGTAGAACCGACTGTTTAATACTGGTTTCCATTTTTTATTCACAAATGTCACGGTAAGCAAGAGTCGCCACTGACTTTTCTTTTATCCAACAAAGGAAAGGGTGAAAAGAACAGAAAAAGACCTTTTCTCGAGATTTCAGAGTACGGGGGGGTAGATTATGGAAAGGGAAGGTGTTATCACCCTTTCCATCCATGGTTTTCCATGGGCTCTTAGGTACTTGCTCATTTCTAAAATTGCTTTCATGTTTGTGTGTTTGAAAAGTTTTGAAAATGCCTTAGTGCGGCGATTCACTTTATGGTAACTCTTGTATAAGTCCTCAAGAGTGTGATAAAGAATTTTTGAAAACTTTTGTTTGAAAAATATGTTTGAAAGTGTATGGTGTAAAAGATTATTTTGAGCAAGTACCTAACAGTTATCTACCTACTCGAAAAAAGGCATTCTTTTCCTCTTATCCTTTAGACCGTGTTATCCTACTATTAATGAGTAGGTAACCTTAGTCGTTGGATTTTTGAGGGACTATCGAAAGGGATGTACGGTCATTGAAGCAATGGTTAGGAAACCTTAGTAGTTACCCTAAAGTCCTAAAGATCTTTCTGAGGCAACATTCGAATGGGTCATTTTTTATCTTTTGGGACTAGAGAGCAACCACTAAAACTTCCTATACTTCATGACCGTTTACCGAAGGCAACCGGAGTGGGAGATACCCTAGGGGTGAGAATGTGCAAGTGTATTGAGATTCAGTTCATTTATCTTGCACATTTAGGATTATCTAATCGTTTTAATTTTTAGCTTTTTTCCATACAAGCATATTTACTAACAGTAATATAGTAAAATAATAAAGCAATAAATGTGCAGAAAATAAAATGCAGAAAAATAAATCCTAAGTTATTACACGGCTTTGAGAGAGATACATTATAAAAACTTTGGGGATGAAAAAACAGTAAGTAAACCCTAAGTTAAAAGCTATTACAAACTGTGTATAGATACAATAATTGAAAAGAATAATAAAACGGAGAATAATAAACGCGCGAATATTAAAACGGGAACAAGTTGAGAAACCTAAAAAATCTAATTGACTTAGAAAAATATTTTTCATATTTTATATGAAAAAGATTTGAGATTTAACCTAATTTCTAATTAATTTTAAATTAAAGAAAACAAGTTAAAATCAATTAAATTAAATTAATTTGCAAGAATTAATTTAAATTATAAAAAAAAAACTAAGTATATTTTTTTGTGATTTTTGTTGATTTTATGATTAAAATAAAAATGAATAAACTAAATTAAATAAACTAAATAAAAAACATAAAGAAATTGAAAATGGGCCTGAGGGGGTGTGAAACCCAAATGGAGGGTGCAGACTAGAATTCCAAAGCCCAGAAACTGGTGTCAGCCCACTGTTTGCGTGAGATCTGGTGTTGTTGTGCTAGGAAAGTCCATGGTGTGCCTGCATACTAGAGGCGCTAGATCCAGGTCAGCTGAGATCTGATGGTGATGATGCGGTTGGCCCATGATGCGCGTAAGTGACCAAGCTACACTGGATCTGGAGAAAATTTGTTAGAAAAGTAACGTTCAGGACCTGGGAATCGAACCCATGTCTCTTCCTTTGCCAAGCATTCCTTCTACCATCACGCCAATATGTTCATTCATACATGTAATCTCAAAATAATATTATAAAGGAAATCCAGGTCATGGCTGAGTCATCAAACACACGCCAGCAAGTGAGGCCCTGATGTTTTAAACAAACCAATCAAAACATCCTAATATGCCACGCGTGGTCTTCGCCGGTCAAGCCACCCTAGACGGTGGCTCCGTTAATCCCCTCTGATTGCCCAAAAATTCTAAACTTGCGAATTTCAATGCAAACAAGCGTAAAAATAACCCTACTAGACTAATTAGGACCTTGCGATTCCAATGGCGGGGTTTATTTTGTCTGGACTAATTTTATATTGAGATACGATGCTTGGCTGAAGCTTTTCCCTAACAATGGCAAACCTTTATCCCTGTGTTAAATCTCTCATGTAATGGTTCTAGACAGTCACAAATGTTAGCATGAACACGCGTATGTACAAATAAATAATTTATATTTCAAGATAAAAAAGTTTGAATTCGCAAAAAATATACCAATCCGGTGATGCTTGGAAGAGAGCTTCTTGGCACATTTTGGCTTGGATAATGGTTCAAACAAGCTCCTGGGAATCTCAGGAGGAAGAATGACTCCTTAGTTTGGACCAACAAAGGCTGGATTCTAAGCTTTCAACCCTCACGATTCTTTGTGATTTTTTTCACTTTTGTATGCCTCTCTTTGTGGCTGTTGCGTCTGTCCTCTTGTTTTTATAGTGAATCTCATTAGGTTTGTAATTGTAGCACAATATCCATGCCTTGATGCCCTTTTAAAAAATAAAGTTTTTGGTTCAAATATTCCCAAAAGAAGAGATTCACTTCCTTATTTAGTCCACACGGTTTTGATAGCTGGCCAAGATCTTTTTGGTTTAAAAAAGATTTGCTTCTTCTATATCTTGCACATTCTTGCATTTATTCATTATTTATTTAATTTATTTTGAATTTATTTGAATAAAATCAAGATAAATAAAATAAAAAACAAAATAATGCATGGACATGTTTAATGATCCCTATATGCATCATGAACATGTTTGGACTCTAAAAATTGGGCCCAACAACTCAAAAATACAATTTTGCCCAATTGAGATTTCATGCATTTCTTGAAAATTGCCCAACTTGTGCAATCCTTATCTCTCTCAATTTTAACCCTAAGAGGCTTTTCCAGGACTTTTTAGAGAGCTTGGGATGTCCTCTAAACAACCTTTTTGATTTCACTTCAATTGGATCTTCCATGTTCATGTAATGAGCCTTGACCTAAAAGGTGTTTTTGTTGACTTTTTGAAAAGACCTATAATGTATGAACTTGTATCTTTTGAATGATGCATTTCTTGAACTTGAGGGCTGAAGGGAAATGGTAGGGAATTAGATTCTCTTCAAAATGAGCCTTGGATGAAAATTTTCTGGTAAATTATGAGAGAGTTATGCCTGGTCAAAGTATGGTTGACTTTTCCTATAGAAACCCTAATTTTCCATTTTTGACTTTTGATGAGTTAGGAGCATTTCTTGAGGAATCATGATCAACCCTTGATCAAATGATGGATATTACTTCAGAATGTTGGCGTTGACCAAAAATCTTGAAGTTTGACTGTATTTGGGCCACAGTTAACTTTTGACCTAGCACGGTTGATTTTCCAATACTTGAGCAATTGACTGAGCAAGCTTATTGAGCAAGGCATGAAACTTGGCATGGATGATCTTGAATACATATTAGAACCATTCGAAGAATTTGAGACCTTTGGAGCTCATCCATCTTGATGAAAATTGAAACCCTAGTTGGGAGTTCATTGCCTTAGAAGAAGAATTTTCTGGTCAAATCTTGGTCAACTTAGGGCAAGTTGGGAACCTCTAGGAGTATGTCTTGTATGAAAATAGGAGGTAAAATTTTGGGGTACAACAGATGCCCCTGTTCAATCTTCTTAAACCTGAAGATGTAGATTGGCTTGCCTGCCTTTCGTGATCTGAAGGTGGAAGATGATTGAATACTAGAGTGCCCAGAAATTTGCACTCGCCCAAAGTGAGACTGCTGGTGAATAATATAGGGAATGGGCTTACAGATGCCATTTGGAAAAGATGACAGAATACAGTCGGAGATGGGCTTAAAGATTCCATCTAAGGAATATGACGGAGAGTCGTCAGATATGGGCTTAAAGATGCCATCCAAAATAGATGTCGACTTCGTAAGGAGCCTCTTTGTGGGGATTCTTGTTCCTGCTGCCCGAGGAGGAGTCTGCTGGGGAATGTTTTTTAATGGAATAGAGTCTAGGAGCTTTGGTTTTCCATTAATCTACTGGGGAGTCATCTCTTGACTGAAGAGATGGAAGTGAACTGCTATCTGGATAGGAGGGAAAATTTTGGGGTACAACAAATATGAATAATGATATGTGGAATCTTAGGGGTAAAAATTAAGGTATGACAGCGGGGAGGAGTTCGATCATATCCAATGACATGGGTTTGGGAGGGGTGGGTTGGATCAATTATCTCACATCTGGAGGAATCTTTATTTGTCTATCTGTCCTACATGGCAAAGTTCTGGATTGAGCCTTCTTAATTGGGTTTGCCACTCTAGGCCTTTGGTCGGCCCGAAATCTTTGCCTCCCAAATAATTATTGTTACTTTGTAATGCAAGCTTTTAGGTTGTAGGGTTCCCTTTTATTCCCTTCTTCTTCTCCCTAGGCAAGCCCTTTCTTTGTAGGGGTGGAACTGGAAAAGCTTGGTGAGTGGGAGTAGGTAGCCTTGGGAACACGCACATTAAATTCTAGTATCATCAATTAAATGTTTCATAGACTTATTCATATGTGTGGCTTTAGGTCCCTAGAGTAGGGAGTGGAACTGACGTTTAGAGTACTCGAATGCACTCGAGTGTCATTGTGATGTTAGGGTTGATCTTCCATCGTTAATTTCATCTTCTAAGCCTTACTTCATCCTAGGTGATAGATTCTTCGCCTATGTCTTCTTATATAAGGATTTCCCCTTACTACAGACGATTATTTCCCTTTATTTCTGAAATGTTTTTCTTCTCGTAAGTTTCCATATGTTCTTGCTTAGATTCAAGTGATATTGTTTGATCTTTTCATCTGTCTCTTGTCCCTAGATTTTGCCTTCCTTTGTTGATTCTAAACTTCTAGGTGGTTTATTCATTGTCTAGTTTGCTTATACCTTCACATTCTATTTTAGGTAATATTACTCTCTCTCTCTCTCTCTCATTCTCTCTCTCTCTCTCTCTCTCTCTCTCTCTCTCTCTCTCTCTCTCTCTCTCTCTCTCTCTCTCTCTCTCTCTCTCTCTCTCTCTCTCTCTCTCTCTCTCTCTCTTATTCATCCCATTATTGTGTTGGACATGAGACTCCTTACACAAGAGGGGGTGAATTATGGATGTTTGAAAAAAAGTTAATTGGTTGAAAACAAAATCTTTAATGAAATAAGAGTTTGAAAATACTTGTTAAACAAACAAGTATATAAGCAATATAATAATGAGATAGATGGAAAAATGGAGGAAGTAAAATAATTAAAAAGTAAAAGAGATAAGGGATAGAGAAAGACGTCAGATATTTACACAAGTTCTGTCTAACCACTTGGCCTACTCTTGTTTCCAAAATTCTTCGTGAGAGTTTCCTTCATCTTGAGAGCTTTCAATAGGATATGGTCTGAACCTCTTTTTTCAAGGATTTAAAGTTTTCCAATGGATATCCTCTAAACCGACATGGGGTTTTATACTTATCCTTCGAACCAAACCATGGATTTACACATGCTAACCTCAGACGAGTTGCGATTTTACACATCATAATCTCGAACCAAGATTAGATTTTACACAGGTTAATCTCAAACCAAAATGATATTTTATATGGGATATTATCAAACCAATAGAGTTTGTACACCTATTAACCATAGTAACCTTTGTGGAGATTTTAATGGTTGGTCTTCATGAACTAAATATAGCTTTTAATGTAGGAAAACTCACAAACCAAATGAATACTTCCTAAAACAATCCCCAAACCAAACAAGAGATTTTATTGGTTTATCTCACAGCCAAAAAACTTCTTATAGAAGAATATTTACTCAAGAGATAATACACTCTTGGTAAATTACAATTTTGCCCTTGCAGAAAACAATGATCCTGACTAAGCACGAGAACATTCTCGAAGCACTAAGTGAGAAAACAAGATATTTATAGAAAAAATGAGAAGTGAGAAAATAGGATCAAATATTGTTTTCTAAATGTTTTGAATTGATAGAGAATATCTCTATTTATAGGCAAAAAATTGGTTTAAATTTAGAAATAATCCAGGTGTAAAATATCTATTATAATCGATTATGTCAATTGATTATCACACATGAATAATAAATTGACCATGGTACAAATGGAAGGTTTTGATATTTAGTTGTTACCAATCATTAAGAGGTTGCCATAACCGATTGTAGGTGTAACAAAGTGAAAATAATCAATTATAGCTCTAGGGATAATTGATTATTCAGTTGTAAACAGGCCTCCAATTGATCAAATAATTCCCTAATTAATTAGCTAGACCATAAAAACATTTTTAGGTGGTAGTAACAAGATGAGATAAGTTTCTAAAGGATTTTAGTGAGTGTGATTTTGCCATAGTATTTTTCAAAAATGCCCTTGTACCCTTACAAGACACTAGTCACTCAGCCATACACAACCAAGCAAGCTTTTACACTTCCTCTCTTTCAGAACTATAAAGCTTCAAGTCTTGGCATCAATATCTTTGACTTTAGAATCTCACAAGAACCTTTAATGTTCTATCTTGATGAGGTTTGAAATGTCTTCTAGTTGATTTCTATCATTAGAGAGTTAAGATGAAAAACCACCAGAGAAAACTTGAAACTCAAGTCTTCACTTGAACATTGTTGAATATCAGGTGTTGACTTCAAAGAGATAACTTGATGTTCATGAGAATCTTTCAAAAGGATAGCTTGATAAAAAATCTTGAGCATATTTTACCACTTGAGATATCTTTAAGAGATAAGGACTTCACTAAATATTGTTGGATATCATGTATTATCATCATTAAAACAAAACATTTAATTACAATTTTCTATCGATAAACTTCACCATTTTGGATCATCTTAATTGTAATTGCAAGCAAGTAGTTTCACATATTATTAATCTTATTGTTTCTTCAATCATGGTCAACCTTGGAAACCCATACATGGATTTCATTGACTTATCCAGTGGAGATTAAATAAGAGATGCCTCTTTGTGCATTGGAGTGATTCACCTAGAGATGTTGGACATGGTTTCTCCAATTGTTATACCTCCCCTTATGAAGGTTATATAAATTAGCAATATTTATGACTCCATGAGTAATTATGATGATAGTGGTAATGAATTTGGGGGTTCTTAGGGCGACGAGAATCTAGAGGAGCTCGTTGAGGAGGATAGGGGAGTTAGCCCATTTAGGCTTGGTAGTAGGGAGATTGGATGTGGTTTCAATTTCCCTAAAGTGTTTGTGGTGAACTCGTAAAGGGTTGATGATTACCAGGATAACTTGATGGTTCACGTTTATTTTAAGGATTTTATAGCTCTTAATGCTCGGGAACTTGATGATGACCATATTATGAGGTATCTTAAATCTAGAGCATGCTCTAAAACTTACAGTCATGGATTTTTTTTTATTAACAGTAAGGAAAGGATGGTACAAAGAGATAAAAAAATATCAAACTACCTTCTAATGTTGATTAATATCCATGGGTGAAAAGGGATGTATTGGGTAGGATCTTCGTCTTTAACGAAGCACATGGGTTGTGTGATACGGTGGTAGAACCGACTGTTATACTGGTTTGTATTTTGTATTCGCAAATATGCGGTAAGCAAGAGTCGCCACCAACATTTCTTTTATTCAACAAAGGAAAGGGTGAAAAGAACAGAAAAAGACCTTTTTCGAGATTTTCTGAGTAAGGGGGGTAGATTGTGGAAAGGGAAGGTGTTAGCCCCCTTTCCATCCATAGTTTTCCACGGTCTCTTAGAGGTTTGCTCATTTTGAAATACCTTTGTGCTTTGTGTGTTTGAAAATGTTTTGAAAATTCCTTAGTACGGCGAACTTTGTAATGTTTCTCGGGATAGTGAGAAAGTATACAAAGTGTTTTGAAATTGTTTTTGAAAAGTAGTTTTTTGTGTAAGTGCAAAATGTTGAAGAAAACTTCTAATAGCTATCTACTTTTGTACTCGAAAAGGGTCGTTCTTTTCATCATATCCTTTAGACAGTGCTATCCTACTATTAATGAGTAGGTAGCCTTGTCGTCAGATGTTAGAGGGACAAATGAAGGGACGTTGACAGTCACGAAGGTAACTTGGCAAGAGGATTTAGTAACCACCCTAAAGTTATAGATCACTTTTAAACCGAGGCAATGTCGAGAGGGTCATTGAGGGACTAGTGATATTTAAAATGAAGGATAGTCACTAAAACTTCTCACGTTTCCAGAATTGTGATTGTTTTACCGAAGGCAACCGAAGTGGGGATACCCTAGAGGTGCATATGTGCATATGTATTAAGTTCAGTTATTTATCTTGCATTATTAAGTTTGCTAACATTTTAATTTTCAGTCTTATCATACATCCTAGTTACTAGCAGTTAATATTTGTAGAAATTAAAGTGCGAGAATTTAGATCATACGCTATTATAATGCTTCAGGACAGTTACATAAAAAAAAGGTGCAAGAAAATAAAATGCGGAATTTTAAACCTAGACTATTACATCCCATATACAGTTATATTATTATATAAGATGCGAGAAAAAATAATGCGCATGAAATAAAATATTACGACGTCTAAGAACCTAAGAAAAAATCCTAAGTAAAGAAAAATCTTTTTTTTTTGGTTTTGTTAAAGAAAAATTAATTCTGAATTTAATTTTAATTAAGAAAATAAATAGTGAATGAAATAAATCCTAATTCTAATATTTTTTGCATTTTTTATTTAAGAAAGTATTTGAATGAAATAAACCTAAGTTTAGTTGATTTTAAATTGATAAAAATAAGTCAAGATAACCAATCTAATTAATTCACAAAATTAAAATTAATCCTAAGTCTAATTATTGTCATTATTTGTTTTAGGTTATTATATAAAAAAAGGTTAAATGAAAAAAATATAAGAACAAAAAAAGAATAAGAAAACAAAATGAAAATGGGCCTGGACACGCAGAAGTAAAATGGGGGGTGCATGGCTGGAATTTCGCTAGGCCCACATGAAGGTAAGCCCAGAAGCTGGCTTAATCTGGTGTTATTGGCTCATGGGAGGTCCATCATGGAGGAGCATCCCAGGAGCGTTGGATCTTCCCTTATTGGTAACTGATGGCCCAAATTTGAGGCTATATCATGCGCTAACTGGACTTGTACACATGGGATCTGTAATCAACAAATGTTAATAAAATAAAACGCTGGACCTGGGATTCGAACCCAGGTCATCTCCCTTATACACGCACTTCAATACCAACCGAGTTTCCAAGCCAATCGTTTATACATAGCAAACCATAATAACATATTATAAAAAACAAGTGGTTATTTAAAATATATAAAAAGTGTGCGCGGATTTGAATTGCCCAGTGAGGGGCTGCCACGCCTAATCTTCTTCCTCCATCCATCGTTTTAGACAGCAATATCTATATTGACGGTTTTACGCTTGTCACTACAACCTTTGATTCATGAAATGAGCCAAACACGCAATAGAAATTATATGTGAGGCCATGGATCGACTGGGCTCACTCTCCTAAGCATGATGGTGCCCCTATTTAAACCTAATTTTGGCCAACGTAAAAACGCCCAAATCCAAGCTTTAAACCCTAAAAATGGTAACGCACGGTTCCTGCATCAAAAACTCAATCCAACCATATAGGAAGCTCGCAAATGATTAATAAACTAGAAATGCATGGTCAAATCATATTGAAATTACGTGAATTGTACAAAATAAAATTAAAAAATGAAGCAAACCGTGGATGTCGGTGGATGCGTTAGGCGATTCTTCAAGGCTTGATAATGGCTGAAAATGCTTCAAGGGATTTCCAGGAGTGGATTAGAATCCTTGGTTTGGGGTAAATAAGGCTAGAGACTGAAATCCAAATTTTGAAAACTTGGTGATTTTTGCAACCTTTTGTGGCTTTCCTGGAAGTTTGTCCCCCCCACCCCCCGCCCCCCCCCCCCCCCCCCCCCCCCCTCCCCCACACTTGGCCTGCCAAAATTTTGTATTTATAGTGTAGATGGAGGAGACAATGTAACATGGAAAGAATCAAGTCATAGTGCTATGCTTTCATGTCAAAATCCAAAAAATTTAAAGGCTTCCATATTTGAAAATCTTGCCCTTTCCATGCTTGAATGAACCTGGTCATTCTTTCTATGAAATTGTGGGCCTGAAATTGAATCAAAACAAAAGCCCAATGGTCATGATCCAATCATTTACTATTTTATATGATTTATCTTGTATTTATGTGAAATAAAAACTAAATAAATATGAATAAAATTGCTAAAAAATGCAAGGCAATGTAAGAATGAAATTATAAGTCCTTTATAAGCTTAGGAAGATATTTGAGGCCTAAGAAAATGAGCCATTGCTTCAAAAGTTCCAATTTGCTCAATGCACCATTCTTAAAATTTCCAAAATATTCCCAACTTGGGAAAGCCATAACTTGCTAAATGTTTATCTCATGATGATGATCTTGGACTTTTTGGAAATCCCAAGATTTCTAATTCAATCTCTCTTTTGATCAATTTTTCATTTGAAGATTTTATCTTGATGTAAAAGGTCTTGGCAAAAAGTGGCTTTTGTTGACTTTTTGAAAATGACCTGTAATGGCTGAGCTTATATTTTCAAATGGTGGATCTCTTGAACTTGTGGGTTGAAGAGAAGTTGTAGGGAATCTGAATATATTCAAAATGAGCTTTGGTTGGGGAAACATGTATGAAGTATGAGAAAGTTATGCCTGGTCAAAATTTCGTTGACTTTTCCTATAGAAACCCTAATTTAGCAATTCTTGACTTTTGATGAATTAGGAGCATTTCATGAGGAATCATGATCAAACCTTGATCAAATGATGGATATCACTTCAAAATGTTGATGTTTACCAAAAATCTTGAAGTTTGACTGTATATAGGCCACAATTGACTTTTGACCTAATATAGTTGATTTCTAGGTATTTGAGCAGTTGACTGAGCAAACTTGTTGTGCAAGCCATGAAATTTGACATGAATAACCTTGAGGACATATTAGGACCATGTGAAACATTTGAGACCATTGGGGTTCACACATCTTGATGAAAATTGAAACCCTATTTTGAGGTTCATTGCCTTTAGGAGGAGAATTTGTCTGGTCAATTCTTGGTCATCTATGGGCAAGTTGGGGACCTCAATAGGCATGTGTTTAGTAAAATGAGAGGGAAAATTTTGGGGTACAACAGCTGCCCTTGTTCAATCTTCTTAAACTCGAGGATGTAGATTGGCTGGTCTGTCTTTCGTGATCTAAAGGTGGAAGATCATTGAACACTAGAGTGCCCAGAAATTTGCACTCCTCTGAAGTGATATTGTTGATGGATGATATCGGGAATGGGCTTATAGATTCCATTTGGAAAAGATGACAGAATACTGTCGGAGATGGGCTTAAAGATGTCATCCAAAGTATATGCTGACTTCATAAGAAGTCTCTTTGTGGGGATTCCTGTTCCTGCTGTCTGAGGAGGAGTCCGCTAGGGAATGTTTTAGGGGAATAGAGTCTAGGTGCTTCATTTTTCCATTACTCTATTGTGGAGTTATCTCTTGATTGGAGAAACAAAAGCAAGTTGTTATCTGGTCGGGATCCCGGATTCACAACGACTTGCTGAGGACAATAAGACTGACTGCTATCTGGTCGTATTCCAGGCTTCATAACAACCTATTGGGGAATTTGAAATTAACTTCTATCTGGTCGGTTTTAGGCTTTGCAGTAATTGTAGATATTGAACTGTTATCTGGTTGTATCCAGGCTTTAGTGGTTTGAAGAAATTAAGTTGTTATCTGGTCGGGTCTAGGCTTTAACTTGAGTATGAGGTATATCGTTATCTGGTCGAGTCCAGGCTTCGGTGTCATAGGTTATACTATCATCTGGTCGGGTCCAGGCTTCATAGTAATTAATAAACTATTATCTGGTCGGACTCCAGGCTTTACAGTATCCTTAACTGGATAAGAATCATAAAATCTTAGTGTCGATTTAACTCAACCAGAGAAAGGTCTTTAATTATCTTTAACGGGATAAGAATTGGAAAAATCTTAGGGCCGATTTGACTGAACCAGAGAAAGTATCCACCAGAAATGAATCAGAATAAATCATTGGTCGATTTAAACTGAACCATTAGAGGTATTGAGTTATCTTTAACTGGAATAGAATTAGAGAAACCTTAGGGTCGATTTAACTGAACCAGAGAAAGGTCTTGAATTATCTTTAACTGGAATAGAATCAGAGAAATCTTAGGAGCGATTTAGCTGAACCAGAGAAAGGTCTTGAATCATCTTCAACTAGATAAGAATCAGAAAAATCTTAGGGTCGATTTGACTGAACCAGAGAAAGTCTTGAATTATCTTCAACTGGATAAGAATCAGAAAAATATTAGGGTCGATTTGACTGAACCAGAGAAAGTATCCACCGGAAATGAATCAGAATAAATTATTGGTCGATTTAAACTGAACCAATGGAAGTCTTGAGAATGAACTTAACTGGAAAAGAATCAGAATAAATCTTTGGAGCGATTTAACTGAACCAGAGAAAGATCTTGAATTATCTTCAACTGGATAAGAATCAGAAAAATCTTAGGGTCGATTTGACTGAACCATAGAAAGGTCTTGAATTATCTTCAACTGGATAAGAATCAGAAAAATCTTAGGGTCAATTTGACTGAACCAGAGGAAGGTCTTGAATCATCTTCAACTGGATAAGAATCAAAAAAAATCTTAGGGTCGATTTGACTGAACCAGAGAAAGTATCCACCGGAAATGAATCAGAATAAATCATTGGTCGATTTAAACTGAACCAATGGATGTCTTGAGAATGAACTTTAACTGGAAAAGAATCAGAATAAATATTTGGAGCGATTTAACTGAACTAGAGAAAGTGTCTACCGGAACGGAATCAGAATAAACCATTGATCGGTTTAAATTGAACCAGCAGAGGTCTTGAGCAATGAACTTTAACTGGAAAAGAATCAGAATAAATTATTGAAACGATTTATCTGAACCAGAGAAAGTGTCTACTGAAACGGAATCAAAATAAACCATTGATCGGTTTAAACTGAACCAGCAGAGTTCTTGAATAATCTTTAACTGGATAAGAATCAGAAAAATATTATTGCCAATTTGGCTGAACCAAAGAAAGGTCTACCGGAACAGAATTAGAATAAACCATTGATTGATTTAAACTGAACCAGCAGACGTTTGAAGGAATTGTTCGTCATGTAGCTAGTCATCCCGTTTTTTTTTAACTGATCTGCAATTTGTTTACAGATGGTTGTCATATCAGGTTTCAGGTATTAATCTGGAACTTGAGAATGTTGGTCACATAGAAATCTTGGACCTGCTGTATAAGTTGGTAGTGTTTGACCTGAAAAGGTAAAACCAGTTTCATGCGATGTCATGATGTATGAGTTGCATGATGCTCTCAAAATAAATGAGATTGTGATATATGTTTTTGTGCTGCATATGCTATGATGTTTGTAGAAACGATGTATGAATGTAATGTATGAATGTGTCATTCGTTCTACTGCAATGTTGTTGAACTAGGGAAAATGAATCCCTAATTGTTGTTGGGGATGAAGAATGTATGTATTCAAATTTGTTGAAGCTAAAATGTTAGGAGATGATCTTCCGTTGTTAGAGAAATAAACTCTGTTGGGGAAGGAAAGCATTGTGCACTGCTTGAGGATTTTGTGAAATCCTGTTGAGGAATCTTGAGAAGTTTGACGACTTTACTGGGGAAAACCTGATGTCGGAGAAATAGTTGGAAGTTCCTGTTCTGCCGGGGATACAAGAACACCTGGCATCACTAGATTGTAAGCTGAGGATATGGAAGCGACTTTTTAGTAGATGCTCTTGCCTCTGTACCTACTGTAGAAAGTACCTGTGGAGACTTTCTGGATGGTTTGAGTGTCATCCCAACTCCTGGGGTGCTTGGTAAATGCTGATCAGGGTGATAAGTCTTCTACTCATAGACAAATGACAAGATGAAGGGACATAGTCGTACATTTTTAATCCCTAACTTTTGCCTGAACCGCCCTTTCATGTTTTCAGTCTACTGTGATACCCTTTTTTTCCCAAGCCTCCTTTTCAGGTTTTTGACTTGTCGGGTGTACAATTTTTTTGTATATATCCCTAATATTTTCCCGAATTCTTTTGGTTCACCGGGATGCCCTTAATTTTTCCTAGGCCTGTCAACCTAGCGGGTCTTTTTCATGCGTAGTATTTTCTGACTATGCCTGTGTTCATAGGATATGGAGAGTTGTCACTATCTAAGACAACAAGTGTTATAGAAATGCCAGAAAATGCTTATGTGATCGCATGTGCCCTTTCATATGTGGGAGTCTGCTTGCCTCTGGGGTTAGTCTGGTGCACTTGATGTTTGATCAAGTTTTTGATAGTCTTGAATTTCCTAGGTATCTTTTCTAAGAACTGTCATGGAAGGATTCAAAGACATGACACTGACACCATCTGATACTCTGGCACAGACAAGCAATTTGGTGGTACCAAAGGTTTTTTATCACAATGATTTTCTGTTGGAATCCCCGATCGATGTAACATGCCCCGAGTGATTCAAATGGAGATCTGCCCCTGGCTATTCAGCATTTTTGAAAGATTATTTTGAATATTGACTTAACTGCCCCAGATTAGTTAGGCACCATGGCATGCCCCCTTGGTTGGAAGTGCTTTTCCATCCGAGACAATTTTTTCCATTGAGAGGACTTTTGTTTGTTGAATATTCATCGTGTGAATTTCTCTGTTGTTAAACAAATAGTCATGTGCAAATAAATGGTGTTTAAAGGATGCAAAGCTTATGTTTGTCTTGAATTTTTTTGAAAATGACTTTTTTAGTAAAACAAAATTTTGCAAGCATGTGATACCGACTCAGGATACCTTTTGTAACAATATGCTTTCGAACTAACCCACGCTTCAGCTAGGACTTTTAAGGGTTGTAACGTGGCCTGGTTCACGGTTTAAGAAACAAAGGATAAAGGCTCAACATTTATTTGTACCCAACACGTTCTTCGTGATGTTCTTAAGTCCTATGCTCAGTTAATTCTGCGTTTAACTCCCGCTTGAGTTTTTTGCTCTGATATTTCGGTGATGGTTCAAAAATTGAACATTTGTTTGAGAAGGCAGACATTTTTGTGACTTTTTTTTGTTGAGTATTTGTAGGACCTTTTTTTTATATTTTGTTATCCCTTCCTTTGCCTACACCGTTTCTTTTGCGATTGCAGTCAGCAGGATGCCCCAGTTTTTATTAAGTCTCCTTCATAGGTTTTGACTTAGCGGGCCTTTATTTTGAGAGATAGTGACTGCCAGCCTTGACGATTATGTGGAACCATCACCATCATTTTAGAGAGCATATTCTACACTATTTGTTGTGTATGGAGATAGAGCTTGCGATTAAATGCACCTTTTAACTGAGAAACTACCTTGCCCCAGGTTATGATTAAGGGTTTTAATTTGTGTGAAAAGAAAACTCCTACTTCTTAGGCTCAAAGGGGTTGACTAGGGATTATCTTCCTTATAACTCCACTATTTAGGATTTGAAACAATGCTTGTACATCGTCAGTGGGGTCTGTTCAAAAGCATATTGTAGCGTTTGTGGTGTTTTTTCGTCATCCTTCCTCCAAAGGCTTACAGCTTTGTAACTGAGAGTTGAATATCACCAAAGGAAGTAAGAAAGCAGTTTAAGCATAATGAAAACAAATTAATTCAAGACAAACATATGCAATGCATTAATGAAATAACAAAGTTTGATATGACAATAATTATTTGAACAAACAAAGAAAATACAACTTGAGAATTCAAATGAACAAAAGCCTTTTTTTCTAAACTTGTCACTTCAGATGGTATGCCCTTGAGGGATGGCAGAAGACTTCGGTCTGACCATATCGTGTGAACTCCAGTACCCCTTCATCAATCAAGTTTTGAATTTTATATTTCAACATCCAACAATCATCAGTAGCATGCCCCAGACTGTTGGAGTGATATGCACACCTTGCATCAGGATTGTAGTTAAGAGAAGAAGTCCTGGGATTCAGATGAGGCCCTATCAACGTAATCAGATTCATCTTCAGCATGTGTTGTAAAGCTTGAGACAGCGGCATGTTGAGTTTGGTATATTGCTTGTTGGATGTATCCTGCTTACTCTGATTAACCCGTTGTTTTTGGCGAGGTCGTTGTTGGACCCATGATGCAACAACAATTTGGAAAAGTCCACTCTTCACCCAGCCAATCTCTTGTCTTCTCAGAGGTTGATCAATAACTTGGTCCCCAGCCTCGACTGTTTGCTTCATACGATTGCATCCATCTTGATGAAGTTTGTTGATAATGACTCTCAGCTCTTCTTGTCCCCGGGCTAGGCCTTGGATAAGAGCCATCTTCCCCAACATCTGGGTTCTCATTGCTTCTACCTCAACTTGCAGTTGTTCCAACCGTTCGTCCTTATTGTTATCAGGAATTTTCTTAGCCAGGTTCCCACCGAGGAGTGCTTTCAACTCTTCCTGCCCCTTGGATAGGTTTAAGAATATTTCCATGAACTGAGCCTCTTGAGTTTGGAGATCTTTGTTGTCTTGTTGGAGATCCATTTTTCTTGCTGAAATAAACAGCGAGAAAATGAGAGACCTGTACTGGAAGACCTATTATGCAAATGACATGCGTGCAATGTTTTCAAGGATCTCGTGGGGTAAACAATAAAACGTTAGAATCCAATTGCAACTTTGATTGAAGAACTTTCGTATCATTGAAGGTCCTTCTATAAGAATTAAGCTCACCATATCAAGTGGGTCATAGCCCCTGACTCAAGTTATTGTGTTTTGGTCCTTTTGACGGTATTGGCTAGAGGAAAATAAATCCCCTTGCCCCTTGCTAGACGTATGGTTCATCATAACCTGCACCACAGGCCCTTGAGATCCTTGAAATGGTTAAGGAAATGCTATGGTATGATGTTATAATATGTATGCTATGCGTTAAGCAAAAGTGCAAGGTGATGAAGACAAATGAGTCTAAGAAGTCCAGTTTACTGGATAATGACTGTAAACAAATCCTGCAAGGAAATCATGTTGTTATATAATAAAACCTTGCAAGTAGTTCAAGTTGAAAGCAAATAAATCACACAAGCAGCCTTAGGTTTAGGCTTGTATAGGGTTTGCAGGTAAGTAACCTCTTGAAGTTTTAGTGGGCTCAACCCGTCCTATTAATAGTAAGCGGGTTCTAAGGAGTCTCAATATCACTGACCTTCCCCTCAGAAATTGTTTCAGCTCAGCACCAAAGTATTGCGGCCAAAAAATCCTGAAAGTCTGATCTCAATGAGTGTAGTATCGAGTATCAACCAATCTTCGGCTGGAACCAAAGCTGGTTATCTCACTACTTCCTAATGGCTGGGATGAGTCAATTAAAAGTTCTAAAGGTCAGTTAACACTTAGTGACACTATGAGGAAGCCTAATGTTATCCTTAACTTACTCAAGGAACATTAGTATAATCCAGAGTATCGTGCTAACGTAGCCACCACTTTGTCCGTATCGGTCTACGTTGTACAGCCTCCATGATTTATTGTTACTTACCTAATAAAATGCCCCAGATCCGGGTGTAGGATCTTTAAAAATAGTCCAACAAACCCTCAAAGATAAAGCAAGCAAACACATAATAAAGCATTTAAAATGATGAACTAAAACTCTAAGGTAACCCCACTTTTAAATATCCCCAGCAGTGTCGCCAATTCTGTGATACGGTGGCAGAACCGACTATTATAATGGTTTACGTTTTATATTTGCAAATGTGCGGTAAGCAAGATTCGCCACCGGCTTTTTTTTTATCCAACAAAGGAAAGGGTGAAAAGAACAGAAAAAGACCTTTTTCGAGATTTTGAGTAAGGGGGTAGATTATGGAAAGGGAAGGTGTTAGCACCCTTTCCATCCGTAGTTTTCCACGGGCTCTTAGAGGTTTTCTCATTTTGAAATACCTTTGTGCTTTGTGTGTTTGAAAGTGTTTTGAAAACGCCTTAGTACGACGAACTTTGTAATATTTCTCGGGATAGTGGAGAAAGTATACAAAGTGTTTTGAAATTGTTTTTGAAAAGTAGTTTTTGTGTAAGTGAAAAATGTTTGAGCAAACTTCTAATAGCTATCTACTTTTGTACTCGAAAAGGGTCGTTCTTTTCCTTCTATCCTTTAGACAGTGCTATCCTACTATTAATGAGTAGGTAGCCTTGTCGTCGGATGTTAGAGGGACAACTGAAGAGACGTTTACAGTCACAAAGGTAACTTGGCAAGATGATTTAGTAACCACCATAAAGTTCTAGATCACTTTTAAACCGAGGCAACATCGAGAGGGTCATCGATGGACTAGTGATCTTTAAACTTAAGGATAATCACTATAACTTCTCACGTTTCGAGAATTATGATTGTTTTACCAAAGGCAACCGAAGTGGGGATACTCTAGAGGTGCATATGTGCATATGTATTAAGTTCAGTTATTTATCTTGCATTATTAAATTTGCTAACATTTTAATTTCCAGTCTTATCATACATCCTAGTTACTAGCAGTTAATATTTGCAAAAATTTAAAGTGCAAGAATTTAGATCCTACGCTATTACAATGCTTCAGGACAGTTACATAAAAAAAGGTGCAAGAAAATAAAATGTGGAATTTTAACCCTAGACTATTACATCCCATAATCAGTTACATTATTATATAAAATGCGAGAAAAAATAATGAGCGCAAAATAAAATATTACTTCTAAGAACCTAAGAAAAAATCCTAAGTAAAGAAAAATCTTCTTTTGTTTTTTTTTTTTTGGTTTTGTTAAAGAAAAATTAATTCTGAATTTAATTTTAATTAAGAAAATAAATAGTGAATGAAATAAATCCTAATTCTAATATTTTTTGCATTTTTTATTTAAGAAAGTATTTGAATGAAATAAACCTAAGTTTAGTTGATTTTAAATTGATAAAAATAAGTCAAGATAATCAATCTAATTAATTCAAAAAACTAAAATTAATCCTAAGTCTAATTGTTGTCATTATTTGTTTTAGGTTATTGTATAAAAAAAAAGTTAAATGAAAAAATATAAAAACAAAAAAATAATAAGAAAACAAAATGAAAATGGGCCTAGACACGCAGGAGTAAAATGGGGGGTGCATGGCTGGAATTTCGCTAGGCCTACAGGAAGGTAAGCCCAGAAGCTGGCTTAATCTGGTGTTATTGACTCCTGGGAGGTCCATAATGGAGGAGCATCCTTGGAGCTTGGATATGCCCTTATTGGTAACTGATGGCCCAGATTTGAGGCCATATCATGTGCTAACTAGACTTGTAATCATGGGATATGTAATCAATAAATGTTAATAAAATAAAACGCTGGACCTGGGATTCGAACCCAGGTCCTCTCCCTTATACACGCGCTTCAATACCAACCGGGCTTCCAAGCCAATCGTTTATACATATCAAACCATAATAATATATTAGAAAAAACAAGTGGTTATTTAAAATAAATAAAAAAGTGTGCGTGGATTTGAATTGCTCAGTGAGGGGCTACCACGCCTCATCTTCTTCCCCCATCCGCCATTTTAGACAACAAGATCTATAGTGACGATTTTACGCTTGTCACTACAGCCTTTGCATCCTGAAATGAGCCAAACACGCAATAGAAATTATATGTGATGCCATGGATAGACTGGCCTCACTCTCCTGAGCGTGATGGTGCCCCTGTTTAAACCTAATTTTGGCGAACGTAAAAACTCTCAAATCCAAGCTTTAAACCCTAAAAATGGTAACGCACAGTTCCTGCATCAAAAACTCAATCTAACCATATAAGAAGCTCGCAAATGATCAATAAACCAGAAATGCATGGTCAAATCACATTGAAATTACGTGAAATGTACAAAATAAAATTAGAAAATGAAGCAAACCGTGGATGTTGGTGGACGCGTTAGGCGATGCTTCAAGGCTTGATAATGGCTGCAAATGCTTCAAGGGATATTCAGAAGTGGATTAGAATCCTTGGTTTGGGGTAAAGAAGGCTGGAGACTGAAATTCAAATTTTGAAAACTTAGTGATTTTTGCAGCCTTTCGTGGCTTTCCTTGCAGTTCCCCCCCCCCCCCCCCCCTCCCCCCATTTGGCCTGCTAGAATTTTGTATTTATAGTGTAGATGGAGGAGACAATATAACATGGAAAGAATCAAGTCATAATGTTATGCTTTCATGTCAAAATCCAACAAATTTAAAGGCTTCCATATTAGAAAATCTTGCCCTTTCCATGCTTGAATGAACCTGGTCATTCTTTGTACGAAATTGTGGGCCTGAAATTTAATCAAAACAAAAGCCCAATGGTCATGATCCAATCATTTACTATTTTATATGATTTATCTTGTATTTATGTGAAATAAAAACAAAATAAATATGAATAAAATAGCTAAACAATGCAAGGCAAGGTAATCATGAAATTAGAGGTGCTTTATAAGCTTAGGAAGATGTTTTAGGCCTAAGAAAATGATCCATTGCTTCAAAAGTTCAAATTTCCTCAATACGCCATTCTTGAAATTTCCAAAATTTTCCCAACTTGAGAAAGCCATAACTTGCTCAATTTTTATCTCATGGTGATGATCTTGGACTATTTGGAAATAACAAGATGTCTACTTCAATCTATATTTTGATCAATTTTTCATTTGAAGATTTTATCTTGATGTAAAAGGTCTAGGCAAAAAGTGGCTTTTGTTGACTTTTTGAAAATGACCTGTAATGTCTGAGCTTATATCCTTCAAATGGTGGATCTCTTGAACATTTGGGATGAAGAGATGTTGTATGGATTTTGATTCTCTTAAAAATGAGCTTTGGTTAGGGAAACATGGATGAAGTATGAGAAAGTTATGCCTGGTCAAAGTTTGGTTGACTTTTTCTATAGAAACCCTAATTTAGCAATTCTTGACTTTTGATGAATTGGGAGCATTTCATGAGGAATCATGATCAACCCTTGATTAAATGATGGATATCACTTCAAAATGTTGATGTTGACCAAAAATCTTGAAGTTTGACTGTATATAGGCCACGGTTGACTTTTGACCTAGTATAGTTGATTTCTAGGTATTTGAGTAGTTGGTTGAGCAAACTTGTTGTGCAAGGCATGAAATTTGACATGAATAATATTGAGGATGTATTAGGACCATGTGCAACATTTTAGACCATTGGGGTTCACACATCTTGATGAAAATTGAAACCCTAGTTTGAGGTTCATTGCCTTTAGGAGGAGAATTTGTCTGGTCAATTCTTGGTCATCTATGGGAAAGTTAGGGACCTCAATGGGCATGTGTTTAGTAAAATGAGAGGGAAAATTTTGGGGTACAACAGGTAGGAAAATGCTTACAGATATATGGGCTCGTCTTATGATTGGTCAATCTCTCACATAAAGCCCTATAAAAGTTTATGCATCTCCTTTGGTGGATGTTTGTTTCCTACTCATGAGTGCATGTTCTTTAGGTTGGGGTTTAGACTTCCCTTTAAAAAAATGAAGTAGGTGTTTTGAATCATATCAAGATCTCTCTATATCATCTTTATCCACTGAACAGGGCATGTGTGAAAGTATATAAATACTAGTGCAAGTATAGGGACTGTGCTCTAACTTTAAAGTTTTTCTTCCACGTGTTCAACGTGCATCCACTTATTCCAAGTTGGAGCGGGGGAAAGAGGTTACTCTCGTTTCGCTAAGAAAATAAAATGTTTGACATTTTTGTTCAAAACTTTATAAACTTCAAAGATCAGTATGTTTAGTGGTTCCACAAAGTCGAGACACACATTCAAGTTTGTGTATTTTTTGAAGTGCTCCTCATCTTGCCCCTAGGTTAGATCCGCCTAGATGTGAAGACATATTTTTCCAAGTATTGGAATCATAATCATTTCTTGGAGACTCTGAACAAGTTTGTGGTTACACAAGAGGAATTAACACAATTTAAGGCCAACCTAATTAATTTCTAAGAGAGCTTGGCTTTATGGAAGGGGTCGACCCTTCAGACATATTGGTTTCCCAATAGAAAAGACGATATGTTGAAACACAACTTATAGTAGAGGCATCTGGTAGTAAAAAAGAAAGGAGGTCTTTAGTGGGGAATGGGAGTTAGTTTCATCATTGTACTCCATTGTCACTTTAGTATATACCTTAAATATTGTGTTCATTATGTCTTACAGATAGCCTATATTTCATCCAAGATATAATCAAAAGGGAGAAGACGTTAGAAAAGAATGTGATTACCCCTCTCACGGGTACGTTTGCGGATGCTACTGCCCCGACAAAGGATGTTGATATGGATGAAAGTAACATTCCAAACCCATAGTAAGTGTTGTACCCCAAAATTTGCCCTCCCATTTTTCTCAAAACATTTCAAGAAAATTCACAAGTCCAACCCGGCGCGTTATATTCAGGTATTCTTTCGCCAAGATATCTCTGATAACGTATTCTCAAATTCAGGTTCGGCTCAAGAGTCAATTCTTTAAAGAAGGTATCCGAATGTGTGAGTTTTCTCGAAGAAATATGGTGAAAAAGTGTGCTGAAAGTGCAGTTTTTACGCGCTAAAAAATTCATAACTTGAAGATCGTGACTCGTTTTGAACCCGTTCCGGTGGCCAAAATTCCGTCTTGACATTATCTACATTTTCATCTCTCACGGCTGGAAGCCAATTTCGATCAGAAGGTCTTCAAAAATGTGGATTTATCAAGTATTTTCATACAGAAAATTTGTGACAGAAGTTTATTTGCGTCATGTTCAAAAAATCATAACTTGGTCGATTTTCATCGTATCGAGCTGGTTCCGGTGCCAAAATTTCACAAATTGAGTTGGCTACATTTTCACAGAAGGTATTGAGTTCAAACGGTATTCAAAAGGCCTTCGTTTTTTGCTCAGAGTGCGTGACACGCTGAAAATCCTGAATGCTGAATATTATTTCATCTGGGCCGAAACTTCGAAAATTCATAACTCGGTCAATTTTTATCGGATTGGACTCATATTTTTACACAAGGTCCCTGACTCATAGATCTACAACTTTGCTTCAAAAGTCGAGACCAAATTATGCACCAATAAATACCAGTTTTTTATTGAAGAACGTGTCAGAGTCGACACTGAAGCCTAAAATAAGTTTGTCTGAGCTGAAACTTCAAAAATTCATAACTAATTCACCGTTTATCCGATTGAGTCGATTTTCAGATAGGAGTTAGTTCTCGATGTCGACTACATTTTGTTTTCACATTGCAACTTCAAAAAATGCACTTAAGTCCCTGCGATTTAGCCTGGAAAGTGACGAATTCAAGTGAATATTGGAGGCCCAATTGCACATTCAAAGCCCATTTGCTTTACCCTAATTTTCATTATATAATCACCTTCTTTTCACACAAACCAGAGAGGAGAAAAAGAGGAAAGAAAAAAGAAGAGAAAAAAGAGAGAAAAAACCTTGCCACAACACTGTTGGAATATCAAACTCTTTCAAGAACCCTAAAACCTTGAAATCCTTATTACAAATCTCTCTCTCACTACAAACAAAGCCATCTCAGTTACAAACCAACACCTCACTACTTCTCCAGTAAGGATAAGGCTGGCTTGATCTCCATGATCCTAATTTTCCAGTAAGGCATAAAAGCATTCAGGTCACTAATTTTCCAGTAAGGGTAAGATTGATTTGATCTCCATGATCAAAAGGGTATAATCATTCATACATGCCATATTGTGCCTAAACATTAAATTTCTTCATATATTGGCTTTATTTGCATTTTATGATTTTATTTAATGTGTTCGTGAGATTCAACACTGCAGATTTAGACAGGATCCCATGCAGGTTCATTAAGGAACGTTGAGGCCAAAAGCCAAAAGCCAAATGGCCAAAGTAGAACATTTTATACATGACACCAATACATGGCGAGGCAGACATTAAGCCAGACATTAAGGAACGTTGAAGCCAGAACACAAATGGCCAAAAGCCAAAACGCAAATGGCCAAAAGCCAAAAGCTAAATGGCCAAAGTAGAACAACTTATGCATGAAACTTAATCCAATGGCTAAAGAATGCAGACCACGGTACTCAGGAGTCAATACTTCAAAAAACCTCCCCTTGGGCCAGACACCCCCTATGGTTTGCTCAATTTTTAATTTTTATTTGTTTTTCCTTTTTATTCTTTTAATTGTTTTTTTAATTGTTTTCTTTTAATTCCATAAAATAATTTTCATAATAAATATAAAATACAGAAAAATAAAAAAAAAAGTTTATTTTATTAATATTAATTTTACTATTATTATTTTTGTAAATAAACTTTAAACAATTAATTAGATTAATTTAGGTTTCAAAACTTTAATATTTTTCTTAATAAATTAAATATGTAGAAATTAGGGTTTTTAAATTTTTCATCATTTTTTTAATAAATAATTTTCTCATCATTATTATTATTATTAATTACTAATTTATTTTGTAAATAAACATGTACATAAATTCTTTAGTAAATTAAGTTAAACTTTAACATTTTTCTCAAATAGTTAAAAATAACTTAGAATTAGGGTTTCTTTTAATTTTAATTTTAATTTTCTTATTTCATAAATACAAAAAAACCTAAAAAACACTTCTTTTATTTCAATAAATAATTAATTAATTTTTAATTTCAATCTAACTTCAAAAGGGTCCAACGCCCTCGAACGTTCAACTTTAGTTTCTTTCGCGCATTTATTCTTATTATTTCTTGTAAATATTAATGTAATTCTCCCAAAGCCTTGTAAACTCGGACATTTTATTTCTCGCACTTTACTTCTTTATTTTCTGTCAAATCGGGTCCTGGATTAAATTTGGCGATGTGGACCCGCGCCTTTGTAATAGTTTAGAACTTTTAATTTCCGCATCTTTTAACTGTTAATAAATGCATGCAAGAGTGAATGATAAAATAAAAACAAACGCATAGATCACCTTGATATGAATAAGACAAAATAACTGAACATGACACACAAATCACACACCACCCTTAGGGTACGCCTCATTGTTGCCTTGCCTCGAAAGGTGATCGTCGAGTAGAGGATGTCTTAGTAAGTCCTCATGATCCGGGAACCTGGCATGAGGGTAGCTTCTAAGGTGTCTTCCCATTGCTCTGGTGATCACCATGTCCCGAACCTCGAATTGACCCGAACACCTCCAACGGTGGTGCTACCTACCTCTCAATGGTGGGATGGCATTACTTTAAAGGACATTTACACAGACGAATTCCTTAGGGTAGGTAGACGACTCTAGATACTTGCTCTAATTTCAAAACAAAATTCAAAAATACTTTTCACACCAACACATTTTCAAAAAGCTTTCAAAAGCAATTTTTCAAACACTCTTGAGGACCGATACAAGAGTCGAACTGAGATTTTCAAAGAAACTTTTTAAAACCCACATTGAAAAGCAAACAAACCATTTTGAAAACACAAATGAGCAAGTATCTAAGAGCCCATGGATAACCATGGATAGAAAGGGTGCTAACACCTTCCCGTTCTATAATCTACCTCCCGAACCGAGAGCAATCTCTATAAGGAATTTTTCTGTGCTTTTGTCCTTTCCATTTGGAGAAAATAAAAGACGGTGGCGACTCTTGCTTCCGCGACATTTCGCGAACCAGCGTTAAACAGTCAGTTCCAGATCCACCGATCACAGTAAGCATATCAATATCATGGGCAAGAAGGAATAATAAGTCATAATCATACCTCTTATGATACCCGCAACAAAAAAAAACCCAATAACAAGCCATGGAATCATGTTGTGGAATGTTCGAAGGTGGTCGGGGAGGACTCCTTGAAGAGGGATATGGGCAAAGCTCTAAATCAGGAATCTCCCTCTAAGAGACCTAATTCTAGGATTCTTGTGGTAGATCGGGTGGTTATAGGGGGAAAATCATAGTGATTCTCCCACCTACTTGATGCAACAACTCCTCGTTACTAAAGAGCCTTAAACGGCAAAATATGTCTAGGCCGATTTCTCCGAGAGAGATTATACTTACTTTTAGCGGTTGACCAAGACAGTCAAGCGGGAGGTGATGGCTAAGATGTCCCACCAACTTTATTGTGATGTGGTTGTAATTTCTATTAGGGCTTCTAAATGAGAGGATATTTTAGCTCCGAAAACTATGAGGAGGAAGAAAGAAATATGAAGAAGTAACATGATGATATCTTGCTTGAATGAGTTAGTCTTCAAAAGGAGTTGGCTGAAGTGAATGAGCAATTTACTTTCTCTAAAAAGGAAGTGGAGAGCATGGTTCCCCTTTTTCTCTTATTTCTAAGGTCAAGCTCCAAAAGGAGATATTGAAGGAGAACAAGGCATCAGATGCTAAGTTTCAAAAAGATCTGGACAATATCTTTCCAAGGAGGACGGCCTTCGGAGGCCGCCTGAAGGACCTTCAGAAAAAGCTTATAGACTACATTAACTTAAGAACTCAAGTCACGTGGGCTCCTTCAAAAATTCTCTGAGTTAGGTCGATCTATTTTGTCTAGGAGTGAATATTCTTCATAAGCATCTCAATGCAAAGAAAGAGGTTATGGAGGGGAAGTTGATGGCTTATGAAGATTAGATCTAATCTTTCTTTTTTGTTTAATCACCTCTTTCCACTTTATTGCCTCTAGTGGAGTTAGTTCTAACCTATTGTAATCTATCATGAAAAATATTCCCTTAGCGAAACAATCCTGATGGACGAATCTTAATTAATGTGTTGTTCTGATACCACTGAAGGGGTTAAAGAGGGTTTTTTCAAAATTTCGATCCTTTAAGCGAAACAATCCTGATGAAAGAATCTTGATTAAATCATTAATAACAAATGAAAAACATTAAAACAATGATTATCATAATACCTCTTAAAGCATGCTTTAACGTTGATTACACGAGCATAAATGAAATGCGATGCTAGCCGTTTTGTGAGAATGACAAAAATTGAGAATTAAGATTGCAACAGAAATAACTTCTCTACTTATAAAGAGCTACTAAAATCCTAATGCTCTTATTTTGAATTTTTTTAAAATAAACCCAAACTTATTTAATTAAACTAATTTAATTAAATAAATATTATTTATATTTAATTAAACACATTTAATTAAGTAAAATTAAAATACTAATTAAATTAATTCGTATTTAATTTAATGAACTATCAATTCTAATTTATTTAATTAAATCATATTTAATAAAATAAATTATATTTGTGTTAATTTATTAAATAATACAATTAACATCTAATTAAATTAAATCGTTTTTAATTTAATCATTTGTTCTATTGTCAGTACTCTATGTGTGTGACCCTGTAGGTTCTTGTTACATTAGCAATAATATTAAATCATATATTTAATATTATAAACAATGAGTGGTATCTAGAAACACATTAGTGCTACTCAAGTAACGAGAATGTCATGTGATCTGACAATAACATTTCTATGATAATGATCATATGTACAATTATCCTTTTACCCTTATATCTATATTGAACGCAAGACATAGAATATGTCACCCTTCTATAGTCCAATATTATATTCCTTGATCTATGAGTATACTTGATAGCAAGAAATAAGCTCAATGTCTTATATTAACTTATTTGAGCTCGACCATACATTTTACAATCATACTTGATCAAGGGGTCCATAGATATTACTCTTATATATGTAGGAGGGGAAAATCACATTCAGGTAACTCATGTCCCTCGACATGATTTATAGAGTATCCATCAACCATCTTATGGTCATACTATTACGGACAATATTTTATTAATAATAGAGTACTCGACTCTAACTCTAGGATCCATAGTGGTTTCAGGTTGAAGGGTGGTATACACCATTATCACCATGAGAATAACTTATGACACTTACATAACATACTATGTAGTATTCTAATGGTGGACCAATCTAATATAAATATTAATCCAATATAAATATTAATCCAATTATTTATACCTATGTGAAGACTTGATATCTCATATTCATGACCCGTGAGCTACAATCATCAGTCTACTCACATAATACTCTCTATCCATTATTATTGTCCTATTTGACTTTAAAGCTTGACTACAAATACTTTAATAATAACATTATTATATTTAATGAGGTCTCGCGATTAAGTCACACCTAATGTATCATTAAATAGAATAATAATTCTAAGGACTTTATTATGTCACATACAAGTAACATAATAAATACAAGGGTTAAATATACAAACTCCCCCTGCAATGTTAGCGAATTCAAGTTTTAGCCCATCGTAAAGTTTCTTTTTAAAAAAAACCCTCGCAATTTCCAGATTTCCTCATATACACCCTCGTACAGAAAAGATTCTAATTTTTAGTGACATGGCTGTCCAACTGGATTTTTATTTTATTTTTTATTTTATTTTTAAATTCCATGTAAACTTTATTTATTTTTAATTTAATTTTATTTGTTTTTTGAATATTAAGTTTTTTTATATTATTTTTTTTATGTTTTCTTTTCTTAATTTTAATTAATTAATATTTTAAATGAATTATCATTTTAAAGTATCAAAATATTATAGTTGGGTCTTGGTACAATTTTGTTACATGAGGAGCCCATTTACTTAGCTTATTTTCAATTCATTACTCTACATGTATTATTGGGTTATATACATTAATGTTGTATTAGACAAAATCGATGTGGAACTTCTCAACAAATATTTCATTTCTATTGCATACATAATCAATTTCAGCATACCATGTTTCATCTCTTTCTCTCAACAAACATTTAATGATTGTTAGGAGAAACACGTAGGAGAAACAAAACAATACTGATTGTGAATATATATATATATATATATATATATATATATATATATATATATATATATATATATATATATATATATATATATATATATATATATATATATATATATATATATATATATATTGTTTGTTTGTTTGATTGTTAATATATAACCAAAACAAACATTTTTGGTACTTATTGTTTATGCTCGTAGCATATGGTGCATTAAGTGCAGTACATATCATGGTGCCCCTTTCTCATCCAATGAGGTAAGACATTGTTCATTAGATAAAATATCCTGTGACACATGTAATAATCTTAATTTGAGATTATGCATATTAGGTGTCTCAATACTTTCTCAATATATGTACCTATTCTAAGATCAAGGTGCATCAACAATCTATCCTTATAGATTCTGATTCCTAACCTTTTAACAAATCTTGCTCAAGCATTTCATCAAAACTATTTTCTTAACCATGTCTTACATTTGTGATGTATATAATTTATTTTGATGACGAGTATGTCGCCTACAAATTATACTAGATTAATGCAAATGCTCCCACTAACCTTCTCGTGTGCATAAAATTTAAACTTGACATTTATTAATCCAAATTTTAATAAAACTTCATATATATATATATATATATATATATATATATATATATATATATATATATATATATATATATATATATATATATATATATATATATATATATATATATATATATATATATATATATATATATATATATATATATATATATATATATATATATATATATATATATATATATATATATATATATATATATATATATATATATATATATATATTTCATGTATCCAAATATTTCTATAATCTTTTATAAATTAAAAGATAACAATTTATTTGTATTAAACAGGCTCAATATTAGAGAAGAGGGTCGAAACTATAATTACTACTGTCAGATTAAAAAACAAGAGGTAAATGAAGCGTTCAAAATGATGAGTAACAGTAAGGAGGTTGGGTCAGATAATATTTCGATTGAAGTATGGAAAATTCCTGAAGAGATATGTATTGAGCGGCCCATCAAACTCTTTAATAAAATTACGAGATCAAAGAAAATATCGGATGAATGGAGAAGAAGCACTTTAGTTCAAATCTATAAGAATATATGAGTGTAATACGGTGGGATAACTGACTTGGGTTTTTTGAGTTTTATCGCAATTGTTGCGGATAGTAAGAGTCGCCATCGACTTTTCTTTTATCCAATAAAGGAAAAGGTGAAAAGAACAGGAAAGACCTATTGAGATATTTTCTTGAGTTCGGGAGGTAGGTTATGAAAAGGGAAGGTGTTAACACCCTTTTCATATATAGTTATCTACGGGCTCTTAGTTGCTAGCTCACTTTGAAATGCTTTGTAAATGTGCTTGTGATTTGTTTTTGAAAGTATTTTTGAAAAGTGCATTTGTTTAGGAAAACTTTGTAATGATTCTCATTTTAGCGAAAATGTATACAAAGTGCTGAATTTTGAAAATATTTCTTGAAGATGCTGGTGTATTTTGAAAGATGTTTTTGTTTTGAAATGTTTGTGAGCAAGCAACTACGAACGTTCTACCTTCTCAAAAAGTATTTGTTATTTTCCTCCACCTTTAGATATTGTTATCTCAAAATTGATTGGTAAGAAGCCCTATCATTGGATATGAAGGGACAGACGTGAGTCGTCATACAGTCATAGAAGGCAACATTGTAGGATATCTTAGAAATTTGTCATAAGGGTCTAGGATCGTTTACCTAAGGCAACGTCAAAGGGTCATCGAGGGACTACGATCTTATAATCAATGGTCTTTGCTAAAGTATCCCACATTCGAGGGACATGACTGTTTTAATTCGAGACAACAAGTGTGGGTTACCTTAGAGGTGTAAGTGTGCAAAGTGTATTATTTTCATGAATTTGTCTTGAATTTATGGTTGTCTACTTGTTGATTTTAAATTTTGTCATACAAACCCTAATTACTAGCAATAATATTGAAAGCGATAAATTGCAGAAATTAAAAGTCTTACGCTATTACATCACTTTAGGGGATGGGAATTTACAAATTACAAATGGGGATTAAAGAAATTAAAAGCTAATTACTATTACAACCATATTGCATAATAGAATGTAAAATGTACAAGAATATAGAGATAGAGTAAAAGAGAAGCAAATTGTTTTTTTATGGTTTTGTTATTAAAAGGTTTTTAAAGTTAACCTAATTAAACTAATAAAAAGAAAGAAATTAATTAATTAGTCTTAGTTGATTTAATTGGAAAAGAAAATTAAAACAAAACTAAGTCTAAATTAATTTAATTAAGAAAAGAAATTAAATTAATTAAGAAAACAATTTTCTAGGGTTTTATGTTTAAGGAAGTAAAAAATAAGATAGAAATAAAATAAAAGATTAGTCTAAGTATTTAATAAAAAATATATATTTTTGTAATTTTTTTAATAAGAAATAGTAAGAATAATAATATTAAAAAAAAATAAAGGAAAATAAAATAAAATGTAAATTATAAGTCAGGAGGGGTTTGAAAAGTAATGGGAGGTTAGTAAGTAAAAAAATAGTTCTTTGTGTTGGACCCATAAATGATTTTTTTGTGTGATCAGAGAATAAAATAAAATAAAAAACAAATGGGCTGCGTATATGAAGTAAACAGGGGGTAAGGGTGAGAAAAATGAAGCAGACCCATTCAAGGGAGGCCCAAACACGCTGTCAAACAAAAAAAAGAATCCAAACAATATAAAAAAATAACAAAACAGACGATGGGGCTCGAACCCAAGTCCTAAAGGTGAAAGGCGGACACTTTAACCACTGGGATGTTGTTACATCCGTTAACTTATGCACAACCAACATATTATATTGTAAACACGCTCCTGACTGTATCATCTTCTTCCTCCTCGCGCCAGCATCTTCATCACCATTTTTGAATTTGTAACTTTCTCATTTCTCAACCATTTCAGAAATTGCAAACATTAAACTTGTTAGAAATTTCACCATAATTTCAAATATGTAAACTAATTAATCTAACTCTCAAAGATGAACACGAATTTTATTGGTACCAAATTCTGACTTAAATATTTCAGAAAGTTCAAACTTGAAATTCACACTACTCAGGCAATATAAATGAAAACTAAGGGCATCGTTAGCTTCAGGGCTATGATGTCTACATTTTTTATTCACAAAGGAACCACTAATGATGCTTGTATGAAAAGTTCAAAGTCAAGAAAACTTACCTTGAAACTGAAACTCATGTTTTGATTTAGACCACCTTTTAAGGTGTTGTGCTGATTAGAATAGTTTCATGAACCTCCAGGAAGCTAATGCAATGCTTAGTTTTGATTGAGAGTTGTTGTATTGTCTTGGAGAAGTCAAGTTGTAGGTGGCAGTTTTTGAGCTTGGAAGGTGATGAAGATGAAGTTATAGTTGTGGAACAAGGGTAGTGATGAACTATATTTGGTGTATGGAAGCTTAAAAATTGGTTTAGAGAGGAAACACGCGAGGGAAATGCGAGTTTAAGGTGCAAGGTCAGAATCTGCACAAAAATGGAGTTTGTGTGCAATTTCTGGCTAGAGGGAGTTTGGGAGAGTTTCATGGGTTGTGAGTTTTGTGTTCTAGGTTTGTAAACAATGCTTCAATTTATAGGAAAAGGTTTGAGAGCTTGAGGTGATCATAAGTACAAGATCACATGTTTTGGTTCCTTGACTTGTTTTTGAAGAAAGCTTGACAAGCATTGTTCCAATGTATGGTACAAGGCTATCTAGAGTGTTTAAAAGCTTTAAACATGTTTATCTGACTTTGTATGTGCTGAACAAACAAGTTAGAAGCTCAAGACGAGCTGACTTTGTGACTAAAGCAACTTTTCAAGAATAGCAATGGTGCCTTTCTTCCCAAAATGGAAATGTAGCTTGGACAATGGATCAATTGCTTAGACAATGGCTCAATATGTTATGTAAACATTAAATTATGGAGTGAAATGTAAGTTAGAAGCCTGCAAAGTGAGATTATGCAACATAGGTTTGAGATTTGGTTGAATGTTCATCATCAAAATGACCTAAAAATCAAGAATGAAACCTTAACTTCTTCTCTTTGATTCTCTTTGCTCAAACACGATCTCTTCAAGTTCTTGGAAATTATAGAAAGATTGAAACATTATATACAACCTTCATGTTTACCATTTTGGCTAAATCATCTTGGAGCTTAGTGAAAATTGGCCAAGAAGTTAGGTCAAAATTCTGATCAAATTTATCAAAATTTTCACTAAGTGTTTTAGAAAAAAGTGCATGACTTCATGAATATATAACTCAAAATAAAAGCACTTCTAGGGCTTTATCAGTAAATCAAAGTTGTAAATATCATCAAGATCTACAACTTTCATATTGAAAGTTTTCTTTGAATCATCTTGTATCTTGGTGAAAAATTGGCATGAAGTAGTGAAATTATCATGTACAAAAACACTTAGAAAAATTTCTAAGTATTGAAAAGTTTGACTTTTCAAATTCACTTTTTTACTTTCTTGATTTATTGATGATCAAGTTTCATATTTTGACTGTTGACTTTGAAAACAACTCTTGATCAAAAAGTCAAAGTTTGACTTTTTGTGCATCAGTTGACTTTTCATCAGTTGACCCAAAATTCAACTATCAATCCATTGATTTTGAAAGATGATTTGAGCCATGAGATTAGGTCAATATGTTGTATTTGAATCCTTGAGATTGTACTTCAAGCCATTGGATCATGTATTAGGTCAAAAGTCAGTGATCAATCAATTACAGTCAAAACCCTAATTTTGACCATTTCGCCCTTTTGGTAAATTGAGTGCTTTTCTTAACGGATTATGATCAATACTTGATCAAATGACGAATAGGACTTTAAAATTTTGATGTTGGCCAAAAATCATGAAGTTTGACTGTAGGTTGATAACAGTTGACTTGTTACCCATTACGGTTGATTTTCAGTCATCTGAGCAATTGACTAAGCAAATTTGTGATGCAAAACTTGAAACTTGGCATGAGCACCCTTGGAGACCTATAACGATACATGAAGGTCATTTGAGGCATCCGTGTTTAGGAGGTGGTTTGACCTAGTCAACACTTGTGCAAACTTGAGCCATTAGAGATCTTGTGAGAAATGTCTTGAGAAAAGAGAGGGAAAATTTTGGGGTACAACAGCTGCCCCTATTCAATCTTCTTAAAACTGAAGAGTTAGATTGGTGGGTCTTCCATTCGTGACTTGAATGTGGAAGATGATTGAACACTAGAGTGCCCAGAAATTCGCACTCACTGATGCACGAAGTAATGTGTTGGTTGATTGTATCAGGAATGGGCTTAAAGATGCCATTTGGGGAGGTAATAAAGGGTTGTCAGAGATGGGCTAGTAGATTCCATCCAAAGATAATTGCTTGAATTTAACTGGGAGAAGTGTCAGAATAAATATTTGTTTGATTTAAAACTGAAACTGAACGAGAGAAGTGTTTTTGTCTTTAGCCGAAAAAGTATCAAAACTTAATCTGAGCCGGAGATAGGTCCACTGAAAGAGGTATCAGAACTTAATCTGAGCCAGTAGATAATCTTGATGTCTTTAACCGAACAAAGTATTAGAACTTAATCAAAGCCGAAGAAAGGTCTACTGAAGGAGGTATCAGAACTTAATTTGAGCCAGCAGATAATTTTGACGTCTTTAACCGAACGAAGTATCAGTACTTAATCTGAGCGGGAGAAATGTCTACTGAAGGAGGTATTAGAACTTAATCTGAGCTAGCAAATAATCTTGATATCTTTAACTGAACAAAGTATCAGAACTTAATCTGAGCCAGAGAAAGTTTTACTGAAGGAGGTATCAAAACTTAATCTGAGCCAGCAGATAATCCTGATGTCTTTAACCAAATGAAGTATCAGAACTTAATCTGAGCCGAAGAAAGGTCTACTGAAGGAGGTAACAGAACTTAATTTGAGCCAGTAGATAATCCTGATGTGTTTAATCGAACGAAGTATCCGAACTTAATCTGATCTGGAGAAAGGTCTACTAGAGGAGGTATCAGAACTTAATCTGAGCCAGTAGATAATCTTGATGTCTTTAACCGAACAAAGTATCAGAACTTAATCTGATCCGGAGAAAGATCTACTGAAGGAGGTATCAGAACTTAATCTGAGCCAGTAGATAATCCTCATGTCTTTAACCGAACAAAGTATCAGAACTTAATCTTAACTGGAGAAAGGTCTACTGAAGGAGGTATCCAAACTTAATCTAAGCCAGCAGATAATCCCGATGTCTTTAACTGAACAAAGTATCAGAACTTAATATGAGCTAGAGAAAGGTCTATTGGAGGAGGTATCAGAACTTAATATGAGCCAGTAGATAAATTGTATGTCTTTAACCGAACGAAGTATCAGAACTTAACCTGAGCTGGAGAAAGGTCTAGGAGGTATCTAAACTTAATCTGAGCCAGCAGATAAACTGTATGTCTTTTGATTGATCTTTCCTGAAATAGGTAAATAATCAGTTTCATGTAGATGCATGCATTGCGTAATGATGTTCTAAAAATAAATGAGATTGTGCTATATGTTTAGTATGCATATATCATGATGCATGAATGTTGCTAAAATGTATCTTTGTCTGAGAAAATAAATCTCTGAATATTGCTGGAGAGTTTTGGGAAGCTAAATCTCAGACTACTGATGGAGACGAGGAGTATGTGTATCTTCAACTTTGTTTAAAGTGCTTCCGCTGGGAATTCCTATTTGTTGTTTGAGGAAACTCTGCAGGGAGTGTTGATTTCTGCTTGGGGGATAGAGTTTAGGAATCTTGGTTGTCTGTTGCTCTACTGGAGAATTTAATTCTCATATACCCTGACTAGGGATAAAAAGAGATGATTAGACTTCTAATTGTCTGGGGAGGATGAAGTTAACTGGTATTTGGTCGGGTTCCAGGATTTTCAGTAACTTTCTTGGGATAGTATCAACTTTACTAGAGAAGATGAATTTTGCCAATGAGTGGTCTGGGGAATAGACTCAAGCTTGGGAGGTTGTAGTCCGTTGGGGAAATAAACACTATTGAGGAAGGCATTCTGATGACCTTACTGGGGAAATTTTTTGCGAGGTTTTCTCTTTCAGTTTTGGAAGTCCAAACTTTGTTGGGGAAGATAATTTCCAGGGAATATGTCGAATGGAACTCTTGATAGAGAGTGTGTGGGGATCATCTTATCGAAGTAACTTTGGGGATATCCCAAATCCTTAAGTAAATGCTTATTATTGTTTTTGTGCGTACATTTGTTAACAGTTAATCATGTTCACATGCATATATTCATTCAATTTTAGTCATTAGACGTTTTTGCACTCAAAATAGAAAAAACAAAAAGTTTGCAGTTCAAAGTATATTTGTATTGATAATTTGCCTAAAAATAGGCTTTTTTGTACAGGGAGATAGAAATCCTAGTAATAGGAAGCCGTCGTAAAAATGAAAAGAGCACAATGTGAAAACAAAAATTGTATAGCCATGTGGAAGTGATCTTATTGGGTTCCAACTCCGCTATTTCCCCTATTCCTTCGAACATCATCCCTTGTCGTTGAAAGAAGTTGATTGAATTTATTTCGTACCATTTGAACTTCTACCTTGGTAATAAAGATGACTGTTAGTGATCCGATGGGACATAGTCGTACGCTTTAATCCTTAACTTTTGCCTGGACCGCCCTTTCAGGTTTTCAGTCCACCAAGATACCCATTTTTGCCCAAGTCGCCCTTTCAGATTTTTGACTTGCCGGATGTACAATCTTTTGTATATATCCCTAATTTTTACCCGAACCCTTTTGGTTCACCGAGATGCCCATATTTTTTCCTAGGTATCTCAAGCTAGCGGGTCATTCTTTATGCGTAGTATTTTTGACTATGTTCGCATTCACAGGATGCGGGAAATCTTCGTCGTCCATAGTGGTTAGTATCATAGCACCACCAGAGAATACTTTCTTGACAACAAATGGCCCTTCGTAAGTGGGAGTCTATTTTCCCCTGGGATCGCCTTGTGGTAAAATGATGCGCTTTATTACCAAGTCGACAACCTGGTATACTCGAGGTTTGATCTTTTATTGAATGCCTTGACCATACGCTTTTGATACATTTGACCATGACAAACAGCAACTAGCCTCTTTTCATCAATCAAGTCTAACTAATCCAACCTATTCTAAATCCATTCATCTTCACCCAAGTTTGCTTCTTTCATGATCCTTAAGGAAGGAATCTGAACTTCGACAAGCAGGACGACTTCTATGCCATAGACTAAGGAGAATGGGGTTGCCCCAGTTGATGTTCGTGCGGAGGTACGATGTCCATGAAGAGAAAATGGTAGAATCTCATGCCAGTCTTTATAGCTCACCGCCATCTTTTGCATAATCTTCTTTATATTTTTGTTGGCGACTTCCACTGCACCATTCATCTTAGGTCTGTATGGAAAAGAATTGTAGTGCTTGATTTTGAACTGCGTGCATAGTTCAGTGATCATGAAATTGTTGAGGTTGGTTCCATTGTCAGTGATAATACTTTAAGGGATGTCGTACTGACATATGAGGTTATGCCTGATAAACCTAGCTACAACATTCTTGGTAATTGAGGCAAATGAAGCCGCTTCGACCCATTTGGTGAAGTAGTCAATGGAAACAAGGATGAAACAATGTCCATTGGAGGCAGTGGGCTTGATCTCTCCAATCATGTCAATGCCCCACATTGCAAATGGCCATGGATCAATCATGACATTCAAAAGAATTGGAGGCACATGAACCTTGTTGGCATAGATTTGACACTTATGGCAAGTCCTCGAGTGATGGTGACAATCAATTTCCATGATCGACCAATAGTAACCAGCCCTCAAAATCTTCTTGGTCATAGTGTGCCCACTAGAGTAGGTTCCAAAGATACCTTTGTGCATGTCTTCCATGATCTTTTCTACTTCTTTCTTGTCCATACAACGAAGCAGGGTAGCATCATGGTTGCGTTTGTACAGAATCCCATTGCTTAGGATGAATTTGGCTGAGAACCTTCGCAGGAATTTTTTGTCATTGACTGAAGCTCCTTCAGGGTACTCTTGTGCTTCGAGGTACCTCCTCACTTCATGATACCAAGGCTTCTCCTCATCTGTGTCGACCTCATAACAGTGCGCAGGTTCGCCAAATATTTCGATAGTAATTTTGGGAGCTTCGTTATCCCAATTGACCTTGAACATAGACAACATAGTTGCTAAGGCATTTGCCAACTGGTTTTCGTCCCTTGGAAAGTGTTCAAAGGTGACCTCTTCGAAGTAAGGGATCAAGTTTAGAACATTCTCTTTATAGGGGATCATATTTGGATGTTTGGTACCCAACTCTCCTTTAACTTGACTGATTACTAGGGCTAAATCTCTGTATACGCTTAAGAATTTGATTCTTAGGTCAATGGAAGCCTTTAGACCCAAGATGCACGCTTCATACTCGGCCATTTTGTTTGTACAGTCGAAGCATAGTCTAGAAGTGAAAGGCGTATGGCAACCTTTGGGACAAATAATAACAACACCAATTCAATTACCTATGGCATTGGAAGCTCCACCAAAAACCATAGTCCATCGGGGTCCTTGTTCAGGTCCTTCATACGGTCTAGGCTTTTCACAATCAGTTATCAACATGATATTCTTGTCTAGGAATTTAAAGTTCATGGATTGGTAGTCATCAACAACTTGATGGGCCAAATGATCCGCCAACACACTTCCCTTGATTGCTTTTTGTGTAGTGTATTGGATGTCATATTCAGTCAAGATCATTTTCCATCTAGCTATTCGTCCAGAAAGAGTTAGTTTCTCAATGATATACTTGATGGGATCCATCTTAGAAATCAATAAGGTAGTATGAGTCAACATATACTGTCTTAGCCGGAAAGCAGCCCATGCCAAAGCGCAACAAGTTTTCTCGAGCAGTGAATATCTGGTTTCACAGTCGGTAAACTTTTTTCTAAGGTAGCATATTGCATGTTCTTTTCGGCCAGACTCGTCATGTTGACCCAACACACACCCCATTGAATTCTCTAATACAGTCAAGTATATAATTAGAGGTCTTCCTTCAACTGGAGGCATCAGGATTGGAGGTTCTTGTAAGTACTCTTTGATCTTGTCAAAAGCTGATTGGTAGTCGTCATTCCATCTGACTAATTAATCTTTCTTCAACAGTTTGAAGATCGGCTCACGGGTAGCGGTTAAGTGAGAGATGAATCGGGCGATGTAGTTGAGTCGACCTAAGAAACCCCTGACTTCCTTATCAATATAGGGATCTGGCATCTCTTGTATGGCTTTGACTTTTGTAGGGTCGACTTCAATACCTTTTCCACTGAGGACGAACACTCTATGTTTTCCAGACCTTACCCTGAAGGTGCATTTGTTGGGATTCAGCCTTAACTTGTACTTCTTCAATCTTTCAAGTAGCTTGTGAAGATGATCAAGGTGTTCTTCCTCAGTTTGCAACCTTGCAATCATATCATCAACGTACACTTCTATCTCATGATGGATCATGTCATGAAATAAAGCTGCCATAGCTCGTCGATAGGTTGCGCCTGCATTCTCAAACCCAAAGGCATAACCTTATAACAGAAGGTGCCCCACTGTGTAACAAAAGTGGTTTTCTCCAAGTATTCAGGTGCTATTTTGATTTGATTATAACTGGAGAATCCATCCATGAAGGAGATAAATTTGTGTTCAGAAGTCTTATAAACCAAGACATTAATGTGTGGTACTGGGAAATCATCCTTGGGGCTTGCCTTATACAAATCCCTGTAGTCTATGCACATACGGACTTTTCTGTCTTTCTTTGGAACTGGGACAAAATTTGCAACCTATTGAGGACATGACGTCACTGCTAGGAAACCTGCATTAAACTGCTTCATTACCTCAGCTTTTATTTTCTCAGACATGTCTGGCCGCATGCAACGAACCTTTTTCTTGACTGGATGACATCCTTCCTTCATTTGCAGACGATGAACCACGATAACAATATAAAGCCCCGGCATATCTTCATATGACCGGGAAAACACCTTAATATAGTCGTGCAACATCTAAACCAATCTGGTCTTGGCATGGTCTTCCAAGTTGGCTCCGATCTTGACCTCTTTCTTGTCTGCCTCAGTACCCAGGTTTATCACTTCAACTGGTTCCTCATGTGGTTGAATGGCCTTTTCCTCTTGTATCAGGAGTCTGGCAAGTTCCCCAAGTATTTCACAATCTTCTTCACCTTTGTCTTCAGCTTGATAGATTGGATTTTTAAAGTCATAGATGGCGATAGAAGGATCGTTGTCAATGAGATCTAGAGTGGATGTGGATCTGCAAATACGTGTGTGTGCATGTAAGGTCATTGTAGTGGTAGAAATTGTTAAGACTAAGTCATTGGATTGACTAGACTTATATAGATCAAAATAAAAATCTCCACCGCACTTTATTGTTTCCAAAAGAATGGGAAAAGAGCGAATAACCCAAAAAGAGGGGGAAAGATTCTAGGTAAGGGGGTTGGTTATGCAAAGGAAAGGTATTAGCACCCTAAACATCTACGGTACTCCGTAGGAACCTTTAGTGCCTATGTACCACCTTTTCGTGCAATAGGGGGTCAGGGTACACGTAGTTCCTATTTTTAAAATTTTAAAACACAAATGTGTTGGTTAATTTTATGAGATAAAACATCATCATCATTATCCGTGTGGAAAACATACCTACTACCCACGATCATGAGAAAGGAGAATTTGCATCATCTCAAAGTGGAGGATATGGCTTGCATTTTAAAATCAACAATGCCTCACTCAACACCCAAGTGGAAAATATCTCTTTTCACTACACATTGTAGAAGTATAGTTGTTTGCATCACTACAAGGATTGACAAGAGTTCAATCTTTTGAGAAAAGTTTAAAGATAAAAGCCAAAATGGAAAAATGGTTTGAAATGATATTGATTGACTTTTAGTCTTCTCACAAAAAGGATGTCAAAGTATTATTAAGTTTATTGAAGTTTATTTATGAAAATGTTTGAAAATGCATGGACCTAAGTCCAAGTTTATTATGAAAGTGGTTCAAGTTTAAAACAAGAGTTTTCAAAAGGAGGGAGAATATTTTTGAAATTAAAGAAGATGGGAGGAGAAGAAGAGGCTATCCTAAAGCATAAGGTAAAAGCTAGGGATAAGAACCATCTAACCAACAAGAAGCCAATACTTGACACTATGAGCCAAGATAGAATTCTCATTCTTTGGATTGAAACCAAACAAGCAATGATACTAGACCTCTTGAGAAAACCAAACTTCAAGTGTATTAAGTCTTTATAAAAATTGGGCAGAGTAATGGCTGTATACGGGTGAATTCCAGATTACAAACAAAGGGTGTAATCACAATAACCTGCACACAAAACAAACAAACAACCCAATGTCTTGAGGTAAACCTCAAGAGCTCCAGACAAAATAATCAGATAAGATCACAAGGTCTCCAATCATAGGCCAAGATTTCTAATCCTAAGTCCAAAAAGTCCAATGCTCCATAATGCCAAGGACATTAACCAAATAGTCCATGTATCATTAAAGATTTGTAGGGTTTGTGTTGATTATTAGGTGTCTTCAAAAAGAAAATGAAAAGCTCAAGTGAGAAAAAATCAAAATAACAATAAAGTAAATACTCAAATGAGCAAAGATGAAAATAGCATGAAATGTAAATGCTAAAAATAAATAGTGCATAAAAATAAAAGGGCATATAAAAGAATAAAGGATAAAGTCAATTAAAAGTGATTAGTGGTTAGTTGGATGATCATTTTGAAACTTGCATTTGGAACTCATTAGAGGATTGGTAGAACCAAAGCCTCCACACAACAAGTTGCATTTGCTTTTTGTCAAGTATATCATCCATTTGGAATCCTTATGAGTACCATTTAATGATCAACGATGTTTAAGTGATCCGCGTTGACCAAAGGTGTTGTAGATCCATTATAGGATTGGTAGAACCAAAGCCTCCACACAATGAATCTCAAGGTTATTGGATCAAAGAGATCAAATTAACATACTTGGGCTTGCAAACATAAGTTTGGGCCAGGAATGATCATTTATTCGAATCGGAACAAAATTTAGCGCTATGTTAAGCAATCATAAGTGGACTTATATAGAAGTCGCACCTATTTTTAGGCCGGCCAATAGCAATCTATGCACCATTTGTTTTGAGACATGATATAGAGATCATGCTCCAACAATATTTAGTGCAATAAGAAGGGAATGAGATGAAGAGGGGTGAGAGAGAATATACAAACCACTTTTGGATTAAATTTAATCAAACTATTATTAAAATCATTCATCTATTTTTGTGGAGTTAGACTCAACACCATGGATCCAATGATGTTAATAAAGTTCATGATCAAAAATTCAACCCAAGATCAGCCAGAAAATAGTCACAAAATAATATTACATTTTAATATATACAAAAAGGTTTAAAATAATGTTTAAAAATAGAAATAAAAGAGAAAAATATCAACTATGTTCAAATTAATCAAGAAATAAAAAGTAAGACCATAGAAAAATAAGAAAAGGACTCAAATGATTTTATAAATTTTTTGGCAATTTTTTTAAGTCAGAAACTATTTTTAAAATTAAAAGAAAAGGGGTAAAATAAACCAAAAATGATAAAAAAATAACAAAGTCAGAAACAAAAATAAAATAGGGTCACCAATATTTGTCGCAATATCATTGGATCATTCCATAATTTTTTCAGAATTTAAAAATGCATAAAAGTATTTTTAAACATTTAAGTCAATTCAAATAAAGTGAAAATTTATTAAAAAACTACCAAACCACAAAATTAAATTGTGAAAAAATAAAAATCAGAAAGAGAATAATCAAAAATATTTTTCATAATTTTTCCAGATTTTTTGGACTTAAAATGAATTTTCTATGATTTTTTGAAGTTTAAAACAATTAAATATAAAAAATTAGAAAAGATAATAAAAGTAAAAAATATGTGGTCATTGGATCAGAGTCAAAACGTGTTAGTAATCAAATCCAAGGGATCTGGCGCGCTGTGCATATCATGGTCATTAGTGAATAAAGCACTAAATCAATTATTAAATCAGAATTCAAAAATAACAAGTGGCATGCCATCATTGGTTGGAAGATGACATGTTGGTCATCTTCAACCTCCAGCCAACGTGAATTGCAGGTCTCTCAAACTGTAAAATCAGAAGCTCATACCTATGACATTCGCTTCGTCTCTTCAAGAGGAAGACAACCACACCCTCGCGCCAAATTTATATAAACTGTAGCTCAAGCAATTTGGAAAGAAAGTTTTGAAAAGGGATTTGAAATTTCATGGTCAAAACGTGTTTCTAGTAAAAATCAAGCGTTGCAACTAGAACCAGGGCAATGAGAGCATCACAATGATATCAAAGTTTTGAATAATTGATGAAGGAATCTACCTATTGAAGTTGAGTTGAATAGCTCTGAAACTGGACTTCTATGGAGCAATATAGGGCACGATTCTTGAATGTAATTATATGGTTAGCTTCAGGGAAGATCAAGGAATGTGAATTGATTGAAAAATTGGATTCAAAAAGGCGTGAGAATGGATTTCGAAGTTGCTGAATTTTGAGTTATGGGACAAGTTTGGCAGGGTGATTCTGGCTATCTAAGCTTGAGGAAATGAATGGGGAATGATCCTCTATTTATAGGGAATCAAATGGAATGTCCAAGCGTGTGAAATGATGAAGTTTGGAGGGAAATCGTGTGAAGTTGTAAACAAGAAAAGTGTGACTTCCAATTTGATCAAAACTCATCCAAAACGCACATTTTGCTATCCTAATAAATTCTGGAAGTTCACTAAACATGTTTAGAAGCAAAAACGTGCAGAAATAAAGTGTTTAGAAGCCAAATCAAGGATTTCAAACTTCTAACTTGGTGAAAAATTCAGTTTCAAAGTTCCAACTTCTGACCAATGGCATTCTCATCTCAAGGGGTCTTAGGGCATGATTCTTAATGCTTCAGAAAGATGAGGTTACAAGCTTTGCAGTGGAAAAAGAATGGAATCAAATGGATGCTTGAGCTGAAAGTTGTGTTGAGTCAAAGTTGGAGAAAAAATGTTGACTTTCTATACTTAGAAATATTTAAATTTTTCTTCAAAAGTGACCTATAATATCTTGCATCCAAACATAGTCTTCCACTTGGAATTTTCTCTTGACCAAAAAAGATGGCATGAAGTAGATCTCTTGAATGACATTTTGAAACTTGAACCATTCAAAATATCCAAAAATTGAGAAAGTTATGAATTGTTGAAATTGGTAAAAAATCATGAAATGACCTATAATCATTTGTATCCTTAAGGAAATTTCCATCCATTTTCTCACTTTGCACATAAAATAAGGCATAAAGTTCAAATCTACAAGATCATTATGGAAAAATAATTGGCTCAAGGTGATAAAAATTGACCAAGTTATGATCATTTGAAGTCACACATGGAAAATTGGGGATTCATCTGGAGGACTTGTAATGTTTCTTCCTCATCAAGTTTCTTCCACCTGAAAAATACTTGGAACTTTTGAAGTGATTTGTTAATAAACCTTTGAAGAGAATGATGTCTTTTAAATCACTCAAAAATACCAAAAGATGAGAAAGATATACTCCTTTGAAGTTTAAAACCCTAGCTCCTAGATTAAGAAACATGCCTTGAGGAACTTTGACAATTTTGAACAAACTTCTTGTACCAACACAAATGATTTATAAGTATAAGTTGTTGAGGATGATAATGAGAACTCATAGCAACCATAACCACTTCCATATCTTGATAATTGAGAGAAATATGCACTTGTGACCAATGAAACAAAGTCTTGTCCAAACTTGACTATTTCTTCAATCAACCCTTTGTACTTTTTGGATCAAATTTGATAATCTTGAAATGTGGTGAACCAAAATAACCTTGCCATGCCATTTCCTCCAAAACAACTTCAATGGTGAGTGTTGTACCCCAAAATTTTCCCTCTCAATTCTCAAGGCATCTCTCACAATGATTCTCAAAATTCAAGCTTGCACAAGTACATTGGGATTTTCCAGCACCAGAATTAAAAGGAAACTGTCAAAAAGGGAGAAAATAGATAAAAATAACATTTTGAAAAATTTGGAGGAAAATAGGTCTCCTTCGATTCAGCCCCCTTCGATTGGACTTTGCACCTCCTTCGATTGCTCAAAAGTTGCTGCTAGCGTGCCTCTTTCGTATGGGCATGTGACTTCTTGTTATAGGCTTCGTTTGTGTCTTCCACTTCCTGCATGTTTGCTTTGAGTACCAAATTTCCTACCACAAGTTCCCCCTAGAAGGTAATCCTTTCGATTGGACAAGTTTGTTGCCTCCATGCTTGCAATCGAAGGCCATGATCTGGTGGCCAAATGTGCCTCCTGCATACAAGCCTTCATTTGGGCATTCACCTCCTGCATATCTGCGTGTAAGCCTTCGTTTGGGCATTCATCTCTGGACATGCCTGCATGCAAGCTTCAGTTGAGAAAGGGCTTCATGCCACTTGGGTTACAACTTTCATTTGGGTATTGAAGCTTCCTTCGATTCAGAAGAAAATGATCTTCATACAAGCTTCAATTGAGTTTTTGTTTCCCTTGGAGACAATGTCCTTCGACTCAGGAAGTAAAGGCCTCCTTTTGGTTTTCTTCAATTCAAAAAATGAATAATATTCTGAAAGCTTCCTTCGATTTAAAAGAAAATGATCTTCATACAAGCTTCAATTGAGTTTTTGTTTCCCTTGGAGACAATGTCCTTCGACTCAGGAAGTAAAGGCCTCCTTTTGGTTTTCTTCAATCCTAAAAGTCAATAATCTTCTGAAAGCTTCCTTCGATTCAGAAGTTAATAACCTTCTGAAAAGTGTCATTCGATTGCATCATTCGCCCCCACTTGTTTGCCTTGGATTCATAAGTTTTCGATTGGATGAATGACTACCTTCCTGTGAATTTCAAATTCATCTTCATGTATGATTCGAATGCGCCTTCATATCACCTTCGAATCCATATGCAAACCCTTCAATACGCCATAGTTCTGCATTATAACACACAACTTGGTGGTCCATTCGTAGGACTTGCCATAGTTAGGGAATAATTGTTCTCTTACTTTGGAGTCTGGTCGAAGGTTTGGGCCTAAGTTATTAAAAGCAAGAAGACTCAAAATGGCATATTCAGCTAAAAAGAGCCATTCGAAGAACACACAGTTGGTTCATTCGAAGGACACACAACTGGTGAAAATGAATGTTGTGTTGTTCTAGTCTGGTCGAAAGGTGTAGAAAGATGGAGGATTCGACTCAAAAGATCAAGTTGAACATTTAGACCCATAGGCTAGGCTACGTGTTTTCCCTTTTCAGGCCTTAAACCTATGACTCACCCTACACTTAATTGTTTATGCAAGTTAAAATAGGCCTTTACCCATTTGTTGTCCAAGACCACTTGCACTTAATAGCATAATACTACCTTTTAGAAAAGTTTGTCTTGAGCCTTGCGCCTGTTTTCCTTCAGAAAGAAGCAACCCATCTGAACCATGCATCTTGCTTTTATGGCACAAGTGGACACTTACTTTCCAGCTGAGCCTTATTTTATTTTATTTTCTCCCCAAGCTTCCCAAAAGCCTTTCTCTATAAATAGAGAGTTCATTTGCACAAAGAGGAGAGGAGGCGGGGAAGGTATCTTCAAAATTCTCACACACCATAAAATTCTCAAACACTTCAACACTTGTGAAATTAAAAAAAACCAGAATCATCGTTACCTCCTTCAATTCTGAAGAACAACACATTCCAGTTTCCTTCGAATCAAAGAGCATCCCACTTGTTCCTTCCTTTGAATCCAGCAAAGAAGGATATTTCACTTGTTTTGCTCTTTCGAATCCAGTGTCGAAGGCCTACCCTGGGTCTTTTCCTTCGAATCCAGAGGCATTCAAAGCAACCACTTCAAAGTCCAGAACACGCTCCAACCTCCTGCAAGGTAAGTCATTTTTAGCCTTTGGCCCTTCGTTTCCAGCATAGCATGTAAGTAAGTTTTCTTTTTTCATTTAAAACATGTACACACTGTGATCGGTGGATCTGGAACTGACTGTTTAACGCTGGTTCACGAAATGTCGCGGAAGCAAGAGTCGCCACCGTCTTTTATTTTCTCCAAATGGAAAGGACAAAAGCACAGAAAAATTCCTTATAGAGATTGCTCTCGGTTCGGGAGGTAGATTATAGAAAGGGAAGGTGTTAGCACCCTTTCTATCCATGGTTATCCATGGGCTCTTAGATACTTGCTCATTTGTGTTTTCAAAATTGGTTTGTTTGCTTTTCAACTGTGGGTTTTAAAAAGTTTCTTTGAAAGTTCCAGTTCGACTCTTGTATCAGTCCTCAAGAGTGTTTGAAAAGTTGCTTTCGAAAGCTTTTTGAAAATGTGTTGGTGTGAAAAGAGTTTTGAATTGTTTTGAATTTAGAGCAAGTATCCACGAGAACCTACCTACCCTAAGGAATTCGTCTGTGTAAATGTCCTTTAAAGTAGTGCCATCCCACCATTGAGAGGTAGGTAGCACCACCGTTGGAGGTGTTCGGGTCAATTCGAGGTTCGGGACATGCTGATCACCAGAGCAATAGGAAGATACCTTAGAATCTACCCTCATGCCAGGTTCCCGGATCATGAGGACTTACTAAGACATCCTCTACTCGACGATCACCTTTCGAGGCAAGGCAACAGTGAGGCGTACCCTAGGGGTGATGTGTGCGATTCGTGTGTCGTTTTCAGATATTTTTGTCTTTTGTCATGTTAAAGGTGATCTAGCGTTTGTTTTTATTTTTGTCCATACATTCTTTCATGCCTTGATTAACAGTTAACATATTGCGAGAAAGTAAAAGATTCTAAGCTATTACAAAAGGCGCGGGTCCACATCGCCAAAATTTCTCGAACCCGATTTGACAGAAAAATAAAGAAAGTAAAGAAAATAAAGAATTAAAAGTGCGACAGATTAATTACATGGCTTTGGGAGAGATACATAAATGCTAAAAGAAATAAGATAAACATGCGAATTTAATAAGAATTAAACGAGGGCGTTGGACCCTTTTTGCAAAATTAAATTAAACGATGAATTAATTAAAAAAAAAAAGAAAGAAATTGTTTTTGGTATTTTTTGGTATTTTATGTTTTTTATGAAAAAATTAATTGAAATTAAATGCCAACCCTAATTCTACAATTTTTGTTTTATTATGAAAAATGTTGAAATTTTTAACCTAAAATTAACCCTAATTTTTATATACAATTTAATTATAAAAAATAAATATCTAATATTTAATTATTATGGAATAAAAGAAAAAGATGAAAATTAATTAAACCCTAATTCTATATTTTTTAGATTTTTTATCAAAAAAAGTTAAAATTAAAACCTAATTTAAAACTAATTAATTTATGAATTTATTTATGAAAATACTAAAAATAAAAATACTTATTATTTTTCTCTTTTCTGATTTTTATGTGTTTTTTTATATTTTATGAAAACATTAAATTAATTAAACAAACAATAATTAAAAGAAAACAAAAATTATGAAAAATAAAGAAAGTGAAGAAAATTTGCAAACCAAAGGGGGTCTGCCCCTAATTTGAGGTGTTTCTTTTAGCAATCTGGCCCAAGATTCTGAGGCCCTTTTGACTTTTTCCAGGCAGCGTGTGATGCATTGACTAGGGTCCACTATACTCTCCAGTTCATGGCCTTTGATTTGATACTCTGGGACGCGTGGCATGCTTGATTTTGTGGATGCATGGTGGACACCACTACTGAAATTGCATGGGAACATTAATTGGAAAAAAACATATGGAAAGAGTGAGGACCTGGGGCTCGAACCCAGGTCATTAACGTTACCAACCACTGTGTTTACCACTGAACCAATCCACGCGCGTTTAACATATAATAACCAACAAATATTATAAAAGAAAAATGGTCAGTGACTTCAAAACGCACGAAGAATTTGAATGCCCCAATCAGAGTCTTCCACATAATCATCTTCCTCGTTGGTGATTTCCTGAAAAAATTAACAAACATTTAACGGGGGTTTTGAACCCCCTCAAAACATGCTTATTTGGATAATAGCGATTAGGCCCCCTGGGCATATAAATTAAGCGCGAGCATGCCATTGTTTTCGTCCAAACCCCCTGAATCCATTCCTGGCATCGTGGTGGTCTAATTTTGCTGTATTCAAAAACCCCCCAATTTGAAAGTTGAAGAACCCTAAAAAAGAAACATGGTAGATTCGCGTACGATGCCCAAAACTTCAATCAAGTTATGTGGTTAGTGTTATACCCCAAAATTTGCCCTCCCATATTCCTCAAGAAATTGCCAAGCCAAGCTAGAAAATTTCCCAAGGGTTGTGCAGTGCAACTGTTTCCTATACAGTCAAAATTAGGGTTTTGAGTCTGATCAAGAAAAGGAAGTGTTCAAAGGCCCAATCAAGTCTCACATGCCTACAAAGATGGTCAAGTATCTTCATATCAAGTTTCAAGGCATTCAGCTCAAGATTGCACAGTCAAAACCCTAAATTGCACTACAGTCAACTGTAGGGGCAAAATGGTCATTTGGCAGTCAAAAGTTCAAATTTTTGGTCAACATATCATTTTGAAGCCACAAACATCATTTGATCAATGCTTGATCATGATTCTCAAAATTTGGCTCAGAAATCATCAAAGATGCAAAAGTTGCTATATTTGGACAGCTGAAAAAGTCAACTGAAATTGACCAGGGCATAACTTTCACATGGATTATCAGAAAAATTCCATCAAAAGCTCATTTTGAAGAGAAAGACATTTCCTACAATTCATCTTCATACTTAAAGTCCAAGAAATGCTCTCACAAAAAGTTATCAATTTCAACATTATAGGTCATTTTCAAAAGTCAACAAAAAGGGACTTTAAGTCAAAGGCCATAACTTGAGATTGGTAAATCAAAATGACATGGGACCAAAGGCATTGGTTAAAGGACTCAAAGACCTTTCCAAAATGTCCAAGAACATGTGAAAAGCTTAAAAATTGAGCAAGTTATGCCTTGTAGAAGTTGGGAAATTTTTGTGAAATGGCAAAAGTCAACTATCCTTGAAAATCCAATTTTGACAAAAGGGCCCCATTTTTCTCACTTTGTCCATCCTTGTCATGCCACACACGTGGCCCATGGTTGATTTCAAGACCAAATGTTGACTTTTTTATTTTATTTAATTTTTGATGATTTAATTCATTTTAATTCATTGAAAATTCAAATAAAATTTAAAAAATCAATGAAATGGTGTCATATGAACTTGGACAAGTTCTATGTATCATGAACCAACTCAAAAATCAGGCCAAGGTTCATTTACACACTAGGTCTAGGTTTTGGCTAGAAATTAGGAAAAAATGGTTAATGAACAAACCCTAAGGCCAATTCTCTAACAAGCATGAATTAAGGAGAGTTAGCAAGCCTATTCAATTCTATGATGATCACTGAGTCCAACCCTACCTAGAACATAGCAAAAAACTCGTTCAAAAGTGGATTGGACATTTGAAATTTTGGCCATAAAATGCAAAACTGAAATCAATGCTAGGGATCTTCTCAAGCCATAATTTTTGTACCAATAGCTTCCTGAGACGATTTTGAACGTATCCCAAATCATAACATCTTCCAAAACTCCTTGAACTGGTATCCACGAGTCCAACTGCATCTTCAAAATTTTGAAATCATATAGCACGATTCAAGCACATTCTTGCAGTTTTTTTTAGATATTCATACTCATGATGAAGTTTCTGAGCTAACCCTTGCATTTAATTTCATTTTTGTGCCATGAATAAGGAATTGCCATTTTCGAATCCTAGGGTTACAGCTTTCTCAAATTAGGGATTTTGCCTAGGGGAAAAATTAGGGTCCCTGACTACCATGGTTGAACTCAGTACATCCAGACGAAGAAGAAGATACCATCGCGAACAATTTATATAGCCTATATGGCTATTCGCTATTTTCTCATAGCATGTTTAAAACAACGTTTCAAAACCGTTGCCTTCTTTGTTTGTATTTCAGGAAATTGGAAGGGACGATGGCGTGGCACAAATGGATTGGATGAGTTTAAATTTGCGCGCGTTTAACTAAGCACTAACCATTTTCTTTTATATATTTTATTGACTATTATATGTTAAATGAAAACAACTAGCTCAGCTGGCCAAGACACGCGCATGTGACCTCAAAGACCTGGGTTCAAGTCCCAGGTCTTGCAAAATTTAATGTTATTTTTCATTTCCAATTCACATACAGCGCTCACATTGATGCTCACCATACTCCATCAAAATGCACCATCCACGTGTCCCAGAGCATTCACATCAAAGGCAAGGATTGGGAAACATGCTACACTCCAGTCAAATGCATCTCACTGGATCAAAAAAGTCAACAAGTTCTCACCAATAATTGGGCCAGGCTTTCAAATCTATACCTCCAATTCTGGGGTCTACCCCCCCTGGTTTGCCCATTTGATTTATTTTTTATATCTTTTAATCATTTATTTTAATTGTTGTATTATTTTAATTACTTGTTTTATTTAATTAATTTTTACAAAAATATAAAAAAACATTAAAAATACAGAAAAGGCAAAAAAAAATATAATTAATTTTGATTCTTTTTTTTTTAAATAAATTTAAATATAACTCATTTAGCTTAATTAGGTTTTAATTTTAATTTTAATTCTTTTTTCATAATAAAAATCCAAAAAATGTAGAATTAGGTTAATTATAAATTTTTTATATCCTTTTTAATTTTTTCCTTTTTTCTCACAATATTCTTATTTATTATTTATTTTCTATAAATCAAAAATTGTACATAAATTAGTTTAGAATTTAATTAGGTTAGAAATTAAATCTTTTTTTCATAATAAACTTAAAAAACATTAGAACTAGGATTTTAATTTTAATTAACTTTTCTTTTTTTCTTTTAAACCTAAAAAACACAAAAACATTATTTTTCATTTAATTTTTAATTTCCTTGATTAATTTTTTAATTATTTGTAAAAGGGTCCAACGCCCTAATTTTGTTTAGTCTTTATTTCGCGCATTTATTTTACATTGTTTAAATACCTCTGTATATGCCCCAAAGCCTTGTAATAAGTTTAGATTTATTTCTTGCACTTTATTCGCTTTATTTACTTTCAGTCAAATCGGGTTCGGTTTTTTTGGCGATGTGGACCCGCGCCAGTTGTAATAGTTTAGATTTAAATTCCCGCACTTTTAACTGTTAATAAATATGCATGAAAGAATGAATGCCCGAAAATAAAATTGAACCGTTAGATCACCATTGCATGACAAAACAAACAATAAACTGAAAATGACACACAATTCGCACACACCACCCTTAGGGTACGCCTCACTGTTGCCTTTCGAAAGGTGGTCGTCGAGTATAGGACGTTTTAGTAAGTCCTTATGTCCATGACATGATCCAGTTGCCTCGAAACGGTTGCCTCGGAAAATAAAGGATCAATGGCATAAGGGTAGCTTCTAAGGTATCCTACTGTTGCTCTGGTGACCACCACATCCCTAAAACTCGAATTGACCCGAACACCTCCAACGGTGGTGCTACCTACCTCTCAATGGTGGGATAGCACTACTTTCAAGGACTTTTACACAAACTAATTCCTTAGGGTAGGTAGGTTCTCGTAGGTACTTGCTCTAATTTCAAAACAAATCAAAATACTTTTCACACCGACACACTTTCAAAAACTTTCAAAACAAACTTTTCAAGCACTCTGACATATGAGTTGAATTGAAACTTTTCAAAGAATATTTTTGAAACCCACATTGAAAAGCAAGCACACATTTTGAAAACACATTGAGCAAGTACCTAAGAGCCCATGGATAACCATGGATAGAAAGGGTGCTAACACCTTCCCTTTCTATAATCTACCTCCCGAACCGAGAGCAATCTCTTTAAGGAATTTTTCTGTGCTTTTGTCCTTTCCATTTGGAGAAAATAAAAGACGGTGGCGACTCTTGCTTCCGCGACATTTCGCGAACCAGCTTTAAACAGTCAGTTCCAGATCCACCGATCACAGAACTGGCGACTCTGCTGGGGAGAAACTTAAAGTGAGGTGTACCTTAGGGATAGTTCTCACCTGTGTTTTCAATTGTATTCTTTGCTTACTTTAAAATTGTGGGACCGTCTTGGGAGTTCTATAGATCCTAACCCGGATCTGGGGATACCTTCTTAGAAAGTAGCAATAAGGCTGTGAGGGAACTGTGCGGGGTATACCGACATGGTTGAAACAGTCTGCTACGTTGGTGTGGCATTTTGGTGTGTACCGGTAACCCTTGAGTCAGTCAAGGAGAGTACGGGGCCTCCATGTGGTGTCATGAAGCATCAACAGACCTTAGGAACCTTAATTGAACCATCTTGGCCTCTTTAGGGTAGTGAGATAACTGACTTTGGTGCAGTCCGAGGTTGGTTGATACTCGATACTACACTCAATTGAGGGTTGCTTTCCTGGAATATTTCGGTCGCCAGTTCAGTGGCTAAATCGAAACGATGAACAATGAAAGCAATCCCGTGATATTGGGAACCTTAGAACCCGGTTACTTTGATTAGGACAGGTTGAACCCACCAACTTCAAGAGGGTACTACCCAGACCCCATGCTGGCCTTAAACCTTAAGGGCCTGTCTTGTGTGCCTTGTGTGCCTTACATGTTTGTCTTTGTAAATATCTGTGTTTAATCATGGCATCATGACATCATCCAGCATCATATGCATTGACTAACCATTTCAGGGGTTCGAATTTTCATCTTTGTTCTTGTTTTGTAGGACATGGAAACTGTTCGTAGAAAGACAATCCCAATCAGTCTTGTAAGGATCTCTCCTCAGCTTAAGGAGCTTATATCCAGGATTCCCGAGAACTCTTCATTCAGTGAAAGGCATGGAAGCCTCATCAGCTTGGTCAACACCAACATTGAGGAAGATATGATAAAAGTCCTGTTCCAATTCTTTGACCCTCTGCATCACTGTTTCACTTTCTTGGACTATCAGTTGGTACCTACATTGGAGGAGTTCTCCCGACTCCTGAAGATCCCTATTCTTGATCAGCTACCCTTCAACGGTACAAAAAAGGAACCTAAGCTTGAAGAGATTGCTAAAGCCTTGCACCTACAGTCATCTGATCTCAAGGGACATTGGGAAGTTAGAAGTGGTATCAAAGGGTTCTTAGCCAGGTTTCTGTTTGAAAAGGCCTATGATTGTTGGAACTCCCTTGACTTGCAAGCTTTTGAAGAGGTTGTGGCCCTCCTTGTTTATGGTTTGGTGTTGTTCCCTAACCCCGATCAGCTCATTGACATCAGTGCTGTCCAGATCTTTATGTCCAGGAATCCTATACCTACGTTGCTGGGGGACATCCTTCACTCATGTTACACTCGAACCATGAGAAAAAGAGGTGTCCTAATGTGTTGCACTCCTCTCCTAGGAAAGTGGTTTATTTCGCACCTTCCACAATCAGTCCTGAAGAACGAACGGGGTTTGAGATGGTCACAACGGTTGATGACTCTTACACATGCAGATATACATTGGTGCCCTAGGTCCAGAGAAGATGTCACTATCATTGATCGTTGCGGAGAGTATCCTAATGTTCCTTTACTTGGAATCAGAGGGGGTATTACTTATAGTCCATGCCTGGCTTGGAGACAGTTTGGTTATGCTCGGAGGGATGGTCCTCATGACATGTTGATTCCTGACATAGTTTTTGACTTCGACAACGATACTCAAGGACTTCGCCAGAGATTTATCAGAGCTTGGAGGATGCCTAGTAGGATAGACAGCAGGACACTGGGGCACAGGAACTCCATTCCTTTGGAGCCTTATCTCAAGTGGGTACGAGCCCGTTCTCAGAAGTTAGTAATGCCTTATCCTCACATGCTTCCAGTAATCAAAGAGCCTACCTTGGAAGGAGAGGTGTCTCATGTTATTCAGCACCCTGATATGCCCACATCCTGGGAAGAGATGCAGAAGAGCTGGATCCAACTGAAGGAAGAACGGAATTCTCTTGAGACTAGTTTGCATGCCAGTGAAAAGAAGGTCTTGGAGCTCACCCGTCTGTTGCATGAGGAAAGGAGTCTCAACACTTACATAGCTCCAAAGAAGATGCGCAACATATTTTGGATGTGATTTGATCTTTTTGTACTTTTGCCCATGAGGCTTTGATGTATTAAACAATGATTTTCTTAATAATAAAGTGTGTTCCTTTTGGTCTACAACAAACTTGAATTTTCGAACTCTTGAATGCATTGCATAAACACATATCATTCATCATGTGCATCATAAATACTCTTCTTTTCAGGTTGTTTACCGTTCTTCGCTGTTTATTTCAGCATCATGAACCCTCCTGAATCATCAACCGATGCGGCTATCAAGGCTCTTCAGGCGCAGAACGTCCAGTTTCAGGCGCAAAACGCCCAATTTCAGGAGCTGATCAAGGGCTTGTCTCAGGGTCAGCAAGAGTTAAAGACCATGCTGTTGAAGAAGACTAAGAAGAAGAGGAGGACTGTGCTATTTAACACTGGGCGCAGACTCGGGAACACTTTGGTTGTTGAAGCTGAAAGGACTCCTCCATCTGTGACAGAAGGTAGTCACCATGAAAGAGAGGTCACTACTCCTGTGGGCTCTGATACTGAAACAGACTTCAACGACGACCAGTACCCTCCTGCTGAAGACCGGTACAAACAGCTGGAAGACAGATTAAAGGCTGTGGAAGTTCAACGGGTACCTGGATTGGATTTCGGAGACTTGGGGTTATCTACTGGAGTGGTGATCCCGCACAAGTTCAAAACACCTGCCTTCGTGAAGTATGATGGGGCTTCCTGTCCCAAGATGCACCTCCGTTCTTATGTAAGGAAGATCCAGCCTTACACAGCAGACAAGAACCTTTGGATCCACTTCTTCCAGGAGAGTCTTTCAGGGACTCACCTCGATTGGTTCTATCAACTAGATGGAATCAGCATTCGTAACTGGGAGGATCTGGCCACTGCTTTTTACAAGCAGTATCAGTATAATGCCGACCTCGCTCCTACGCGTACCCAGCTCCAGGGTATGTCGCTAGGGTCGGGTGAAGGTTTTAAGGAGTATGCTCAGAAATGGAGAGACCTGGCTGGCAGGGTGCAGCCACCGCTGACGGATCGGGAGCTGGTAGATATGTTCTTGGGGACCCTGTCTGGTCCATTTTTCAATCATCTCATTGGTAATTCCTCTGCCGGGTTTACCGATCTAATCCTGACTGGTGAAAGGATTGAGGCCGGTATAAAATCAGGGAAGATACAGAAAGTTGCCTCCTCCAGTACTGAGAAGAAACCCTTCAAAAAGGAGGCTAGTGCTGTATATAACTCCCGGAGAACAGAGCGACCTGAACACCGCCAATCTGTCAGTGCGGTAATGATTGCCAAACCTGCTGCCGCTCCTCGGCCCACTAATCCTCAAAAGTTTGAAAGACCCCGGAGAGAGTTCACCCGGTTAAGCATGACCTTATCACAAATCCTGCCACAGTTGCTATCCACCAATTTAGTGACTGTCAAGGAGGCTCCAAAGTTTCCCAACACTGCATCTCCCAAGTTCAATCCAAATGCTCGCTGTGCTTATCACTCTGATAGCCCGGGGCATAACACAGATGACTGTTGGGCCCTAAGAAACAAGGTTCAAGACCTCATTGATGCCAAGGAAATACAGTTTGAAGCGCCCGAGAAGCCGAATGTTGTAAATGCTCCCATGCCCCAGCATGGAGTGAATGCTATTGAGGAGAATTTGTATGTAGCTTCGGTGGATGATGTTGCTACTCCGTTGCTGATGGTCAAGAGGAATCTGTTGCTAGCCGGTTTATTTCCGGGATGTAGCGAAAGTTGCCCTCTATGTGTTGCTTCCCCTGTTGGTTGTTCTCTATTGAAGTCAGGCATCCAAAACCTGATAGATAATAGAGAGATTTTGTTTGAAAAGACTGTTGTTCCTGCCGCTCCTGTTGAAGAAGTGTCGATCGTTACCATCTTCAACAACTATTCCGAGGCTCCTTCAAAGAAGCCTATACAAGTTTTGTCAGTTCACAAGAATGTTCCCATCACCATTACTGTTCCGGGGCCTATACCCTACAAATCTGATAAGGCTGTTCCATGGCACTATGGGGCGGATGTTTATGTTCTGGGTGTGAAACAAGAGTGCGACATTGATACTGGTGTCTCCAACATCACCGGGCCTGCTAAGGTCACTCGTAGTGGAAGACTGTTCTCGCCAGACATTGCTCCTCCAGCAATTCATAGGCCTTCGATCTTCACACCTGCCAGAGTGCCTGTTTCTCCTTCTGACCAAGTATCCACCCCTGCTGCTGAGTCATCTGATACTCGGGGCAAGGGAATTGCTGCTGATGTGCCTGCCAGGACGGAGGCACCAAAGACCATTGTTGAGGCTTCCAAGCAGGAAATGGAAGAAATTCTCAAGATAATAAAGAAAAGTGATTTCAATGTTGTGGAACAGCTGGGGCACACCCCCTCTAAAATCTCCATGTTGTCCCTGCTGCTGTGTTCAGAGGCCCATGCAAAGGCTCTGATTGCTTTCTTAAAGACTGCCCATGTACCCCAAGATACGACTGCTGACCAGTTCACCGATTGTATGGCCAACCTAACTGCTGATAATGGCCTGGGTTTCTCTGATGCCGATCTGACAGCAAAGGGGAAGAACCATAATGATGCCCTGCATGTCTCCATTGAATGCAGGGGCACTACTCTTGCTCATGTGCTGGTTGACACAGGTTCCTCATTAAATGTGCTGCCCAAGAAGGCTCTGGATAGGCTGGATTGTGAGGGTCTAGAGCTCAAACCAAGTAGCATTGTTGTCCGGGCCTTTGACGGGTCCAAAAGAATGGTGCATGGTGAAGTGGACATCCCAATCAGGGTTGGGTCACAGGTATTCGATTCAAAATTCTATGTGATGGACATCCATCCATCCTATTCTTGTTTGCTGGGTCGCCCATGGATCCACAAGGCTGGAGCGGTGACCTCCACATTGCATCAGAAGCTCAAGTACCCGGTCAGGGGGAGGATCGTAACAGTGCAAGGGGAGGAGGAATACATGGTCAGCCACCTCAACTCTTTCAGATACGTGGAAATGGATGGGGAGTTCATTGAAACCCCCTTTCAACATTTTGAGGAGGTACCACCAACCTTGGCAACAGCAGAAGATGAAGAGGTTTCTCCTATGAAGATGGCCTCCTTAAAGGACGCCCGGGCTGTGATCGAAAAAGGTGAATGTGCAAACTGGGGCAAGCTTCCTGATCTTACTCCTAAGACTAACAAGTTTGGGCTGGGTTTCACCACAGAAGCTCAGAAAGCGGTGCGCAAGGCAAGAATTGGAAGACCTCCGTTGCTCATTACTCAGCATGGAGTGAATGCTATTGGAGAGGAAGATGAAGTGGGAGAGTCAGAGTTCGATAGCTGGATCTACCCAACGGCCGACGGTGGATTGACCAATTGGACTGCTAAAGATTTTACTCCCATAACTTTTGTCTCCCAGTAATGAATTTCTTTGTTTTTGATTTGTAATAAACAATAATTTGAGACTATATGGCCCGGTGTCTTACCCGGGGCACCGTGGTTTTATTTATGAGGGCTTTTTGTTTGTCACTATCATATATCATGAATAAAAGCATTGGACGTTTTTCACATTTCAAATTTTGCGCTCCTTTTCTTTCCTTTCTTTACATATTGCAAAACAGCTGTATTTACACACACACTCACTCATACAGGTTTCAATCCACTCTGGATCTCACTGGTAACGACTCTGCTACTGCCAGTTATGACTTCGAAAATCCGATCAACTTAGCCGCAGACGAAGGTGAAGATGATTGTGAAGTGCCTGGTGAACTTGCAAGACTGTTACAGCAGGAAGAGAGGGCAATTCAACCCCATGAAGAGCCAGTGGAAATAATAAACTTGGGTACTGAGGAAGACAAGAAAGAGGTGAAGATTGGTGCCAACCTAGAACTCAGCGTGAAGCAACGGTTGACTCAGATGCTGCATGACTATAAAGAAATCTTTGCCTGGTCCTACGAAGATATGCCCGGATTAGATACCGACATCGTGGTCCATCACTTACCAACTAAAGAAGATTTCCCTCCGGTTAAGCAAAAGGTTCGTCGGATGCGTCCGGAGATGTCTGAGAAGATTAAAGCCGAGGTTATGAAGCAGTTTGATGCCGGGTTTCTTGCAGTGACTTCTTACCCTCAGTGGGTTGCTAACGTGGTGCCGGTACCTAAGAAGGACGGTAAGGTCAGGATGTGTGTTGATTACAGGGATCTGAACAGGGCCAGCCCCAAAGATGACTTCCCTTTACCCCACATTGATGTCCTTGTTGATAATACAGCTCAGCATAAAGTGTTCTCTTTCATGGATGGTTTTTCAGGCTACAATCAAATCAAGATGGCACCTGAAGACATGGAAAAGACTACCTTTGTTACTCAGTGGGGCACCTTCTGTTACAAGGTCATGCCGTTCGGGTTAAAGAATGCTGGGGCAACCTACCAACGTGCCATGGTTACCTTATTTCATGATATGATCCATCATGAGATAGAAGTGTATGTGGACGACATGATCGCTAGGTCCCAGACTGAGGAAGAGCATCTAGATCATCTGCAGAAATTGTTTGACCGGTTGAAACTATACAAGCTGAGATTGAACCCGAACAAGTGCACCTTCGGGGTAAGATCTGGGAAGTTGCTAGGCTTCGTGGTCAGTGACAAGGGAATTCAAGTGGACCCTGCTAAGGTCAAAGCCATTCAAGAGATGCCAGTTCCTAAGACGGAGAAGGAAGTCAGAGGCTTTCTAGGACGCCTGAATTACATTGCTCGCTTCATCTCTCATCTGACTGCCACCTGTGAGCCAATCTTCAAGCTGCTGAAGAAAGATCAGGTAGTACGTTGGAATGAGGAATGCCAGGCTGCTTTTGACAGAATCAAAGAATATCTCCAAGAACCACCCATCCTTATGCCACCAGTTGAAGGGAGACCTTTGATACTTTACCTGACAGTGCTTGATAATGCAATGGGGTGTGTGCTCGGGCAGCATGACGAGTCTGGCCGAAAAGAGCATGCCATTTATTACCTTAGCAAAAAGTTTACCGACTGTGAGACCCGATACTCACTGCTTGAGAAAACTTGCTGCGCTTTGGTATGGGCTGCTCGCCGGCTGAGACAGTATATGCTGACTCACACTACCTTGTTAATCTCAAAAATGGATCCTATAAAGTACATATTCGAAAAGCCTGCTCTGTCTGGGAGAATTGCAAGATGGCAGATGATCTTGACGGAATACGACATTCAGTACACGACCCAAAAAGCCATCAAGGGAAGTGTATTGGCAGACCACTTAGCACATCAAGCTGTGGATGACTACCAGTCAATGAACTTCGAGTTTCCAGATGAAAGCATTATGATAGTAACTGACTGTGAAATACCCGGACCGGATGAAGGACCTGAACCGGGATCCCGATGGTCTATGCACTTTGACGGAGCCTCCAATGCTTTGGGAAATGGTATCGGCGCCATAATCGTATCTCCACAAGGTACTCATACTCCACTCACCGCCCGGCTGTGTTTCAACTGTACCAACAACATGGCGGAGTATGAAGCGTGTATTATGGGTCTTCAAGCTGCGATTGACCTGAGGATCAAATTTCTAAGTGTCTTCGGAGATTCCGCTCTCGTGATCAATCAGATCAAAGGAGAGTGGGATACGAAGCACCCAAACTTGATTCCTTACAGAGAATGCGTGTTGGCCCTGATCCCCCACTTCACAGAGATAACATTTGAGCACTTTCCAAGAGAAGAGAATCAGCTGGCGGACGCGTTAGCTACAATGTCTTCAATGTTCAAGGTTAAATGGGACAACGAAGCTCCCCGGATCATCATCTGGAAACTGGACGAACCAGCATACTGTTGTGATCTCGAAACTGAATTGGTAACTGAGAAACCTTGGTACCACGAAGTGAAGAGATACCTAGAAGCTCAAGAATACCCTGAAGGAGCATCTGTCAATGATAAGAAATTCCTGAGGAGGTTTGCAGCCAAGTTCTTTCTTAGCAATGGCATCTTGTACAAGCGAAACCAGGATTCAACCCTACTGCGTTGTGTAGATAAGACTGAAGCAGATAGAATCATGGAAGAGCTACATGACGGGACTTTTGGTACACACTCCAGCGGACATACCATGGCAAAGAAGATTCTACGGGTAGGGTATTACTGGTCCACCATGGAAGCTGATTGCTACCAACATTCTAGGACATGCCATAAATGCCAGATCTACGCAGACAAGGTGCATGTTCCTCCGGTTCCCCTGAATGTCCTGACTGCGCCTTGGCCATTTGCAATGTGGGGCATAGACATGATCGGTGAGATAAAACCTACGGCATCCAATGGACATCGCTTCATCCTAGTGGCAATTGATTATTTCACGAAGTGGGTTGAGGCAGCATCCTATGCTACGGTAACCAAGACTGTTGTGGCACGGTTCATTCGGCACAACCTGATCTGTCGGTACGGCGTCCCTGAGCGGATTATTACAGACAATGGTACCAATCTGAACAATAAGATGATCACCGAGCTTTGCGAACAGTTCAAGATACAGCACCACAATTCTTCTCCTTACAGACCGAAGATGAATGGGGCTGTAGAAGCAGCTAATAAAAACATCAAGAAGATCGTGCAGAAGATGACAGTAACGTATAAAGATTGGCACGAGATGTTACCGTTCGCTCTGCATGGGTATCGTACCTCAGCTAGGACGTCAACTGGGGCAACTCCTTTCTCTCTGGTTTATGGCATGGAGGCAGTCTTGCCAATCGAAGTACAAATTCCTTCTCTCCGGATAATGAAGGATGCAAATCTGAACGAAGATGATTGGATCCAGACACGACTTGATCAACTCAACCTTATTGACGAAAAGAGACTTGCTGCTATCTGCCATGGTCAGACGTATCAGAAGCGAATGATCAGGGCATTTAACAAAAAGGTCAGACCGCAGGAATATCAAGTCGGGGATCTGGTGATCAAGCGAATCATCCTTCCTCAGAGTGATCCAAGGGGCAAATGGACCCCTACGTATGAAGGGCCATTTGTGGTTAAGCATGTGTTCTCAGGAGGAGCAATGATATTAACCAATATGGATGGTGACGACCTTCCTCACCCCGCCAATGCAGACATAGTTAAAAAATACTACGCATGAAAAAAGACCCGCTAGGCTGACATGTCTAGGCAAAAATTAGGGCTTCCCGTCGAACCAAAAGGGTTCGGGCAAAATGAAGGGATGAAAATAAAAAAATCTGTACACCCGGCAAGTCGAAAACCTGAAAAGGCGACTTGGGCAAAAATGGGTATCCCGGTGGACTGAAAACCCGAAAAGGCAGTCCAGGCAAAAGTTAGGGACAAAAGCGTAATACTATGTCTCATTGGATCACTTTGCATCCAGAATCCGGTATCTACATCAAGACGGCATCGATCAGTCAGCCTCACCTTCAACCAAGGTCACCAAGTGATGAGACGCTCGGAGTTATAAAGACGATAGCAGAGTTGAAACCCAGTGGATCATTCATATTTCACACAGCTGTTTTATTTTCTTTTGTACAAAACTTGTAATAAACTCTTTTGTTCGGCGACGTTCCTCTTACTAGGGCGTCAGCCTCTTGTACACAAAACGCCTATTCACAGGCTATTCAAAATCAATACAAATATACTTTTCAGTTAAACGTGCCAACTATTTTTCTTTTTGTTTTGTTTTGTGAAGAACGTCCAAGGTTCAATTTGTGATATATGCATTGACAATGATTTGCTAGCTCATAAATATTTGCATACGAAATAAAGAATTAATTGCAGGTGACACTAGAAACAGGGGCAATAAAGAGTTGTCTGAGCAGTCTAATTGTTCTATCCTCCAAGATACCAAAGTAGGTTCAGCTAAAGAATCTAACCAGACATCTTAAATTCCCCAGAGAGTGAGACAGCAAGTCAGTGCATTCTTCCCCAGCATATCAAAACTTCCCCAGGAGAGTCCCATCCAAGTTCCCCAGGAAAGGTGGAATTCATCTCCCCAAGCAGTAAGCTTATCCCCAGTAAATTCTGGAAGCTTATTCTTCACAGGATACGAACGCGTCGTCTGGCTTGATTTAAAGAGTTATTTCCTCAACAGGATATAACTGGGTTATCCTCAGCCAAAAACCAAGGGAAAGTCGTCGTCAACGTAGTTCTTTCCTATCCCCAGCGAAGTCTATTCACACTTCCAATACAACAGCGGTATCCCCAACAGAGTTACTATCAACATTCAGCAAGGCATCACTCTCCCCACAGAGTATTGCTTCCCAGCATGATCATTAAAGTATCTTTTCTCCCCGCAGAATCTTCCATTCGCCAAGGTTATTCTGCAACGGAGTCATCTTCTCCTACCGGTATCCTTGCAATTATCATCCCCAGCGGCAACAAATCTATTCTTCGACATCAGCCCAGGATACGACTTCCCGGCACCCGTCAAGGATTTACTTTCCTAGACGAAAACATACATAAAACATCACACACAGCATTATAGCATGCATAACGCACTGCATCATACAAATCTCATTTATGTTGAGAACATCATTGCTTGATCCATATCATGCATTACATATGACTGATTTTTACCTTTCAGGAAAGATTCAGTTAAGTTCTCAAGCTACATTTCAAGACCTAGACTGGTTCAGTCAAAGGCCTTCTCTGGTTCAGTTAAATCATCCCAAGATTTTCCTGATGCTTATCCCTTTGAAGACATTTCAAGACCTAGACTGGTTCAGTCAAAGGCCTTCTCTGGTTCAGTTAAATCGTCCCAAGATTTTCCTGATGCTTATCCCTTTGAAGACATTTCAAGACCTAGACTGGTTCAGTCAAAGGCCTTCTCTGGTTCAGTTAAATCGTCCCAAGATTTTCCTGATGCTTATCCCTTTGAAGACATTTCAAGACCTAGACTGGTTCAGTCAAAGGCCTTCTCTGGTTCAGTTAAATCGTCTCAAGATTTTCCTGATGCTTATCCCTTTGAAGACATTTCAAGACCTAGACCGGTTCAGTTAAATCGTCCCAAGATTTTCCTGATTCTGTCAAAGGCCTCTCTGGTTCAGTCAGATCGACCTTAAGATCTCCCTGATTCTTATCCCAGTAGAAGACACCCCAGATTTTTCTCAACGAGCGTTGTTGAAGTTAAAGTCGCCCAAGGCTCTCTTACCATTCATGCTAAGGAAGTAATCATCCCTGGTTCTTTCATTGCTGTTTGAAGCTCCAGACTCAGCTCCTGTAACCAGTCAGGACACATCTATACCAGGCATCTAAACATCAGCTCCTGCAACGTGTCAGGTACTCATTTTCTGTTTTGCAGGTATACAGGTTCTCGCCAAGGAATCTCTTACGCAATCAAACATCCAGATGGCATCTATAAGCCCATTCCACCCTCATTGCTAACATGTGAGCGCAAATTTCCGGGCACTCTAGTGTCCAATCATCTTTTACCCTCGGATTACGAAAGGCACGACAGCCAATCTGCATCCTCGGGTCTAAGAAGATTGAACAGGGGCAACTGTTATACCCCAAAATTTGCCCTCCCATATTCCTCAAGAAATTGCCAAGCCAAGCTAGAAAATTTCCCAAGGGTTGTGCAGTGCAACTGTTTCCTATACAGTCAAAATTAGGGTTTTGAGTCTGATCAAGAAAAGGAAGTGTTCAAAGGCCCAATCAAGTCTCACATGCCTACAAAGATGGTCAAGTATCTTCATATCAAGTTTCAAGGCATTCAGCTCAAGATTGCACAGTCAAAACCCTAAATTGCACTACAGTCAACTGTAGGGGCAAAATGGTCATTTGGCAGTCAAAAGTTCAAATTTTTGGTCAACATATCATTTTGAAGCCACAAACATCATTTGATCAATGCTTGATCATGATTCTCAAAATTTGGCTCAGAAATCATCAAAGATGCAAAAGTTGCTATATTTGGACAGCTGAAAAAGTCAACTGAAATTGACCAGGGCATAACTTTCACATGGATTATCAGAAAAATTCCATCCAAAGCTCATTTTGAAGAGAAAGACATTTCCTACAATTCATCTTCATACTTCAAGTCCAAGAAATGCTCTCACAAAAAGTTATCAATTTCAACATTATAGGTCATTTTCAAAAGTCAACAAAAAGGGACTTTAAGTCAAAGGCCATAACTTGAGATTGGTAAATCAAAATGACATGGGACCAAAGGCATTGGTTAAAGGACTCAAAGACCTTTCCAAAATGTCCAAGAACATGTGAAAAGCTTAAAAATTGAGCAAGTTATGCCTTGTAGAAGTTGGGAAATTTTTGTGAAATGGCAAAAGTCAACTATCCTTGAAAATCCAATTTTGACAAAAGGGCCCCATTTTTCTCACTTTGTCCATCCTTGTCATGCCACACACGTGGCCCATGGTTGATTTCAAGACCAAATGTTGACTTTTTTATTTTATTTAATTTTTGATGATTTAATTCATTTTAATTCATTGAAAATTCAAATAAAATTTAAAAAATCAATGAAATGGTGTCATATGAACTTGGACAAGTTCTATGTATCATGAACCAACTCAAAAATCAGGCCAAGGTTCATTTACACACTAGGTCTAGGTTTTGGCTAGAAATTAGGAAAAAATGGTTAATGAACAAACCCTAAGGCCAATTCTCTAACAAGCATGAATTAAGGAGAGTTAGCAAGCCTATTCAATTCTATGATGATCACTGAGTCCAACCCTACCTAGAACATAGCAAAAAACTCGTTCAAAAGTGGATTGGACATTTGAAATTTTGGCCATAAAATGCAAAACTGAAATCAATGCTAGGGATCTTCTCAAGCCATAATTTTTGTACCAATAGCTTCCTGAGACGATTTTGAACGTATCCCAAATCATAACATCTTCCAAAACTCCTTGAACTGGTATCCACGAGTCCAACTGCATCTTCAAAATTTTGAAATCATATAGCACGATTCAAGCACATTCTTGCAGTTTTTTTTAGATATTCATACTCATGATGAAGTTTCTGAGCTAACCCTTGCATTTAATTTCATTTTTGTGCCATGAATAAGGAATTGCCATTTTCGAATCCTAGGGTTACAGCTTTCTCAAATTAGGGATTTTGCCTAGGGGAAAAATTAGGGTCCCTGACTACCATGGTTGAACTCAGTACATCCAGACGAAGAAGAAGATACCATCGCGAACAATTTATATAGCCTATATGGCTATTCGCTATTTTCTCATAGCATGTTTAAAACAACGTTTCAAAACCGTTGCCTTCTTTGTTTGTATTTCAGGAAATTGGAAGGGACGATGGCGTGGCACAAATGGATTGGATGAGTTTAAATTTGCGCGCGTTTAACTAAGCACTAACCATTTTCTTTTATATATTTTATTGACTATTATATGTTAAATGAAAACAACTAGCTCAGCTGGCCAAGACACGCGCATGTGACCTCAAAGACCTGGGTTCAAGTCCCAGGTCTTGCAAAATTTAATGTTATTTTTCATTTCCAATTCACATACAGCGCTCACATTGATGCTCACCATACTCCATCAAAATGCACCATCCACGTGTCCCAGAGCATTCACATCAAAGGCAAGGATTGGGAAACATGCTACACTCCAGTCAAATGCATCTCACTGGATCAAAAAAGTCAACAAGTTCTCACCAATAATTGGGCCAGGCTTTCAAATCTATACCTCCAATTCTGGGGTCTACCCCCCCCTGGTTTGCCCATTTGATTTATTTTTTATATCTTTTAATCATTTATTTTAATTGTTGTATTATTTTAATTACTTGTTTTATTTAATTAATTTTTACAAAAATATAAAAAAACATTAAAAATACAGAAAAGGCAAAAAAAAATATAATTAATTTTGATTCTTTTTTTTTTAAATAAATTTAAATATAACTCATTTAGCTTAATTAGGTTTTAATTTTAATTTTAATTCTTTTTTCATAATAAAAATCCAAAAAATGTAGAATTAGGTTAATTATAAATTTTTTATATCCTTTTTAATTTTTTCCTTTTTTCTCACAATATTCTTATTTATTATTTATTTTCTATAAATCAAAAATTGTACATAAATTAGTTTAGAATTTAATTAGGTTAGAAATTAAATCTTTTTTTCATAATAAACTTAAAAAACATTAGAACTAGGATTTTAATTTTAATTAACTTTTCTTTTTTTCTTTTAAACCTAAAAAACACAAAAACATTATTTTTCATTTAATTTTTAATTTCCTTGATTAATTTTTTAATTATTTGTAAAAGGGTCCAACGCCCTAATTTTGTTTAGTCTTTATTTCGCGCATTTATTTTACATTGTTTAAATACCTCTGTATATGCCCCAAAGCCTTGTAATAAGTTTAGATTTATTTCTTGCACTTTATTCGCTTTATTTACTTTCAGTCAAATCGGGTTCGGTTTTTTTGGCGATGTGGACCCGCGCCAGTTGTAATAGTTTAGATTTAAATTCCCGCACTTTTAACTGTTAATAAATATGCATGAAAGAATGAATGCCCGAAAATAAAATTGAACCGTTAGATCACCATTGCATGACAAAACAAACAATAAACTGAAAATGACACACAATTCGCACACACCACCCTTAGGGTACGCCTCACTGTTGCCTTTCGAAAGGTGGTCGTCGAGTATAGGACGTTTTAGTAAGTCCTTATGTCCATGACATGATCCAGTTGCCTCGAAACGGTTGCCTCGGAAAATAAAGGATCAATGGCATAAGGGTAGCTTCTAAGGTATCCTACTGTTGCTCTGGTGACCACCACATCCCTAAAACTCGAATTGACCCGAACACCTCCAACGGTGGTGCTACCTACCTCTCAATGGTGGGATAGCACTACTTTCAAGGACTTTTACACAAACTAATTCCTTAGGGTAGGTAGGTTCTCGTAGGTACTTGCTCTAATTTCAAAACAAATCAAAATACTTTTCACACCGACACACTTTCAAAAACTTTCAAAACAAACTTTTCAAACACTCTGACATATGAGTTGAATTGAAACTTTTCAAAGAATATTTTTGAAACCCACATTGAAAAGCAAGCACACATTTTGAAAACACATTGAGCAAGTACCTAAGAGCCCATGGATAACCATGGATAGAAAGGGTGCTAACACCTTCCCTTTCTATAATCTACCTCCCGAACCGAGAGCAATCTCTTTAAGGAATTTTTCTGTGCTTTTGTCCTTTCCATTTGGAGAAAATAAAAGACGGTGGCGACTCTTGCTTCCGCGACATTTCGCGAACCAGCTTTAAACAGTCAGTTCCAGATCCACCGATCACAGTTAGCTTCAGAACAAAGTAATTAGTACAAATATACAAGAAAAATGCTATGTGAATGCTTAAATATGGAAACACGATTATGCATATTATTTGAAACAGTTTGAACCCCCTGGTACCAATTCTGGGCGTGTAAAGGTTGGAAAGTTATCCAGTTAGCTTCAGTGAGACACGAGGAAGCTTTTGCAATTGGTCTTGTGCTCTGAATCCACCTAAAACCTGGTTTTCAGTTTTGAGTTTTTGGCAAAAATTTTCAAGTTTAGGAATGGAGTTTCTGCGCAGCTTTTTTTGTCAATGGCATTAGGGTTGTGTTCCTTGTATATGTAGTAATGATTTAGGTCAAAAATCTGATCAAAAGAATCCAAGATTTGATTGTTCAATATTTGATTTTCAAGCATTAGTTTTTCCAATCTTTTTCATGCAATTTGATACCAAATCATGCCAAAACTTTCCACAAATGATTATGCACGAATCTTGAGTGTCCAATGAGAGTATTTTCTGCACAAAAAGATTTTATTTCATTAGTTTTGTATTTTTCATGTATTTTATTTAATTAAATGAATTATTAATAATAAAAAAATTCAAATAAATAAATAAAAATGGAGAAAAACTTCCCTTTGGGCCAAATGGTCGTGTGTATGCTTTGGATGATGAATTATGGAAGAAAAATAGGCTCATTAGCAATTTTAGGTCATTTGAATCAATGTTGACTTTTCAAAATATCCAAAAATTTCCCAACTTCCACAAGGAATAACTTGCTCAATTTTTAAGCTTTGCTCATGTTCTTGGACATTTTGGAAAGGTCTTTGAGTCCTCTAACCAATGCCTTTGGTCCCATGTCATTTTTATTTACCAATCTCAAGTTATGGCCTTTGACTTAAAGTCCCTTTTTGTTGACTTTTGAAAATGACCTATAATGTTGAAATTGATAACTTTTTGTGAGAGCATTTCTTGGACTTGAAGTATGAAGATGAGTTGTAGGAAATGTCTTTCTCTTCAAAATGAGCTTTGGATGGAATTTTTCTGATAATCCATGTGAAAGTTATGCCTTGGTCAATTTACAGTTGACTTTTTCAGCTGTCCAAATAAGGAAACTTTTGCATCTTGATGATTTTTGAGCCAAGCTTTGAGAATCATGATCAAGCATTGATCAAATGATGTTTGTGGCTTCAAAATGAGATGTTGACCAAAAATTTGAACTTTTGACTGTCAAATGACCATTTTGCCCCTACAGTTGACTGTAGTGCAATTAGGGTTTTGATTGTGCAATTTTGAGCTGAAAGTCTTGAAACTTGATATGAGGATGCTTGACCATATTTATAGGCATGTGGGACTTGATTGGACCCTTGGAAACTTCATTTTCTTGATCAGAACCAAAACCCTAATTTTGACTGTTCAGGAGGCTCTTGCACTGTGCAACCCTTGGAGAATTTTGCAGCTTGACTTGGCAATTTCTTGAAGAATATGGGAGGGCAAATTTTGGGGTACAACAGTTGCCCCTGTTCAATCTTCTTAGACCTGAGGATGCGGATTGGCTGACGTGCCTTTCGTGATCCGAGGGTGGAAGATGATTGAACACTAGAGTGCCCAGAAATTTGCGCTCACATAGTAGCAATGTGATGATGGGAATGGGCTTATAGATGCCATTTGGAGGTTGATGAATAGGATGATGAGCTTATAGATGCCATGCTAAGAGATGATGGAAGGTGGATGGGCTTATAGATGCCATCTGGATGTTGATCGCGTAAGAGATTCCTTATCGAGAACTTGCGTACCTGCAAAAGAAAAGATGAGTACCTGACATGTTGCAGGAGCTGGTCTTCAGATGCTTTGTATAGATGTGTCCTGACTGGTTACAGGAGCGGGATCTGGAGTTTCAAAAGATGATGAATGAACCAGGGATGGTTACTACCTCAACAGGAGCGGTGAGAGAACCTCGGGTGACTTTAACCTTAACAGCAATCGTTGAGAAAGTCTTGGGATTACCACCTCCGCAGGATCGGGAAGAGAACCAATAGGCAATTATAATCTCAAAAGCGGACGTTTGAGAAAAACCTAGAATGGAATTATCGTCTCCGCACCGTTGGGGAGAGAACCATAGGAAATTATCATCTCAAAAGCGGACGTTTGAGAAAAACCTGAAATGGAATTATCATCTCCGCACCGTTGGGGAGAGAACCATAGGAAATTATAATCTCAAAAGCGGACGTTTGAGAAAAACCTGAAATGGAATTATCATCTCCGCACCGTTGGGGAGAGAACCATAGGAAATTATAATCTCAAAAGCGGACGTTTGAGAAAAACCTGATAACTTCTACTGAGTCTTCATCAGAAAAATCTGTTTGGGGTCGATTCAGCTGGACTAGAGGAGGCCTTGGACTGGATAAGAAATCTTTGGAGTCGATTTAACTGAACCGGTCTAGGTCTTGAAATGTAGCTGAGAACTTAACTGAATCTTTTCCTGAAAGGTAAAGGTCAGTCATATGCAATGCATGATATGGATCAAGCAATGATGTTCTCAACATAAATGAGATTTGTAAGATATGATGCGTATATGCATGCTATAATGATGTATGTGATGTTTAGGAATGTATGTTTTCGTCTAGGAAATTAAATCCTTGACGGGTGCCGGGAAGTCATATCCTGGGCTGATGTTGAAGAATAAGCTTTCGCTTCCGCTGGGGATGATAATTGCAAGAATACCGGTAGGAGAAGATAACTTCGTTGGGGAATAAACTTGGCGAATGGAAGATTCTGCGAGGAGAAAAATACTCTAGCGACCTTGCTGGGGAGCAATACTCTGTGGGGAGAGAGGTGCTTTATTGAGTTGTTGATAATAATATGCTGGGGATACCCTTGTTGTATTGGAAATGATAATAGACTTCGCTGGGGATAAGAAGACTTCGTCGAGGACGCTCTTTCCGTGGCTTTTGGCTGAGGATAACCCAGTTATATCCTGTTAAGGAAATAACTCTTTAAATAAAGCCGGACGATGCGTTCGTGTTCTTGTGGGGATAAGCTTCCAGAATCTACTGGGGATAAGCTTACTGCTTGGGGAGATGGATCCCAACTTTCCTGGGGAAACTGGATTGGACTCTCTTGGGGAAGTGACTTCTTTAAATGTTTGATATGCCGCCGGGGACCAATCTTTAGACCAAGATTGTCGGGGATGCTTGTTAAGAATATATGTATATATGCTGCTGGGGAATGTTGAGATTTGAGGGAGTATACCCAACTTCCTTAAGACTTGATAACTTTGCTTGGAGAAGAGTGCACTGACTTGTTGGCTCACTCTCTGGGGAATTGAGATATGCCGGTTATGTTCTTTAGCTGAACCTACCTTGGTACCTTGGAGGATAGAACAATTAGATTGCTCAGACAACTCTTTATTTCCAATGTTACCTGTAATCATTCCTTTGTTTCGTATGCAAATATTCATGAGTTAGCAAATTATTGTCAATGCATATATCACAAATTGAACCTTGGACGTTTTTCGCAAAACAAAACAGAAAAGAAAAACAATTGGCACTTTTAACCGAAAAGTATATTTGTATTGATTTTTTGAATGGCCTGAAAATAGGCGTTTTGTGTACAAGAGGCTGGCGTCCTAGTAAGAGAACGTCGCCGAACCAAAGAGTTTATACAATTTTTTTTTGTACAAGAGAAAATAAAACAGCTGTGTGAAATGAATGATCCCCATTGGGTTTCAACTCTGCTATTGCCTTTATAACTCCGAGCGTCTCATCACTTGATGACCTAAACGAAGATGAAGCTGACTGATCGCTGCCGTCTGAACTTGATGTAGATACTGGATTCTGGATGCAAGGTGATCCAATGAGACATAGTATTACGCTTTATCCCTAATTTTTGCCTGGACCGCCCTTTCGGGTTTTCAGTCCACCGGGATACCCATTTTTGCCCAAGCCGCCTTTTCAGGTTTTCGACTTGCCGGGTGTACAGATTTTTTCATTTCATCCCTTCATTTTGCCCGAACCCTTTTGGTTCGCCGGGAAGCCCTAATTTTTGCCTAGGCATGTCAGCCTAGCGGGTCTTTTTCATGCGTAGTATCTTTTTACTATGTCTGCATTGGCGGGGTGAGGAAGGTCGTCACCATCCATGTTGGTTAGAATCATGGCTCCTCCTGAGAACACATGTTTAACCACAAATGGCCCTTCGTATGTAGGGGTCCATTTGCCCCTTGGATCACTCTGAGGAAGGATGATTCGCTTGATTACCAGATCCCCAACTTGATATTCCTGTGGTCTGACCTTTTTGTTAAATGCCCTGATCATCCGTTTCTGATACGTCTGACCATGGCAGATAGCAGCAAGTCTATTTTCATCAATGAGGTTTAGTTGATCAAGTCGTGTCTGGATCCAATCTTCTTCGTTCAGATTTGCATCCTTCATTATCCGGAGAGAGGGTATTTGCACTTCGATCGGTAAGACTGCCTCCATACCATAAACCAAAGAGAAAGGAGTTGCCCCGGTTGACGTCCTAGCTGAGGTACGGTACCCATGTAGAGCGAACGGTAACATCTCGTGCCAATCTTTATAGGTCACTGTCATCTTCTGCACGGTTTTCTTAATGTTCTTATTTGCTGCTTCTACAGCCCCATTCATCTTCGGTCTGTAAGGAGAAGAATTGTGGTGTTGTATTTTGAACTGTTCGCAGAGCTCAGCGATCATCTTGTTATTCAGATTGGTACCGTTGTCTATAATGATCCTCTCTGGGACGCCGTACCGACATATCAGGTTATGCCGAATGAACCGTGCCACAACAGTCTTGGTTACCGTAGCGTAGGAAGCTGCTTCGACCCACTTTGTAAAATAATCAATCGCCACTAGGATGAAGCGATGCCCATTAGATGCCATAGGTTTAATCTCGCCGATCATGTCTATGCCCCACATGGCAAACGGCCAAGGCGCAGTCAGAACATTCAGGGGAACTGGAGGAACATGCACCTTGTCTGCATAAATCTGGCATTTATGGCATGTCCTAGAATGTTGGTAGTAGTCAGCTTCCATTGTGGACCAGTAATACCCTGCCCGAAGGATCTTCTTTGCCATTGTATGTCCACTGGAATGCGTACCAAAGGTCCCTTCATGTAGCTCTTCCATGATCTTTTCTGCTTCCGTCTTATCCACACAACGCAGTAAGGTTGAATCATGGTTTCGCTTGTACAAGATGCCGTTGCTAAGGAAGAACTTTGCCGCGAACCTTCTCAAGAACTTCTTATCATTGACAGAGGCACCTTCAGGGTATTCCTGAGATTCCAGATATCTCTTCACCTCATGGTACCAAGGCTTCTCAGTTACCAGTTCAGTCTCAAGATCGCAACAGTATGCCGGTTCGTCCAGTTTCCAGATGATGATCCGGGGAGCCTCATTATCCCATTTGACCTTGAACATAGAAGACATTGTAGCTAACGCGTCCGCCAGCTGATTCTCTTCTCTTGGAAAGTGTTCAAAGGTTATCTCTGTAAAGTGGGGGATCAAGGTCAACACACATTCTCTGTAAGGAATCAGGTTTGGATGTTTCGTATCCCACTCTCCTTTGATCTGATTGATCACGAGAGCGGAATCTCCGAAGACACTCAGAAATTTGATCCTTAGATCGATCGCAGCTTGAAGACCCATGATGCACGCCTCATACTCTGCCATATTGTTGGTACAATTAAAACACAGTCGGGCAGTGAGCGGAGTATGAGTGCCTTGAGGAGATATGATTATGGCGCCGATACCGTTACCCAAAGCATTGGAGGCTCCGTCAAAGTGCATAGACCATCGGGATCCTTCCTCAGGTCCTTCATCCGGTCCAGGTACTTCACAATCAGTTACTATCATGATGCTTTCATCTGGAAACTCGAAGTTCATTGACTGATAGTCATCTATGGCCTGATGTGCCAAGTGGTCTGCCAATACACTTCCCTTGATGGATTTCTGGGTCGTATACTGAATGTCGTATTCCGTCAAGATCATTTGCCATCTTGCTATTCTCCCAGACAGAGCGGGTTTTTCGAATATGTACTTTATAGGATCCATCTATGAGATCAACAAGGTAGTGTGAGTCAGCATATACTGTCTCAGCCGGCGAGCAGCCCATACCAAAGCGCAGCAAGGTTTCTCAAGCAGTGAGTATCGGGTCTCACAGTCGGTAAACTTTTTGCTAAGGTAATAAATGGCGTGCTCTTTTCGGCCAGACTCGTCATGCTGCCCCAGCACACACCCCATTGAGTTGTCAAGTACTGTTTGGTATAATATCAGAGGTCTCCCTTCAACCGGTGGCATAAGGATAGGTGGTTCTTGGAGATACTCTTTGATTCTGTCGAAAGCAGCCTGACATTCATCATTCCAACGTACTACCTGATCTTTCTTCAGCAGCTTGAAGATTGGCTCACAGGTAGCAGTCAGATGTGAAATGAACCGGGCAATGTAATTCAGGCGTCCTAAAAAGCCTCTGACTTCCTTCTCTGTTTTAGGAACTGGCATCTCTTGAATAGCTTTGACCTTGGCAGGGTCCACTTGAATTCCCTTGTCACTTACAACGAAGCCTAGCAACTTCCCAGATCTTACCCCGAAGGTGCACTTGTTCGGGTTCAACCTCAGCTTGTATAGTTTCAACCGGTCAAACAACTTCTGCAGATGATCTAGGTGCTCTTCCTCCGTCTGGGACCTTGCGATCATGTCGTCAACATACACTTCTATCTCATGATGGATCATGTCATGAAATAAATCAACCATGGCGCGTTGGTAGGTTGCCCCAGCGTTCTTCAACCCGAAAGGCGTGACCTTGTAGCAGAAGGTGCCCCACTGAGTAACAAATGTAGTCTTCTCCATGTCTTAAGGTGCCATCTTGATCTGATTATAACCTGAGAAACCATCCATGAAAGAGAACACCTTGTGCTGAGCTGTATTATCAACAAGGACATCAATGTGAGGTAGGGGGAAGTCATCCTTGGGGCTGGCCCTGTTCATATCCCTGTAGTCGACACACATTCTGACCTTACCGTCCTTCTTAGGTACCGGCACCACATTAGCAACCCACTGAGGGTAAGAAGTCACTGCAAGGAACCCAGCGTCAAACTGTTTTATAACCTCGACTTTAATCTTTTCAGACATCTCTGGACGCATACGGCGGACCTTTTGCTTAACCGGAGGGCAATCTTCCTTAGTTGGCAAGTGATGGACCACAATGTCGGTATCCATCCCGGGCATGTCTTCGTAGGACCAGGCAAAGATCTCCATATAATCATGTAGCATCTGAGTCAACCGTTGCTTCACGCTGAGCTCTAGGTTGGTACCAATCTTTACCTCTTTCCTGTCTTCTTCAGTACCCAGGTTTATTGTTTCCACTGGCTCTTCATGGGGTTGAATTGCCCTCTCTTCCTGAAGCAACAGTCTTGCCAGCTCACCAGGCACTTCGCAATCATCTTCACCTTCGTCTTCGGCTAAGTTGATCGGATTTTCAAAGTCATAACTGGCAGTAGCAGAGTCGTTATCAGTGAGATCCAGAGTGGATTGAAACCTGTATGAGTGAGTGTGTGTGTAAATACAGCTGTTTTGAAATATATGTAAAAGAAAGAAAGACAGAAAAGGAGCATGAGATTTGTAATGCGAGAAAACGTCCAAGATTTTCATTCATGATATATGAAATGACAATTTATATGCCCTCACAAATGAAACCACGGTACCTCGGGTAAGACACCGGGCCATAGAGTTTATTTATTGTTTATTACAAATAACGAAACAAAGAAATTTATTACTGCGTCACAAAGGTAACAGGAGTATGGTCTTTGGCAATCCAATTGGTCAATCCGCCTTCGGTTGTCGGGTAGATCCAGCTATTGAATTCTGCTTCGTCCACTTCGTTGTCTTCCCCAACAGCATTCACTCCTGGATTTGTAATGAACACAGGAGGTCTTCCGGTCTTTGCTTTCCGCATAGCTTTCTGACCTTCTGCAGTAAAGCCCAGCCCAAATTTGTCAGTCTTCTGTGTAAAGTCTGGAAGCCTGCCCCAGTTAGCACCTTCACCTTTCTGAACCACAGCCCGGGCATCCTTCAGGGAAGCCATCTTCAAAGGAACAAATTCTTCTGCTGCTGTTTCTGCCGTTGCTGCAATTGGAAGCACCTCCTCGAAATGCTGAAAGGGAGTTTCAATAAACTCCCCATCCATCTCAATGTATCTGAAGGAATTCAGGTGGCTTACCATATACTCCTCCTCTCCCTGAACAGTGACGATCTTCCCTCTGACGGGGTACTTCAGCTTCTGGTGCAAGGTAGAGGTCACTGCCCCAGCTTTGTGGATCCAAGGTCGACCCAGTAGACAAGAGTAAGATGGACGGATTTCCATCACATAAAATGTAGAGTCAAACACCTGAGAACCCACACGAATGGGAATGTCAACCTCTCCATGAACCATCCTTTTTGAACCGTCAAAGGCCCTGACGATGATATTGTTGGGTTTTAATTCTAGGCCTTCACAATCCAGACGGTCTAAAGCCTTCTTGGGTAGCACATTCAAGGATGAACCAGTATCCACCAACACATGTGCCAGAGTAGTGCCCCTGCATTCGATAGAGACATGCAGAGCATCATTGTGGTCTCTTCCCTTCGCAGTCAGGTCAGCATCTGAGAAACCCAAGCCATTATCCGCTGTCAGATTTGCTACGCAGTCAGTGAACTGAACCGCAGATGTCTCCTGTGGCACATGGGCCGTCTTGAGGAATGAGATTAAGGCCTTAGCATGGGCCTCGGAGAACAGCAATAAAGAGAGCATGGAGATTTTGGAGGGCGTGTGCCCCAGCTGTTCCACCACATTGAAGTCACTCTTCTTTATAATTTTCAAGATTTCCTCCATCTCTTGTTGGGAGGCCTCAGCAGTTATAGGTATAGGTGCCTCCATCTGGGCAGGCTCAACTTCAATTCCTTTGCCCCGAGCATTGGATGACTCGGCAGCAGGAGAAACAACTTGATCAGCAACAGGAACAGGTACACTCGTAGGTGTTATGAGGAGGGGTTTTCGAGTAGCGGGCGGTGCAATGTCGGGCGAGAAGAGCCTGCCACTGCGGGTAACCTTGGCTGGACCAGTGATGTCGCAGATACTGGCGCCAGTGTTGAATTCTTGCTTGATCCCATTCACATATACGTCTGCCCCGTAGTGCCAGGGGACAGCTTTATCAGATACATAGGGAAGAGGCCCCGGAACAGTGATAACCACAGGTGCAACAGTCATGATTTGAACAGGCTTCTTCGGGAGAACCTGGATTGGATTATTGAAGATGGTAACCACAGAAACTTCTTCCACCGGAACCAACTGAACAGCAGACTTCTTAAACAGGATCTCCTTGTTATCCATTAAGCTTTGGATGCCTAACTTCAGCAAGGGACAACCAGATAGGGAAACAGCACAGAACAGGCAACCCTCACTGCAACCCGGAAATAAACTGGCCAACAGTAGGTTCTTCTTGACAGTCTTCAGAGGAGTGGCCAGGTCGTCCACAGAAACAGCGTAAACATCTTCGTCAACAGCATTTACCCCATGCTGAGGCATAGGAGCAGTAACCACATTCGGCCTCTCAGGCGCTTCGAACTGTATCTCCTTCGCGTCGATAAGGTCTTGCACCTTACTCCTTAATGCCCAACAGTCATCAGTGGAATGCCCCGGGCTATCTGAATGGTAAGCACAACGAGCATTTGGGTTGTACTTAGGAGATGTAGTATTGGGGAACTTCGGAGCCTCTCTGACAGTCACTAAATTGGTGGATAGCAACTGTGGCAGGATCTGCAATAAGGTCATGCTCAAACGGGTAAACTCTCTCCGGGGTCTTTCAGCCCTTTGAGGATTGGTCGGCCGAGGAGCGGCAGCAGGCTTGGCAATCGTTACCGCACTGACAGATTGGCGGCGCTCAAATCTTTCTGATCTCCGGGAGCCATATACAGCACTAGCCTCCTTTTTGAAGGGTTTCTTCTCAGAACTAGACGATGCACCCTTCAGAATCTTTCCAGACTTCAACCCAACCTCAATTCTTTCTCCAGCCAGAATCAGATCAGTGAACCCTGCAGACAAATTCCCGATAAGGTGGTTGAAAAATGGCCCAGATAGGGTCCCCAAGAACATGTCTACCAATTCCCGATCAGTCAACGGTGGCTGCACCCTGCCAGCCAGGTCTCTCCACTTCTGAGCGTACTCCTTAAAACCTTCACTTGAACCTAACGACATACCCTGGAGTTGGGTACGTGTAGGGGCAAGGTCGGCATTATATTGATACTGCTTATAGAAAGCAGTAGCCAACTCCTCCCAGTTACGAACCTTGGTCCCATCCAGCTGATAGAACCATTCGAGATGAGTCCCTGAAAGACTCTCCTGGAAGAAGTGGATCCACAAATTCTTATCCGCTGAGTACGGTTGAATTTTCCGAACATAGGACCTGAGATGTAGCTTGGGACAAGACGCCCCGTCATATTTAGTGAAAGATGGTGCTTTGAACTTCCGAGGGATGATCACACCAGTAGACAAACCCAGATCTCCAAAATCCAGCCCAGGCACCTGTTGTATTTCCATAGCATTCAGCCTGTCTTCCAGCTGCTTGTAACGGTCTTCTGCCGGAGGATACTGCTCTTCATCAAAATCAGTCTCGTTGTCGGAGACTACCGGACTAGGACCCTTTTCTGTCTGAGGAGTACTCTTGCCAACAGAAGAACCAGCCTCTTCATGCTGCAGAGCATTGCCAAACCTTCGGCCCGAATTGAACAGAACAGTTCTTCTCTTCTTCTTCTTTTCCTTCTTCAGGAGCAGAGCCTTCAGCTCTTCTTGGCCTTGAGCCAAACCCTTGATTAATTCCTGAAATTGCGCATTCTGCGCCTGAAGAGCTTTGATGGATGTCTCAGTTGATGACGAGTCAGGATTCATGATGCTGAAATAAACAGCGAAGAACTGTAAGCAACCTGAAAAGAGGGAAAACCTACTATGCACATGATGAATGATATGTGTTTATGCAATGCATTCAAGGGTTCGAAAGTTCAAATTTGTTGTAGACAAAAAAGAACACACGTTATCATTAAGGAAAATAACTGTTTAGTACATCAAAGCCTCATGGGCAAAATAATACAAAAGTAAATCAATCCCAAAATACACTGCGCATCCTCTTCGGAGCTATGTAAGTGTTGAGATTCCTCTCCTCATGCAACGGGCAGGTGAGCTCCAAGACCTTCTTTTCACTGGCATATAGACTGGTCTCAAGAGAATTCCGTTCTTCCTTAAGCTGGATCCAGCTCTTTTGCATCTATTCCCAGGATGTGGGCATATCAGGGTGCTGAATAGTGTAGGGCACTTCTCTTTCCAAGACTGGCTCTTTGATCACAGGGAGCATATGAGGATAAGGCATCACTAACTTCTGGGAGCGGGCGCGTACCCACTTGAGATAAGGTTCCAATGGGATGGAGTTCCTGTGCCCCAGTGTCTTGCTGTCTATCCTACTTGGCATCCTCCAGGCTCTGATAAATCTCTGGCGAAGTCCTTGAGTATCGTTGTCGAAGTCAAAAACTATGTCAGGAATTAACATGTCATGAGGACCATCCTTCCGAGCATAACCAAATTGTCTCCAAGCCAGGCATGGGTTGTAAGTAATACCTCCTCTGATTCCAAGTAAAGGAACATTAGGGTACTCCCTGCAACGATCAATGATAGTGACATCTCCTCTGGACCGAGGGCACCAATGTATATCTGCATGTGTAAGAGTCATCAACCGTTGTGACCATCTCAAACCCCGCTCATTCTTCAAGACTGATTGTGGAAGGTGCGAAATAAACCACCTTCCCAGGAGGGGAGTGCAACACATAAGGACACCTCTTTTTCTCATGGTTCGAGTGTAACATGAGTGAAGGATGTCCCCCAGCAACGTAGGTATAGGATTCCTGGACATAAAGATCTGGACAACACTGATATCAATAAGCTGATCTGGGTTAGGGAACAACACCAAACCATAGACAAGGAGGGCCACAACCTCTTCAAAAGCTTGCAAATCAAGGGAGTTCCAACATTCATGGGCCTTTTCAAACAGAAACCTGGCTAAGAACCCTTTGATACCACTTCTAACTTCCCAATGTCCCTTGAGGTCAGATGACTGTAGGTGCAAGGCTTTAGCAATCTCTTCAAGCTTAGGTTCCTTTTCCGTACCGTTGTAGGGTAGTTAATCAAGGATAGGGATCTTCAGGAGCCGGGAGAACTCCTCCAATGTAGGTACCAACTGATAATCCAAGAAGGTGAAACAGTGATGCAGAGGGTCAAAGAATTGGAATAGGACCTTGATCATATCTTCCTCAATGTTGGTGTTGACCAAGCTGATGAGGCTTCCATGTCTTTCACTGAATGAAGAGTTCTCGGGAATCCTGGATATAAGCTCCTTAAGCTGAGGAGGGATCCTTACAAGACTGATTTGAATTGTCTTTCTACGAACGGTTTCCATGTCCTACAAAACAAGAACAAAGATGAAAATTTGAACCCCTAAAATGGTTAGTCAATGCATATGATGCTGGATGATGTCATGATGCTATGATTAAACACACCACAGATATTTACAAAGACAAACATGTAAGGCACACAAGGCACACAAGACAAGCCCTTAGGGTTTAAGGCTAGCATGGGGTCTGGGTAGTACCCTCTTGAAGTTGGTGGGTTCAACCTGTCCTATCAAAGTAACCGGGTTCTAAGGGTCCCAATATCACGGGATTGCTTTCATTGTTCATCGTTTCGATTTAGCCACTGAACTGGCGACCGAAATATTCCAGGAAAGCAACCCTCAATTGAGTGTAGTATCGAGTATCAACCAACCTCGGACTGCACCAAAGTCAGTTATCTCACTACCCTAAAGAGGCCAAGATAGTTCAATTAAGGTTCCTAAGGTCTGTTGATGCTTCATGACACCACGCGGAGGCCCCGTACTCTCCTTGACTGAACTCAAGGGTTACCGGTACACACCAAAGTGCCACATCAACGTAGCAGACTGCTTCAACCATGTCGGTATACCCCGCACAGTTCCCTCACAGCCTTGTTGCTACTTTCTAAGAAGGTATCCCCAGATCCGGGTTAGGATCTATAGAACTCCCAAGACAGTCCCACAATTTAAAGCAAACAAGGAAAGCAATTGAAAACACAGTTATGAACTAACCCTAAGGTACACCTCACTTTAAGTTAAGTCCCCAGCAGAGTCGCCAGTTCTGTGATCGGTGGATCTGGAACTGACTGTTTAACGCTGGTTCGCGAAATGTCGCGGAAGCAAGAGTCGCCACCGTCTTTTATTTTCTCCAAATGGAAAGGACAAAAGCACAGAAAAATTCCTTATAGAGATTGCTCTCGGTTCGGGAGGTAGATTATAGAAAGGGAAGGTGTTAGCACCCTTTCTATCCATGGTTATCCATGGGCTCTTAGATACTTGCTCATTTGTGTTTTCAAAATTGGTTTGTTTGCTTTTCAACTGTGGGTTTTAAAAAGTTTCTTTGAAAGTTCCAGTTCGACTCTTGTATCAGTCCTCAAGAGTGTTTGAAAAGTTGCTTTCGAAAGCTTTTTGAAAATGTGTTGGTGTGAAAAGAGTTTTGAATTGTTTTGAATTTAGAGCAAGTATCCACGAGAACCTACCTACCCTAAGGAATTCGTCTGTGTAAATGTCCTTTAAAGTAGTGCCATCCCACCATTGAGAGGTAGGTAGCACCACCGTTGGAGGTGTTCGGGTCAATTCGAGGTTCGGGACATGGTGATCACCAGAGCAATAGGAAGATACCTTAGAAGCTACCCTCTTGCCAGGTTCCCGGATCATGAGGACTTACTAAGACATCCTCTACTCGACGATCACCTTTCGAGGCAAGGCAACAGTGAGGCGTACCCTAGGGGTGGTGTGTGCGATTCGTGTGTCGTTTTCAGATATTTTTGTCTTTTGTCATGTTAAAGGTGATCTAGCGTTTGTTTTTATTTTTGTCCATACATTCTTTCATGCCTTGATTAACAGTTAACATATTGCGAGAAAGTAAAAGATTCTAAGCTATTACAAAAGGCGCGGGTCCACATCGCCAAAATTTCTCGAACCCGATTTGACAGAAAAATAAAGAAAGTAAAGAAAATAAAGAATTAAAAGTGCGACAGATTAATTACATGGCTTTGGGAGAGATACATAAATGCTAAAAGAAATAAGATAAACATGCGAATTTAATAAGAATTAAACGAGGGCGTTTGACCCTTTTTGCAAAATTAAATTAAACGATGAATTAATTAAAAAAAAAAAAGAAAGAAATTGTTTTTGGTATTTTTTGGTATTTTATGTTTTTTATGAAAAAATTAATTGAAATTAAATGCCAACCCTAATTCTACAATTTTTGTTTTATTATGAAAAATGTTGAAATTTTTAACCTAAAATTAACCCTAATTTTTATATACAATTTAATTATAAAAAATAAATATCTAATATTTAATTATTATGGAATAAAAGAAAAAGATGAAAATTAATTAAACCCTAATTCTATATTTTTTAGATTTTTTATCAAAAAAAGTTAAAATTAAAACCTAATTTAAAACTAATTAATTTATGAATTTATTTATGAAAATACTAAAAATAAAAATACTTATTATTTTTCTCTTTTCTGATTTTTATGTGTTTTTTTATATTTTATGAAAACATTAAATTAATTAAACAAACAATAATTAAAAGAAAACAAAAATTATGAAAAATAAAGAAAGTGAAGAAAATTTGCAAACCAAAGGGGGTCTGCCCCTAATTTGAGGTGTTTCTTTTAGCAATCTGGCCCAAGATTCTGAGGCCCTTTTGACTTTTTCCAGGCAGCGTGTGATGCATTGACTAGGGTCCACTATACTCTCCAGTTCATGGCCTTTGATTTGATACTCTGGGACGCGTGGCATGCTTGATTTTGTGGATGCATGGTGGACACCACTACTGAAATTGCATGGGAACATTAATTAGAAAAAAAACATATGGAAAGAGTGAGGACCTGGGGCTCGAACCCAGGTCATTAACGTTACCAACCACTGTGTTTACCACTGAACCAATCTACGCGCGTTTAACATATAATAACCAACAAATATTATAAAAGAAAAATGGTCAGTGACTTGAAAACGTGCGAAGAATTTGAATGCCCCAATCAGAGTCTTCCACATAATCATCTTCCTCGTTGGTGATTTCCTGAAAAAATTAACAAACATTTAACGGGGGTTTTGAACCCCCTCAAAACATGCTTATTTGGATAATAGCGATTAGGCCCCCTGGGCATATAAATTAAGCGCGAGCATGCCATTGTTTTCGTCCAAACCCCCTGAATCCATTCCTGGCATCGTGGTGGTCTAATTTTGCTGTATTCAAAAACCCCCAATTTGAAAGTTGAAGAACCCTAAAAAAGAAACATGGTAGATTCGCGTACGATGCCCAAAACTTCAATCAAGTTATGTGGTTAGCTTCAGAACAAAGTAATTAGTACAAATATACAAGCAAAATGCTATGTGAATGCTTAAATATGGAAACACGATTATGCATATTATTTGAAACAGTTTGAACCCCCTGGTACCAATTCTGGGCGTGTAAAGGTTGGAAAGTTATCCAGTTAGCTTCAGTGAGACACGAGGAAGCTTTTGCAATTGGTCTTGTGCTCTGAATCCACCTAAAACCTGGTTTTCAGTTTTGAGTTTTTGGCAAAAATTTTCAAGTTTAGGAATGGAGTTTCTGCGCAGATTTTTTTGTCAATGGCATTAGGGTTGTGTTCCTTGTATATGTAGTAATGATTTAGGTCAAAAATCTGATCAAAAGAATCCAAGATTTGATTGTTCAATATTTGATTTTCAAGCATTAGTTTTTCCAATCTTTTTCATGCAATTTGATACCAAATCATGCCAAAACTTTCCAGAAATGATTATGCACGAATCTTGAGTGTCCAATGAGAGTATTTTCTGCACAAAAAGATTTTATTTCATTAGTTTTGTATTTTTCATGTATTTTATTTAATTAAATGAATTATTAATAATAAAAAAATTCAAATAAATAAATAAAAATGGAGAAAAACTTCCCTTTGGGCCAAATGGTCGTGTGTATGCTTTGGATGATGAATTATGGAAGAAAAATAGGCCCATTAGCAATTTTAGGTCATTTGAATCAATGTTGACTTTTCAAAATATCCAAAAATTTCCCAACTTCCACAAGGCATAACTTGCTCAATTTTTAAGCTTTGCTCATGTTCTTGGACATTTTGGAAAGGTCTTTGAGTCATCTAACCAATGCCTTTGGTACCATGTCATTTTGATTTACCAATCTCAAGTTATGGCCTTTGACTTAAAGTCCCTTTTTGTTGACTTTTGAAAATGACCTATAATGTTGAAATTGATAACTTTTTGTGAGAGCATTTCTTGGACTTGAAGTATGAAGATGAGTTGTAGGAAATGTCTTTCTCTTCAAAATGAGCTTTGGATGGAATTTTTCTGATAATCCATGTGAAAGTTATGCCTTGGTCAATTTACAGTTGACTTTTTCAGCTGTCCAAATAAGGAAACTTTTGCATCTTGATGATTTTTGAGCCAAGCTTTGAGAATCATGATCAAGAATTGATCAAATGATGTTTGTGGCTTCAAAATGAGATGTTGACCAAAAATTTGAACTTTTGACTGTCAAATGACCATTTTGCCCCTACAGTTGACTGTAGTGCAATTAGGGTTTTGACTGTGCAATTTTGAGCTGAAAGTCTTGAAACTTGATATGAGGATGCTTGACCATATTTATAGGCATGTGGGACTTGATTGGACCCTTGGAAACTTCATTTTCTTGATCAGAACCAAAACCCTAATTTTGACTGTTCAGGAGGCTCTTGCACTGTGCAACCCTTGGAGAATTTTGCAGCTTGACTTGGCAATTTCTTGAAGAATATGGGAGGGCAAATTTTGGGGTACAACACACACTATTTTCTTCTTTTTGTTTTCACTCTCTTAATATGTGTCATGGTTAACAATCTTCTTGGCTTTTGCTCTTGGTACATTTAAATACGCTTTAAAGAACTAATCTAGTCTTGAGGTGATGTTGGCATGGCCTTGGGCCATGTTTCTATTCGAACTCAAATGAAAGAAACAGGAGACAGAAAAGTTAGAAATGAAGCCTCTGGTTTCCATACTAACCTTCAGGCCAAACGAAAGGCATAATATGCTGGCTTCTAGGCCCCAATCGAAAGCCAAAATATGCTGGCTTCTAGGCCCCAATCAAAACTCATTCCTTCACCCCTTTTCAGGTAAGGTCGAAGAGAGCCGGAAATGGCAGAATCGAAGGGTTTGCTGCCCTAAGTCGAAAGATCCATTTTTTTCTTGCTTTTACCTTATTTTTGCCTTTATATTTTCATGCAATTCAATATGGTTGTAATAGTGTAGGATTTTTTTTTTTGCACTCTTTTATTACCTTAATATAAATGTTAAGTAATTAGGTGTGTATGGAAAGATAAAATCAACAAGTAGACAACCCAAAAATCAAAGACAAAATGCATGCAATCAAACACACTTGCACACATGCACCCTTAGGGAAATTCCACTTGTTGCCTTATAAAAATGGTCATGTTATGCATGTGGGGTATCTTAGCAAAAACAATCACAAATACAAGATCATAGTCCCTCAATGACGCTACAAATGTTGCCTTACAAGTGATCTTAGTCCCTATAAGAGAATGCTAAGATATCTCACAACATTGCTATCATGGTTATACGATGACCCACGTCTGTCCCTTCACATCCAACGATGGGGCTTCTTATCAAATCAATGGTAAGGTAGCAACATCTAAAGGAGGAGGAAAAACACATCTAAAACCTTTTGAGTAGGTAGATTACTTTTAGTTACTTGCTCAATTTCAAAACAAACATCCTTGCTATTTTCAAAACAATCACATACATCTTTTCAAAACTTGAAATATTTTCAAAAGCTCGACACTTTGCATACATTCTTACGAACGGGAATCATTGCAAAGTTCTCCTAAACGATAGCACCTTTTTCAAAATACTTTCAAAACCACACAAAAGCATAATTTCAAACAAAAGCAAGTGATCTAACAATTAACTAAGAGCCCATGGAAAACCATCGATGGAAAGGGTGCTAATACCTTCCCTTTTCATAATCTACCCCCCGAACTCAAGAAAACATCTCAAAAGGTCTTTCCTGTGCTTTTTCACCTTTCCTTATTGGATAAAAGAAAAGTAGGTGGCGACTCTTGCTAAACCGCAACATTTTGCGAACACAAACGCAAAACCCCAAGTCAGTTCTCCCACCGTATCACAGAACTGGTGACTCTGATGGGGACATCAAAAGTGGGGTTACCTTAGGGCTAGATCATATTTACTTGCTTACATGATTTGATTTTCTTGCTTTATATTTTGGTTTCTTGTTTGGGTTTATTTTAAATCCTACACCCGGATTTGGGAGATACTTTTTAGGTAAGTAGCAATAAACTGTGAGGGAACTGTGCGGGGTATACCGATACGGTTGAAGCATTAGCTATGTTGATGTGGCACTTTGGTTGGTACCGGTAACGCTTGAGTCAATCAAGGAGAGTACGGGGCCACCGCGTGGTGTCATAAAGCATCAACTGACCTTAGAACCTTACTTGACCAACTTGGCCATTAGGACGTAGTGAGATGACCGGCTTTGGTGCAGTCCGAAGTTGGTTGATACTCGATGCTACGCTCATTGAGGTTTGACTCTTGAGTTTTGTTTGGTTACGAGTCAATCGTTTATTGAATGAAACTTGGGGGAAAGATCAGTGATATTGAGATCCCTTAGAACCCGGTTACTTTTAACTAGGATAGGTTGAGCCAACTAAAACTTCAAGAGGGTACTTATATGAAACCCCATGCAAGCCTAAACCTAAGACTTGTTTGCTTTGTATATGCACTTGTACATAACATCATAAACATCATAAACATCACTAACCATTTCCAGGATTTTTGGATTTATCTTTGTTCTGTTTTATAAGACATGGCCTCCGCTCGTAGGAGCACTATCCAAGTCAGTCTTGTGAGGATACCTCCACAACTCAAGGATTTAGTATCAAGGGCCCATGAAGATTCCCCATTCACCAAAATACATGAACAACTCCTTAGTTTGGTTACCTCAAGTATTGAATAAGATATGGTAAAGGTGCTTGTCCAATTCTTTGACCATTTGCATCATTACTTCACTTTTCCTGATTACCAACTTGTGCCCACTTTGGAAGAATTTTCTCAACTCATGGGGATCCCTATTCTTAATCAGTTACCTTTCAACGGTATTGAAAGAGACCCTAAACCTGAGGAAATTTCTAGAGCTTTACATTTGCAACCATCTGACATAGTAGCAAATTGGGTAACAAGGAGTGGTGTTAAATGGTTACTAGCAAAGTTTTTGTTGGAGAAGGATCAAGAGTGTTGGAATACTTTGGATCTACAAGCCTTCGAGGAAATTTTGGCTCTTCTCATCTATGGATTGGTACTACTTCCAAATCCTAACCAATTTATATATGTGAATGCAATTAAGGTTTTCATATCTCGTAATCCAATGCCTACATTTCTTGGAGACATATTGCATTCTCTTCACTCTCGCACTTTGAAGAAAAGGGGGAATTTAATGTGTTGCACTCCTCTGTTGGCTAGGTGGTTTATTTCGCACCTACCTCGATCCATGGTGAAGAATGAACAAGGTATGAGATGGTCTAAAAGATTGATGTCACTTTTGCATGCTGATATCCGTTGGTATTTGTGATCGGTGGAAATAGAACTGACTGTTTTAGAATGCTGGTTCGCATCTGCGTTTCACAAAATGTCGCGGTAAGCAAGAGTCGCCACCGTCTTTTATTTTCTCCAACAAGGAAAGGACAAAAGCACAGCAAAACTCCTTTTCGAGATGCTTCTCGGTTAGGGAGGTAGATTATAGAAAGGGAAGGTGTTAGCACCATTTCTATCCGTGGTTATCCACGGGCTCTTAGGTACTTGCTCACTATGTTTTCAAAAAAATGTTTGCTTTTCTTGTGTTTGTGGGTTTCGAAAAAGTTTGTTTGAAAACTTCGTTTTAACTCTTGTATCAGTCCTCAAGAGTGTCATGAAGTGTTTGTTTGAAAACTTTTGTCAGAAAAGTGTAAGTGCGAAAAGTCGTTTTCCTTTTTGAAAGAGCAAGTACCTTAGAACCTCTACCTACTAAAAAGAAATTAAGCTGTGTAAATGTCCTTTAGACAGTACTATCCCACTATTGAGAAATAGGTAGCACCGTCGTTGGAGTTTCGGATCAATTTGATTAATGGGACATATGGTCACCAAAGCAATAGTAGGACGCCTTAGCGGTAACCCTAATGTCCTAGATCCTTTTTTTTATCCGAGGAAACCGTTTCGAGGCAACTTGGATCTTTAGACAGGAGAGCGACCTCTAAAACACCCTATACTCAATGACCACCTCGAGGCAACCAAGTGAGGCGTACCCTAGGAGTGGCATGTGCGAGTGTGTCAGGTTTCATGTTAAATTATCTTTGTACAAGTTATGGTGAGCTACGAGTTGATTTTAATTTTCAGGCAAGTCTTGTCATGCATAGTTAACATACATCTAACAGTTAATAGTTGCGGAAAATAAATTGCAGAAAGTAAATCTACGCTATTACAAGGCGTCGGGTATTTACATCGCCAAAAAAACAAACCCTTTGAAAAAAGTAAATTGCGGGAATTTAAAGAAAGCGATAAAAAGTCCTAATTACGCTATTACATTCTCGGAGCAATTACATAAATATGATCAAAAAATAATATGCGCGAAAGAAAATTGAATCGGAAAAGTCCTTAGGGTTTTGACCCTTTTTTGTGAAAGAATGAAGTTTTTGGTCCTTTTTGCATTTAATTAACCTAATTCTAATTAATTAAATAAAAGAAATATTTTTTAAGTTTTTTAATGTTTTAAAGAAAAGAAAAAGAAAAAGAAAAAGTCAAAAGTTAGTAAAAAACCCTAATTCTATGTTAATTTTATTTATTGTGAAAATATTAAAGTTAACCTAATTAACTAAATAGATTAATTATGTATTTATTTAAAAAAATAATAAATTAAAGGTGAAATTAATAAATAATAATAATAATAATGAAAAATATTACATTTTTAGTTTTCTGAATTTTATTATGAAAATAAATTAGTTTGTTAGTTAATAATAATAATAATTATAGTAAAATAATTAAATTAAAATTAAAATATAAAAGAAAGAGAATAAAGAAACCAGGGGGGGTGATGGGCCAGCTTTGGAGGTGAGAAAGTAATTTTCAGGCCCATCAAGTTGTAAGCCTGTAAGACTTTGGTGATTGTCCAGGGCGTTGGTTGACTGGGAGTACCATGATCATTCAACTCTGACCACTGGATGTGTGCCTGGAGCCACATGGCGCTTGGATGTCTGGAGGTACATGGTGTTTATCCTTTGGAAGCCTGCATATGATCATGTTAAGCAAAATAATATAAGCGTTTTGGGGGACCTGGGATTCGAACCCAGGTCCCAATGATTCCAAGCCAACGCATCCTCCACTACGCCATGTGCACGCGTTTATTATTATAACAATAAGAAAATATAATATATAAAACAATCAAATATGATGTAACCAAAAAACGCGCGCGCTTATTTTCAAACTGACCAATGATGCATCAACACCTAGTCATCTTCTTCCTTTGTACCTGTAAAAACAAATCAGATAGCGGGGGTTTTTAACCCCCATAAACTACAGTGACCAAAAATAGCGAATAGAGCTATGGTAAATATAAATATTTCGTGATGGTCCTTGTGTGTTTGTCTGGTCTTGACGATTCCAACCATGTGCCTTATGAACCCTAATTGTTCCTGGATTGTAAAGCCCTAATTTGAAAGCTTATGAACCCTAAAATTCAATCATGGCAACTTTTGATTCTGTGCGTTTTAATCCAATTCAGTTATACCATCAGCCTCATATGAGTTCTAGCAATGCAAAACAAACACAAAAGCACGTTAAATATGCATGAATTGAACTGCACGATTCTGAAAATAAAATGCAAACCGTGACTCTGTTCTTGATGATTCTTTGAGATTCAATGCTTGGTTTTGATTGTAAATCACTCCTGACCCTTCCAGCAACGTGTTTGAATCAATATGAAGCCTTGAATTGGCTTGGAACACAAGAATCAGTTTTGACTTTTCTTTGAATTTTCTTGAATTGGTTATGGCTTTTTCTGCAGAAATTTCACGTGTGCATGATCAGGGTTAGCTTGCATATTTATAGAGGACTGAAATTAGGTCAAATCTTTGAGAAAAAATCCATGGAATAATGACTTGAATATTTGATTGGAAATCATATATTTTTGAATCTTCATGATTGGAAAAAGTTGCCAAATTTGGAGATATGGCATCTTTGACTTGGTGCACGAAATTGCCAGCCTTTTTAGGTCATTCTTGCTTCACAAAAAGATTGAAAAACCATATCTTTATATTTCCTACAATTTAAATTAATTAAATGAATTAATATTGATTAAAAATCCAATTAATTAATAAAAAAATAAGAAAATAATTCAGTTAAGCTAGATGGGTCGTGCATAGGCCATGGATAAAGTTTCAAGAACAAATTTGAGGCCCATTAGCAAAAATAAGGTGTTTTGAGCAAAGTTGACTTTTGCAAGTTCATGAAAATTTCCCAACTTCTCCAATGCATATCTTGCTCAATTTTGATCATATGAACATGTTCTTGGACATTTTGGAAAGGTCTTGAAGTCCTCTAACCAATTCCTTTAGTCCCATGTCATTTGGATTTACCAATCTCAAGTTATGGCCTTTGACTTAAAGTGCATTTTTGTTGACTTTTGAATTTGAACTATAATGTAGAAATTGATAACTTTTTGTGAGGGCATTTCTTGGACTTGGAATGTGAAGATGAGTTGTAGGAAATGTCATCCCCTTCAAAATGAGCATTGGATGGGATTTTTCTGATGAACCATGAAAAAGGTATGCCCTGGTCAATATACAGTTGACTTTTCTACTGTCCAAAAATAGTAACTTTCTGCATCTTGATGATTTTTGAGCTATCCTTGTGGAATCATGATCAAGACTTTATCAAATGATGATTGTGGACTCAAAATAAGATGTTGACCAAATTTTTTGACTTTTGACTGCAAAATGACCATTTTGCCCCTGTAGTTGACTATGGATCAAATGAGGCTTTTGACTGTGCAAATTGATACTGTGAATCTTGAGACTTGGCATGTAGGTGCTTGAGAATGCATATAGGCATACGAGACTTGATTGAGCCATTAAAAACCTCAAATTCCTTGAGAGAACCAAAACCCTAATTTTGGCTGGCTTAGGAGGTGTTTGGACTGCACAACCTTGAGCAGTCTTGAACAATTTGAAGATGATTCTTGACAAACCTTGAAGAATATGGGAGGGAAAATTTTGGGGTACAACAGTTGCCCCTGTTCAATCTTCTTAAGCCTGAGGATGTAGATTGGCTTGCGTGCCTTTCGTGATCCGAAGGTGGAAGATGATTGAACACTAAAGTGCCCAGAAATTTGCACTCGTATAGTGTAGTATCAGCAATGTGATGTCAGGAATGGGCTTACAGATGCCATTTGGAGAGAGGATGGATAGGAGGATGGACTTATAGATGCCATCTGGAGAGGTAATAGATAGTTGTGGAGATGGGCTTAAAGATGCCATCTGGAGATGTTTTGTTGAATTGTGACTTGGTAGGTTGAAAGAAGGAACCTGTGTAGGGTTGCTTCATGATGGTCAAGTAGATAGTTGTCCTGTCTGGTTTCAGGTATTAATCTATAATTCGTCGTCCACAGATATTTCCTGGCTAGTTACAGGTGTTGATCTGGAACTTGAAGGTTGGTCGAGATAGCTTTCCTGGCTGGTTTCAGGAATTAATCTCTGACTTGAGAAAGAAAGATGACTTCCTGGATAGATACAGGTATTGATCTTCAATCTCTTCATGTAGATAACTTTCCTGGCTAGTTACAGGTATCGAATCTATAATCAATCGCTCACAGATATTTCCTGGCTAGATACAGGTGTTGATCTGGAACTTAAAAAAGGTTGGTCGAGATAGCTTTCCTGGCCGGATACAGGTGTAGATCTCTGACCTGAGATTGAAAGATAATTTCCTGGCCTGTTACAGGTGTTGATCTTCAAACTCTTCATGTAGATAACTTTCCTGGCTAGATACAGGTATAGATCTACAATCTATCGCTCACAGATATTTCCTGGCTAGATACAGGTGTTGATCTGGAACTTAAAAAAGGTTGGTCGAGATAGCTTTCCTGGATGGATACAGGTGTAGATCTCTGATCTGAGAATGAAAGATAATTTCCTGGCCTGTTACAGGTGTTGATCTTCAAACTCTTCATGTAGATAACTTTCCTGGCTAGATACAGGTATCGAATCTACAATCAATCGCTCACAGATATTTCCTGGCTAGATACAGGTGTTGATCTGGAACTGCAAAAGTTGATGGTAATCATCTTTTGATTGACCTTTCCCTGAAAAGGTAAAACATTAGTTGTATGCAATGTCATGATGTATGAAATGCATGATGTTCTCAAAATGAATGAGATCGTGCCATATGCACTTTATCATGTATGTAATGTTTATGAATGTATTTTCGTCTGGGAAAATAAATCCTTGACGAATGCCGGGAAGTTTGTTAAATCCTGGGCTGATGTTGAAGAGTAGAGTTCTTCGTTTCCGCTGGGAGGATGAACGAAGATGATTGCACGAATAAACCTGTAGGAGAAGATGACTCCGTTGGGGAATAAACATGGCGAAGAGATTACTCTGTGGGGAATTACTCTGTGGGAAGAGATGCTTCGCTGAGGATTTGAACGATAAACTCTGCTGGGGATTCCGTTGATAAGCTCTGTTGGGGGATTTTGATGAACTCCGCTGGGGGATAGAAAGAACTTCGCCGAGGATGATCTTTCCGTTGTAATTTACTGAGGATAACCCAGTTAGACTCTGGTGGGGATAACCTTCTGAACATGGCTAGGGAGAGATATTTGTACTCTACAGGGGACAAGCTTCCAGAATCTACTGGGTAAGATGATTCAACTCTCCTGGGGAAACTTTTGGACTGTACTGGGGAAATGGCTCCACTGGGATGTCTGTATTCCGCCGGGGAACAATCTTTTATTTCTGTCGAGGAATATTAAGACTGCCGGGGATGCTTGCTGAGGAATATCTATATACTCTGCTAAGGAATATTAAGATTTACTGGGGATACCCAACTTGTTTAGGACTGATGGTAGACCAACTCTGCTCGGGGGAAGAGTATTGCTAACTTGCTGGGGATATTGTGCCTTTTTAGGGCTGATGGGAGACCAACTCTGCTTGGGGAGAGTATTGTTGATTCTTGTCTTACTCTGCGGGGAGTGAAGGTATCTTGGTCATATTCTTCAGCTGAATCTACCTTGTACCTGGTGGACATAGTAGCTTGTGTAGTTCGGACAATTCTTATTGCCCCAGTTTCTGCGGGAGAAGAAGGCCTATGAGGTGTTTGATAACTGCCGATTGACAAATCTTCTTCTAGTAGGCAAGTGACGAGATGATGGGACATAGTCGTACGCTTTGATCCCTAATTTTTTCCTGGACCGCCCTTTCGGGTTTTCAGTCCACCGGGATACCCATTTTTGCCCAAGCCGCCTTTTCAGGTTTTCGACTTACCGGGTGTACAAATTTTTTCATTTTCATCCCTTATTTTTGCCCGAACCCTTTTGGTTCGCCGGGAAGCCCTTATTTTTGCCTAGGCCAGTCGACCTAGCGGGTATTTGATTATGCGTAGTATTTTTTCGACTATGTCCACGCTCTCAGAGTGCCGGGAGTTGTCACTGTCAGTAGTGTTGTGTTGCCATACTACCAAAAGATGTTTGATCATGCAAGATTCGTTGCTGGAATTCATGTCCCATGTCCCAAGTGACTCAGGTGGAGATTTTCCCCTGGCTATTTGGCCTTTGAGAGATTCTCTGAATCTTGACTTGACTGCCCCAAATGATGGACAATGCTCATGTCTTGCCCCTTGGTTGGAAGTGTCTTTGTTCGCTAGATATTCGTCGTGCGAATTTCTCTGCTGTTGAACAAATAGTCATATGCAAACAATGTTATTTTAAGAATGCAAAGCTTATGTCTGTCTTGAAGTTTTTTGAAAATGCAGTTTTCAATAAAACAAGTGAATTTTTGTAAAATGTGATGTCAACTCAGGATTTTATAGCAAGCCCTACAGGAGTCAGGATACCTTTTGTAACAGGATGCTTTCGAACTAACCCATGCTTCAGCTAGGACTTTTAAGGGTTATAACGTGGCCTGGTTCACGGTTTAAGAAACAAAGGATAAAGGCTCAAATTTTATTTGTACCCACTCGTTCTTCGTGATGTTCTTCGATCCTAAACTCAGCTAATCGTGCATTAGATCTTGTTTGAATCCTTGCTCTGATATTCCCGTGATGGTTCAGATACTGATTGTTTATTTTGAACAGGCAGTCATTTTTGTTGAGAGTTTGTAGGAACTCTTTCTTTTTGATTTCGTTATCCCTGTCTTTTTGCCTAAACTGTTTCTTTTATGATTACAGTCAGCGGGATGTCCCAGTTTTTTAAGTCTCCTTCATAGGTTTTGACTTAATGGGCTTTTATTTTTGAGCGGTAATGACTGCCTGTCTTGATGATTATAGGGAACCATCACTGTCTTTTGTTTTGGAAGGACTCCTTTGATGCCATTCATTGTGCACCGGGATCCATTGAGAAAACTACCCTGCCCCAGGTTATAATTAAGGGTTTTAATTTTTTTGTGAAAAGAAAAACTCCAACTTCTTTGGCTCAAAGGGGCTGACTAGGGATTATCTTCCTTATAACTCCACTGTTTAGGATTTGAAACAATACCTGTACCTCATCAGCGGGGTTTGTTCAAAAGCATACTGTAGAGATTGTGGTATCGTTTTCATCATCCTCCCTCAAAAGGCTTAGAATTTTTAATCGAGAGTTGATCATCACAAAAAATGAAAGCAATTTGAATATAGTGAATACGAATGGATTGATTCAAAACAGACATATGCAATGCATTGATAAAGTAATAAAGTTTGACATGAGTAAATGTTCGAACAATCAAAAGAAAATTACAAATTGAAAATTCTAATGAACAAAAGCTTTCAATGATTCACTATATGAGCAGTGGTTATGTTTGGGGTCTCCGGAGAGTCAAACTTGATCTCCTTGGCATCAATCATTTCTTGGATCTTGTTCTTCAAACTCCAACAGTTGTTTGTGTCGTGTCCCGGACTGTCAGAGTGGTATGCACACCTTTCATTGGGATGATAGGTAGGAGCGGGAGTATTTTGGTTCCGGGGAGGATCTTTTAATGTAATCAGCCCTGTCTTCAACATGTGTTGTAGCGCTTGAGTCAGTGACATGTTGATCTTGGTAAATTGCCTCCTGGGCTTGTTTGGCTTTCTCTGATCAACCCGTTGTTTTTGGTGAGGTTGTTGTTGGACCCTTGATGTAGTGGCAACTTGGAGAGATCCATTATTCACCATACCAAACTCTTGTCTTCTTGGAGGCTGATTACTGGTTTGATCCCCAACCTTGATCGTTTGCTTCATACTATTGTATCTGTCTTGATGAAGTTGGTTGATCATGGCTCGCAACTCTTCTTGTTCCCGAGCTAAGCCTTGGATAAGAGCCATCTGCCCCAGCATCTGGCTTCTCATTGCATCTACCTCAGCTTGCAGATGTTTCAGCCGTTCGTCCTTGCTGTCTTCAGGACTCTTCTTGATCAAATTCCCCATGAGGAGTGTTCTCAACTCTTCCTGCCCCTTGGATAGGCCTAGGAAGATCTCCTTGAACTGAGTCTCTTGAGTATGAAGATCCTGGTTGTCTTGTTGGAAAGCCATTGCTGGAATAAACAGCGAGAACATGAGAGACCTGTATCGGATGACCTGTTATGCAATGATATGTATGATATATGTATGCAATGTTTTCAAGGATCTCGCGGGGTAGACAAGAAAATTGTTAGAATTTGAATTTTGCAGCTTGATTGAAGGAGCTTCCTGTTATTAAGATTCCTTCTTCAAGAGTCAGGCTCACCATATCGAGTGGGTCATAGCCCCTGACTCAAGTTATCATGTTTTGATCTCCGAACAACCTTGGCTAGAGGAAAATAAATCCCCTTTGCCCCTTGCTAGACAGTTGGTTCATCATGACCTGCATCACAAACCCTTGAGATCCTTGAAATGGATTAGTCCTTATGCAGGATGTATGCAATGTTATGATGTTATGATGTTATGGTAAAGGCACACCACAAGTATTCACAAAAGGCAAACATGGTAAAGGCACACAAGTCACACAAAAGAGCCCTTAGAGTTCAGGCTAGCATGAAGTTTAGGTACTACCCTCTTTCAGTTTCAGTTGGTTAAGACCTGTCCTAAAAATAGTAACCGGGTTCTATAGGATCTCAATATCACTGACTACCCTCAATCGGTCATAATTCCAGTTTGGCAACCTTTTCTTGCGGCCGGAACCATCACGAGAGTTTAGTCTCAATGAGTGTAGCATATTGCTACTGTTCTATGGCCAAGTTGGTCAATTTAAGGTTCTAAGGTCAGTTGGTGCTTAATGACTCCTCAGAAGACATGTATTCTCCTCGTTCCAACACAAGGGATATCGGTACAGACCAAGGTGTCACACCAACGTAGCTACTGCTTCACCCGTGTCGGTCTACGCCGGACAGGTCCCTCACAGTTTATTGCTACTTACCTAAAGGGTATTCCCCAGATCCGGGTTAGGATCTATGAAACTCCAATACAAGCCCACAAATATAAATCATACAAATCATGCAATTTAAAACACAATGATCTAATCCTAAGGTATACCTCACTTATTATTTCCCCAGCAGAGTCGCCAGTTCTGTGATCGGTGGAAATAGAACTGACTGTTTTGGAATGCTGGTTCGCGTCTGCGTTTCGCAAAATGTCGCGGTAAGCAAGAGTCGCCACCGTCTTTTATTTTCTCCAAGGAAAGGACAAAAGCACAGCAAAATTCCTTTTCGAGATGCTTCTCGGTTCGGGAGGTAGATTATAGAAAGGGAAGGTGTTAGCACCCTTTCTATCCGTGGTTATCCACGGGCTCTTAGGTACTTGCTCACTATGTTTTCAAAAAAATGTTTGCTTTTCTTGTGTTTGTGGGTTTCGAAAAAGTTTGTTTGAAAACTTCGTTTTAACTCTTGTATCAGTCCTCAAGAGTGTCATGAAGTGTTTGTTTGAAAACTTTTGTCAGAAAAGTGTAAGTGCGAAAAGTCGTTTTCGTTTTTGAAAGAGAAAGTACCTTAGAACCTCTACCTACTCAAAAGAAATTAAGCTGTGTAAATATCCTTTAGACAGTACTATCCCACTATTGAGAAATAGGTAGCACCGTCGTTGGAGTTTCGGGTCAATTCGATTAATGGGACATGTGGTCACCAAAGCAATAGTAGGATGCCTTAGCGGTAACCCTAATGTCCTAGATCCTTTTTTTTTATCCGAGGCAACCGTTTCGAGGCAACTTGGATCTTTAGACAGGAGGGCGACCTCTAAAACACCTTATACTCAATTACCACCTCGAGGCAACCAATTGAGGCGTACCCTAGGAGTGGCATGTGCGAGTGTGTCAGGTTTCATGTTAAATTATCTTTGTACAAGTTATGGTGAGCTACGAGTTGATTTTAATTTTCAGGCAAGTCGTGTCATGCATAGTTAACATACATCTAACAGTTAATAGTTGCGGAAAATAAATTGCGGAAAGTAAATCTACGCTATTACAAGGCGTCGGGTATTTACATCGCCAAAAAAACAAACCCTTTGAAAAAAGTAAATTGTGGGAATTTAAAGAAAGCGGTAAAAAGTCCTAATTACGCTATTACATTCTCGAAGCAATTACATAAATATGATCAAAAAATAATATGCGCGAAAGAAAATTGAATCGGAAAAGTCCTTAGGGTTTTGACCCTTTTTTGTGAAAGAATGAAGTTTTTGGTCCTTATTGCGTTTAATTAACCTAATTCTAATTAATTAAATAAAAGAAATATTTTTTAAGTTTTTTAATGTTTTAAAGAAAATAAAAATAAAAAGAAAAAGTCAAAAGTTAGTAAAAAACCCTAATTCTATGTTAATTTTATTTATTGTGAAAATACTAAAGTTAACCTAATTAACTAAATAGATTAATTATGTATTTATTTACAAAAATAATAAATTAAAGGTGAAATTAATAAATAATAATAATAATAATGAAAAATATTACATTTTTAGAGTTCTGAATTTTATTATGAAAATAAATTAGTTTGTAAGTTAATAATAATAGTTATAGTAAAATAATTAAATAAAAATTAAAATATAAAAGAAAGAGAATAAAGAAACCAGGGGGGTTATGGACCAGCTTTGGAGGTGAGAAAGTAATTTTCAGGCCCATTAAGTTGTAAGCCTGTTTGACTTTGGTGATTGTCCAGGGCGTTGGTTGACTGGGAGTACCATGATCATTCAACTCTGACCACTGGATTTGTGCCTGGAGCCACATGGCGCTTGGATGTCTAAAGGTACATGGTGTTTATCCTTTGGAAGCCTGCATATGATCATGTTAAGCAAAATAATATAAGCGTTTTGGGGGACCTGGGATTCGAACCCAGGTCCCAATGATTCCAAGCCAACGCATCCTCCACTACGCCATGTGCACGCGTTTGTTATTATAACAATAAGCAAATATAATATATAAAACAATCAAATATGCTGTAACCAAAAAACGCGCGCGCTTATTTTCAAACTGACCAATGATGCATCAACACGTAGTCATCTTCTTCCTTTGTACCTGTAAAAACAAATCAGATAGCGGGGGTTTTTAACCCCCACAAACTACAGTGACCAAAAATAGCGAATAGAGCTATGGTAAATATAAATATTTCGCGATGGTCCCTGTGTGTTCGTCTGGTCTTGACGATTCCAACCATATGCCTTATGAACCCTAATTGTTCCTGGATTGTAAAGCCCTAACTTGAAAGCTTATGAACCCTAAAATTCAATCATGGCAACTTTTGATTATGTGCGTTTTAATCCAATTCAGTTATACCATCAGCTTCATATGAGTTCTAGCAATGCAAAACAAACACAAAAGCATGTTAAATATGCATGAATTGAACTGCACGATTCTGAAAATAAAATGCAAACCGTGACTCTGTTCTTGATGATTCTTTGAGCTTCAATGCTTGGTTTTGATTGCAAATCACTCCTGACCCTTCCAGCAACGTGTTTGAATCAATATGAGGCCTTGAATTGGCTTGGAACACAAGAATCAGTTTTGAATTTTCTTTGAATTTTCTTGAATTGGTTATGGCTTTTTCTGCAGAAATTTCACGTGTGCATGATCAGGGTTAGCTTGCATATTTATAGAGGACTGAAATTAGGTCAAATCTTTGAGAAAAAATCCATGGAATGATGACTTGAATATTTGATTGGAAATCATATATTTTTGAATCTTCATGATTGGAAAAAGTTGCCAAATTTGGAGATATGGCATCTTTGGCTTGTTGCACGAAATTGCCAGCCTTTTTAGGTCATTCTTGCTTCACAAAAAGATTGAAAAACCATATCTTTATATTTCCTACAATTTAAATTAATTAAATGAATTAATATTGATTAAAAATCCAATTAATTAATAAAAAATAAGAAAATAATTCAGTTAAGCTTGATGGGTCGTGCATAGGCCATGGATAAAGTTTCAAGAAGAAATTTGAGGCCCATTAGCAAAAATAAGGTGTTTTGAGCAAAGTTGACTTTTGCAAGTTCATGAAAATTTCTCAACTTCTCCAATGCATATCTTGCTCAATTTTGATCATATGAACATGTTCTTGGACATTTTGGAAAGGTCTTGAAGTCCTCTAACCAATACCTTTGGTACCACGTCATTTGGATTTACCAATCTCAAGTTATGGCCTTTGACTTAAAGTGCATTTTTGTTGACTTTTGAATTTGACCTATAATGTAGAAAGTGATACCTTTTTCTGAGGGCATTTCTTGGACTTGGAATGTGAAGATTAGTTGTAGGAAATGTCATACCCTTCAAAATGAGCATTGGATGGGATTTTTCTGATGAACCATAAAAAAGTTATGCCCTGGTCAAGATACTGTTAACTTTTCTACTGTCCAAAAATAGTAACTTTTTGCATCTTGATGATTTTTGAGCTATCCTTGTGGAATCATGATCAAGACTTGATCAAATGATGATTGTGGACTCAAAATAATATGTTGACCAATTTTTTTGACTTTTGAGTGCAAAATGACCATTTTGCCCCTGCAGTTGACTGTGGATCAAATGAGGCTTTTGACTGTGCAAATTGATACTGTGAATCTTGAGACTTGGCATGTAGGTGCTTGAGAATGCATATAGGCATACGAGACTTGATTGAGCCATTAAAAACCTCAAATTCCTTGAGAGAACCAAAACCCTAATTTTGGCTGGCTTAGGAGGTGTTTGGACTGCACAACCCTTGAGCAGTCTTGAACCATTTGAAGATAATTCTTGACAAACCTTGAAGAATATGGGAGGGAAAATTTTGGGGTACAACAGTTGCCCCTGTTCAATCTTCTTAAGCCTGAGGATGTAGATTGGCTTGCGTGCCTTTCGTGATCCGAAGGTGGAAGATGATTGAACACTAAAGTGCCCAGAAATTTGCACTCGCATAGTGTAGTATCAGCAATGTGATGTCGGGAATGCGCTTACAGATGCCATTTGGAGAGAGGATGGATAGGAGGATGGACTTATAGATGCCATCTGGAGAGGTAATGGATAGTTGTGGAGATGGGCTTAAAGATGCCATCTGGAGATGTTTTGTTGAATTGTGACTTGGTAGGTTGAAAGAAGGAACCTGTGTAGGATTGCTTCATGATGGTGAAGTAGATAGTTGTCCTGTCTGGTTTCAGGTATTAATCTATAATTCTTCGTCCACAGATATTTCCTGGCTAGTTACAGGTGTTGATCTGGAACTTGAAGGTTGGTCGAGATAGCTTTCCTGGCTAGTTTCAGGTATTAATCTCTGACTTGAGAAAGAAAGATGACTTCCTGGATAGATACAGGTATTTATCTTCAATCTCTTCATGTAGATAACTTTCCTGGCTAGTTATAAGTATCGAATCTATAATCAATCGCTCACAGATATTTCCTGGCTAGATACAGGTGTTGATCTGGAACTTAAAAAAGGTTGGTCGAGATAGCTTTCCTGGCCGGATACAGGTGTAGATCTCTGACCTGAGAATGAAAGATAATTTCCTGGCCTGTTACAGGTGTTGATCTTCAAACTCTTCATGTAGATAACTTTCCTGGCTAGATACAGGTATAGATCTACAATCAATCGCTCACAGATATTTCCTGGCTAGATACAGGTGTTGATCTGGAACTTAAAAAAGGTTGGTCGAGATAGCTTTCCTGGCTGGATACAGGTGTAGATCTCTGACCTGAGAATGAAAGATAATTTCCTGGCCTGTTACAGGTGTTGATCTTCAAACTCTTCATATAGATAACTTTCCTGGCTAGATACAGGTATCGAATCTACAATCAATCGGTCACAGATATTTCCTGGCTAGATACAGGTGTTGATCTGGAACTGCAAAAGTTGATGGTAATCATCTTTTGATTGACCTTTCCCTGAAAAGGTAAAACATTAGTTGTATGCAATGTCATGATGTATGAAATGCATGATGTTCTCAAAATGAATGAGATCGTGTCGTATGCACTTTATCATGTATGTAATGTTTATGAATGTATTTTCGTCTGGGAAAATAAATCCTTGACGAATGCCGGGGAGTTTGTTAAATCCTGGGCTGATGTTGAAGAGTAGAGTTCTTCGTTTCCGCTGGGAGGATGAACGAAGATGATTGCACGAATAAACCTGTAGGAGAAGATGACTCCGTTGGGGAATAAACATGGCGAAGAGATTACTCTGCGGGGAATTACTCTGTGAAAAGAGATGCTTCGCTGAGGATTTGAATGATAAACTCCGCTGGGGATTCCGTTGATAAGCTCTATTGAGGGATTTTGATGAACTCCGCTGGGGGGATAGAAAGAACTTCGCCGAGGATGATCTTTCCGTTGTAATTTGCTGAGGATAACCCAGTTAGACTATGGTGGGGATAACCTTCTGAACATGGCTAGGGAGAGATATTTTTACTCTGCAGGGGACAAGCTTCCAGAATCTACTGGGTAAGATGATTCAACTCTCCTGGGGAAACTTTTGGACTGTACTGGGGAAATGGCTCCACTGGGATGTCTGTATTCCGCCGAGGAACAATCTTTTATTTTTGTCGAGGAATATTATGACTGCTGGGGATGCTTGCTGAGGAATATCTGTATACTCTGCTAAGGAATATTAAGATTTACTGGGGATACCCAACTTGTTTAGGACTGATGGTAGACCAATTCTGCTCGGGGGAAGAGTATTGTTGACTTACTGGGGATACTGTGCCTTTTTAGGGCTGATGGGAGACCAACTCTGCTTGGGGAGAGTATTGCTGATTCTTGTCTTACTCTACGGGGAGTGAAGGTATTTTTGTCATATTCTTCAGCTGAATCTACCTTGTACCTGGTGGACAGAGCAGCTTGTATAGTTCGGACAATTCTTATTGCCCCAGTTTCTGCGGGAGAAGAAGGCCCATGAGGTGTTTGATAACTGCCGATTGATAAATCTTCTTCTGGTAGGCAAGTGACGAGATGATGGGACATAGTCGTACGCTTTAATCCCTAATTTTTGCCTGGACCGCCCTTTCGGGTTTTTAGTCCACCGGGATACCCATTTTTGCCCAAGCCTCCTTTTCAGGTTTTCGACTTGCCGGGTGTACAAATTTTTTTATTTTCATCCCTTATTTTTGCCCGAACCCTTTTGGTTCGCCGGGAAGCCCTTATTTTTGCCTAGGCCAGTCGACCTAGCGGGTCTTTGATTATGCGTAGTATTTTTTCGACTATGTCCATGCTCTCAGAGTGCCGGGAGTTATCACTGTCAGTAGTGTTGTGTTGCCATACTACCAGAAGATGTTTGATCATGCAAGATTTGTTGCTGGAATTCATGTCCCATGCCCCAAGTGACTCAGGTGGAGATTTGCCCCTGGCTATTTGGCCTTTGAGAGATTCTCTGAATCTTGACTTGACTGCCCCAAATGATGGACAATGCTCATGTCGTGCCCCTTGGTTGGAAGTGTCTTTGTTCGCTAGATATTCGTCGTGCGAATTTCTCTGCTGTTGAACAAATAGTCATATGCAAACAATGTTATTTTAAGAATGCAAAGCTTATGTTTGTCTTGAAGTTTTTTGAAAATGCAGTTTTCAATAAAACAAGTGAATTTTTGTAAAATGTGATGTCAACTCAGGATTTTACAGCAAGCCCTACAGGAGTCAGGATACCTTTTGTAACAGGATGCTTTCGAACTAACCCATGCTTCAGCTAGGACTTTTAAGGGTTATAACGTAGCCTGGTTCACGGTTCTAGAAACAAAGGATAGAGGCTCAAATTTTATTTGTACCCACCCGTTCTTCGTGATGTTCTTCAATCCTAAACTCAGCTAATCGTGCATTAGATCTTGTTTGAATCCTTGCTCTGATATTCCCGTGATGGTTCGGATACTGATAGTTTATTTTGAACAGGCAGTCATTTTTGTTGAGAGTTTGTAGGAACTCTTTCTTTTTGATTTCGTTATCCCTGTCTTTTTGCCTAAACTGTTTCTTTTGTGATTAATGTCAGCGGGATGTCCCAGTTTTGTAAGTCTCCTTCATAGGTTTTGACTTAATGGGCTTTTATTTTTGAGCGGTAATGACTACCTGTCTTGACGATTATAGGGAACCATCACTGTCTTTTGTTTTGGAAGGACACCTTTGATGCCATTCATTGTGCACCGGGATCCACTGAGAAAACTACCCTGCCCCAGGTTATAATTAAGGGTTTTAATTTTTTTGTGAAAAGAAAAACTCCAACTTCTTTGGCTCAAAGGGGCTGACTAGGGATTATCTTCCTTATAACTCCACTGTTTAGGATTTGAAACAATGCCTGTACCTCATCAGCGGGGTTTGTTCAAAAGCATACTGTAGAGATTGTGGTATCGTTTTCGTCATCCTCCCTCAAAAGGCTTAGAATTTTTAATCGAGAGTTGATCATCACAAAAAATGAAAGCAATTTGAATATAGTGAATACGTTGGTTGACTTTGGTGATTGTCCAGGGCGTTGGTTGACTGGGAGTACCATGATCATTCAACTCTGACCACTGGATTTGTGCCAGGAGCCACGTGGCGCTTGGATGTCTGGAGGTACATGGTGTTTATCCTTTGGAAGCCTGCATATGATCATGTTAAGCAAAATAATATAAGCATTTTGGGGGACCTGGGATTCGAACCCAGGTCCCAATGATTCCAAGCCAACGCATCCTCCACTACGCCATGTGCACGCGTTTGTTATTATAACAATAAGCAAATATAATATATAAAACAATCAAATATGTTGTAACCAAAAAACGTGCACGCTTATTTTCAAACTGACCAATGATGCATCAACACCTAGTCATCTTCTTCCTTTGTACCTGTAAAAACAAATCAGATAGCGGGGGTTTTTAACCCCCACAAACTATAGTGACCAAAAATAGCGAATAGAGCTATGGTAAATATAAATATTTCGCGATGGTCCCTGTTTGTTCGTCTGGTCTTGACGATTCCAACCATATGCCTTATGAACCCTAATTGTTCCTGGATTGTAAAGCCCTAATTTGAAAGCTTATGAACCCTAAAATTCAATCATGGCAACTTTTGATTCTGTGCGTTTTAATCCAATTCAGTTTTACCATCAGCTTCATATGATTTCTAGCAATGCAAAACAAACACAAAAGCACGTTAAATATGCATGAATTGAACTGCACGATTCTGAAAATAAAATGAAAACCGTGACTCTGTTCTTGATGATTCTTTGAGCTTCAATGCTTGGTTTTGATTGTAAATCACTCTTGACCCTTCCAGCAACGTGTTTGAATCAATATGAGGCCTTGAATTGGCTTGGAACACAAGAATCAGTTTTGACTTTTCTTTGAATTTTCTTGAATTGGTTATGGCTTTTTCTGCAGAAATTTCACATGTGCATGATCAGGGTTAGCTTGCATATTTATAGAGGACTGAAATTAGGTCAAATCTTTGAGAAAAAAATCCATGGAATGATGACTTGAAAATTTGATTGGAAATCATATATTTTTGAATCTTCATGATTGGAAAAAGTTGCCAAATTTGGAGATATGGCATCTTTGACTTGGTGCACGAAATTGCCAGCCTTTTTAGGTCATTCTTGCTTCACAAAAAGATTGAAAAACCATATCTTTATATTTCCTACAATTTAAATTAATTAAATGAATTAATATTGATTAAAAATCCAATTAATTAATAAAAAATAAGAAAATAATTCAGTTAAGCTTGATGGGTCGTGCATAGGCCATGGATAAAGTTTCAAGAAGAAATTTGAGGCCCATTAGCAAAAATAAGGTGTTTTGAGCAAAGTTGACTTTTGCAAGTTCATGAAAATTTCCCAACTTCTCCAATGCATATCTTGCTCAATTTTGATCATATGAACATGTTCTTGGACATTTTGGAAAGGTATTGAAGTCCTCTAACCAATTCCTTTGGTCCCATGTCATTTGGATTTACCAATCTCAAGTTATGGCCTTTGACTTAAAGTGCATTTTTGTTGACTTTTGAATTTGACCTATAATGTAGAAATTGATAACTTTTTGTGAGGGCATTTCTTGGACTTGGAATGTGAAGATGAGTTGTAGGAAATATCATCCCCTTCAAAATGAGCATTGGATGGGATTTTTCTGATGAACCATGAAAAAGTTATGCCCTAGTCAAGATACAGTTGACTTTTCTATTGTCCAAAAATAGTAACTTTTAGCATCTTGATGATTTTTGAGCTATCCTTGTGGAATCATGATCAAGACTTGATCAAATTATGATTGTGGACTCAAAATAAGATGTTGACCAAAAATTTTGACTTTTGACTGCAAAATGACCATTTTGCCCCTGCAGTTGACTGTGGATCAAATGAGGCTTTTGACTGTGCAAATTGATACTGTGAATCTTTAGACTTGGCATGTAGGTGCTTGAGAATGCATATAGGCATACGAGACTTGATTGAGCCATTAAAAACCTCAAATTCCTTGAGAGAACCAAAACCCTAATTTTGGCTGGCTTAGGAGGTGTTTGGACTGCACAACCCTTGAGCAGTCTTGAACCATTTGAAGATGATTCTTGACAAACCTTGAAGAATATGGGAGGGCAAATTTTGGGGTACAACAGTATTATCGCTCCTTAGAAGACATTACCATCATTGACCGTTGTGGGGAATTCTCTAATGTCCCTCTACTTGGCATTAGGGGAGGCATTACTTACAACCCTTGTTTAGCTTTGCGACAATTTGGATACGCTAGAAGAGATGGCCCTCATGAGGTACTCATCCAAGGAATTGCATTTGACTACGAAAGCGATACCTAAGGTTACCATCAAAGATTTATACGAGCTTGGAGTATGGTTAACAAAGTTGATAGCAAGACATTGGGGCGTAAGAATTCAATTCCTTTGGAACCTTATCTTAAATGGGTAAGGGCTCGCGCTCAAAGTCTCAAGATGCCTAATGAAGCCGTCTTACCTGTTATCATGGAGCCAGTAGTCGAGGGAGACATTCCACATACGATCCTCTATCCTGATATGCCTACTTCTCTTGAAGATTTGCAAAACGCTTGGATTCGGTTAAAAGGAGAGCGAGACACCTTCGAAGCTAAGTTCTATGAAAGAGAGAAGAAGATATTGGAGCTTACAAGGTAACTTCATGAAGAAAGGAGCTTAAACACCTACATTGCGCCAAAGAAGATGCGCACAAATTTTCTGTCTTAGGAGTTTACTTTATGCTTATTTTTGTTGTTGTAAGCCCAAGAGGCATGTTTGTATTCAAATCAAGATTTCTTTAATGCAAGTTAACTTTTGTTCACTCTTTGTCTATACAAATTTAAATTCTTTAAATCCTTGAAATCATTTTCATACTGCATATTCATGCATCATGACATGACATGCGTCCGCATAATAGGTTTCCTTATCTCTCCCTTGTTTATTCCAGCAAGCAAGCAAGATGGATCTAGAGAAAAATGTGACAGAACTCCGGTGTGATACGGTGGGAGAACTGACTTGAGTTTTGCGTTTGTTTTCGCACTTGTTCGGTTGAGCAAGAGTCGCCACCGACTTTTTATTTTATCCTAAAGGAAAGGTTAAAAAGCACAGCAAAAACCTTTTGAGATATTTCGTGGGTTCGGGGGGTAGATTATGAAAAGGGAAGGTATTAGCACCCTTTTCATCCATGGTTATCCATGGGCTCTTAGTTACTTGGTTTTTAGATCACTTGCCTTGATTTTCGATTGCTTTGAAAATGGTGTATGTGTGTGTGTTTGAAAATGTTTTTGAAGAAGATGCCTTGTCTTAGGCAACCAATGTATTTGACTCGTGTTTGAGTGTCTTACAAAAGTGTATATCTTTTCGAAAAGATGTTTCAAATGTTTTTTTTTTTGAGAGAGTGTTTGAAAGTGTGCATGAAGTGTGGTTTTTGAAAAGAAGGCAAGTGTTTTTGCAAGTTGATCTCAAGTAACTAAGAGTTTTGTCTACCCCTATTGTACTCAAAGTTTTTCTCTATGTTTTCAACCCTTTTTAACAATTTTGTTCCACCATTGAATTTGGTGGACAATCTTGCGTTTAGGATGTTTAACGAGACGGGCGCGGGTCATCGTATGGACCATGAATGCAATGGTGCCAAGTGTCTTTGGCAATTTGCTTTGAAGGGACTATGATCATTCCATTTAGGCAACTTTCGAAAGCGTCATCGAGGGACTTATGATCATTTTGAATTCGTTTTGCCAAAGAAACTCGACGTGCAAGCATGGCCCATTTTGGAAGGCAACATGTGGGATTACCCTAGGGGGTGCAAGTGTGATTGTGTATTGATTTCATGTATTTGTCTTGTATTAGGTTATCTAGCGTTTGTTTTTTATGTACATGCAAACCCTAGGTCTAACCATGGTATAATTCGAAAGCGGTAAATTGAAAGAATTTAAAGTCTACGCTATCACAAATAGTATCTGGGAGTGGGGGTACAAATTCACAAATGGGGATGAGACTTTAGGAATATAGTGTCCAATAAGTTACAACCAAATCGAATTGCGATAAAAATGTAAACAATGTATAGTAACGTATAAGAATAGCAAATGTATGTGTATCAAGTGTATAATGTGAAATCTATTGTGTATTGCGTAAGTGTACGTATATATGTATTTGTAATTTATTTACAAGTTAGGAAAATGTGAATTTGAATGTATTATTAAGCATTGTTTAACTTAAATGAAAAGAATTAAATGTTTATTTATTTAATCTTTGTAATCTCGTATTTTTCTTTAATATGTACAAAAAGAAAATTTAATAAAAGAAAAGAAAATATTCTAAGTTTGAAAATTATTATTTACATTTGATATAAATTTGTATCTTCATATTTTTGTTTAATATATACAAAAGAGGTATTTTAATTAAAAGAAGGAAAAATGTTTTTTTTCAATTTTAATTATATCATGTAAAAACAATGTATTTCCATTTATTATGTACGAATTAGGTATTAATCTTAATAAAGGAAAAGTATTAACCTTAAAGAAAAATTATATATTTATGTACAAATATTTTCCACGAAAAGGAATTGTATTAACTTAAAGAATTTAAGTATAAATCGAAATAAGTTAAATGAAATAAAAAAAAGTGTTTTAAACAATGTATGTTTATGTATTAATGTGAAAAAAAAAGGTATTAAATAAGAATTTAGAAAAGAATATTATTTAAGTTAAAAAAGTCCTTATTTCCATATACTTTAAAAAAAGTATTTCAAAAAGGATTTTGATTGTAACATTTTCTATTTAAACACAAAAATAGTATGAGTTGTCTTTCTTTTTAAAAAGATTAAATGGGCCAAGGGAGAATTATAGCCCATATGTAATTTGATCAGAAACCAAAAATAAAGGGGGGGGGGGGGGTGTGTCCAGGTTTGTGATTGGGCTTAGGCGCTGGAGAAAGAGCAAGGCCCACTGATCTCATAACTTGTTTAGGGTTAATTGTTTTTGTTTCATTCTTGGACGTTAGGGTTTATGCGTTTGGGAGCGGCGCCGCTTGTGGTTACTTCGTCTTCTCCGTCTTCTATTTGCCATGGAAAGGTCACTGAGACGTGATTCCCCGCCTAGAGCCACCAGCGCCATCACCTAATCTCTCTTTCCTCCATAGTTCGAGCCTAGTGGTCTTACGAAGCAAGGTTTGATTTTGATGTTTTATACTTTTTTACGATTTGCATGCTTATTTCGTTTTGAACTTTGACCTTAAGCTTTGTTATTATTGTCATGGAGGTTGTGGAAGGATAGAGAAACAAAAGCGTTACCTTTTGGAGACGGAGGAAGAGGTTGGGGTCGGAGGCGTTCCGGAGGCCAAGGCGAGGGGATGAGACGTGTGATGCTGGGCTTTGGCTGGACTCCTGGTATTTTGTGTCTTACTTTTGGTTTGATGATGAATAAAACTGAAAACCTTTAACGTATCACTTCTTTTCTTCTTCTTGCTCTTTTACTGTATGCTTGTCTTTGATGGCCTTTGCCCAGTGATGAACCCTAGGTTCTGAGGGCCTAGACGCTTGACTTTGAGTTGCCTCCTTGTGATTGTTTCTGAATGTTGGTATGCTGAGATTTTTGTATGCTCTGAGTGTACTTTGTATGCTTGAGTATTCTTTGAAACGCTTGCCTTTTTTTTCTCTTCTTTCCCCTGACCCTGAGAAATGTTAATATTGTTGTTTAGCCCAGTGATGAATACCTCTGAGGGCGTGGTGTTTGGTTATGATTTAAGCTTGAAACAGATTGATAGCTTTTTGGGGTCTTGATGGGTTTTGAGGCTTGATGCAGGTCTGGGCTTTTGATACTGTTTTTGTTTGGAGTTTACAGTGGTTCAGGCTTTAAGGCATATGCAGGTTTGTTGTTTGATGGTTAAGGCTGGGCAGGGTTAAGGTTTTAGGCTTATGAGGTTTAAGCTTATGGCTTAGCAGGTTGTACTGGTTTTTGGCCTTGAATGGTTAGGCTTGGTATCTGGTACAAGTTTGCATCAGTTTGTGATTGTTTGTTCTAATCTTGACACAAGTTTAGGCTTTAGGTTCAAAACTGGTTCTTGGCCTTGAATGGTTAGGCTTGGCATCTGGTACAGGTTTGAGCTTTAGGTTTATGTTGCTTCTGGTTTGGTATGGCTTAACAGGGTTTTCTGGTTAAGCTTGAGATGCTTGGATTTTGTAGGTTTAATGGGTTTTGACACCACAGGTTTTGGGATGGAGGTTTGTGCAGGTTATTGGTTTTGAGCTGGAGGCTTTCTTTGTTTGAAACCTGATGCTTCTTTTGTTTATGTTGTTTGGCTGCCTCTTCCTAATGTTCTATTGACAGGTTTTTTTATATTTTTTCCTATCTCTCAAGCCTAAACCTGTAAGCCCTATTTCTTCTTCTCTTTTTCTTCTCTCTCCAGTACAAAAACATTAAAAAATTGTTTATGTTTGTACTTCTCTGAAAAAGTAAATAGCTGGGAAATGATGAAACTGAAATTTGTTGCTTGCAATACATGTTTCCTCTGCATTTTATGTCTTCTTTTCCATACTTTCTGCTTCTTGACAGCATTGATGGCCTTTTGTACTTGTTTGATATCTTGCCATATCCCTTTTGACAGCTTTTGGCAGAAAGTTTGAATTTGGACTTTGTTTATTTGCATATGCTGTCTTGCTTTTGGACTATGCAGTTTTGACAATTTGAAATGTGCAATTTTAACTTTTGTGCATTTATTTAATTTGCAAACATTTTCACCCTTCTTTGTGAACTGGGAGAAATCCCGTGATTTGCAGAGAGGGCTAACTGATCCCGGCCGTTGCTTTTAATGATGAGTCTAACTTAAACTGTCTGTCTCTTTAATTCAATTTATCTGTTTCTAACTTTTCTTCTTTTCTTTTGCAGATAAAAAATTGAATGGAGAGGGGTATCACTAAATGAAGAATGAAGAATTGGAGACTTAGGAATACTTAGAAAAAATAGGATAGTTTTATTTTCAATTTAATCATTGTAACTATTATTATTATAAATACCTCGTAAATGAATACTTGTATCTAAATAATAATTGTAACAAATATTTAAAGATGAAATAAAAAATCTTTCAATCCAGTTAATTCTTTTTATCCCTTTTCAATTATTTATTTATTATTTATAGTTCTTTAAATTAAAATAACTGAAAATTAAATTCCAGCTATTTAATCTTTAGAATAATAAATAATTAACTAAACATTGATTCAGCGTTGATCAAATAATAAACTTGGCGCTTCCAACATCCAAAGCAAAGCACAGTCAAACATAACAACTGATCAGACGCATTCCCCTTTTTACTGATTTTTTTTACCAAACACTGCAAATTCAAACTGAATGTATCCTTTCACTGATTTAATCACACAATGCGAACCCAATCCAAATGTTTCAATCCACATCTCAGCATAACTTGAAAAGTGCTATAGAATTTAAATCTTTCTGAGAACGCGCGCACAAAAACCCTAATTCCTGATCAAATGCCAAAGAAGCGTTCGTCTGATCGAAGTTGAGCCAAAATCAACCAAAACCCTAAACCAACTGTTTGAAACATTCTAGAGCCCTGAAAATCAGTAAAACCCTAATTGTGTCTGACTGAGAGAAAAATCTGTTCGACCGATTCTTGAGCGAATCTGAAAAATCAGGAAAAGCCTGAAGTTGTGATTTTCTTGAGGAAAAATGCGAGGGCAAATTTTGGGGTACAACAGTTGCCCCTGTTCAATCTTCTTGAACCTGAAGAGTTAGATTGGCAAGTTTGCCTTTCGCGACTTGAAGGTAAAAGAAGATTGGACACTAGAGTGCCCTAAAATTTGCACTCGGCGATGTGATGGTAGAGGTGAATGGGCTTAAAGATGCCATTTGGTGATGGGCTTAAAGATGCCATCTGATGCGATAGAATCTTGTCGGGGGATGGGCTTAGAGATGCCATCTGAGAATGGGCTTAAAGATGCCATTTGGTGACTGCTGGTAGGAGGATGGGCTTATAGATGCCATATGAGAATGGGCTTAAAGATGCCATTTAGAAATGTTGAACTGTATGTCAATGGTGAGTGGACGAGTATCAGAAAGGCACCCGTGTTTTGGAACATCTCTGAATTGGGGGTCCGAACAAGCAATAGATTGACATCCATGTTTGGAGAATCCGTAAACTGTTTTCAAGAGTTGAGATTGAATAAGCAATAGATTAACATCCGTTGTTGGGAAGAATCCGTAAACTGTTTTCAGAAGTCTTGAGAAGAATCTGAACAAGCGATAGGTTAACATCCATTACTGGAGAACCCGTGAACTGTTTTCAGAAGTCTTAAAGTTGAATAAGCAATAGAGCAGCATCCATTGTTGGGAAGCGTCCGTAAACTGTTTTCAAAAATTTGCATCTGAACAAGTGATAGATTGACATCCGTTGTTGGGGAAGAATCCATAAACTGTTTTCAGAAGTCTTGAGAAGAATCTGAACAAGCGATAGGTTAACCTCCGTTACTGGAGAACCCGTGAACTGTTTTCAGAAGTCTTGAAGTTGAAGAGGAACCGGTGTAGGGTTTCCTGATGATGCGTCCGTGTAAAACTGCATCTGAATGAATCTGGAATAAGTATCAGAATGTCACCGTGTCCGGGTCACATCTGAACTATTTCTGGATGAATCTCGGAAGATGATCTTTGTCTGTCGACTGATCTTACCTGAAAAGGTAAAGGGTTAGTTGTATGCAATGTTATGATGCATGATGCAATGTATGTGACATCAATGTTTATGACATGAATGTGATGAATGCGCATGTAAGCTGATGAGCTATCCTGCTGAGGATAAATTAATCCTGGATGGCTGAAGATAAAAGAATCTTGACTGCTGCCGGGGAAAATAATTCTTTGGCTACTGCTGTGGAGGGCAAGAATCTTCTGATTGTTGAAAAATGAGAAGTCTTGGGACCACTGTTGGGGAAATCAGAAGCTTAGGTTGTATGTCAAACTACTGGGGACTTCCTGTTTTGAGGATATCTGTGTAGGATTTCCTGATGATGAGTCCGTGTAAAACTGCATCGGGTTTTTGAACACTTTTGACATTCGAATGCCCCAAGTGGTGATGTAGATAATTTCCTGGCTAGTTACAGGTGTTGATCCATAATCAGTCGTCCACAGATGTTTTCCTGGCTTGTTACAAGTGTTGATCTGGAACTTAAGAAAGGTGACAGAAAAGCAACCGTGTCTGGAGCCAATCTGGACCGTATCTTCCAACATGTGATGAAGGAAATGTTGAACACTTTTGACATTCGAATGCCCCAAGTGGTGATGTAGATAATTTCCTGGCTTGTTACAGGTGTTAATCCATAATCGGTCGTTCACAGATATTTTCCTGGCTTGTTACAGGTGTTGAATCTGGAACTCTTCAGACGTGCCCTGGCTGGATACAGGAATCGAGTCTGGAAATAGTCGTCAATAGATATGCCCTGGCTGGATACAGGAATCAAATCTTCAAACTCTTCAGACGTGCCCTGGCTAGATACAGGAATCGAGTCTGGAAATAGTCGTCAACAGATATGCCCTGGCTGGATACAGGAATCGAATCTTCAAACTCTTCAGACGTGCTCTGGCTAGATACAGGAATCGAGTCTGGAATTGTGATAGTTGATTTGTTGGTGGTTGTAATTTCCAACAGGTGGTGAAGGAATGATTGAACACTTTCGACATTCGAATGTCCCAAGTGATGATGAAAGAATCTTGAATCAGATTATTCTGCGGATTGAGAGATTTCTTGAAATCTTGACTGGACTGCCCCAGGTTAACTGAACTTTGAAAGATCTGTTGAAACCTTGACTGGACTGCCCTAGGTTAATAGGATGGTGCCATGTCATACCCCTTGTTGATAGGAGATTTGTAATGGAAGTGTCGTCCTTTTGAAGTGATTTTGCTCACTGAGAGAGTTTTCGTTCCTCCGAACATTCGCTGTATGAAATTCTTCGCTGTCGAACAAAAAGCCAAATGCAGACAGTGATATTCAAGCAATGCAAAGTTTATGTTTGTCTCGAAGTTTTGAAAAATGTGTCTTTAGCAGAAAACTTTTTATAAGACAGATCAACATATGATTTAGAGCAAAACCTTACAGGAGTCAGGATACCTTTTGTAACAGTATGCTTTCGAACTAACCCACGCTTCAATTAGGACTTTTGAAGGGTTGTAACGTGGCTTGGTTCACGGTTTAAGAAACAAAGGATAAAGCCTCAAATTATATTCGTACCCACCCGCTCTTCGTGATGTTCTTCAACCCTAAGCTCAGTTAATTGTGCGTCACACTCTGTTTTGAGTTTGGAACGACTTTTGGGCGATGGTTCACCAGTTGAGTTTGGGGAGACAGTCATCATCTCCTTTTTCTTTTTCAACATTTTTCATGTTGTTGAGGATTTGTAATGACCTCACTATTTTGATTTTGATTTGTTATCCCTAACTTTTGCCTGACTGTTCCCATTTTCGAGATTACAGTCAGCGGGATGCCCCAGCTTTCTTAAGCTTCCTTTAAAGGTTTCGGCTTGGTGGGCTTTTCTCTTTTGAGAGATTGACTGTCTATGTGATAGGGAACCACCCTTGTCTTTTGATTCCAAAGGAATGCTTTCTTTTTTGACGTCGTTCGTTGTGTTACGAACTGAGAATTTGCGACTTCAATGCGCATTTTTCTTTTGAATTAATTGAGATACTACCCTGCCCCAGGTTTATATCAAAGGTTTTGATCGTTTTAGAACAGAAAACTCCTACTTCTTTGGCTCGAAGGGGTTGACTAGGGATTAACTTCCTTATAACTCCAGTGTTTGGGAATTGAAAGAAATGCCTGTACATCATCAGCAAGGTCTGTTCAAAAGCATACTGTATAAGATCATGGTATTGTTTCGTCATCCTCCCTCTAAAGGCTTGCAGCTTTTTATCAAGAGTCAGATGTCATAAAGAAAAGCATAAGAGTAGTGAAACAAATGGATGAATTCAAGACAAACATATGCAATGCATTAATGAAAACAGAGTTTAACATCAACAGATAATTGTTTGATAGCAAAAGAAATTACAACTTTGAAAATTCAAAATGAAGCAAAAGTCTTTCAGCTTGAGCTTTGTCACTTCAGGTGGAGAACCCCTTAACGGAAGATTTTCATCTCACCGTCTGGCATGAATTCCAGCACTCCAATGTCGATCAGATCTTGAATCTTGTTCTTCAAGGCCCAACAGTCGTTGGTGTCGTGTCCCGGGCTGTAGGAGTGGTAAACACAAAATGCGTCGGGACGATAGTTAGGAGAAGAGGTATTGAGCTTCTGAGGAGGATCCCTTAGGGTAAGCAGGTTGACCTCCAATAGGCGCTTCAGTATGAAGAATGATGGTATCTCAGTCTCCGTGAACTGTCTTCCCAACGTTTCTGGCTTACGCCGACTACCCCGTTGACGCTGGCGAGGTTGTTGATGGGCTTGTGACCCTGAAGCAAGCGAAGGGGCCTTCCCCTTGTCTTCTTGAGTGGATGGAGGCTGAGCGGTGACTTGCTCTTCAACCTCAGATGTTTGCCCCAATTGGTTGTTTGGAAGCAGTTGGCGGACAAGAACTCTGAGTTCCTCTTGTCTTTGAGATAGGTCTTGGATGAGAGCCATCTGGCCCACCAACTGTCCCATCACTTGGGTCCTCAATGTTGTCAGATCAAACTGCAGCTCCGCAAGCTGATCACTCCTGGCATTGTTTGAATTCTCCAAGCTCTTTGTGAGGAGAGCTTTCATTTCTTCTTTCCCCAGAGACAAGTTCAGGAACATTTCCTGCAGCTGAGCAGTCTGGTCTTGAATGTCTTTGACAGACCTTTCTAGAGCCATCTCTTACTGAAATAAACAGCAGGAGAGTAAGGAAACCTGAAAAAGGAAAGATCGTCAAGATGCAATGCATGATATGTGGATGCATGCTTTCAAGGATCTCTTGGGGTAAACACAAGAAAAATGTTAGAGGTTAAACTTTGCTCTTGGATTGGAGAACTTTGCACCGGTGGATGTCTTTCCACTAGAATCAAGCTCACCATGTCAAGTGGGTCATCGCCACTGATTCAAGTTGTTGCACTTGAAGTTTGACTGGAGAACTTTGTATCGGCGGATGTCTTTCCACGAGAATCAAGCTCACCATGTCAAGTGGGTCATAGCCCCTGATTCAAGTTGTTGCACTTGATCTTTGGTTGGCATTGGTTAGAGGAGAAACCTCTTGCCCCTTGGTAAACGTTTGGTTCAACGTAACCCTGCATCAAAAGAACCCTCGAGATCCTTGAAAAGGTTATTGAAAATGCTATGGTATGATGTCATGATGTTATGTACATGTATGCGAAAAGCAAGTGAGTGTATATACAGGTAAACATATTCACACAAAGAAAACAAGTCCTTAGGTTTAGGCTTGCACGGGGTTTAGGTAAGTACCCTCTTGAAGTTAGTTGGCTCATCCTGTCCTAAAATAGAAACTGGGTTCTAAGGAGCTCAATATCATTGGATTGTTTTCTGTGTTCATTGTTTCGGTTTAGCCACTTACTGGCGGCCAAAATATTCCAAGAAAACAACCCTCAAATGAGTGTAGTATCGAGTATCTACCAACTTCGGACTGCGCCAAAGTCGGTCATCTCACTACCCCTAAAAAGGCTAAGATGGTCAATTAAGGTTCTAAGAGTTCGTTAGTGCTTCACGACATCACTCAGCGGCCCCGTACTCTCCTTGATTGAACTCAAGGGTTACCGGTACTCACAAATATGTCACACTAACATAGCTTACTGCTTCAACCATGTCGGTATACCCCGCACAGTTCCCTCGCAGTTTTTTTGCTATTTACCTAAAAAGGTGCCCAAAATCCGGGTGTAGGATTTACAACAAACCCAAACAAGAACCCAAAAGATAAAGCAATCAAGTCAATCAAAGCAAGAAAGTAAAGGTGATCTAAACCCTAAGGTAACCCCACTTTTAAGAACTCCCCAGCAGAGTCGCCAATTCTGTGATACAGTGGGAGAACTGACTTGAGTTTTGCGTTTGTTTTCGCACTTGTTCAGTTGAGCAAGAGTCGCCACCGACTTTTTATTTTATCCTAAAGGAAAGGTTAAAAAGCACAGCAAAAACCTTTTGAGATATTTCGTGGGTTCGGGGGGTAGATTATGAAAAGGGAAGGTATTAGCACCCTTTTCATCCATGGTTATCCATGGGCTCTTAATTACTTGGTTTTTAGATCACTTGCCTTGATTTTCGATTGCTTTGAAAATGGTGTATGTGTATGTGTTTGAAAATTTTTTTGAAGAAGATGCCTTGTCTTAGGCAACCAATGTATTTGACTCGTGTTTGAGTGTCTTACAAAAGTGTATATCTTTTCGAAAATATGTTTCAAATGTTTTTTTTTGAGAGAGTGTTTGAAAGTGTGCATGAAGTGTGGTTTTTGAAAAGAAGGCAAGTGTTTTTGCAAGTTGATCTCATGTAACTAAGAGTTTTGTCTACCCCTATTGTACTCAAAGTTTTTCTCTATGTTTTCAACCCTTTTTAACAATTTTGTTCCACCATTGAATTTGGTGGACAATCTTGCGTTTAGGATGTTTAACGGGACGGGCGCGGGTCATCGTATGGACCATGAATGCAATGGTGCCAAGTGTCTTTGGAAATTTGCTTTGAAGGGACTATGATCATTCCATTTAGGAAACTTTCGAAAGCGTCATCGAGGGACTTATGATCATTTTGAATTCGTTTTGCCAAAGAAACTCGACGTGCAAGCATGGCCCATTTTGGAAGGCAACATGTGGGATTACCCTAGGGGGTGCAAGTGTGATTGTGTATTGATTTCATGTATTTGTCTTGTATTAGGTTATCTAGCGTTTGGTTTTTATGTACATGCAAACCCTAGGTCTAACCATGGTATAATTCGAAAGCGGTAAATTGCAAGAATTTAAAGTCTACGCTATCACAAATAGTATCTGGGAGTGGGGGTACAAATTCACAAATGGGGATGAGACTTTAGGAATATAGTGTCCAATAAGTTACAACCAAATCGAATTGCGATAAAAATGTAAACAATGTATAGTAACGTATAAGAATAGCAAATGTATGTGTATCAAGTGTATAATGTGAAATGTATTGTGTATTGCGTAAGTGTACGTATATATGTATTTGTAATTTATTTACAAGTTAGGAAAATGTGAATTTGAATGTATTATTAAGCATTGTTTAACTTAAATGAAAAGAATTAAATGTTTATGTATTTAATCTTTGTAATCTCGTATTTTTCTTTAATATGTACAAAAAGAAAATTTAATAAAAGAAAAGAAAAATATTCTAAGTTTGAAAATTATTATTTACATTTGATATAAATTTGTATCTTCATATTTTTGTTTAATATATACAAAAGAGGTATTTTAATTAAAAGAAGGAAAAATGTTTTTTTTCAATTTTAATTATATCATGTAAAAACAATGTATTTCCATTTATTATGTACAAATTAGGTATTAATCTTAATAAAAGAAAAGTATTAACCTTAAAGAAAAATTATATATTTATGTACAAATATTTTCCAAGAAAAGGAATTGTATTAACTTAAAGAATTTATGTATAAATTGAAATAAGTTAAATGAAATAAAAAAAAGTGTTTTAAACAATGTATGTTTATGTATTAATGTGAAAAAAAAGGTATTAAATAAGAATTTAGAAAAGAATATTATTTAAGTTAAAAAAGTCCTTATTTCCATATACTTTAAAAAAAGTATTTCAAAAAGGATTTTGATTGTAACATTTTCTATTTAAACACAAAAATAATATGAGTTGTCTTTCTTTTTAAAAAGATTAAATGGGCCAAGGGAGAATTATAGCCCATATGTAATTTGATCAGAAACCAAAAATAAAGGGGGGGGGGGTGTGTTTGGGTTTGTGATTGGGCTTAGGCGTTGGAGAAAGGGCAAGGCCCACTGATCTCATAACTTGTTTAGGATTAATTGTTTTTGTTTCATTCTTGGACGTTAGGGTTTATGCGTTTGGGAGCGGCGCCGCTTGTGGTTACTTCGTCTTCTCCGTCTTCTCTTTGCCATGGAAAGGTCACTGAGACGCGATTCCCCGCCTAGAGCCACCAGCGCCATCACCTAATCTCTCTTTCCTCCATAGTTCGAGCCCAGTGGTCTTACGAAGCAAGGTTTGATTTTGATGTTTTATACTTTTTTACGATTTGCATGCTTATTTCGTTTTGAACTTTGACCTTAAGCTTTGTTATTATTGTCATGGAGGTTGTGGAAGGATAGAGAAACAAAAGCGTTACCTTTTGGAGACAGAGGAAGAGGTTGGGGTCGGAGGCGTTCCGGAGGCCAAGGCGAGGGGATGAGACGTGTGATGCTGGGCTTTGGCTGGACTCCTGGTATTTTGTGTCTTACTTTTGGTTTGATGATGAATAAAACTGAAAACCTTTAATGTATCACTTCTTTTCTTCTTCTTGCTCTTTTATTGTATGCTTGTCTTTGATGGCCTTTGCCCAGTGATGAACCCTAGGTTCTGAGGGCCTAGACGCTTGACTTTGAGTTGCCTCCTTGTGATTGTTTCTGAATGTTGGTATGCTGAGATTTTTGTATGCTCTGAGTGTACTTTGTATGCTTGAGTATTCTTTGAAACGCTTGCCTTTTTTTTTCTCTTCTTGCCCCTGACCCTGAGAAATGTTAATATTGTTGTTTAGCCCAGTGATGAATACCTCTGAGGGCGTGGTGTTTGGTTATGATTTAAGCTTGAAACAGATTGATAGCTTTTTGGGGTCTTGATGGGTTTTGAGGCTTGATGCAGGTCTGGGCTTTTGATACTGTTTTTGTTTGGAGTTTACAGTGGTTCAGGCTTTAAGGCATATGCAGGTTTGTTGTTTGATGGTTAAGGCTGGACAGGGTTAAGGTTTTAGGCTTATGAGGTTTAAGCTTATGGCTTAGCAGGTTGTACTGGTTTTTGGCCTTGAATGGTTAGGCTTGGTATCTGGTACAGGTTTGCATCAGTTTGTGATTGTTTGTTCTAATCTTGACACAAGTTTAGGCTTTAGGTTCGAAACTGGTTCTTGGCCTTGAATGGTTAGGCTTGGCATCTGGTACAGGTTTGAGCTTTACTGGTTTAAGGCTTTAGGTTTATGCTGCTTCTGGTTTGGTATGGCTTAACAGGGTTTTCTGGTTAAGCTTGAGATGCTTGGATTTTGTAGGTTTAATGGGTTTTGACACCACAGGTTTTGGGATGGAGGTTTATGCAGGTTATTGGTTTTGAGCTGGAGGCTTTCTTTGTTTGAAACCTGATGCTTCTTTTGTTTATGTTGTTTGGATGTCTCTTCCTACTGTTCTATTGACAGGTTCTTTTATATTTTTTCCTATCTCTCAAGCCTAAACCTGTAAGCCCTATTTCTTCTTCTCTTTTTCTTCTCTCTCCAGTACAAAAACATTAAAAAATTGTTTATGTTTGTACTTCTCTGAAAAAGTAAATAGCTGGGAAATGATGAAACTGAAATTTGTTGCTTGCAATACATGTTTCCTCTGCATTTTATGTCTTCTTTTCCATACTTTCTGCTTCTTGACAGCATTGATGGCCTTTTGTACTTGTTTGATATCTTGCCATATCCCTTTTGACAGCTTTTGGCAGAAAGTTTGAATTTGGACTTTGTTTATTTGCATATGCTGTCTTGCTTTTGGACTATGCAGTTTTGACAATTTGAAATGTGCAATTTTAACTTTTGTGCATTTATTTAATTTGCAAACATTTTCACCCTTCTTTGTGAACCGGGAGAAATCCCGTGATTTGCAGAGAGGGCTAACTGATCCCGGCCGTTGCTTTTAATGATGAGTCTAACTTAAACTGTCTGTCTCTTTAATTCAATTTATCTGTTTCTAACTTTTCTTCTTTTCTTTTGCAGATAAAAAATTGAATGGAGAGGGGTATCACTAAATGAAGAATGAAGAATTGGAGACTTAGGAATACTTAGAAAAAATAGGATAGTTTTATTTTCAATTTAATCATTGTAACTATTATTATTATTATAAATACCTCGTAAATGAATACTTGTATCTAAATAATAATTGTAACAAATATTTAAAGATGAAATAAAAAATCTTTTAATCCAGTTAATTCTTTTTATCCCTTTTCAATTATTTATTTATTATTTATAGTTCTTTAAATTAAAATAACTGAAAATTAAATTCCAGCTATTTAATCTTTAGAATAATAAATAATTAACTAAACATTGATTCAGCGTTGATCAAATAATAAACTTGGCGCTTCAAACATCCAAAGCAAAGCACAGTCAAACATAACAACTGATCAGACGCATTCCCCTTTTTACTGATTTTTTTTACCAAACACTGCAAATTCAAATTGAATGTATCCTTTCACTGATTTAATCACACAGTGCGAACCCAATCCAAATGTTTCAATCCACATCTCAGCATAACTTGAAAAGTGTTGTAGAATTTAAATCTTTCTGAGAACGCGCGCACAAAAACCCTAATTCCTGATCAAATGCCAAAGAAGCGTTCGTCTGATCGAAGTTGAGCCAAAATCAACCAAAACCCTAAACCAACTGTTTGAAACATTCTAGAGCCCTGAAAATCAGTAAAACCCTAATTGTGTCTGACTGACGAGAAAAATCTGTTCGACCGATTCTTGAGCCAATCTGAAAAATCAGGAAAAGCCTGAAGTTGTGATTTTCTTGAGGAAAAATGCGAGGGCAAATTTTGGGGTACAACATCCGGGCTCATAATTCTCAATTTCAGGAAGCTTTACTCGCCCTGGCCAAGGGGCAGCAGGATATGATGGCCTTGTTGGCCGCTAAGAAAAAGCCAAAGAAGAAAGCTCTACTCAACATGGGTAAAAGGTTCAAGGAGACAATTCGTCAAATTCCAATAGAGGAAGATTCATCCGAAGAGGACGAGAACCAAATTGGTGAGGTCAAGAGTACTCAGGCCGACTGTATCAATGACCTTGAATCTGATGATGATTATTTCAATAAACAATATCCACCCGCAGACATCAAATACAAGCAACTAGAAGACAAATTGAAAGCAGTTGAAATCCAATTTGTTCCCGGTTTGAATTTTTATGATTTGGGCTTAATCTCCGGGGTAGTCATTCCCCACAAGTTCAAAATACCAACCTTTGCAAAATACGATGGGGTTTCTTGCCCAAAGCTCCATTTGAAGTCCTGTGTGTGCAAGATACAACCGCACACTACTGATAAAAAACTCTGGATTCACTTTTTCCAAGAGAGTTTGGCTGGAACACAACTTGAATGGTTTTATCAGTTGGATGGCTCTCGCATCAATACTTGGGAGGGTCTAGCTACTGCCTTCTACCATCAATATCAGTACAACACCGACTTGGCGCCGACGAGGGTTCAATTGCAAGGTATGACTATGGGGAAGGATGAGGGATTTAAGGAGTATGCGCAGAAGTGGAGAGACCTTGCAAGTTGGGTCCAACCTCCCTTGACTGATAGGGAACACATTGACATGTTCATGAGCACATTATCTGGTCCTTTCTTTAATCTGTTGGTTGGCTGCTCTTCTTCTAGTTTCACAAAATTAATCCTAACCGGTGAGAGAGTAGAAAGTGGCATTAAGAGTGAAAAGATCTTTGTGGCATATACTTCTACTCCCAATCCTATCAAGAAACCTTTTACCGCAAAGAAAGAAGTTAATGATGTGTATAGAGAAAAGGCCCATACCAAAATGAATAATCATCTGTCTGTCAATGTTGTTCGAATCTCCAATCCGACTACTACTCAAAGGCCATCTACCAATCATCAATGGGTTAAAGCTCCAAGAAGACAGTTCACGAGGTTAGGCATATCATTATCTCAAGCCCTTCAACATCTGCTCAGGGCCAATTTAGTGACATTGCGGGATCCTCCTGCCAACCCTGACACCTCGTCACCGAGATATAATCCAAATGCAATGTGTGCTTATCATTCAAACAGCCCAGGGCATGAGACTGATCAGTGTTCGGCTCTGAAGAACAAAATCCAGGATTTAATTGACAACAAGACTATTGAATTTGATCCTCCTCCAACGCCAAATGTAATTACCGCTCCAATGTCGAAGCACGACAAAGGTGTTAATGTCGTCGAAGGTACAACTTTCATTACCTCTATCAAAGGGTTAACTACTCCATTGAATGTAATCAAGAGCAATCTGTTGAAAGCTGGGACTTTCCCCGGCTGTGAAAAAGACTGTGTGGGTTATACGAGACAATCTGACGGGTGTGAAAAACTGAGGAAAGGTATACAACGCTTAATGGATAGCTGCGAAATTTTATTCGAAAAGAATCCTGCCATCAAAAATTCAGTCGACAAAGCTGAAGACTTGGCCATCATAACAATTTCAAACAAACCTCTTAGGATTTCATCCAAAGGTCTTATCAGGATTTCAAACGAACCAATCATTGCTCCTCTCATAATCAGTGTTGTCGGACCCGTCCCATACACCTCTGATAAAGTCGTACCATGGAATTATGGTGTCGGGGCTTATTACCATGGAGTAAAACAAGATTCTTGGATTGATGATAATGAAGCGGGTATTACTAATATTACTGGTTCTAGTAAAGTCACAAGTACAGGAAGAGTATTTTCCTCTGATATCTCACCACCAACCACTACTGCAATTCTAATCTGCATAACCAACGACAATGCTGGTGACAGTACTAGAGGGAAAGAGAAAGAAAGTGAGCCTGCCAGGGAAAAGGCACTTTCTAAAAAGACTGTTATGGAGGAACCATCCACTCAAGAGATGGAGGAGATTCTAAAAATCATCAAGAAAAGCGACTTCAAAATGGTAGAGCAGTTGGGACAAACCCCTTCTAAAATATCAATGTTGTCCCTATTGCTATGTTCCGACTCCCATGCACAAGCTTTGATTAAGTTCTTGAAAAAGGCTCACGTGCCTCAAGAAACCACAGCCGACCAGTTTGAGAACTACGTAGCAAGTCTGACAGCTGACAATGGTCTGGGGTTCTCCGATGCAGATTTAACTCCCATGGGAAAGAATCACAATAAATCCTTGCATGTTTCTGTTAAATGTAAGGGGACCACTCTGGCACATGTTTTGGTGGACACAGGCTCATCTTTAAACGTGTTACCTAAAGGCGCTTTAGGTCGGATAGACTGTGAAGGTTTGGTTTTGAATCCAAGTGATATTGTTGTGAGGGCATTTGATGGGTCGAAAAGGATGGTCCATGGAGAGGTGGATCTCCCAATTAAGGTTGGTTCACAGATTTTCAACTCCATATTCTACATAATGGGCATACGGCCTGTGTATTCTTGCTTACTTGGGCGCCCATGGATCCATGGGGCAGGTGCAGTCACTTCTACTCTCCACCAGAAGTTAAAATACTCAGTTCAAGGGAAGGTTGTCACTGTTTCCGGTGAAGAAGAATTTATGGTAAGCCACCTCATTTCTTTCAAGTACGTAGAAATGGATGGCGAATTCATAGAGACTCCTTGCCAGACATTTGAAGTTGTGGCCACCACCAAAATATCCTCTGACACTCCAAAAGCCGACAAAGTTATTCCCAGGATGGTTTCTCTTAAGGATGCCTGTGTTGTGGTAGAAAAAGGAAACAATGAGATATGGGGTCAACTCCTCGACATCCCACCCAAGATAGATAAGTTTGGGATAGGTTTCACCTCCAAAGCTCAGAAATAAATTAGAGATGCTCGTACTGGAAAGTCGTCTCTCCACCTCAAGAGTCATGAAGTAAATGCTATAGAGAATTATGATGATAAGTGTGATTTTGAAGACTGGATCTACCCAACAACCGAAGGGAAGCCCAAAAATTGGCATGCGAAGGACTTTGTGCCCATCTCCTTCATTGAGGAGTAATCTACTTGTTTTTTCTTTTAATCAATTTAAGAACTCGTTGTCTGTAATATTTTGATATTGACTTTTAAGCCATGTGCCTAGCCTGGGGCACTTTGGTTCTTTTGTCAAGGGTTTTATATTTTGTTCATATAATCATATGATCATTCAGTACATTAGACTCTTTTGCATTCAAATATTTGAGTTCATTGTCTTTCTTTTCTTTTAAATACATTTCCAAAAGATATCCAAGTATCTTACATGCACACACACACACACTCTTGCAGGTCTACATCCACTCTGGATCCTATTGCCAACAACTCTATTATTGCCAAATATGACTTTAAATGTCCTATCAACCAAGCCGAAGATGAAAGTGAGGAAGATTATGACATACCAGGAGAACTAGCCATACTTCTGTCACAAGAGGAAAAGGCTATTCAACCACATGAAGAGTCAATTGAGGTTATCAACCTGGGTACTAAGTCAAATAAGAAGGAAATCAGGATCGGTGCTAATTTGGAAAGATGTGTCAAAAGCCATTTGGTTCAGATGTTGCGCGATTATGTGGAAGTATTTGCTTGGTCGTATGAAGATATGCCTGGGTTGGATACCGACATTTTGGTTCATCGTCTGCCAACTAAAAAAGACTGCCCTCCTGTTAAACAAAAAGTTCGTCGCATGAGACCTGACATGTCTGAAAAGATCAAAGCTGAAGTAATAAAATAGTTTGATGCAGGATTCCTAGCTGTAACATCCTATCCTCAATGGGTGGCTAATATAGTGTCAGTGCCAAAGAAAGACGGGAAAGTTCGCATGTGCATAGACTATAGGCATCTGGGCAATCCCCAAGGATGATTTCCCTCTACCACACATTGACGTCTTATTCGACAATACTGCTCAACATAAAGTCTTATCATTCATGGATGGCTTATCGGGCTATAATCAAATAAAGATGGCTCCCGAAGATATGGAAAAAACTACTTTTGTTACACAATGGGGCACTTTCTGCTACAAGGTCATGTCGTTCGAATTAAAGAATGCAGGGGCAACATATCAAAGGGTTGTGGTGCCTTTATTTAGTGACATGATTCATCATGAGATAAAGGTATATGTGGATGATATGATCGCCAGATCACAAACCGAAAAAGAACATCTCGGTCACCTGCACAAACTACTTGAGAGGCTGAAGAAATATAAACTGAGGTTAAACCCTAACAAGTGCATATTCGGAGTACGCTCTGGAAAGCTTCTAGGATTTGTTGTCAGCAATAAAGGCATTGAAGTTGATCCCGCCAAGATAAAGGCCATCCAAGAAATGCCAGTCCCTCGTTCTGAAAAAGAAATAAGAGGATTCTTGGGTCGTCTCAATTACATTGCCTGTTTCATATCACACTTAACTGCTACCTGTGAGCCACTCTTCAAACTCTTGAAGAAAGATTAGGTAGTCAAATGGAACGATGAATGCCAGATTTCCTTTGACAAGATCAAGGAATACCTGCAAGAACCTCCTATTCTTATGCCTCCGGTTGAAGGAAGACCGTTGATCATGTACTTGACGGTACTAGAGAATTCTATGGGGTGTGTTTTGGGCCAACATGACGAGTCTGGCCGAAAAGAGCATGCAATTTACTATCTAAGCAAAAAGTTTACCGACTATGAAACCAGATATTCACTGCTCGAGAAAACTTGTTGTTCTTTAATGTGGGCTGCTCACCGGCTAAGGCATTACATGTTGACTCATACCACTTTGTTGATTTCTAAAATGTATATGATTAAGTACATCTTCAAAAAAACCTGCCCTTTCCAGACGAATAGCCAGATGGAAAATGATCTTGACTGAGTACGACATTCAATACACAAATCAAAAAGCCATCAAAGGAAGTGTACTAGCAGATCATTTGGCCCATCAAGCTGTGGATGATTATCAGTCAATGAACTTCGACTTCCCTAATAAGAATATTATGCTGGTAACCGACTGTGCAAAACCTAGACCGTATGACGGGCCTGAACAAGGATCCCGATGGACTATGGTATTCGATGGGGCTTTCAACGCCTTAGGTAACGGAATTGGTGTTGTGATCATCTCTCCTGAAGGTTGCCACACTCCTTTTACCGCCAGACTATGCTTCGATTGTACAAATAATATGGCTGAGTATGAAACATGCATCTTATGTCTAAGGGCTGCTATTGACTTAAAGATCAAGCATTTGGGTGTATTTGGAGATTCCGCTTTGGTGATCATCCAGGTAAAAGGAGATTGGGACACTAAACACCTTAATATTATCCCTTATAAGGAGTTTGTGATATCCCTAATTCCCTACTTCGAAGAAATCACGTTCGAGCACTTCCCTAGAGAAGAAAACCAGTTGGCTGACGCTCTGGCAACCATGTCCTCAATGTTCAAAGTCAGATGGGACAACGAAGCCCCTATGATTACAATTGAAAGATTTGATGAACCTAAACATTGCTATGAGATTGACACCGATGCGGAAAAGCTGTGGTACCATGAGGTAATGAGATACCTTGAAGCGCAAGAGTATCCAGAGGGAGCATCTATCAATGATAGAAAGTTCTTACGAAGATTTGCAACCAAATTCTTCCTAAGTAACGGGATATTGTACAAGCGCAACCATGATTTGACTCTACTCCGATGTGTGGATAAGAGGGAGGCGGAGGAAATCATGGAAGACATGCACGATGGCCCTTTTGGTACTCACTCAAGTGCATATACAATGGCTAAGAAAATCTTAAGAGTTGGCTACTATTGGTCAACGATGGAGACCGATTGCCATCAACATTCAAGAACTTGCCACAAATGCCAAATTTACGCTGACAAGGTCCATGTACCTCTGATCCCTCTGAATGTCATGTCCACTCCATGGCCATTTGCAATGTGGGGTATTGACATGATCGGAGAGATCAAGCCCACAACTTCCAACGGAAACCGCTTCATTCTTGTTGCTATCGACTATTTCACCAAATGGGTCGAAGCCGCCTCATTTTCCTCAGTCACCAAGAACGTGGTAGCCAGATTCATCAGACACAATCTTATCTGTCGTTATGGTATCCCCGAAAGGATCATCACCGACAATGGGACTAACCTCAACAATGCCATGATCAGGGAATTGTGCACTCAATTTAAGATCAAGCATCACAATTCTTCTCCGTATAGACCGAAAATGAATGGCGCAGTCGAAGCAGCCAACAAAAATATCAAGAAGATTATGCAGAAAATGGTAGTGACCTATAAAGATTGGCATGAGATGCTACCATTTGCTCTACATGGTTACCGTACTTCAGATAGAACATCAACCGAGGCAACTCCCTTCTCTCTATTCTATGGCATAGAAGTCGTTTTGCCAATGGAAGTTAAAATACCCTCGCTGAGGATTACGATTGAGGTAGGCCTAAGTAAAGACGAATGGATTCAAATGAGATTGGATCAACTGAACTTGATCGATGAAAAACGATTAGCTGCTATCTTCCATGGTCAGACGTATAAAAAACGGATGATCAAAGCTTTCAACAAAAAGGTCAAGCCTCGAGTATATCAAGTTGGTGACCTGGTGATAAAACGCATCATTTTACCACAAGGTGACCCCAGAGGAAAATGGACTCCCACCTATGAAGGGTCGTTTGTTGTCAAGAGAGTTTTCTCTGGCGGTGCCATGATACTGACCACCATGGATGGTGAAGATTTCCCACATCCTATAAATGCGGACATAGTTAAAAAATACTACGCATAAGAGACCCGTTAGGTTGACACACCTAAGCAGAAAGGGGCATTTCGGCAAACCAAAAGGTTTGGGAAAAATTAGGGATATATACAAAAGATTATACACCCGACAAGTTTAAAACCCGAAAGGGCGACTTGGGCAAAAAAAGGGTATCCTGGTGGACCAAAAACCCGAAAGGGCGGTTCAGGCAAAAATTAAGGATTAAAAGCGTACGACTATGTCCCGTGAAATCAATACGGTCAATACTATCACCAAGGTCCAAGTTCAAATGGTCCAGGATCAATCCAATCAACTTCGATCAATGGCAAGGGACGTTCAAAGACATTGGGGCAATAGTAGAGCTAAAAGGCAATGAGATCATTTCACATGGCTATTTTTTTTTCATTCTCAATTTTGTTTTCTTCTCGGCAATTTCCTCTTACTAGGATTTCCGTCTCTATGTACAAAAACGCCTATTCATGGGCAAAATATCAATACAAATACACTTTGAAGTGAAAAATTGTCTATCTCTGTTTTGAATGCAAATTTGTCCAATGACTGAAATTGAATGAACATATGCATATGAACATAATTAAAGTTATTTGGCACATGTGTCCTGCCAAGCAGCAACCTCAACAAGGCATCAGTGCACAACAACAGTAAGCATCCTTTTAATGAATGTGAAATAGCACCACAGAGTTATCTCACCATCATTATCCCTACCAGGGCGTTGGCAATAAACCTTTCCCCCAACGGAGTTGCCCATAAAATATCCTTGCACGGGATGATCCTTGGCCAGAGTCTCAATCTCTTGACAGCTTTTTTCCCAGCTAAAGCCTAGGAGATCTCTTCCTAAAGGGAATCCACTTCCTTAGCAGATTTTATTCCCCACGGAGTTATCTCATCATCATTATCCCTATAGGGACAACCCCAATGCAACCTTTCCCCAGCGGAGTTGCCTACAAAAATTTCTTCATATAGGATAGACCCCCGGCCAGAGTCTCAATCTCTTGGCAACTTTCTCTAGCTAAGTCAATTTCTACAAAATTGAAACCTAGGGGTCTCTATCTAAAGGAAATTCATCTCCTCAGCAGGGTTTATTTCCCCAATAGAGTTATTTCCCCGGGCCAAGTGCAAATTCCTCAACGTACAAGACACTCTGATTTCCCCAGTCGATCCCATCATCCCCAGATGAGCCCATCATCCCCAGATGAGCCCATCATCCCCAGATGATCCCATCATCCCCAGATGATCCCATCATTCCCAGCGGAGTATATCTTCCAACCGGGGTTTTTTATCCCCGGTAGAGTATATCTTCCAACCAAGATTTTATTCTCCAAGCTGAGTCCATCCTCCCCGGCTGAATAAACACTCCCCACTGAGTCCATCTTCCCCATCGGAGTATATCTTCCAACCAAGATTCTATTCCCCAACGGAGTACAAATCCCTCAACGGAACCCAAATTCCCCATTTGAGTCCGAATCACCCAGCTGAGTATATTCTCACCAAGCTAAGTCTGCCTTGCCTGACTGAGTCTATACTTTCCAGTTAGAATTTCCCCTTCAAATGACTGCAAATCACAGGGCCACAACCCCTAATCCCTAGTAAAGTCTTTAACAAAGCCTTTATTATTACCAAGAAATGCTATGAAGCCTGGATCCGACCAGATATTAGCACAGTTTTCAAGTTATACTGAAGCCTAGACCCGACCAGATAACAGTTTGACTTCTTCAATTTTTGAAGCCTGGACCCAACCAGATAACAGTTTGATTTCTTCGATTACTGAAGCCTAGACCCGACCAGATAACAGTTTGACTTCTTGAGTTACTGAAGCCTGGATCCGACCAGATAACAGTTGATCTCATTTCTCAAAAAGCTATGAAACCTGGACATGACTAGCCCAACTCTTCAAAGATATAGAAGAACCTAAACTTAATCCAACCAAGGTTTTAATCACCTATTCCCAGTAGAGTTGCCTCTTTATTCCCCGACAAAGGACTGAGAAACCTGGATCCGACCATATATCATTCCTCATTTCCATCTTTTCAAGATAGTCATTGCGAAGCCTGGATCCGACCAGATAGCAATCATCCTCAGATATTCATTGTGAAGCCTGGACCTGACCAGATAACAACTAAATCCCCAAGAAGTTCATTGTAAAGCCTGGACCCGACCAAATAACAATTAACTTCATCAGAAATCTACAAAGCCTGGACCCGACCAGATAACAGTTTTCAACCAGTTCATTGTGAAGCCTGGACCCGACCAGATAACAATTAACTTCATCAAAAATCTGCATAGCCTGGACCCGACCAGATAACAAGTTTTCGAACGGTATATTGTGAAGTCTGGACCCGACCAGATAACAATTAACCATGATCCCCAGAAAGACACTATGAAACCTGGATTCGACCAGATAATATTACAACTTTCCAAAGGACCATAAAGCCTGGACCCGATCAGATAACAGTCTTCAAGAAGTACTGTGAAGCCTGGATCTGACCAGATAACAGTTAATTCACCCTTAACCCCCAACAAGTTACTGTGAAGCCTGGATCCGACCAGATAACAGTTAACCTCCACATCCCCAACAAGTTGTTATGAAACCTGGACCCGACCAGATGACTATTCAATTTCAAGGAATTTTCTATAAAGCCTGGATCCAACCAGATAACAGTTAACTCATCTCTTCCCCCAGTAAGTTGCCATGAAACCTGGACCCGACCAGATAGCAACTGACTACTTCATCCTCAGCAACTGTAAAGCCTGGATCCGACCAGATAACAGCTGATCTTTGAGTGATGTTCCCCAGCAAAAGCATCACTTCAAAATAATTTTAAGATATGCATATTCTTCATTTCCAATAGGCAATCAAGGATTCAACCTCCGAAGATTTCCTTAGCAGTAGTCAGGGATTTATTTTCCCGGACAAAAACACACATTTCGCATTTATACATCATAGCATGTACATAACAACACATTTAGCATGATACCACATCTGGTAAGCATCATGCAAGCATCTGGATTTTTCTAACCCCCATTCTCACATGTAAAACAACAAGTCTAGTATGGATCAACAGGAGATTTATGCTGATACTTCTTCCAGAGTTTACCAACATTCCTCCAAATGGCATATATAAGCTCATTCACCATCCATTTTCGAGTGCAAATTTCTGGGCACTCTAGTGTTCAAACATCTTTCACCATCAAGTCACGAATGTCGGATCCTCCAATCTAACTCTTCAGGTTCAAGATGTTTGAACAGGGGCAGTTGTTGTACCCCAAAATTTTCCCTCTCGATTCTCAAGGCATCTCTCACAATGATTCTCAAAATTCAAGCTTGCACAAGTACATTGGGATTTTCCAACACCAGAATTAAAAGGAAACTGTCAAAAAGGGAGAAAACAGATAAAAATAACATTTTGACAAATTTGGAGGAAAATAGGTCTCCTTCGATTCAGCCCCCTTTGATTGGACTTTGCACCTCCTTCGATTGCTCAAAAGTTTCTGCTAGCGTGCCTCTTTCGTCTAGGCATGTGAATTCTTGTTGTAGGCTTCGTTTGTGTCTTCCACTTCCTACATGTTTGCTTTGAGTACCAAATTTCCTGCCACAAGTGCCCCCTAGAAGGCAAGCCTTTCGATTGGACAAGTTTGTTGCCTGCATGCTTGCAATCGAAGGCCATGATCTGGTGGCCAAATGTGCCTCCTGCATACAAGCCTTCATTTGGGCATTCACCTCCTGCATATATGCGTGTAAGCCTACGTTTAGGCATTCATCTCTGGCCATGCCTGCATGCAAGCTTCAGTTGAGCAAGGGCTTCATGCCATTTTGGTTACATCTTTCATTTGGGTATTGAAGCTTCCTTCGATTCAGAAGAAAATGATCTTCATACAAGCTTCAATTGAGTTTTTGTTTCCCTTGGAGAAAATGTCCTTCGACTCAGGAAGTAAAGGCCTCCTTTTGGTTTTCTTCAATTCAAAAAGTCAATAATCTTCTGAAAGCTTCCTTCGATTCAGAACAAAATGATCTTCATACAAGCTTCAATTGAGTTTTTGTTTCCCTTGGAGACAATGTCCATCGACTCGGGAAGTAAAGGCCTCCTTTTGGTTTTCTTCAATTCAAAAAGTCAATAATCTTCTGAAAGCTTCCTTCGATTCAGAAGTTAATAACCTTCTGAAAAGTGTCATTCGATTGCACCATTCGTCCCTCACCTGTTTGCCTTGGATTCATAAGTTTTCGATTGGATGAATGGCTACCTTCCTGTGACTTTCAAATTCATCTTCATGTATGATTCGAATGCGCCTTCATATCACCTTCGAATCCATCTGTAAACCCTTCAATACGCCATAGTCCTGCATTATGACACACAACTTGGTGGTCCATTCGAAGGACTTACCATAGTTGGGGAATAATTATTCTCTTACTTTGGAGTCTGGTCGAAGGTTTGGGCCTAAGTTATTAAAAGCAAGAAGACTCAAAATGGCATATTCAGCTAAAAAGGGCCATTCGAAGAACACACAGTTGGTTCATTCGAAGGACACACAACTGGTGAAAACGAATGTTGTGTTGTTCTAGTCTGGTCGAAAGGTGTAGAAAGATGGAGGATTCGACTCAAAAGATCAAGTTGAACATTTAGACCCATAGGCTAGGCTACGTGTTTTCCATTTTTAGGCCTTAAACCTATGACTCACCCTATACTTAATTATTTATGCAAGTTAAAATAGGCCTTTACCCATTTGTTGTCCAAGACCACTTGAACTTAATAGCATAATACTACCTTTTAGAAAAGTTTGTCTTAAGACTTGCGCCTATTTTCCTTCAGAAATAAGCAACCCATCTGAACCATTCATCTTGCTTTTATGGCACAAGTGGACACTTACTTTCCAGCTGAGCCTTATTTTATTATTTTTGCTCTCCTCCCAAAAGCCTTTCTCTATAAATAGAGAGTTCATTTTCACAGAGAGGAGAGGAGGAGGGGAAGGTATCTTCAAAATTCTCACACACCATAAAATTCTCAAACACTTCAACACTTGTGAAATAAAAAAAAAACAGAATCATCGTTACCTCCTTCAATTCTGAAGAACAACACATTCCAGTTTCCTTCTAATCAAGGAGCATCCCACTTGTTCCTTCCTTTGAATCCAGCAAAGAAGGATATTTCACTTGTTTTTCTCTTTCGAATCCAGTGTCGAAGGCCTACCCTGGGTCTTTTCCTTCGAATCCAGAGGCATTCAAAGCAACTGCTTCAAAGTCCAGAACACGCTCCAACCTCCAGCAAGGTAAGTCATTTTTAACCTTTGGCCCTTCGTTTCCAGCATAGCATGTAAATAAGTTTTCTTTTTTCATTTAAAACATGTACACACTATTTTCTTCTTTTTGTTTTCACTCTCTTAATATGTGTCATGGTTAACAATCTTCTTGGCTTTTGCTCTTGGTACATTTAAATACGCTTTAAAGAACTAATCTAGTCTTGATGTGATGTTGGCATGTCCTTGGGCCATGTTGCTATTCGAACTCAAATGAAAGAAACAGGAGACAGAAAAGTTAGAAACGAAGCCTCTGGTTTCCATACTAACCTTCAGGCCAAACGAAAGGCACAATATGCTGGCTTCTAGGCCCCAATCGAAAGCCAAAATATGTTGGCTTCTAGGCCCCAATCGAAACTCATTCCTTCACCCCTTTTCAAGTAAGGTCGAAGAGAGCCAGAAATGGCAGAATCGAAGGGTTTGCTGCCCTAAGTCGAAAGATCCATTTTTTTCTTACTTTTACCTTATTTTTGCCTTTATATTTTCATGCAATTCAATATGGTTGTAATAGTATAGGATTTATTTATTTTTTGCACTCTTTTATTACCTTAATATAAATGTTAAGTAATTAGGTGTGTATGGCAAGATAAAATCAACAAGTAGACAACCCAAAAATCAAAGACAAAATGCATGCAATCAAACACACTTGCACACATGCACCCTTAGGGAAATTCCACTTGTTGCCTTATAAAAATGGTCATGTTATGCATGTGGGGTATCTTAGAAAAAACAATCACAAATACAAGATCATAGTCCCTCGATGACGCTACAAATGTTGCCTTACAAGTGATCTTAGTCCCTATAAGAGAATGCTAAGATATCTCACAACATTGCTATCATGGTTATACGATGACCCACGTCTGTCCCTTCACATCCAATGATAGGACTTCTTATCAAATCAATGGTAAGGTAGCAACATCTAAAGGAGGAGGAAAAACACATCTAAAACCTTTTGAGTAGGTAGATTACTTTTAGTTACTTGCTCAATTTCAAAACAAACATCCTTGCTATTTTCAAAACAATCACATACATCTTTCCAAAAATTGAAATATTTTCAAAAGCTCAACACTTTGCATACATTCTTACGAACGGGAATCATTCCAAAGTTTGCCTAAACGATGGCACCTTTTTCAAAATACTTTCAAAACCACACAAAAGCACAATTTTCAAACAAAAGCAAGTGATCTAACAAGTAACTAAGAGCCCTGGAAAACCATGGATGGAAAGGATGCTAATACCTTCCCTTTTCATAATCTACCTCTTGAACTCAAGAAAACATCTCGAAAGGTATTTCCTGTGCTTTTTCACCTTTCCTTATTGGATAAAAGAAAATTAGGTGGCGACTCTTGCTAAATCACAACATTTTGCAAACACAAACGCAAAACTCTAAGTCAGTTCTCCCACCGTATCACAGTGAGGCTTGAACTTCTCAAGCTTTATTGAACGGGGCATGGAAATAAACTCATGAACCCATGGATCAACTTGTTAAGCCATATTACCTTTACCTACATTATTAACAAGTAAGACAAACCAAAATTGCATTTTATTAATTAAAATAAAATTAAGACAAAACATTCATGATCACAAAAGAAAACAAGTCAAGGTGCTTGGTGATTCCTCAAAGTGCAAAGCTAAATATAGGGAGGGGAACCAAGAATCCTAGTGTAATCTTATTATAATGGAATCAACAAGGTATGATGAAGGGATCTTAGGGGCAAAAATTGAGGTACAACAGTCACATGGCTATTTTGAAAATACAATAAAGTAAAGAAAGGTAAAGAGTGCAAATTTTGAATGCAAAATAGTCTAATGTTTTTCATTAAATATGGCATATGATAATGACAAACCCTTGACAAATGGACCATTGTACCCCGGGCAAGGCATATGGTTTAAAGTAATTGTTTTAATGGAATTTACAGACAAAGTTCTCAAAGTAAACAAAAACAGAAAATGGTAGTTACTCCTAGTAGAAAGAGATTGGAATGAAGTTCTTGGTCTGCCAGTTATTGAGTCCTCCACTAGCAGTTGGGTAAATCCAATCGTCGAAGTCACAATCAGCTTCAAAGTCTTCAAGAGCATTAACCTCATGGTTACTAATGCAGAGAGGTGGTTTCCCTGCACGAGCACATCGAACCTCCTTTTGATCCTTGGAAGTAAAGCCCAACCCAAATTTATCTAATTTGAAATGGATATCGGGAAGTTTTCCCCAGATGGTGCAACCTCTGTCTTCAACAACAGGATGAGCATTTTTGAGCGAGTCCATCCTTGGTGTATCTTTAGCAGCTTCGAGAGTGTCAGGAATGGCTTTGGCAATAACAACCATGAGAGAGACTACTTCAATGGCTTGAAAAGGAGTCTCTATGAACTCACCATCCATTTCAACATATTTGAATGAATTTAGATGACTAATCATAAACTTTCTTCCTTGCATACGATGACAAATTTCCCCTTGACCGAGTACTTCAGCTTTTGATGTAATGTGGAAGTCACTGCACCTGCCCCATGTATCCATCAGCGTCCCAGCAGGCAAGAATAAGTAGGACAGATATCCATCACATAGAATGTTGATTTGAAGACCTGAGACTCTACCTTGATAGGGAGATCAACCTCTCCATGGACCATCCTTTTAGAACCATCGAAAGCCCTTACTACAATGTCGTTGGGTTTTAAAACCAGTCCATCACAGTTTAGCCTATCCAAATCTCCTTTAGGTAAGACATTAAGAGAAGATCCAGTATCCATTAATACATGTGCCATGGTAGTGCCCTTGCATTCTATGGAGATATGGAGAGCTTTGTTGTGATTCTTCCCCATCGGGGTCAAATCTACATCATAGAACTCTAAACCATTATCAACAGTCAAGCTTGCTACACAATTTTCAAATTGGTCGGCCGTAGTCTCTTGTGGTACATGAGCATTTTTCAAGAATTATATCAGTGCTTGAGCATACGCCTCAGAACATATCAACAAAGATAACATATAAATCTTCGAAGGTGTTTTCCCCAACTGTTCCACTATCTTGTAATCACTTTTTCTGATGATTTTAGAATCTCCGCCATCTCTTGGGTAGATGGGTCCTCAATGGTAATATATTTTGCGAGCGCCTCCGTCAGGGCAGACTCGGTCATTTTTTCCTTTCCTCGAGTATCAGCAACAAGTTTAACAGTAGTAATACAAATGGGTGTAGTTGTGGTTATCGAAGGTGAAATCTCTAGAGAGAAGATCCTCCCCGTCCTAGTAACTTTACTTGACCCAATAATGTTTGTAATGTCAGCAGTTTCATCTTCATCAATCCAGGAATCTTGTTTGATACCATGGTAATACACTTTCTCCCTATAATTCCAGGGCAGAACCTTATCAAAAGAGTAGGGGACTGGCCCTGGTGTGGTAATAATTAGTGGAGTTATTCTTGGTTCAACGAGAATCCTAATAGGACCTTTGGAGGTGATCCTAATAGGTTTGTTTGATATAGTAATGACGGAAATGTCTTCAAACTCTTGGGATACACTTTGGGTCAAACTTTTCACAGATGGAGCTTTTTCAAATAGAATCTCATGGCTATCCATCAGGTGTTAGACACCTTTCTTCAGTCATTCATAACCATTAATTTGTACAGCACACCGGCAACAGTCTTCAAGGCAGCCAGGGAATACCCCTACTTTTAACAAATTCTCTTTAACAGTCTTCAAAGGATGGTCAAGTCATTGACAGAGGAAACAAAATAAGCATATTCAATAGCATTGACACCCTTACCATGATTTGGCATGGGTGCGGTGATTATGCTGGGAGTTGGCGGAGGGTCAAATTCAATTGTCTTGTTATCAATTAGGTCTTAGATTTTGTTTTTTAATGCCCAACATTTGTTGGTATCATGTCCGGGGCTGTTTGAGTGGTAGGCGCATCTTGCATTGTGATTATATTTTGGTGAGGATGTATTGGGATTTTGTAGAGGATCTCTTAGTGAAATGAGCTCATATTTCAGCAAATTTTGTAGGGCTTGTGGTAAGGATATCGCAATCTTGGTGTATTGTCTCAGTGGAGCATTCGACCTTTGTTGATTAGCTTGTTGTTGTGGTTGTTGAGTAGAAGTTGGATTGGAGATTAGAACTATACTTACTGACTGAGGACGATCTTTCCTAGCATGACTCTTTGACCCATACACAACATTAGTCTCTTTTTACCAATAAATGGCTTTTTCACAACATTTTAGGTGGAGGCCGTGTGTATCTTCCTGCTTTTAATCCCGCTTTCAACCCTCTCACCAGTCAAGATCAAATCAATGAATCCAGATGATGAACTTCCAATCAGTAAGTTGAAAAATGGTCTAGTCAACTGTGATACGGTGGCAGAACCGACTGTTATACTGGTTTGCATTTTGTATTCGCAAATGTCGCGTTAAGCAAGAGTCGCCATCAACTTTTATTTTATCCAATCAGGAAAAGGAACGAGAACAGAAAAAAAACCTTTTTCGAGATGTTTCTGAGTACGGGGGGTAGATTATAGAAAGGGAAGGTGTTAGCACCCTTTCTATCCATGGTTTTCCATGGGATCTTAGGTACTTGATCATTTTGAAATTGCTTGTGTGTGCTTATTTTGAAAAGTTTTGTTTACTTCGTTTTAACCCTTCTTTCTGTCCTCAAGAGTGTTACGAAGTGTTTTGAAAAAAACTTTGTTTGAAAAGTGTTGGTGTGAAAAATATTTATTTGTTTGAGCAAGTACCTAATAGTTATCTACCTACTCGAAAAAGACTGTTCGTTTCCCTTTAGACAATGATATCCCATTATTGAGGAATAGGTAGCATCGTCGTTGGAGTTTTAAGGGACGTTTGAAGGGACATATACGATCACAAAAGCAATGTTAGGGAATTTTAGTGACCATCCTAAAGCCTTAAAGATCTTTTTCCGAGGCAACATTCGAATGGGTCATTTTAGATCTTTCGGGGCTAGAGGACAACCACTAACAAACCCTATACTTTATGACCGTTTAACCAAAGGCAACCGGAGTGGAGTAAACCCTAGGAGTGAGCATGTGCGAGTGAATTTTTTAGTTAATTTGTCTTTGCACATTTAGGATTTTCTACCATTTTAATTTTCAAGTATTCTTTCCATACAATCCTATTAGTATACATCTAACAGTTTATAATTTGCGGGAATTAAAAGTGCGAAAAGTTTAAAGTTCTAGCTATTGCATGGCTTTCGCAGATACAGAATTATTTTTACTGTAAAATAAAAGCGGAATTTAAAACCCTAATTACTATTACAAACTCGGAGCAGTTACAATAATAATAAAAAGGAAATTAAAAAAAAATGCGCGCGGTGAATTAAATGTGAGGAATAATTAGAAAACCTAAAGTTTAATTGAAAAAATATTTAAGTTATTTTTTGAAGAAAAATTAATTATATACAAAATTAAACCCTAATTTCTAATTGATTTTAATTACAAAAAGAAAAAGAATTAAATTGCCCTAACTTAATTAAACTAATTAATTGAGAAATAAAAATATTTTATATAAAAAAAATGATTTTTGATGTTTTTGTGATTTTTTGATTAAATAAAAAAATATGATTTTTGATGTTAATTAAAAGAAAATAATTAAGGAAATAATCAAAAAAAGAATTAAAATAAAAAGATGAGAAAAGGGCCTGTATTGAAGAAATCAGGGGGGGGTGTTGCTGAATTGGCTGTTCAACCCACTCCCAGCGCTTGATCCTGTATGGCCATTTTCTGGTGGTGTACCATGGTCCTTCATTGATGGGCGTTGGATCTGGCTAGCAATGAATCTAATGGCTGGATTGTGCTATGCATGGAAGACGCGCGGAAATGTAATGCATAGAATCTGCAAGAACAAAGTCAGAAAATAAAATTGTTGGGACCTGGGATCGAACCCAGGTCCTCCCACTCAAATCATGCGCGCCTTGGCCAACTGAGCTGCGTGACTTATTTGTTAATTAAATAACACAATCAATAATATAAGAAAATAAGTGGATAACTGAATAAAAGAAAAAAAAACACGCGCGCTATATTCAAATGGTCCAATGGGGTGGTGACAAATCATCGTCTCCTTCGTTGAGACCGACGTCTTAGGGGTAAAACTTATACCCACAGACAGGTTCCATAGCTAAAAACCTGTAAACTTCAAAAATCAACACAGTGCATGATAAATAAATTCTAGTTACATGGATCAAACCGTCTTAATGCCATGAGCATCATAGTACCTTTTTCTGTGGCCAATTTAACCTGTATGGAAAAACCCTAAAATGGCCAAGTAAACCCTAACAATGGCAAACATCAATATATGCATCAAAGCTTCAACTAAATCATCCAGGCATGTTGTAAATACGTCAATAATCACAAATACATCATTAAAACATGCTTATAATGCAAGAATTGCTGTAATCAATTTTGAAATGAAGGGAAAACTGTATGAAGGCTAGGGGGCGATTCTAGGAAGAATGCATGCAATTGGTCATGTTAGCTTCAGAGAGGGTCCATGAATCATTTGGAAGCTTTAGAATGGTTGGAATTTACCTCTACGTGAGAAACCGAATCACCACTTTTTGCCAATTTTTTTGAGTTTTGTTCTTCCTTTCTCACGACTGCAATCCTCGTTTTCGTGCCTGGCCTTGCTCAATATATAACCCTGAATGAATTAGGGTTATAAAAAACTACATGTATCTTTGAAAACTTTGAAGATTTGATCTCATTCCTTCCTTGTATGATTTGTTTCTAAATTAGGCCTAATCATGCCATTCTTGTACCAATCCACCTTGATTCGATTTGATCCTGATATATCAACATAATTAGCTTGTGATCATGTCCAAAAAATCAGATCAAAACAAATCTTTGCTATTATTTATCATTTATTTGATTTAATTTGAATTTTAATAATAAAAAATCAAAATAAAATAAATAATGAAGCAAATAACATGTGGGTAAGTAATTGGGTCGTGGACCATGTTATGAGTGAGGTGCAAGCATAAAAAGTTAGGCCCATTTAATAAAAAGTGTATTTTTGAGCACATTTGACTTTTGGCAATTTTGCAAAAATGACCAACTTTGCCAAGGCATATCTCCTCCAATTTTAACCCTAGAGAGTTGTTCTTGGACTTTTTAGAAAGCTTAGGATGTCCCCTAAACAATCCTTTAGGTATCATCTCAATTGGGTCTTCCATGCTCATGTAAGAAGCTTTGACCCAAAAGGTGTTTTTGTTGACTTTTCAAAAGGACCTATAATGTAGAAATTCATATCTTTTGATGAGCGCATATTTTGAACTTGAGGGATGAATATGGATTGTAGGTAATTGCATCCTATTCAAGATGAGCCTTGGATGGAAAATTTTTTATAAAGTATGAGGAAGTTATGCTTGGTCAAAGTTTGGTTGACTTTTCCTAAGAAACCCTAACTTAGCAACTTTTGGGTTTTGATGAATTTGGGGCATTCCTTGGGGAATCATGATCAAACCTTTATCAAATGATGAATATCACTTAAAATTTTAATTTTGACCAAAAATATTGAAGTTTGACTGTATGTGGGCCACAGTTGACTTTTGACCTAGTACAGTTGATTTTCAGGCATTTGAGCAGCTGACTGAGCAAACTTCTTGTGTAAGGAATGAAACTTGTCATGGATGATCTTGAGAACATATTAGGACCATGGAAATAATTTGGGGCCTTTGGATCTCCCATACCCTGATGAAAATGGAGACCCTAATTTGGGGTACATTGCCTTAGGAGAGAGTTTGTCTGGTCAACTCTTGGGCATCCTTGAGCAACTTGAGGACCTCAATGGGCGTGTGTTGAGTAAAATGAGAGAGCAAATTTTGGGGTACAACATAAACATTCCCATAAACATGTCTACCAAATCTCTATCAGTTAAAGGTGGTTTCACCCTGCCAGCCAGGTCACTCCATTTTTGAGTGTATTCTTTGAAGCCCTCATTTGAACCCATGGTGATTCCTTGTAATTACACCCATGTTGGCACAAGATCAGCATTATATTGATATTGGTGGTAAAAGGAAGTGGCAAAATCCTCCAAAGTATGGATGTTAGTCCCTTCCAATTTATAAAACCACTCCAACTACGTCCCAGCTAGACTTTCTTGAAAAAAGTGCACCCACAGTTTCTTATCAGCGATATGCGGCTGAATTTTGCGGACGTAAGATCTTAGGTGAAGCTTCGAACATGAGACACCATCGTACTTGGCAAAAACGGGGATCTTGAATTTATGGGGAATGACTACCCCAGGAACCAAACCCAAGTCACTGAAGTCCAAGCCAGGCACAACTTGGATTTCTACACCTTCAACTTGTCTTTTAGTTGCTTATACTTGTCGTCAACTGGTGGATATTGCTCGTCAAAATAATCCCCATCTTAAGAGATTTGATTATTTCCACCCCTAGAACGAGTGCTCCTAGCATCTTCATCTTGATTCTCATTCTCGGAGGAGGAGTCTTCTTCAACTTGAACTTGTCAGACGGGGCCTTTGAATCTCTTCCCCATGTTGATTACAACTTTCTTCTTGGTCTTCTTATTCGTGACAAGAAGTGTCATCATTTCTTGCTGCCCCTTTACTAAGTTGGGCAGAGTTTCTTGAACCTGAGAGTTTTGAGTCTGCAGATCCTTCAAATTTTACTCGAGATCCATCTTATACTGAAATAAACAGTAGAAAGATGAGGAAACCTGTGTCGGAAAAGCTGCTTATGATATGATGCATGTTATGCATATGCAATGTTTTCAAGGACCTTTAAGATTTAAATTTGATTAAACAAATAGGAAATAAAACATTAATTATATTAATAAATTCAAAGGTTACAAACGCCTCTTGGGATTACAACGAAAGAAACAAAAAGACAAAATAAACTCCTAAAACTAAAGGCTTGGGTTTCCCACTGACGCATCCTCTTTGGTGCAATGTAAGCATTTAGGCTTCGCTCCTCGTGAAGTTGCCTTGTGAGCTCCAACGCCTTCCTTTCGCTTGCATAGAATTGGGTTTCGAAGGTGTCTCTCTCTTCCTTGAGTTGAATCCACAATCTTTGCAATTCCTCGAGAGTAGTAGGCATGTCAGGATGAAGAATGGTGTAAGGAACATCTCCTTCAGCAATAGGCTCCATAATGATTGGTAGGATGGCCACATACGACATCATGATGTTTTGAGCGCGAGCTCGCACCCACTTGAGATAAGGTTCCAAAGGAATGGAGTTTTTATGCCCCAAAGTTTTTCTATCAACCTTGTTTACCATGCCCCAAGCTCGTACAAATCTTTGACGATAACCTTGGATATCGTTCTCATAGTTAAACATGATACCTTGGATAAGCGCCTCATGAGGACCATCCCTCCGAGCATAACCAAACTGTCATAGAGCCAAGCAAGGATTATGAGCGATACCTCCCCTAATACCAAGGAGCGGGACATTATAGAAATCCCCACAACGGTCAATAAAGGCAACATCCTCCAAAGATCGAGAACATCAATGAATATTCGAATGTGAGAGTGACATCAACCTTTGAGACCACTTCATGCCTTGTTCATTCTTTAAAATTGATCAACGAAGGTGTAAAATAAACCACCTAGACAGAAATGGAGTGCAACACATAAGAATCCCTCTTCTCTTCATGGTACGGGCGTGAAGAGAATGCAAAATGTCTCAGAGTAAGGTAGGCATCGGGTTACAAGATAGGAAGATTTTGATCGCATTTACGTCTATAAGTTGGTATGGGTTAGGGAACAATACCATCCCATAGATTAGAAGAGCCAAAAATTCTTAAAAAGATTGCAAATCCAAAGCATCCAAAAATAGTTGAGCCTTCTCAAATAGAAACTTGGCTAGAAAACCCTTAACACCACTTTTAGTTTCCCAATTAGCCACAATGTCAGATTGTTGCAAATGTAAGGCTAGATAAATCTCCTCGGGTATTGGGTATTTCTCAATACCAGTGAAGGGTATTTGATCAAGAATAGGTACTCCCAACAGTTGAGATAACTCTTCCGTGGTAGGCACTAATTGGTAATCAGGAAATGTGAAACAATGGTGTATAGTATCAAAGAATTGAAAAATCACATGTACCAAGTCCTCTTCAAAGTTTTAGGTAACCAAGTTGAGGAGTCGACCATACTTTTTGGTGAATGGAGAATTCTCGGGAACCCTTGATGCTAACTCCTTGAGTTGAGGAGGCACTTTCACAAGGTTGATTCAGATGGTATTTCTACGAGCGGAAGCCATATCCTACAAAATAGAACAAAGATAAATCTATAGGTCCTTGAAACGGTTAGTGCAAATGTTATGGTATGATGTCATGATGTTATGTACGAATAAACATATACAAGAAAAACTAATAAGTCCTTAGGTTTAGGCTTGCATGGAGTTCATAGGTAAGTATCCTCTTGAAATTTAGTTGGTTTAACCTGTCCTAGAAAGTAATCGGGTTTTAGGGAATCTCAATATCATTGATCTTTCTTCATCGGCATTGTTTCAGCGTAAGCCTCTATTTTAGCGACCGAAATATCTCGAAAGTCTGATCCCAATGAGCGTAGTATCGAGTATAAACCAACTTCGGACTGCACCAAAGTCAGCCACCTTACTACTTCCTTATGACCAAGTTGTTCAACTAAAGGTTCTATGGTCAGTTAGTGCTTCATGACACCACACAGCAGTCCCGTATTCTCCTCGATTCTCCACAAGGGATACCAGTACCAACAAATGTGTCACACTAATGTAGCTATTGTCTCAACCATATCGGTCTACACAGTACAATCTCCATAATGTTTGCTACTTACCTAATGCTGTTCCCAGATCCGGGTAGAGGATCTATTCAAAACCCAAACATGGACCCAAAATATAAAGCAAACAAATCAAACAAATGAAAGCATTTAAATGTGATCTAGTCTCTAAGGTAACCCCACTTTTAAGTTTTTCCCCATCAGAGTTGCCATTTCTGTAATGCGGTGGGAGAAATGACTTGGGTGTTTTGTGTTTTTTTGCAATTGTTGCAGATAGAAAAAGTCACCACAAACTTTTCTTTTATCCAATAAAGGAAAGGGTGAAAAGAACATGAAAGACCTATTGAGATATTTTCTTGAGTTCGTGTGGTAGATTATTAAAAGGGAAGGTGTTAGCACACTTTTCATCTGTAGTTATCTACGAGCTCTTAGTTGCTAGCTCACTTCGAAATGCTTTGTAAATGTGATTGTGATTTGTTTTTTAAAGTATTTTTGAAAAGTGCTTTTGTTTAGGCAAACTTTGTAATGATTCTCGTTTCGGCGAAAATGTATACAAAGTGTTGACTTTTAAAAATATTTCTTGAAGATGTTGGTGTGTTTTGAAAGATGTTTCTGTTTTGAAATGTTTGTGAACAAGCAACTACGAATGTTCTACATACTCAAAAAGTCTTTTTTCTTTTCCTCCTCCTTTAGATATTGTTGTCTCACCATTAATTGGTAAGAATCCCTACCACTGGATGTGAAGGAACGAACGTGGATCGTCGTACAGTCATAGAAGGCAACATTGTAGGATACCTTAGCAATTTGTCATAAGGGTCTAAGATCGTTTACCAAATGCAACATCGAAGGGTCATCGAGGGATTATGATATTATAATCGAGGGTCTTTGCTAAAGTATCTCATGTTCGAGGGACATGATTGTTTTAATTCAAGGCAACAAGTGTGGGTTCCCCTAGATGTGTGTAACACGGTGGGAGAACTGACTTGGGATGTTTTGCATTTTGATCGTAATTGTTGCGGTTAGCAAGAGTCACCACCGACTTTTCTTTTATCCAATAAGGAAAGGCTGAAAAGAACAGGAAAGACCTTTGAGATTATTTTCTTGAGTTCGGGGGGGTAGATCATGAAAAGAGAAGGTGTTAGCACCATTTTCATCCATAGTTATATATGGGCTCTTAGTTGCTTGCTAGATCACTTGCTTTGTTTGAAAGTGTGCTTTGTGGTGGTTTTTGAAAGTATTTTTGAAAAGTGCCTTCGTTTAGACAAACTTTGTAATGGTTCTCGTCTTGTGAGAACGTATACAAAGTTTTGAACTTTTGAAAATATTTCATGTTTTGAAAGTGTTTGGTGTGTGTTTACAAGGATGTTTGTTTTAAAAGTGAGCAAGCAACTAGGAACGCTTCTACCTACTCAAAAGTCTTTCATTCATTTCCTCCTTTCCTTTGATATTGCTATCTTACCATTGATATATAAAAGGGACGGGCGTGGGTCATCGTATAGTCATGATAGAAATGTTGTGAGATATCTTAGCATTTCTCTTAAGGGACTAAGATCATTGGAAAGGAAACATTTGAAGCATCATCGAGGGACTATGATCTTGTATTTTGATTGTTTTGCTAAGACGCCTCAGATGCATAACATGACCATTTTTTAGGCAACAACTGGAGTTAACCCTAGGGGTGCATGTGTGAATAATGTGTTTGATTTTCATGAATTTAGTATCTGATTAGGGTTGTCTACTTGTTGATTTTATCTTCCCTTGCAAACCCTACTTTACTATCATTTATATGAAAGCGATAAATTGTGGAAAGTAAATATTCTACGCTATTACAATCATTAGGGGGATGGGGTGTACAAATTTACAAATAGGGATTGCAAGAAATTAAAGTTCTAATTATCTATTACAACCATATTGAAATAATGTACAAGAAATGTAAAATGGATTTGTTTTGTTTTTGTTAAGAGAAGAAATAAATTGGCTTAGGAAAATATTTTTAGTCTTTTGGTTTTAAAATAAATAAAGCAAAGTGTATGAATATAAAGATATTTTTGGGGTTTTTAATTAATGAAAATAAAGTGATGATAAAATAATAAGAGGAAAAGGGATCAGAATCAGCGCATTGCTAAAATAAGAGAGAACAGAAGTTCTGACTCCGGTACACTGCAAGTCAGAAAGAAATGTTAGCAGAAAAGGTGGCGGTCAGAAGTTCTGGGTCCGGGTACAATAAAGTTCTTGGTTGCTGGGAACAAGGGAACTCCTAGAAGTTATGATGCAACTGGAGGCCTAGAAGTTCTAACGTTACTGGAAGGTTAAAAGTTCTGGTTGTTGAGAGAGTCTGGAAATTATGATGTAGCTGGAAACCTAAAAGTTCTAGTGTCACTGGCAAGCTAGAAGTTCTGATAATGGATATGTGAGGTGTCAATGATGTTGGATGAGAATATCTAGATGTTCTGGTCCAGGATCACTGTTTTGACAAGCAATTAAAGGGGATTGATCTAGAAGTTCTGATCCAACTAATGGGGTTAAAATGTCAGGGGATAAACATAAAAAAGGGTGTTTCTGGGGCTAGAACTCAGGACCATTAACACTAATGTCTTATGCATGCGCTCTCTACCACCGGGGTGGCTATACATCTGGTATTAGAAGCAGAAACATAAACATATAACACAAAGTAAGTTCTGATGATGAGCTTCATCTCCTTATCCATGCCAAACAGAGCATCTGCAACTTAGTTATTCCTCAACAAAAATGAAGAATGCAAACATAACAATTATGGCAGGTTTCATCATGGTTTCAGAAACATAAAATATCAGGACTGTAAATCAGAAGCAAGCATGTATTTTGTTGATCCTAATTCTAAATCCTAATTTCCTCAAGAAGTTCTGAATTGAATTTCTCTCTACTTAGGCAAAAATACATGGAATCTATGAATATATACCGAATCAGAGTCAGGATGTCTACATTGTATTTTTGGACATGCAAGTCTATCAATGCCTAAGTAATGAGATAACAGTCAGAAGGAATGTACCTTGCTTCTAGAGATTGTTCTGAATTAGAGTCTGGTTCAGGCTATTGTGATGTTCTGGTCAGCTTTCTCACGTACTCAGGAGGCTGGAACAACCTTTAACTTGAGCTATAAATGGATGGAAAATTCTGGAACAGCCAAGAAGCAATGTTCTGATTTTTGAAATGGAAGTTAGTAGAGATTGAATTGAAGTCTGTAAATAGGAGTTGGGGTGGCTTCTAAATGTATCTCAGAAGCGGTGTGGGTGAATTGGTTGAGAAATGCACAAGGAAAATTTGAACTTGGATGCAAAAAAACAGAAATTTGCAGGGGTTGTATATGTGTTTACAGTTTCAAATTCTTTGAAATTTCAGCAAAGTTTCAAGGTTTTTTTTCTCAAATTCTCTCCCCTTTACAGTTGCAACTGAAGTTCAATTTATAGGCAAGGATTTAGTAGCTTGGAGAAGCCAAGAGTACATCCATCATGCTAGGGCGCTGACTTGTTCTTGAAGCAAGTTAAACAAGTATGGTTCAAGGCATAAAGTAGGGTGGTTAGCAGCTTTTAGCCGTGCCTAAGCTGGATTTTTAAGCATGAATTAAGGAAAAGTACCCTCAGAAGCAAATGTAAAGCATGGGCCCAACATACACTTGTACAAAAGTTTTCTTTTCAAGGCAACAATGGTACTTCTATGTCACACGTAGGGAAATCCTTTGGACAGAGACTCAAAAGTGGGTGTGAGCATTAAATGATGATGAGATTTATCAAACAGAAAATCTACAATATGAGATTATGTATCATTGCTTAATCTGGATCAGCAGTTCAGCATCAGTGTAACTTAGAACAAATATCCAATCTTTTGATCTTTGAATCTCCTTGCTCCAGCATGTTCTGAAGGAGTTCTCGGACTTTTCAGAAAACTTGTAATATGCCTTGTAGATCTTATTTGAATTACTCTTGCAAACTCTGATTGATCCTTCGTGAAAACTGGCCCAAAAGTTGTAACCAAATTATGTCTTGGAAATGTCCAGAATTTGCTGAGTGTTTTAGTTTCAGGGACGTGTCTTCATGGATGTATAACTTGAAATCCCAACATTTCTAGAAGAAGTTATGTTCTGCGATGTTTTAGATCTCATTGAAATCCAACTCTTATGTCAGAAGTTCTTCCAGAATCAGCTTGCATCATGGTGAAAATCTGGCCAGAAGTTCTGAACTTGTCATATTTCCTAAACTTTTAGAAAAATTTCTAAGTATTTAGAATCTTGACTTTTTCAACATAATTTGACTTTTGAATTTATTAATGAAACAAACTTCATATTCTAACATGCCTTGATGAAATATGATTCTTGAAACTTGATTTTGATACAAAAGTCAAAGTTTGACTTTTCAGTGTGCAATTGACCATTTTGCCCTTGTGCCAATTCCAGACCTAAATTGATGTATCAATGCTGCAAACGTGATGTCATGGAAGATCTTGTGAGAAAATCCTTGATAAATGAGAGGGAAAATTTTGGGGTACAACAGCTGCCCCTATTCAATCTTCTTAAACCTGAAGAGCTAGATTGGCGAGTCTGCCATTCATGACTTGAAGGTGGAAGGTGATTGAACACTAGAGGACCCAGAAATTTGCACTCGATGATGTGTTAGTTGACTGTGTAGGGAATGGGCTTAGAGATGCCATTCAGAGTGACTGGGGAAGGTACCAGGATAAATCTTTGGGTCGATTTAAACTGTAGTGGTGGATGCCTTTGTCTGTAGATTTTTCTGCAAGGGAAAAGATTAGTTGCATGCGGATGTATGCATGGTGTAATGATGTTCTCAAAATAAATGTGATTATGTTGTATGCATTTGTCATGTATGTGTTATGATTTATGAGTGTGATGCATTTATTGCAGCGAGTCTTTGTCTAGGAAAATAAATCCTTGACAACATGCTGGGAAGCCTTGGGAAATGAGCTCCCGGACTGCTGCTTAGGATGAAGAGTATGCTCCTCCTATTTTAGGATGTTTCCGCTGGGAATTCCTTTTCTATTGTTTGAGGAGAAACTCCGTTGTGGAATATTGGCTTGTTTGAGAAGACTCTATGGAGAGTGTTGATCTCTGCCTGGGGAAAAGAGTTTAGAAGTAATGATTATCCAATGCTCCACTAGGGGAGTATTCCTGACTGGAGAGCATCGAAAACTGATTGTTATCTCGTCAAAATCCAGGCTTGGCAACAATTTTGTTGGGGATAGTGAAGTTGACTTCTATCTGGTCGTATTCCAGGCTTCGTAGTGACTTGTAGGGGAAGATCTGAATTAACTGTTATCTGGTCGGAACCCAGGCTTCGCAGAAAATTTCTTAAGGTTGAACTGTTATCTGGTCGGGTTCCAGGCTTCATAGTAACTTGAAGTGGTGACTATTATCTGGTCGGGTCCAGGCCTTATTGTCTTTGAAAAGTTACACTATTATCTGGTCGGGTCCAGGATTCATAGTGACTCGCTGGGGAAGATAAAGTTGAACTGTTATCTGGTCGGGTCCAGGCTTCCCAGTAAATTACTAACATTAAACTGCTATCTGGTCGAATTCCAAGCTTCGTAGATTTTTGAGGTGGATGAAGTTGATTGCTATCTGGTCGGGTCCAGGATTCACAATAACTTTCTTGAAAAGATAAAGTTGAACTGATATCTGGTCGGATCCAGGCTTCACAGTAACTTGCTTGAAACTAGTTGTTATTTGGTCGCATTCCAGGCTTCACAACAAATTTCTGAGGGGACAAAGTTAATTGCTATCTGGTCGGACTCCAGGCTTCATAATAACTCGCTTGAAAAGGTGAAATTAAACTGATATCTGGTCGGGTCCAGGCTTCACAATAACTTGTTGGGGTAGAGGTAAACTCTACTGGGGAAAAGAAGTTAAACCCTTGTTTGGTTGAATCCAGGTTTTCCAATATCTCTAGGAGTTACACTATTATCTGGTCGGGTCCAGGCTTTATAGTGTCTTGAGAAGTTAACTATTATCTGGTCGGGGCTAGGCTTCATAGTTACTGGGGGTAAACTATTATCTAGTCGGGTCCAGGCTTCATAGTGACTGAAAGTTGTACTATTATATGGTCGGGTCTAGGCTTCATAGTAATTGAAAGTTGTACTATTATCTGGTTGGATCCAGGCTTTATATCACTTGGAGAAGTTACACTATTATCTGATCGGGTCCAGGCTTCATAGTGTCTTGAGAAGTTAACTATTATCTGGTCGGCTACAGGCTTCATAATGACTGAAAGTTATACTATTATCTGGTCGGGTCCAGGCTTCATAGTAATTGAAATTTGTACTATTATCTGGTCGGATCCAGGCTTCATAGCACTTGGAGAAGTTACACTATTATCTGGTCGGGTCCAATCTTCATAGTGTCTTGAGAAGTTAACTATTATCTGGTCGGATCCAGGCTTCATAGTGACTGAAAGTTGTACTATTATCTGGTCGGATCCAGGCTTCATAGCACTTGGAGTTAAACAATTATCTGGTCGGGTATAGGCTTCATAATACTTGAGAGAAAGAAGTTGGTTGCTATCTGGTCAGATCCAGGCTTCCCACCTACTTACTGAAGTTAAACTGTCATCTGGTCGGGTCTAGTCTTCACAGTAACTTTCGGAGATAGCAATGACTTTGTTGGCGACTCCATTGGGGATCAGGGGTTGTGGTCCTCTGATTAGTAATGGTCTGAGAGGCAAACTCAAACTAGAGAGGATAAACTCGGTCGGGGAAGACAGACTTAGCTGGGGAAATAAACTCAGCTGGGGAAATAAACCCTGCTAGGGAAATAATCCCTATTGAGGAATACTTAACGAACTACTGACAAGGTGGGTTCTTTTAGGAAGAGATCCTCAAGGCTTCTTATTTTAGGACCAACTTAGATAGGGAGAAGGCTATCAAGAGATTGAGACTCTGGCTAGGGACCAACCTATGAAAATGACTTTGTGGGCAACTCCGGGGAAAGGTTTATTGTATCTGACCTTGTGGGGATAATGCTAATGAGATAACTCTGTGGGAATATCTCAACTGTATTAAGCAAATGCTTGCTGCGACTTGGCAGGACACATGTGCTAAATAGTTTTAGTTATGTTCACATGCATATGTTCGTTCAATTTTAGTCATTGGACATTTTTGCATTCAAAACAAAAAATAAGAAGTTTGCACTTTAAAGTATATTTGTATTGATATTTTTCCCATGAATAGGAGTTTTTGTATAAAGAGATAGAGATCCTAGTAAGACGAAGTCGTCGAAACAAAATTGAAAACAAAAATAATAGCCATGTGGAAGTGATCTCATTGCATTCCAATTCTACTATTACCCCAATGTCTTCGAATGTCCCTTGCCGTTGACAGAAGTTGATTAGATTGATCTTGGACCGTTTGAACTTGGACCTTGGTAATAAAGTCGACTATGGTGATTCCACGGGACATAGTCATACACTTTCAATCCTTAACTTTTGCTTGAACCACCCTTTCGGGTTTTCAGCCCACCAGGATACCCATTTTTGCCCAAGTCACCCTTTCGGGTTTTCAACTTGCCGGGTGCATAATCTTTTGCATATATCCCTAATTTTTTCCCAAACCTTTTGGTTTGCCGGGACGCCCTTATCTTGCCTAGGTGTGTCAACCTAACGGGTCTCTCATGCATAGTATTTTTTAACTATGTCCGCGTTCACAGGATGTGGGAAATCTTCATCGTCCATGGTAGTCAGCATCATGGCACCACCAGAGAAAACTTTCTTGCCAACAAAGGGCCCTTCGTAAGTGGGAGTCCACTTACCCCTGGGGTCACCTTGTGGAAGAATGATGCACTTTATCACCAAGTCACCAGCTTGATATACTCGAGGCCTGATCTTTTTGTTGAAAGCCTTGATCATACGTTTTTGGTACATCTGACCATGACAAACAGCATACAGTCGTTTTTCATCGATCAAGTTCAACTGATCCAACCTTGTCTGAATCCATTCGTCTTTGCTTAGGCCTGCTTCATTCATAATCCTTAGTGAGGGAATTTGAACTTCCACTAGTAGAACAACTTCCATGCTATAGACCAAAGAAAAAGGAGTTTCCCCAGTTGATGTCCAAGCTGAAGTACGGTAGCCATGAAGAGCAAACGACAACATCTCATGCCAGTCTCTGTAGGTCACTACCATCTTTTGCACAATCTTCTTAATGTTTTTGTTGGTTGCTTCCAATGTGCCGTTCATTTTAGGTCTGTAAGGAGAAGAATTGTGATGCTTGATTTTGAACTGTGTGCAAAGTTCGGTAATCATAGCAATGTTGAGGTTAGTCCCATTGTTGGTGATGATCCTTTAGGGGATACCATAATGGCAGATAAGGTTATGTTTGATGAATCTGGCTACCACGTTCTTTTTGAATGAGACAAACGAGGCAGCTTCGACCCATTTGGTGAAATAATAGATAGTGACCAGAATGAAGCAATGTCCATTGGAAGCAATAGGTTTGATTTCTCCAATCATGTCAATGCCCCACATTGCAAATGGCCACAGAGTGGTCATGATGTTCAGAGGAATAAGAGGTACATGGATCTTGTCAGCATAGACTTAGCATTTATGGCAAGTTCTTGAGTGGTGATAGAAATCAGCCTCCATTGTTGACCAATAGTAACCAGCTCTCTGAATTTTCTTGGCTATAGTATGTCCGCTAGAGTGAGTCCCAAAGAGACCATCATACATGTCTTCCATGATTTCCTCTGCCTCCTTCTTGTCCACACTCAGAGTAGAGTAGAATCATGGTTGTGTTTGTACAAGATTCCACTACTTAGGAAGAATTTGGCTGAGAATATTCGTAAGAACTTTCTGTCATTGATGGAAGCTCTTTCGGGATATTTTTATGCTTCAAGGTATCTCTTCACCTCATGGTACCATGGCTTCTCGGCATTAGTGTTGAGCTCATAGCAGTGCGCAGGTTCGTCGAATCTCTCAATTGTAATCATAAGAGCTTTGTTGTCCCATTTGACCTTGAACATAAAAGACATCATTGCCAAGGCATTGGCTAACTGGTTTTCTTCCCTAGGGAAGTGTTCAAAGGTGATTTCTTCGAAGTAAGGAATCAGAGATAGCACAAGTTCCTTGTAAGGGATGAGATTATGGTGTTTAGTGTCCCAATCTCCTTTTACTTGGATAATCACTAGAGCGAAATCCCCGAACATATTCAAATGCTTGATCCTCAAATCAATGGCAGCCTTCAGACCCAAAATGCATGCTTCGTACTCATCCATATTGTTCATACAATCAAAGCAAAGTCTGGAAGTGAAAGGAGTGTGGCAACCTTCAGGGGATATGATCAAAGAACCAATTTCGTTGCCCAAAGCGTTGGAAGCCCTGTTGAAGACCATAGTCTACTGGGATCCTTGTTCAGGTCCGTCATACGGTCCAGGTTTCGTGCAGTTGATTACTAGCATGATATTCTCATCCGGGAAGTCAAAGTTCATAGACTGGTAATCATCAACAGCTTTATGGGCCAAATGATCTGCTAGTACACTTCCTTTGATGGCCTTTTGCATTGTGTATTGAATATCGTACTTAGTCAAGATCATTTGCCATCTAGCTATTCATCCGGAAAGAGCGGGTTTCTCGAAGATGTACTTGATGGGGGTCCATCTTAGAAATCAGTAGAGTGGTATGAGTCAACATATACTGTCTTAGCCGGCGAGCAGCCCATGCCAGAGCGCAACAAGTTTTCTCGAGCAGTGAATATCTGGTTTCACAGTCGGTAAACTTTTTGCTCAGGTAATAAATATCATGCTCTTTTCAGCCAGACTCGTCGTGTTGGCCCAACACACACCCCATAGAATTCTTTAGTACTTTCAAGTACATGATCAAGGGTCTTCCTTCAACTAGAGGCATGAGAATAGGAGGTTCTTGCAGATATTTGATTTTGTCGAAGGCAGCTTGGCATTCATCATTCCATCTGACTACTTAATCTTTCTTCAAGAGTTTGAAGATTGGCTCACAAGTAGTAGTTAAGTGAGATATGAAGCGAACGATGTAGTTAAGACGACCCAAGAATCCTCTAACTTCCTTCTCAGAGTGGGGGACTGGAATTTCTTGGATGGCCTTCTGTTGTACCCTAAAATTTTCCCTCTCATTTCTCAAAAGACCACCATGGACCCTCAGGTTTGCTTCTATCAAGTTTCAAGTCTGGAATTACAACTTTTCAAGAAAATCATTCATAAGGGCAAAATGGTCAAAAATACACTGAAAAGTCAAACTTTGATTTTTTGACCAAATTTGAGTCCCAAAAATCACATTGCGTCAAGACATCCAAAATGTGAAATTTGATCATCAAAAATCAAGAGAATAAAAAAATCCAACTATTACAAGACTTTGAAAATTTTCTAATTATTTTCTATACTTGTTAATTTCATTTGCTTTATGGCATTTTTTACTACAATTCCAAATAATTTAAAATGAGGCAAATAATTCGAGTTATTACAAAGTGACATTTTTTGCAAGTTTACAAATCCTAAACTTGGTATTTCTTGGATTTTTCCCTTTGACTCAAAACCTTGTCACAGTATTTTGTCCTTGATACAATGTGTATAAAATACTCCACAAGACTAAGTTTGTTTCATGCTATAAATCTTGATGTCCAAGTTGAACAAAGTATGATATGCTGCATTGCCACAACACCCCAAAACCTCCTCCAATGTTGTCATACAAAAAACCTTGTGCTATGCTGCACCACAAATCTGCATATGATGTCCTATACAGTCCAAAACTGCTCTATGCAGTCTACCCCAACCTGCATCATAACAGCCCCAAAACTGTACCAAAATGGCAAAAAGAAAATTGTGTGAATAAAGTATCAAAACATTAGGAAAAAACAATTCAAAATGACTTATTTTGTTTCCCCCCTAAACCTCAGTCAAGAGTTTACGAAAGGGACTATTTTCATAAGACATAGGGGTTGGAATTTTAGGAGAGAATAGAGAGGCTTTGAACAGAAAAAACAGTATTCTTTGAACTTTGGCTCATTCAAGAAAAAGAAACCAGCTCTAATCTCATTCAAAACAGAACTTCAACCCATTATTCCATCTTACAAGCTCTCCCATAAACCAAACACCTTAGCACAGAGAGATTGTAAAAACACTAAAACAGTTCATGTCAGTGACATTGTCCTCACCAACCAAACATAAAAACAATACTGTACAACTTGGCTGGGTTTCAACAGTTTGGAACAAGCTTCCTGGAGATTCATTGGAGCCCTCACAGCATCTTGAAAGGCATTCAGATTTCAAACACCAAGTGTAGTTTCAAGGTAAGTCTTCTTGACCTGGTATTTTTCATACATCATTAACGATTTATTCTTGAAGATAAGATGTAGTAATCATTTCCCCCTTTTAGCTAACCGTTTGCTTTCTCTATATGTTTATCAATCATATGCGGTAAACTGACATGTATGGACAATAAAACAATGTTTAAGGAAGAAAAGTGCAGTATGTATCGACACATACACACATGCATCGACTCATCCTAGTAAAAAACAGGGTGTGAGTCGATACATAAACCCCATGCATCGATTCATACTGATTCCAGGTCCCAAAATAGAAGGTTGAAAAGTCTATGAGTCGACACAAAAAGCGTATGTATCGATACAAAGAAGGTATATGAGTCAACACATCCCATTATGTGTCAGCTCATACTGAGCTAATCTTTCTTTATAGGAGCAAGGAAAAGTTATGTGTCGATGCATTACAGCATGTGTCGACACATAATGGTTCAAAAGGCAGTTTCTCCCATTTCCTACACTGTTTATGCATATATTTTCATTGCTACCCATTAGTTCGATGTGGTTGTAATAATTAGACATTTATTTCATCCCTGTTTGCAAATTGTACCCCCACCCCCTAAAGATGTAATAGCTTAGGATTTTATTTTTCATACTTTATTTTTGCTTTCATATATTGCTAGTAATTAGGATGTATGGCAAGATAAAATCAACAAATAGATAACCTTTAAATACAAGATAAGATGCATACAAACAAACACACTTGCACACTAGCACCTCTAGGGTAATCTCACTTTGTTTGCCTTTCGGAAAATAGTCATGTCCCTCAAATATGGGACACTTTAGCAAAGACTCTTCGATAAAAAAGATCGTAGTCCCTCGATGTCCCTTGATGTTGCCTTTGATAAAATGATCTAGTCCCTTATGAAAATTGCTAAAGCGTCTCACAAGTTGCCTCCTATGACTGTACAAACGTCCTGCGCCTGTCCCTTCACATCCAACGATGGGCTTCTTACCAAATCAATGGTAAGATAGCAACATCTAAAGGAGGAAGGAAAAGAACATTCAAGACATGTCGAGTAGGTAGATTTGCTCTTAATTATGCACTTGATTACAACCAAACATTTTACACCAATACTTTCACATTAAAACCTTTTTCAAAAGACAAAGACTTTTTGTATACGTTCTTATAGAGACGAGAACCATTACAAAAATATCTTTTCAAAATCACCTTCAAAAAACACAATACACAAACACCTCTTTGAACTATTTTTCGAAACAACACTTTGTATGCGTTCTTATAGAAACGAGAACCATTGCAAAGAAATTTTCAAAATACTTTCAAAAACCACACCACAAGCACATTCAAACAAAAGCAAGTGATCTAGCGAGTAACTAAGAGCCCATGGAAAACCATGGATGAAAAGGGTGCTAACACCTTCCCTTTTCATAATCTACCCCCCGAACTCAAGAAACAATCTCGAAAGGTCTTTCCTGTTCTTTTTTTACCTTTCCTTTTGGATAAAAGAAAAGTCAGTGGCGACTCTTTCTAACCGCACAATTGCGATCAAACACAAACGACTCAAGTAAGTTCTCCCACTCTATCACAGAACTGGCGACTCTGCTGGGTAATATTCTAAAAGTGGGGTTACCTTAGGGATAGATCACATTTATTTTCTTTCATTATTTGATTTTTATGCTTTACATTATGGTTCTTTGTTTGGGTTTAAATCCTCTACCCAGATTTGGGATACAATATAGGTAAGTAGTAATACATTGTGGAAACTGTGCGGGGTATACTGACATGGTCTAAGAAATAGCTATGTTAGTGTGACATATTTGTGGGTACCGGTATCCTTTGAGTTAATCAAAGCGAATACGGGGCCGGTGAGTGATGTCATAAAGCACTAATGAACCTCTAGAAACTTTACTTGACCAACTTGGCTTTTAGGATGTAGTGAGATTACCAGCTTTGGTGCAGTCCGAAGTTGGTAGATACTCGATACTACACTCATTGAGGTTTGGTTTATTGGGATATTTCGGTCGCCATTAAAGAGGTTTGTGCTGAAACAATAATCAAGGAAACAAACCAATGATATTGAGCTCCTTAGAACCTGGTTACTATTACTAGGACATGTTTGAGCCAACTAAACTTCAAGAGGGTACTTACCTATAAAACTCCATGCAAGACTAAACCTAGGAACTTGTTTGTTTTGTTTGTATATACATACTTGTACATAACATCATGAACAACATAACATCATACACATTCACTAACCATTTCAAGGATTTTTGAGATTCATCTTTGTTCTTGTTTTGTAGGATATGGATTCTCTTCGCAGGAAAACTATTCAAGTCAATCTTGTAAGGATCCCTCCACAACTTAAGGAGTTAGCTTCAAGGATTCCGGAAAATTCTCCATTTATCGAGAGACATGGTCGCCTACTCAACTTGGTAACCTCCAACACTGATGAGGACATGATGAAGGTGCTCTTTCAGTTCTTTGATCCCTTACACCATTGCTTCATATTTCCCGACTATCAACTTGTGCCTACTTTGGAAGAATTCTCCCAACTCTTAAGGATTCCCATTCTAAATCAACTACTTTTCAACGGTACAGAAAGAGACCCAAATCCAGAAGAGATTTCTCAAGCTCTACACTTGCACTCGTCTGATGTCACAACTCATTGGGAAACAAGGAGTGGTGTCAAGGGTTTCCTAGCAAAGTTCTTGTTCGAGAAAGCCCAAAACTGTTGGACCTCTTTGGATTTGCAAGCTTTTGAGGAAATTGTGGCTCTCCTCATCTATGGGATGGTTTTGTTTCCAAATCCTGACCAACTCATAGATGTGAACACCGTCAAAATCTTCATATCCCGCAACTCGGTGCCTACATTGCTAGGGGATATCCTACACTCTTTTCACTCTTGCACAATGAAGAAAAAAGGTGTCCTTATGTGTTGCACTCATCTCTTGGCAAGATGGTTTATTTCGCATCTTCCCCAATCTGTACTAAAGAATGAGCAAGGTTCAAGGTGGTCACAAAGGTTGATGACACTCAAACATTCAGACATTCATTGGTGCTCCCGATCCATAGAGAATGTTACTATTGTCGACCATTATGGAGAATTCCCTAATGTCCCCTTACTTGGAATTAGGGGAGGTATCACCTACAACCCTTGCTTAGCCTTAAGACAGTGTGGTTATGCCCGAAGAGATAGCCCGCACGAGATGCTGATTCAAGGTTTGGTATTTGACTACGATAATGACGATCAAGGTCTTCACCAGAGATTTATCCGAGCTTGGAGGATGTTAAACAAGCTAGATAGCAAGAATTTGGGGCATAAAAATTCCATCCCTCTTGAGCCTTACCTAAAATGGGTACGAACTCGCGCTCAGAGTCTTATGATGCCTTATCCTTCCATTCTCCTGGTAATCGTTGAGCCTGTTATGGAAGGAGATGTTTCATACACTATCCTACATCCTGACATGCCCACCTCTCTTGAAGACCTACAAAGAGATTGGATACAACTCAGGGGGGGGCGAGATACTGTCGAAGCCCAATTCTACGCAAGCGAGAAGAAGGTTTTGGAACTCACTAGGCTACTTCATGAGGAGCAGACTCTGAATGCTTACATTGCACCAAAGAGGATGCATACTACCTTTCTATCTTAGAGGCACTGATGTACTCAAGCTTTAATCTATTAATATAACGTGTGCTTCCTTTTTGTCTAAAACAAATTTGAATCTTAAGATCCTTGAAATCATTGCATACGCATTTATCATTCATCATAACATAAGCAGGTTTCTTGCAACAAGTCTCCTCATCTCTCTACTGTTTATTTCAGTAAGATGGATCTCGAGCAAACGGTGAAGGATCTCCAAGCTCAGAATGCACAGTTTCAATAGTTTTTCTTGACCCTAGCCAAAGGACAAGAAGAGTTGAAGACTTTGCTGGCTGAGGAGAAGAAAAAGAAGACGAAGAAGATAACCGGAATTCTGAACATGGGAAGAAGATTCCAAGGGCGAACAAGAAGGGCTTTAGACTTTGCTACGACATCTGGTGAGAAAGACAATCAAGATGGGAAGGGAAAAGAAACAGTTTTCCAGTCTAATTTAGAAGAGGAAGAGGAAGAAGAAGACTACTCTGAAGAACAATACCCTTCAGCTGACGACAAGTATAAGCATCTAGAAGAGCGGTTGAATGCAATGGAAATCCAAAAAGTGCCTGGCTTGGACTTTGAGTAATTGGGTTTAGTGTCGGGGATTGTCATTCCTCCAAAATTCAAAGAACCTGTGTTCGCCAAATAGATGGAGTCTCATGCCCCAAAATGCATCTCCGATCCTATGTAAGGAAAATCCAACCTCATACCGCCGACAAAGATTTATGGGTACACTTCTTCTAACACAGTCTGTCTGGAACTCAACTTGACTGGTTTTATCAGCTAGAAAGAGATAATGTTCATAATTGGGAAGATCTTGCTGCAGCCTTTTTCAAACAATACCAATACAAAACTGATGTTGCGCCTACCCGTACTCAGCTCGGCCATGGTTTCAAATGAAGGCTTCAAGGACTATGCGCAAAAATGGAGAGATTTGGCCGGAAGAGTTCAACCTCCTCTATCTGAAAGAGAATTGGTAGACATGTTTTTGGGCACCTTGTCTGGTCCCTTATTCAATCACCTAATCGGGAGTTCATCGGAAGGTTTTACTGAACTGATATTGACCGGAGAAAGGGTAGAAGTCGGGATAAAAAATGGAAAGATCCAAAAAGATGCATCCTCTTCCGCATCTGTAAGAAAGCCATTCATCGGAAAGAAAGAAGTGGTTGCTGTATATCCTCAAAGAAACCAAGATAGGGCCGAACGCCGACCAATGGTGGGGGCTATTATGATTCCTAAACCTGCGTCTGATCAACAAAGAAGCAATCAGCCAAGAATGGAAAGACCGCTCAGACAATTCACCCAAATTAACATGACACTATCTCAGGTATTACCACATCTGTTAAGATCCAATCTAGTTACATTGAAAGAAGCTCCAAAGAACCCTAACACAACCTCTCCTCACTATCATCCCAATGCCCGTTGCGCATATCACTCTGAAAGTCCTGGCCATGATACTAATAACTGTTGGGCTCTAAAGAAAAAGGTACAAGACCTCCTTGAAGATAAGGATATTGAATTCGATGCGCCAGAAAAACCCAATGTCATTTCTGCCCCTATGCCCAAACACAACCATAATACCAACGCCATTGAGGAGGATATGTTTGTTGCTTCAGTTGATGAACTTGTGACCCCACTCCTGACAATCAAAAATAACTTGTTGAATGCCGGTGTTTTCCCAGGCTATGATGAAAGCTGCCATTCCTGTTTGTCCTCGCCAACCAACTGTCCTTTGTTGAAAGCAGGCGTTCAGGGCCTAATAGATAACAAGGAAATTTTGTTTGAAAATACTTTTGTTCCAACTGTTTCTTATAATGATGTTTCCATCATTACAATATCCACCAATTCTTCTAGGGTCTCCACCAAAAGAACCGTTAGAATTACATCAGTTCCAAAAGTAGCTCCTTTGATAATTATAATGCCTGGACCAATCCCGAATTCGTCAGAAAAAACCGTACCATGGAATTATGGAGGTGATGTCTACTATCACGGTATTAAGCAAGATTGGCCAGCTGCCAAAGATTCAAGTTCTGAGAAAGTTGATTCTGATGTCAGTAATATTGCCGGGAGTAGTAAGATTACCCGAAGTGGTAGGATTTTCTCTCCAGAAATTGCTCCCCCAAAGGCTGTTTCTAGACTCGTAATCATTCCTATTATTGTTGCTCCTCCAAAGGTTGTTCCCAACCCTACAATCATCTCTGCAAATGCTCCAACTGACAAAGCTATTACAATCCCTGTTATCACTCCTACTGACATTCCTGCTGTCGAGTTAATCGAGACTCGAGGTAAAGGTATTCCGATTGAGCCTGTCCGGACGAAGGCACAATCATTGGTTATCCCTGAGACCTCCCGGAAGGAGATGGAGGAAATTCTAAATATCATAAAAAGAAGCGACTACAATGTAGTCGAGCAATTGGGGCAAACTCCATCAAAAATTTCCATGCTGGCTCTACTACTATGTTCCCAGGCTCATGCAAAAGCCTTGGTAAAGTTCCTTAAAACTGCCCATGTACCCCAAGAAACATCTGTCGATCAGTTCCAAGACTGCGTAGCCAGCTTAACTGCAGATAATGGTTTAGATTTTTCGGATGTTGATTTAACGCCAAGAGGGAGGAAGCATAACGAGGCATTGCATGTCTCAGTTGAATGTAGGGGCACGACGTTGGCTCATGTGTTGGTTGATACCAGTTCATCCCTGAATGTGTTGCCTAAAAAGGCTCTTGATAGGCTTGACTGTGAAGGGTTGACATTAAAGACAAGCAACATAGTAGTAAGGGCCTTCGACGGCTCAAAAAGGATGGTGCATGGGGAGGTGGATATCCCCATAAAAGTTGGAACCCAAACATTTGATTTAACTTTTTATGTAATGGATATCCGCCCCTCATACTCTTGCTTGCTAGGTCGTCCGTGGATTCACAATGCTGGTGTCGTCACTTCTACGTTGCACCAAATGCTAAAATATCTAATTCAAGGGAAGATTATCACCGTTCATGGAGAAGAAGAGTATATGATCAGTCATCTCAATTCCTTCAGATATGTGGAATTAGATGGTGAATTTATTGAAACTCCATTCCAACACTTTGAAGAAGTCCCGCAAGATGTGGCGGTGACCAAGGTTGTTCCTAAGATCACAAGGCCTCCACTCAGGATGTCATCTTTGAAGGATGCCAAGACAGTAGTAGAAGAAGGAGGGTGCACTATTTGGGGAAAACTCCCAGATATCCCATACAAATCTGACAAGTTTGGTATGGGTTTCACTTTAGGTGCCCAGAAGGTTGTACGCCGCGCTCGTGCCGGAGGACCACCCTTGAGGATCAGCAACCGTGAAGTCAATGCGGTGGAAGATGATGAAGACAGCTACAACCTGGAGGACTGGATTTTCCCAACTGTCAGTGGGGGGCTCAACAATTGGGAGGCTAGATATTTTGTCCCGATCACATTTATCCAACAGTAATTTGTCTTTACATTTTGTCGGACCTGTAATATTAAAACAATTCAGACTCTTAAAACCTTGTGTCTTACCTGAGGCACAATGGTCCATCTGTAATGGTTATTATCTCATTTCCATATGACATCAATGAATCATGGATGTTTTTGCATACAAACTTTTGTGCTCATTGTTCTTTTTTTACATTTTTTATTTCTTTCAAAGATAGTTATACTCTTACACACGCTCACACTCACAATGCAGGTTTACATCCACTCAGGATCCCATGGGTAACAGTTGTGCTATGGCTTTTTGTGACTCTGAAAATATAATCTACCAAGCCGAATACGAAGGTGAGGAAGATTGTGATGTACCAAGGGAACTTGCCAGGTTACTACTACAAGAGGAGAAGACCATTCAACCTCATGAGGAACCAGTGGATCCAATCAACCTAGGTACCAAAGAAGACAAAAGAGAAGTCAAGATGGGTGCCAATCTGGAACCCAGTGTCAAAGAGCGTCTGATTCAGTTGCTACATGAATATGTTGAGGTCTTTGCTTGGTCGTATGAAGACATGCCAGGACTTGATGCATATATTGTAGTACATCGTCTACCTACAAAAGAGGACTGTCCACCAGTAAAACAAAAGGTTCGTCGAATGCGACCAGATATGTCAGAGAAGATTAAAGTAGAAGTCATGAAACAATTCAATGTTGGATTCTTGGTCGTTACCTCTTATCCGCAATGGGTTGCCAGTGTTGTTCCTGTTCCCAAAAAGGACGGCAAAGTATGAATGTGCATGGACTACAGAGATTTGAATAGGGCAAGCCCTAAAGATGATTTTCCACTCCCCCACATTGATATTCTAGTTGACAATACAGCACAACTCAAAGTGTTTTCCTTCATGGATGGTTTCTCAGGCTACAACCAAATCAAAATGGCGCCTGAGGACATGGAGAAAACAACCTTTGTTACACAGTGGGGCATACTATGCTATAAGGTTATGCCATTCGGACTGAAGAATGTTGGGGAAACATATCAGCGTGCCATGGTAGCTCTATTTCACGACATCATACATCAAGAAATAGAGGTCTACATGGACGATATGATAGCCAGATCTCATACGGAAGAAGAGCATCTTGATCATTTACAAAAACTGTTTGAGAGGAAGAAGAAATACAAGCTGAGGTTAAGCCCAAATAAATGCACGTTTGGAGTAAGGTCTGGTAAACTCCTAGGCTTTGTCGTCAGTAACAAAGGTATCAAGGTGGATCCTGCCAAGGTTAAAGCAATAAAAGAGATGCCTGCTCCTCGTACTGAGAAGGAAGTTAGAGGATTCTTGGGACATTTGAACTACATTGCCAAATTCATTTCTCACCTGACAGCTACTTGTGAACCAATCTTCAAATTGTTGAAGAAAGATCAAGTAGTCAAATGGAATGACGAATGCCAAATTGCTTTTGACAAAATCAAAGAGTACCTGCAAGAGCCTCCTGTGTTGATGCCACTAGTCGAGGGAAGACCGTTGATCATGTATCTAACTGTTTTGGAAAATTTAATGGGGTGTGTGTTGGGGCAGCATGACGAGTCTGCCCGAAAAGAGCATGCTATTTATTACTTGAGAAAAAAGTTTACTGACTTTGAAAAAAGATATTCACTACTCGAGAAAACTTGCTGCGCTCTGGCATGGGCTGCTCGCCGACTAAGACAGTATATGCTGACCTATACTACCTTGTTGATATCTAAAATGGATCCAATAAAATACATCTTCGAGAAGCCTGCTCTCTCTGGGAGAATAGCAAGATGGAAGATGATCCTGACGGAATATGACATAGAATATACTACCCAGAAAGCAATAAAGGGCAGTGTACTAGCTGATCACCTTGATCACCAAGCTGTGGAAGACTACCAGTCCATGAAGTTCGAATTCCCAAATGAGGACATCATGATGGTAAACAACTATGAAGATTTCAGGCCATATGACGGACCTGAATAAGGATCCCGATGGACTCTGGTCTTTAATGGGGCATCCAACGCACTCGGCAATGGTATTGGTGTTGTACTCATATCTCCTGAAGGGTGTCATACTCCCTTTACTGCAAGACTCTGCTTCAATTGTACAAATAACATGGTGGAATACGAAGCGTGCATTTTTGGTCTCAAAGCTACCATGGACTTAGGGATCAAATCCTTAAGTGTATTCGGAGATTTAGCTTTGGTCATCAGCCAGATCAAAGGGGAATGGGACACCAAACACCCCAACCTTATCCCATACAAAGAACATGTGTTGACATTGATCCCATATTTTGAGAATATTACCTTTGAGCATTTCTCGCGAGAAGAAAATCAGCTAGCAGACGCACTAGCCACAATGTCATCCATGTTTAAACTTAAATGGGACAGTGAAGCTCCCCAGATCACCATTGAACAAAGGGACGAACTAGCTCACTGTCACGAGATTAATACTAAAGAGGTAGTGGATCGGCCTTGGTTTCACGAAGTCAAGAGGTATCTCGAGGCTCAAGAATATCCAGAAGGAGCTTCAGTCAATGATAAGAAGTTCTTAAGGAGATTCTCTGCTAAGTTCTTCCTTAGTAATGGTATTCTGTACAAACGCAATCATGACTATGTGTTACTTCGGTGCATAGATAAGATTGAAGCTGAAAGCATCATGGCCGAATTACATGAAGGCACTTTTGGCACCCATTCTAGTGGGCATACGATGGCAAAGAAGATCCTACGGGAAGGATATTACTGGTCTACCATGGAAGCAGATTGCTATGAACACTCTCGAACCTGCCATAAGTGTCAGATTTATGCTGATAAGGTGCACGTACCTCCAGTTCCTCTGAATGTCTTGACGGCTCCTTGGCCCTTTGTTATATGGGGGATTGATATGATTGGGGAAATCAAGCCAGCATCCTCTAATGGACACCACTTCATCTTAGTGGCCATTGACTATTTTACAAAGTGGGTTGAGGCAGCCTCCTTCGCTTTCATCACCAAGAATGTTGTCGCCCGGTTTATCAAGCAGAATCTCATATGTCGGTACGGTATCCTAAAGAGAATCATCACTGACAATGGTACAAACCTGAACAATACTATGATCACCACCCTGTGCGAGCAATTCAAGATTCGTCATCATAATTCTTCCCCTTATCAGCCAAAGATGAATGGTGATGTTGAAGCTGCAAATAAGAATATCAAAAAGATCATACAGAAAATGATAGTCACGTACAAATACTGGCATGAGATGCTACCATTCGCTCTCCACAGGTATCGTACCATGGCGCGCACATCAACCAAGGAAACACCATACTCTCTGGTATACGGCATGGAGGTTGTTTTGCCTATTGAGGTCCAGATCCCCTCTCTAAGAATTATGAAGGATACAGGGCTGAACGAAGACTACTGGATCCAAACTCGACGTGATCAGTTAAACTTGATTAATGAGAAAAGGCTTACTGTTGTCTGTCATGGTCAAACGTATCAAAAACGGATGATCAAGGCTTTCAACAAAAAGGTCAGATGCCAAGTATATCAAGTTGGGGATTTGGTGATCAAACGTATCATACTATCACAAGGTGATCCCAGGGGGAAATGGACTCCTACATACGAAGGACCATTTGTGATCAAAAACATATTCTCTGGTGGCGCAATGATCTTGACCACCATGGATGGCGACGATCTGCTGCACCCTGCGAATGCAGACATAGTCAAAAGATACTACGCATAAGAGACCCGCTAGGTTGACACGCCTAGGAAAAATAAGGGCATTCCAGCGAACCAAAAAGGTTCAGGCAAAAATTATGGATAAAACAAAAAAATCTGTACACCTGGCAAGTTGAAAACCCAAAAAGGAAACTTGGGCAAAAAAGGGTTTCCCGGTGGACTGAAAACCTAAAAGGGAGGTCCAGGAAAAAGTTAGGGAATTAAAGAGTATGACTATGTCCCGATTGGATCACTTTACGGACAACTTTTGGCTTCCACTAACAAACTCATAAGTTCTGATCAATTCAATCATCTTCGGACGAGGAAACAAATAGACAAGATGCTCAGAGATACGAAGGCTATAGCGGAATGGGAACCCCATGGGATTATTGCACATAGCTATATTTTCTTTATATCAAATTTCATTTTTACGACGGCATTCTCTTACTAGAATGTTTGTCTCATTATACAAAAATACTTACTCAAAGTCAATACAAAGATATCTATTTGAAAGTGCAAAACTATCTGTTTTTTTTACTCTTGTGTTTTGTTTGCAAAAACGTTCAATGATTTATTTTTGAACATATGCATTTAAACGTAATTACCTTTTACAAATGAACAAAATAAAAATACAATCACTAATGGCCTTAAGAAATAGGGAAATATCTCTAAACTATTTCCATAAAATCCCCCATAATGTGCAGTTTAATCCCCAGCGGAACAAAGCTTCCAATGATCAATCCGCAGTAGGAGTCGCTAAAATTCTCAGGATTCCCCAACAGGATTTTACAAGCACTACACGATATTTCCCTTACAATAGAGTTTATTTCTCTAAAAGGAAATTCATCAACACTTCAACTTCACAACATGAAGACTTACACTCTACATTCCCAGCAGCAGTCAGGGATTTATTTTCCCTAATCCAACAACATTACAACAGATTGGCTCACATACGCATAAGTCGCGTCCATATATCATAAACATTGATAACACAAATTCATTATGCCATGCATTTCATACAACATGACATTGCATATTAGATAACATTTTACCCTTTTCAGGATAAGATTAATCAAAAGCTACCATTAACAACGTTCAAAGTTTTTCAGATGCAGCTCAGATATGCTCCTGACACGGATGCCATTCTGGTACTCATTCAGATTCAATTTTCAAATACAGTTCAGATACGCTCCAGATACGGATGTCATTCTGGTACTCATTCAGATTCAGCTTTTAGATACATTTCAGATACGCTCCTGACACGGATGCAATTCTGGTACTCATTCAGATTCAGTTTTCAGATACAATTCAAATACGCTCCTAACACGGATGCCATTCTTGTACTCATTCAGATTCAGTTTTCAGATGCAATTCAGATATGCTCCTGACACGGATGCCATTCTGGTACTCATTCAGATTCAGTTTTCAGATACAGTTCAGATATGCTCCAGACACGGATGCCATTCTAGTACTCATTCAGATTCAGTTTTCAGATACAGTTCAGATACACTCCAGATATGGATGCCATTCTGGTACTCATTCAGATCCATCTTTTAGATACAGTTCAGATACGCTCCTGACACGAATGTCATTCTGGTACTCATTCAGATTTAGTTTTCAGATACAGTTCAGATATGCTCCAGACACGGATGCCATTCTGGTACTCATTTAGATTCAGTTTTCAGATACAATTCAGATACGCTCCTGACACAGATGGCATTCTGGTACTCATTCAGATTTAGTTTTCAGATACAATTCAGCTACGCTCCTGACACGGATGCCATTCTGGTACTCATTTAGATTCAATTTTCAGATATAGTTCAGATACGCTCCAGATACGGATGCCATTCTGGTACTCATTCAGATTCATCTTTCAGATACAGTTCAGATACGCTCCAGATGCAGATGTAATTCTGGTACTCATTCAAATTCAGCTTTCAGATACAGTTCAGATACGCTCCAGATACGGATGCCATTCTAGTACTCATTCAGATTCAGCTTTCAGATACAATTCAGATACGCTCCATATACAGATGCCATCCTGATACTCATTCGGATCCAGGCTTTCCCTTCGAAGTAGCCTTGCTCTCCAGACAACAGTTTACAACCCTATAAGACCTGGACCCGACCAGTTACGTTCGATTTCATATTTCCTCAATTAAATTCAAGCTTAGACTTGGTCTATTTTCTGTTGCCAACCACCTTCGAATGGCATCTTTAAGCCCATTTCCAACAACTCTCCGTTATCTCTCCGAATGGCATCTTATAAGCCCATTCCCTATGCAATCAACCACCACATCATCGAGTGCAAATTTCTGGGCACTCTAGTGTTCAATCATCTTCCACTTTCAAGCTACGAACGACAAACATGCCGATCTCACTTTTCAAGTTTAAGAAGATTGAACAGGGGCAATTGTTGTACCCTAAAATTTACCCTCTCATTTCTCAAATAACCATACTGGACCCTCAGGTTTGCTTCTATCAAGTTTCAAGTCCGGAATTACAACTTTTCAAGAAAATCATTCATAAGGGCAAAATGGTCAAAAACACACTGGAAAGTCAAACTTTGATTTTTTGACCAAATTTGAGTCCCAAAAATCACATTGCGTCAAGACATCCAAAATGTGAAATTTGATCATCAAAAATCAAGAGAATAAAAAAATCCAACTTTTGCAAGACTTTGAAATTTTTCTAAGTATTTTCTATACTTGTTAATTTCATTTGCTTTATGACATTTTTTTACTACAATTCCAAAAATTTAAAATGAGGCAAATAATTCAAGTGATTACAAAGTGACATTTTTTGCAAGTTTACAAATCCTAAACTTGGTATTGCTTGGAATTTTCCCTTTGACTCAAAACCTTGTCACAATATTTTGTCCTTGATACAATGTGCATAAAATACTCCACAAGACTAAGTTTGTTTCATGCTATAAATCTTAATGTCCAAGTTGAACAAAGTATGATGTGCTGCATTGCCACAACACCCCAAAACCTGCTCCATTGTTGTCCTACAAAAAACCTTGTGCTATGCTGCACCACAAATCTGCATATGTTGTCCTATACAGTCCAAAACTGCTCTATGCAGTCTTCCCCAACCTGCATCATAACAGTCCCAAAATTGTACCAAAATGGCAAAAAGAAAATTGTATGAATAAAGTATCAAAACAGTAGAAAAAACAATTCAAAATGACTTATTTTGTTTCCCCCCTAAACCTCAGTTAAGGGTTTACAAAAGGGATTGTTTTCATAAGACATAAGGGTTGGAATTTTGGGAGAGAATAAAGAGGCGTTGAACAGAAAAAACAGTATTCTTTGAACTTTGGCTCATTCAAGAAAAAGAAACCAGCTCTAATCTCATTAAAAACAGAACTTCAACCCATTATTCCATCTTACAAACTCTCCCATAAACCAAACACCTTAGCACATAGAGATTGTAAAAACACTAAAACAGTTTTTGTCAGTGCCGTTGTCCTCACCATCCAAACCTAAAAATAATATTGTACAACTTGGTTGGGTTTCAACAGTTTGGAACAAGCTGCCTGGAGATTCATTGGAGCCCTCACAGCATCTTGAAAGGCATTCATATTTCAAACACCAAGTGTAGTTTCAAGGTAAGTCTTCTTGACTTGGTATTTTTCATACATCATTAACAATTTATTCTTGAAGATAATATGTAGTAATCATTGCCCCTTTTAGCTAACAGTTTGCTTGCTCTATATGTTTATCAATCATATGCGATAAACTGACATGTATGGACAATAAAAAAATGTTTAAGGCAGAAAAACGCAGTATGTATCGACACATACATACATGCGTCGACTCATCCTAGTAAAAAACAGGGTGTGAGTCGATACATAAACCCCATGCATCGATTCATACTGATTCTAGGTCCCAAAACATAAGGTTGAAAAGTCTATGAGTCGACACAAAAAGCGTATGTGTCGATACAAAGAAGGTATATGAGTCGACATATCCCATTATGTGTTGGCTCATACCGAGCTAATCTTTCTTTATAGGAGCAAGGAAAAGTTATGTGTCGATGCATTACAGCATGTGTCGACACATAATGGTTCAAAAGGCAGTTTCTCCCATTTTCTACACTGTTTATGCATATATCTTCATTGCTACCCATTAGTTCGATGTGGTTGTAATAATTAGACATTTATTTCATCCCTGTTTGCAAATTGTTCCCCCACCCCCCTTAAGATGTAATAGCTTAGAATTTTATTTTCCATACTTTATTTTTGCTTTCATATATTGCTAGTAATTAGGATGTATGGCAAGATAAAATCAAAAAATAGATAACCTTTAAATACAAGTAAGATGCATGCAAACAAACACACTTGCACACTAGCACCTCTAGGGTAATCTCACTTTGTTTTCCTTTCAAAAAATAGTCATGTCCCTCGAATATGGGACGCTTTAGCAAAGACTCTTCGATAAAAACGATTGTAGTCCTTCGATGTCCCTCGATGTTGCCTTTGCTAAAACGATCTAGTCCCTTATGAAAATTGCTAAAGCGTCTCACAAGTTGCCTCCTATGACTGTACAAACGTCTTACGCCTGTGCCTTCACATCCAACGATGGGCTTCTTACCAAATTAATGGTAAGATAGCAACATCTAAAGGAGGGAGGAAAAGAACATTTAAGACCTGTCGAGTAGGTAGATTCGCTCTTAATTACGCGCTTGATCACAACCAAACATTTTACATTAATAATTTCACATTAAAACCTTTTTCAAAAGACAAAGACTTTTTGTATACGTTCTTATAGAGACGAGAACCATTACAAAAATATCTTTTTTCAAAATCACCTTCAAAAAACACAATACACAAACACCTCTTTAAACTATTTTTCGAAACAACACTTTGTATGCGTTCTTATAGAGATGAGAACCATTGTAAAGACATTTTCAAAATACTTTCAAAAACCACACCACAAGCACATTTAAACAAAAGCAATTGATCTAGCGAGTAACTAAGAGCCCATGAAAAACCATGGATGAAAAGGGTGCTAACACCTTCCCTTTTTATAATCTACCCCCGAACTCAAGAAACAATCTCGAAAGGTCTTTCCTATGCTTTTTTTACCTTTCCTTTTGGATAAAAGAAAAGTCGGTGGCGACTCTTACTAACCGCACAATTGCGATCAAATGCAAACGACTCAAGTCAGTTCTCCCACCGTATCACACCTTCACCTTGGCAGGATCGACTTTGATGCCTTTACCACTGACAACAAAACCTAGAAGCTTTCCAGATTGTACTCCGAATGTGCACTTATTAGGGTTCAACTTCAACTTGTTCTTTTTCATCCTCTCGAATAACTTGTATAGGTGATCGAGATACTATTCTTCAGTTTGTGATCTCGCAATCATATCATCCATATATACCTCTATTTCATGATGGATCATATCATGAAACAAAGCGATCATAGCCCTTTGATATGTTGCCCCTACATTCTTCAACCCGAATGGCATGACCTTATAACAAAAGGTGCCCCATTGCGTAACGAAGGTGGTCTTCTCCATATCTTTGGGAGCCATCCTAATTTGATTATAGCCGGAGAAACCATCCATGAAAGAGAAGACTTTATGTTGAGCGGTGTTATCGACCAAGACATCAACATGAGGTAGAGGGAAATCATCCTTGGGGCTTGCCCTATTCATATCCCGGTAATCTACGTACATACGAACTTTTCCATCTTCCTTTGGCACTGGCACCACATTTGCAACCCAATGGGGGTAAGATGTCACAGCTAGGAATCCTGCATCAAATTGTTTCATCACTTCTGCTTTTATCTTTTCAGACATGTCAGGCCTCATGCGACGAACTTTTTGTTTGACAGGAGGACAATCTTCCTTTGTCTGCAGAAAATGAACTACAATATCGGTATCCAACCTTGGCATATATTTATACGACCAAGAAAACACTTCCACGTAGTCATGTAACATCTAAACTAATATGCTTTTGACACTACTTTCTAGGTTAGCACCAATCTTGACCTCTTTCTTGTCTGTCTCGGTACCTAGATTGATGATCTCAACTGACTCTTCATGCGACTGAATAGATTTTTCCTCTTGTAATAGAAGTCTGGCTAGTTCTCTCGGTATCTCACAATCTTCCTCGCCTTTGTCTTCGGCTTGGTTAATTGGACGTTCGAAGTCATAGTCGGCAATAGTGGACTCATTGGCAATGAGATCCGGAGTGGATGAGGACCTGCAAGAGTGTGTGTGTGTGTGTGTGTGTGCATGTAAGATATATGGCTATTTTGAAAAATGCATTGAAGAAAAATAAAGATAATGAGCAAAAAAGTTGAATGAAAAAAGTCCAATGGTTTGTATTGAATGATCATATGATAAGATAAACATAAATAAAACCCTTGACAAATGGACCATAGTGCCCGGGGCCAGGCATATGGCTTAAAAGTCATTGTTTAATATTACAGACAAAATGTTCTTGAATTAATAGAAAGCAATAAACAAGTAATTACTCCTCAATGAAGGAGATGGGAACAAAGTCCTTTGCGTGCCAATTGTTGAGCTCTATTGCAGTAGGGTACACCCATTCTTCCAATGCACACTCATCATTTGAATCCTCCACAGTGTTTACTTCGTGACTTCCAATACAGAGAGGGGGCTTCCCTGCATGAGTGCGCCTCACTTATTTCTGAGCCTTGATAGTGAAACCCAAACCACATTTGTCTGCTTTGAATGGGGTCTCGGGGAGTTGCCCCCAAGTATCAAAGCTTCCTTCTTCGACTGCAGCACGAGCATCTCTAAATGAAACCATCTTTGGCACGACCTTACCAGCTTTGGACGCATCAGAGGAATATTTGGCAGTAGAAACCATTGGTGGCATAACTTCAAAAGCCTGACACGGGGTTTCTATAAATTCGCCATCCATCTCCACATATTTGAAAGAATTGAGGTGGCTTACCATGAACTCCTCCTCACCACAAACAGTTACAATCCTTCCCTTGACTGGGTATTTTAGCTTTTGATGAAGAGTTGACGTTACTGCCCCTGCTCCATAGATCCAAGGGCGACCCAGCAAACAGGAGTCGGCATGCTGGATGTCCATGATATAGAAAGTAGATTTGAAAATCTATGAGCCCACCTGATCGGGAGATCCACCTCTCCATGAACTGTCCTTTTGGACCCATCGAAATCCCTCACAATAATATCACTTGGGTTCAACACCAGTCCTCCTCAGTCTAACTGGTCCAACGCGCCCTTGGGCAGTACGTTTAAGGAAGAGCCAGTGTTAACTAGAACATGTGCTATGGTAATCCCCTTACATTCAACATAAATATGCAAATATTTTTTATGGTTCTTTCCAAGTGGTGCCAGATCAGCATCCGAGAAACCCAAACCATTGTCGGCCGTCAAGATTGCCACGCAATTTTCAAACTGGTCTGTTATGGTCTCATGAGGGACATGAGCCTTCTTCAAGAATTTGATTAACGCCCGAGCATGAGCATCGGAACAAATTAGCAAAGGTAACATGGAAATCTTAGAAGGGGTTTGCCCCAGCTGCTCCACTATCTTGAAATCACTCCTCTTTATAATTTTCATGATCTCATCCATTTCTCTAGCGGAAGGTTCCTCAGCATCCATGCCTTTTGCGGATATTTATGTCTCAACAGGATCAACTACTTTATCTTTTCCCCTTGTGTCAGCACTAGACTTAGTAGTGGTGATGCGGACAGGCGCCTTTGTAGCGGTTGGTGGTGAGATGTTGGGTGAAAAGATTCTCCCAGTTCTGGTCACCTTAGTAGAGCCAGTAATGTTACTAATGTCAACAACTTTACTTTCTTCAACCCAAGCATCTTGCTTTATTCCATGGTAAAATACCTCAGCACCATAATTTCATGGCACCGCTTTGTTGGAAGAGTATGGGGTTGGCCCGGGGGCGGTAATTATTAGAGGAGCAACAGTTGGTTCATTTGAAATCCTGATAGGACCCTTGGAGGAGATCCCAAGAGGCTTGTTTGAAATTGTTATGATGGAGAGGTCTTCAATCTTATTGGTCAAACTTTTGACGGACGGAGTCTTCTCAAATAGGATCTCATGGTTATTCATCAGGCATCGAATGCCTTCCTTCAGCCCTTTGTGTCCATTGAGTTGTGTGGCGCATCAATCACAATCCTTCAAACAGCTAGGGAAAATCCTGGCTTTCAGCAAGTTCTTTTTGATAATATTTAATGGAGTAGTCAAGTCTTCGACGGAGGAAACAAAAATGGCGTCTTCAACAGCATTGGCACCCTTGTCATGGTTTGGCATTGGTGCCATTATCATATTGGGAATTGGAGGCGGATCAAATTCGATGGTCTTGTTGTCTATTAAGTCTTGAATTTTATTCTTCAGTGCCCAGTATTGGTCTGTCTCATGCTCGGGACTATTCGAGTGATATGCACACTTGGTATTCAGATTGTATTTAGGTGAAGAGGTATTTGGATTAGCCGGAGGATCACGCAGTGTCACCAAATTATCCTTTAACATGTGTTGTAAGGCTTGGGATAGCGACATGCCTATCCTTATGTATTGTCTTAGTGGAGCCTGAAATCACTGATGATTAGAGGATTGTTTTTGAACGAGTTGGATTGGAAATTCGGACAGCATTAACAGACTGGCGGTCATCCTTCTTGGTACGGTCCCTTTCCCCATACACAACATTGATTTCTTTCTTCCCAGTGAAGGGTTTCTTTACGGGATTGGAGGTGAAAGCAGATGCTATGGGAACCTTCCCGCTTTTGATATTGCTTTCAACTCTTTCATCGGTTAATATTAGCTCGGTGAAATCGGATGAAGAACAACCAACCAACAAGTTGAAAAAGGACCATATAAAGTGCCCATAAACATATCAATATGCTCTCTATCGGTTAATGACGGTTTGACCCTACTAGCAAGATCCCTCCAATTTTAGGCGTACTCTTTGAAACCTTCATTTTTCCCCATCGTCATGTCTTGCAGTTGAACTCTTGTCGGTGTCAGGTCGACATTGTACTGATATTGGTGATAGAAAGCAGTGGCCATATCTTCCCATGTATAGATATGGGAACCCTCCAACTGGTAAAACCTTGAGTCCCAGCCAAGCTTTCTTGAAAGAAGTGAACCCAAAGCTTCTTGTCAGCGGTGTGCGGATGTATTTTGTGCACATAAGACTTTAGGTAAAGCTTTGGGCAGGAAACCCCATCATACTTAACGAATACTGGTATTTTGAATTTTTGGGGAATGACAACCCCAGATATTAGACCCAAATCATCAAAATCCAAACTAGAGATGACTTGAATCTCAACGGCCTTAAGTCTGTCCTCTAGCTGCTTGTACTTAACATCGGCAGGAGGATACTGCCCGTCAAAGTAATCTTCATCATCGGACGCTTGATCATTGATACATCCATCCTGGGTACTCCTTGCTTCTCCAATTTAATTTTTGTCTTCCTCAGACGAGTCTTCCACTACCGGTATCTGACGGATCGACTCTTTAAATATTCTACCCATGTTGACTAGGGCTTTCCTCTTTGGTTTCTTTTTGGATGTCAGTGTTGTACCCCAAAATTTGCCCTCTCATTTCTAAAAGGATTAACCTGGACCCTCAAGTTTGCTTCCATCCAATTTCAAGCCTTGAATTACAAATTTTCCAAGAAAGTCATTCACAAGGGCAAAATGGTCATTTGCATACTAAAAAGTCAAACTTTGACTTTTGGATCAAAATCAGGCTTCAAGAATCATATTTCATCAAGACACGTTGAAATATGAAGTTTGTTTCATCAAGAAATTCAAAATTCAAAATTCTAAATACTTAGAATTTTTATAAGTGTTTAAGAAATATGACAAGCTCAGAACTTCTGATCAGATTATCACCATGATGCAAGCTGATTCTGGAAGAACTTCTGGCACAAAAGTTGTAGATTTCAATAAGATCTAAAACATTACAGAACAAAAATTCTTCTGGGAATACTGGAATTTCAAGTTATAAACATTCAAAGACACGTCCATGAAACTAAAGCACTCAGCAAATTCTGGACACTTTCAAGACAGAGTTGGGTCAGAACTTCTGGGCTAGTTTTCATAAAGGTTCAGTCAGGGTTTGCAATGGTAATTCAAATAAGGTTACAAAGCGTGCTACAAGTTTCATGGAAAGTCTGAGAGTTCCTTCAGAACATGCTGGAGCAAGGAGATACAAAGATCATAAGTTGGATGTTATTCTAAATTATGCTGAAGCTGAACCTCTGACCCAGAATTAAGCAATGATGCAAAATCTCACATTGCAGGATTTCTAGTTTGATAAATCTCATCATCATTTAATGCTCACAACTACTTTTGAGTCTTTATCCAAAGGATTTTCCCACGTGTGGCATAGAAGTACCATTACTGTCTTGGAAAAGCAAACTCTTGTACAAGAGTGTGTTGGGCCCATGTATTGCTTTTTCTTTTGAAGTTACCTTTCCTTAATTCCTACTTACATTTCCAACTTAGGCGCTACTAAGGCTACTAACCACCATACTTGCTTCAAGAACAAGGCAGCTCCCTAGCATGTGATGGTTGTACTCTCCAAGCTACAAGATTTTTGCCTATAAATTGAGAGTCATTGGCAACGTAAAAGGGTCGAAAAAATTGAGAAAGAAAAAGCCTTGAAATTCCCTGCTAAAATTCCAAGAGTCCAAAGTTGAAACACAAAATACAAAACCTGTTAACTTTTGATTTCTTGCATTCAAACTACATTTGTTCTCAAGTGTTTCTTGACTAAAACCATCCACACAATTTCTGATTCACATATTAGAAGCTATCCTAACTTCTGTGTTCATACTGTAATACACTCTCCATCCACCTCCACCTCAAAGAAGTCAAAACATTACCCCTTGGCTGTTCCAGAAGTTGAAAAGTTCCAGCCTACTGAGCACGTGAAGAAGCTGCTCAGAACATCACCAGAGTTCAGGACCAAGTTCCAGTTCACAGAGTCTTTTCTAGCTGCAAGGTAAGCTTCTGCTGACTCTCATCATATTACTTAGGCATTATCATATTTGCATATTCAAAAATATAATGTACACATCATGTTTCTGAAGCTGTACGTATTATGAGGTTTCGAATATTTGTATGCCTAAGTAGGGAGTAAATTAGTTCAGAACTTCTTAAGGAAATTAGAATTAGCAACTTCTTGGAATTTTTCACATAGTTCCAAGATGATTTTGTCAAAATGGCCAACATGAAAGTTATAGAGGGTGTTTCAAGCTTTCCAAAACATCCAAGAGCATAAACTTATCATATTTGAGCTAGAAGATACAAGGATATGAAGTTGGACATTCATTATTGATTTACAAAGCAGATTTGTGATGAACAAGGAACAAAAATCTTAACCATGCTGCATAATCTTCACTTTACAGGCCTCTTGACTTGAAAATCTATCAATAATAAGATGTTTACACATTTGATTGAACCATTATCCAAGTGGTTCAAGTATTGTCCATTGCATCTTTCCATTTTTGGCACAAAGGCACCATTGCCATTCTTGCAAAGTTCACTTTAATCATAAAGTCAATTTCTTGAGCCTCTAACTTGTTGTTCTAATCACACTCAACTTCTAAAAGTCAGAACAAACATGTTTAAAGTGATCAACCACTTTAAATAGCTTGGTACAAGCATTGGAAACATGTCATTCATGTTTGCTTCAAAAACAAGCAAGATAACCATAACATGTGATTTCAAAAATCTGAGTTGTTTGAAGTCTCAAACCTTCTCTATAAATAGGGAGGCCAATTGCAAGAGAAAGAGAGTTAGAAAAAAGAGGGAGAGAAGAGAAAAAAGTGAGAAAGAAAACCATAAGTGTTATTGACAAACTCTCAAATCTCATAACTGGAAGAAGGTCATAGCAGTCCACAAAGCAACACCTCAAGCTCAAAATATAAATTCTAGCTACAAGTGACCTTTAAAGAAAAGGTTTGTAAAAAATAATGAACAATTTCCAAGATTAAGTAAAAGGTTTTCCATGAAATAGCATCATGAATAGGCAGGTGTAAGGAAGATGTTTTTCAAAATCATACAGTGTGCAATCGATTGCACAGCCATGCAAATCGATTGCACGGGGTTCCAGTAGCCAAATTTCCAAATTTTTTGAGTGTGAAATCGATTGCACAACCATGCAAATCAATTGCACGAGGTTCCAGTAGCCAAATTTCAAAATTTTTTGACTGTACAATCGATTGCACAACCATGCAAATTGATTGCACTGGAAGTCAGTAGCCAATGTTTTGAAAAAACTAAAGTATGCAATCGATTTCACTAACATGCAAATCGATTGAACTCAAATGGAAACTTAATTTTTGCTTTAAAAAACTTGAATAAAGAGTTGGACAATATAAAATGTTTCCTCTTAACCATTGAGCATCTATATCTTAAGTTTAAGGTAAGTATCATCATTATACCTTGAAATTTGATAAGGACTTGAACCAAAGACTTCATCCAAAGAGGCTTTTAGCTTGATCAAATAATTTTTGCATTCTTTATCAATCATGATTTGTCTTCATCAAGACAAGAGTGGATTCAATAAGCTTGAGTTTACGACATGTGTTGACACATAATGATCCAAAATATTTTCTTTTCCTTTCATTATTTTTATGTGCTTCATATATTTTCTTCATGGCTATTCAATATGGTTTTAATATATAATTAGGACTTTAATTTCTTGCAATCCCCGTTTGTAAATTTGTATACCTCATCCCCAAATGATTGTAATAGCATAGGATATTTACTTTCCGCAAATTTATCGCTTTATATATAACATGCTAGTAACTAGGGTTTGTATGGCAAGACATAAAATCAACAAGTAGATAACCCTAATCAAAGATTAAATGCATGCAAATCAAACACACTATTCACACATGCACCCTTAAGGTTAACTCCACTTGTTGCCTAAAAAATGGCCATGTTACGCATGTAAGGTATCTTAGCAAAACAAACAACAAGATCATAGTCCCTCGATGACGCTATTCAAAGTTGCCTTACAAAAATGATCTTAGTCCCTCAAAATGCTAAGATAATTTGCAATATTTCTAATCATGGTTATACGATGACCCACGCCCGTCCCGTTTACATCCAAAGATAGGGTTGCTTACCAAATCAATGGTAAGACAACAATGTCAAAGGAAAAGAAAATGAACAAGAAATACATTTGAGTAGGTAGATTGCTCCTAAATTACTTGCTCCATCTCAAAACAAACATCCTTGCTATTTTCAAAACAAACACCAACACTTTCAAAAACACCTTTCAAACTTGAAAACATTTTCAAAAGATCAAACATCTTTGTATACATTCTTACGAACGAGAATCATTACAAAGATTGCCTAAACAATGGCCTCTTTTACAAAATACTTTCAAAACCACACAAAGCACAATTTCAAACAAAAGCAAGTGATCTAGCAAGTAACTAAGAGCCCATGGAAAATCATGGATGAAAAGGGTGCTAATACCTTCCCTTTTCATAATCTACCCCCCGAACTCAAGAAACAATCTCAAAGGTCTTTCCTGTGCTTTTTCACCTTTCCTTTTGGATAAAAGAAAAGTCGGTGGTGACTCTTGCTAAATGCAACATTTGCGATGAAACGCAAAACCATCAAGTCAGTTCTCCCACCGTATCATAGAACTGGAGACTCTGCTGGGGAGAATTTTAAAAGTGGGGTTACCTTAGGGATTAGATCACATTTACTTGCTTACATTGTTTGACTTGTATGCTTTACATTATGGTTATTTGTTTGGGTTTGAATCCTCTACCCGGATTTGGGATACATTATAGGTAAGTAGCAATACATTGTGGAATCTGTGTGGGGTATACTGACATGGTCTAAGCAATAGCTATGTTAGTGCGACATATTTGTGGGTACCGGTAGCCTTTGAGTTAATCAAAGAGAATATGGGGCCGCTGAGTGATGTCATGAAGCACTAATGAACTTCTAGAACCTTTACTTGACCAACTTGGCCTTTAGGATGTAGTGAGATGACTGGCTTTGGTGCAGTTCGAAGTTGGTAGATACTCGATACTACACTCATTGAGGTTTGGTTTATTGGGATATTTCGGTCGCCATTAAAGAGGCTTGAGCTGAAACAATGACCAAGGAAACAAACCCGTGATATTGATCTCCTTAGAACCTGGTTACTATTACTAGGACAAGTTTAAGCCAACTAAACTTCAAGAGGGTACTTACCTATAAAACTCCATGCAAGCCTAAACCTAAGACTTGTTTGCTTTATATGCATACTTGTACATAAAATCATGGACATCATGAACATCATATACATCCAATAACCATTTCAAGGATTTTTGGATTCATCTTTGTTTTTGTTTTGTAGGAAATGGATTCACTTCGCAGGAAAATTATTCAAGTCAACCTTGTAAGAATTCCTCCACAACTTAAGGAGCTAGCTTCAAAGATTCCTGAGAACTCTCCATTCACCGAGAGACATGGTCGTCTACTCAACTTGGTCACCTCAAACACGGATGAGGATATGATGAAGGTGCTCTTTTAGTTCTTTGATCCTTTGCACCATTGCTTCACATTTCCCGACTATCAACTTGTGCCTACTTTGGAAGAATTCTCCCAGCTCTTGAGGATTCCAATTCTCAATCAACTACCTTTCAACGGTACAAAAAGAGATCCAAAGCCAGAAGAGATTGCTCAAGCTCTACACTTGCACTCATTTGATATCACAACTCATTGGGAAACAAGGAGTGGTGTCAAAGGCTTCCTAGTGAAGTTCCTGTTTGAGAAAGCCCAAAGCTGTTGGAATTCCTTAGACTTGCAAGCCTTTGAGGAAATTGTGGCTCTTCTCATCTATGGGATGGTTTTGTTTCCAAATCTTGACCAACTCATAGATATTAACACCGTCAAAATCTTCATATCACGCAACCCATTTCCTACATTGCTAGGAGATATCCTACACTCTTTCCACACTCGCACAATGAGGAAAAGAGGTGTCCTTATGTGTTGCGCTCCTCTCTTGGCAAGATGGTTTATTTCTCATCTGCCCCAATTTGTATTAAAGAATGAGCAAGGTTCAAGATGGTCACAAAGGTTGATTACGCTTAAACATTAAGACATTCATTGGTGCTCCCGATCCAAAGAGAATATTGTCATTATCGACCGTTGTGGAGAATTTCCTAATGTCCCTTTACTTGGAATTAGGGGAGGTATCACCTACAATCCTTGCTTAGACTTAAGACAGTTTGGTTACGCCCAAAGGGATGACCTGCACAACATGTTGATTCAAGGTTTGGTATTCGACTACGACAACGATGATCAAGGTCTTCGCCAGAAATTTATTCAAGCTTGGAGGATGCTAAACAAAGTTGATAGCAAGACTTTGGGGCACAAGAATTCCATCCCTCTTGAGCCTTACCTAAAATGGGTACGAACTCGCGCTCAGAGTCTTATGATGCCTTATCCCTCCATTCTCCCGGTAATCATTGAGCCTGTCAAGGAGGGAGATGTTCCATACACTATCCTACATCCTGACATTCCCACATCTCTTGAAGACCTACAAAGGGATTGGATACAACTAAAGGGAGATCTAGATACGTTCGAAGCCCAATTCTACACAAGCGAGAAGAAGGTTTTGGAACTCACTAGGCTACTTCGTGAGGAGCAGACTCTGAATGCCTACATTGCACCAAAGAGGATGCACACTACTTTTCTATCTTAGAGTTTTGTATTATTTTTCCCAAAGGGCATTGATGTACTCAAACTTTATCTTATTGATATAACGTGTGTTTATTTTTTGTCCAAAACAAAGTTGAATTTTTGAAATCCTTGAAAACATTGCATATGCATATATCATGCATCATAACATAAGCAGGTCTTTTGTAACAAGTATCCTCATCTCTCTACTGTTTATTTCAGTAAGATGGATCTTGAGCAAAAAGTGAAGGATCTTCAAGCTCATAATACACAGTTTCAACAGTTTCTCATGACCCTAGCCAAGGGGCAAGAAGAAGTGAAAGCTCACCTCACAAGGGGCATGGTCATAGGGAATCCGGAGGGCACCAAGGATGATCAGTTGGAAGACTACAAACCGAGATAGCCATAATGAAGGTCCAAATGATGGGACAACTGGTGGTCCAGATGGCTCTTATCCAAAATCTGGCTCAAGGACAAGAAGAGCTGAAAGTTCTTGTCAACCAACTTCGTCAAGACAGTTGCAACCGTATGGGGCAAACAACCAGAATTAGAAATCAAGTCACTGCTCAGCCTCCCATAAGACAAGAAGCTGGAAGACCTTCCCAATCTGCTTCCACATCACGAGCCCAACAACGACTTCGTCAACATCAACCAGAAAATCAGTAAAGGCAAAGTGATCCCAAAAGACAGTTTACCAACATCAACATACCACTGTCTCAAGCTTTACAGCACATGCTGATGTTGAATCTGATTACACCAATAAGACCTCATCCAAATCCCAAAACTTTTTCTCCCAGCTACAATCCCGATGCCAGGTGTGCCTATCATTCCGATAGTCCTAGGCATGGTACAAACGATTGTTGGGCACTGAAGTACAAGGTTCAAAACCTGATCAACAAAGGAATGCTGGAGTTCACACAAGATGGCCAGACTGAATTCTTCTGCCGTCCCTCAAAGGCTCACCACCTAAAGTGACAAGTTCAGACAAAGAGGCTTCTGTTCATTTTTGAATTTTCAATTGTAATTCCTTTTGTTATTCAAACAATTATCTATTAATGTCAAACTTTGTTTCATTAATGCATTGCATATGTTTGTCTTGAATTAATTCATTCGTTTTCATTTCATTTAAACTATGCTTTTTACTCTCTCTATGACATTCAACTCTTGCTAAAAGATACAAACCTTTAGATGGAGGATGACGAAAACAATGCCATAATCTCATACAGTATGCTTTTGGACAGACCTTGTTGACGATGTACAGACATTCATTCAAATCCTAAACACTGGAGTTATAAGGAAGATAATCCCTAGTCAACCCCTTTGAGCCAAAGAAGTAGAAGTTTTCTTTTTACACAAATTGAAACCTTTAAATCAAAACCTGGAGCAGGGTAGTCTCTCAGATGATTCAAATGCGCGTTTAGTTGCAAACTCTCATTTCGTAATACAACGAATGACATCAAAAAAGTTCCTCTAGAATCAAAAGACGGTGAGGGTTCCCTACCAAATAGGCAGTCATTATCTCTCAAAAGGAAAAGCCCACTAAGTCAAAACCTACAAAGGAGGCTTAAGAAAAAAATTAGGGATAACAAATAAAAAAAAAGGCCACTACAAATCCTCAACAACATGAAAAAATGTTGCAAAAATGACTGCCTTCCGACAAACTTAACTTGTTTGAACCATCACCAAAATGTCTTTCCAGACTCAACTGGAGTTCAAACGCACAATTAGCTGAGTTTAGGACTGGAGAACATCACGAAGAGAGGGTGGGTACAAATACACTTTGAGCCTTCATCCTTTGTTTCTTAAATCGTGAACCAAGCCATGCTACAACCTTTCAAAAGTCCTAATTGAAGCATGGGTTAGTTTGAAAGCATATTGTTACAAACGGTATCCTGACTCCTGTAAGGCTTTACTCTAAATCCTGTGTTGAATTTTTCTTACAAATTTCTTTACTTGCTAAAACGCATTTTAAAAATTTCAAGACAAGCATAAACTTCGCATTATTTGAATATCGTTGTTTGCATATGGCTATTTGTTTGACAGCGGAGAAATTCACACAAAGAATATCCAGTGAACGAAAGCTCTCTCAGTGAACAAAATCACTTCGAGTGGGATGACACTTACAATGACAAATATCCTATCAACAAGGGGGCATGACATGTCACTATCCAAGCACACCTGGGGCAGTCCAGTCAAGATTCTAAGAAATCTCTCAAGAAGTACAGAATAACCAGGGGCAAGTCTCCATCTCCATTACTTGGGGCATTAAACGCAAATCCCAACAAAGGGTTACGTACAGTCAATTAGTTCCTAGCAGTGCCACAAGAACTTGCTACTAGGGGCAGTGACAAATCTCCCTAAAATCCTTCTCATAGGATGATTCCCCGGCCAGATTTTCAATCTCTGTAAAACCTCTTCCCAACTGAGTCGACTTCAAGAATCCTCGAGGATTTCTTCCAGTGAAGTTGTCGCCTCTCATACAGAGTAAGCAACAGGGTTTATTCCTCCAACAAACGGCAGGATTCCCCATCTTGAGGTGGCCTCTCCGACTACTACAAATCAAAGGACCACAATTCCTCTTCCCCAATAGACTACTCTACAATCCCCAACAAGTTACTGTGAAACCTGGACCCGACCAGATATCAATTCAACTTTGACTCCCTAATAGAGTAACGGACGACTAAGACTCCTGACCTATTTTCCCCAAGCAGGAATCAACACTCTATACAGAGCTTTCAAAATCCCCAATCAGAGTTCTCCTCAAACAATAAAATAGGAATCCTCAGTGGAAACATTTTAAGAAAAGTTTAAAGACACACCTACTCTTTAATAACAATCCAGGATTTAATAACTCCCCAACACTTGTCAAGGATTTATTCTCCAAGACAAAATTACATTTCAACAACATTCGTAGCACATGCATAAAAATACATATAACATAAATCTCATTTATTTTGAGAACATCATTACGCAATGCATACATCATGAAATTGCATACAACTAACTCTTTACCTTTTCAGGAAAGATCAATCAACAGATAAAGTTCATCATCTTTTGGAGTAGCAATCGTCCAAGATTCCTTCATTATCTGCTGAGGTAGTAATCGTCTCAGATTCCTTCATCATCCTACTGAGATAGTAATCGTCCAAGATTCCTTCATCATCCTGCCGAGGTAGTAATCGTCCAAGATTCCTTCATCATCATGTTGAGGTAGTAATCGTCCAAGATTCCTTTATCATCCAGCTGAGCTTTCAGATACAGTTCAGATACGCTCCAGATACAGATGCCATCCTGATACTCATTCAAAGACAGCTTCTAAATACAGTTCAGATACGCACCCAATATGGATGCCATCCTGATACTCATTCAAAGACAGCTTCTAGATACAGTTCAGATACACACCAGATACAGATGCCATCCTGATACTCATTCAGATTCAGATTTTAGATACAGTTCAGATACGCTGCAGATACGGATGCCATCCTGATACTCATTCAGATTCAGCTTTCAGATACAGTTTAGATATACTCCAGATACGGATTCCATCCTGATACTCATTCAGATTCAAATTTCAGATATAGTTCAGATACGCTTCAGGTACGGATGCCATCCTGATACTCATTCAGATTCAGCTTTCAGATACAGTTCAGATACGCTCCAGATACAGATGCCATCCTGATACTCATTCAGATTCAGATTTCAGATACAGTTCAAATACGCTCCATATACGGATGCCATCCTGATACTCATTAAGATTCAACTTTCAGATACAGTTCAGATACGCTCTAGATACGGATGCCATCCTGATACTCATTCAGATCCAGCTTTCAGATACAGTTCAGATACGCTCCAGATACGGATGCCATCCTGATACTCATTCAAATTCAACCTTTTGATACAGTTCAAATATGCTCCAGATACGGATTCCATCCTAATACTCATTCAGATCCAGCTTTTAGATACAGTTCAGATATGCTTCAGATACGGATGCCATCCTGATACTCATTCAAATCCAGCTTTCAGATACAGTTCAGATATGCTCCAGATACATATGCCATCTGTTGTACCCCAAAATTTTCCCTCTCATTTCACCAACACTTCTCATCACAAGACTCTTGGAACTCAAGATCAAACTAGGGTTTGCTCTGCTCAAGACACCTCCTTGCACTGTTGACGTAAATTAGGGTTTGAGTTTGCACAGGGATGTTTTGACCTACAATGCCCAAAGTAACTTTCATACTTCATATTGGACTCACAAGTTTGTCCATACCAAGTTTCAAGCCTTGATTCAAATTTTTGCCCAATTAATTGGACAGTTGACCTAGAAATCAGCTGTATTGGGGAAAAGTCAACTGTGGCCAATTGACAGTCAAACCTCATGAAATTTGACCCACATCAACATTATGAACTCATATGAACCATTTCATCATGTTTGGATCACAATTCCACAAGAAATTTGATCAGATCACCAAAAGGGCAAAATGGTCATTTTTAGGGTTTTGACTGCACAAAGGCAATTTTTGACTGTTTGACCTAGCCAATGGCAAATAAAGCTCACATATGGACTCAAGGACTCAATTACATTGTCTTGACCCATTCAACAAGTTCAAAAGATCTCAAATGCATAGGATTGACAGATGAATTTTTCAGTCAACTGATCAAAAGTTGACTATACACTGAAAAGTCAAACTTTGACTTTTTGGTCAAAATCAAGTGCCAAGAGTTATTTTTCATCAAGACATGTCAAATTATGAAACTTGTTCATCAAGAAACCCAAAAATGCAAATTAGGGTTTAAAATGGAAAATTTTCATAACTTAGAAATTTTCTAAGTTATGAAATTTTCTTAATTTTTCCTAACTTTGTCCCATATTTTCACCAAGATGCAAATGGATTCAAACAAAACTTGCAACATGAAAGTTGTAGTACATCACAAAGTATAAAATTTTTATTCACAAAGTTTTCTCAAAATAAGCTTGTATCTCAAGTTATGATTTTTGGAACAAGGGTACCTAAAACTTTTAACTTAGAGAAATTTTGCCCTAGTTTAGGCAGGATTTTGACCCATCTTCTTGGTCATTTTTCACATAGTTCCACTTGGAGTTTCAAGTTTCATTTCAAAGATGGATTATAGTACATGTTCCAAGATTTTCAAATTGTCCAAGAACTCCTCAAACACCCTTGTGGTTAGAGAGAATCGAATGCTTGAAGTTGGCAAAAACTCACTTTTGTCCATGACCAATACATGTTCATACAAACTTGCATTTTCAAATCAGCATGTTTGGTACTAGCTTGCGGGCCTCAAAAACAGTTTATACTCAATAATTTAATGCATAACCATTAAGTTAAGGTATTATCTTGTTCATTTGGACATTGCATACAAGATTAATCCCTATTTGGAAAAAGGTAAAATGCCATTTTTGTAAAGTTGCACTTTATGTCAAAACAAAATCCTTGAGGCATGGGGCCAGATCTTGGAGGCAAGATCAAATCTATCCATTCCAGTAACCAAGAGTAAAAGGTGCAGCATGATATAGGACTTGTACAGGCCTGCATTGGACAGACACACACTCTTGCTTCAAGTAGAAGAAACTTTCAAAATACAAGCCATCTCTCACATCTGTAGAAACCAACTTACACAAACATTCTAAACAAGTTGGATACCTCCTAACAAACCAGAAACACGACCCTTTTGCCTCTCAAAACTCCTAGTGCACAAATTCCCCATTTTCTTGCAAAATAGAGTCAGTTTTGCAAACTTCAAGCCATACTCAAATTCCCTCGTGCGTTTTGTCCAAAGATACTTCAAACACCTTCCAACCAACATACCTAAGCTATCCAGATCATCCATTGCTAGCTGTAACACCCTTTACACACTTTTCCATTTTAGTTTCAAAGCTTTGCAGGTTGAGTTCTGTAGCACGATTCAGGCTACTTCAAAGCAAACCAAGAATTGGAAAAGCTTCCTTGGACCTCAGGCAAGCTCAAAAGAAGCCCAAGCACCCTTGAAAGTTGCTGCATTGTCCAGCTCAAAGTCAACTGAAATAGGTATTTCACGGACTTCTATCTCTCTATTTAGGAATAGTTAGGCTTAGGTTTGTGAATGAAATATGTTGTACTTATAGCCCTGAAGCCATACATATGCTTAGTTTTCATTTACATTAATCGTGCTAGGGGAATTTCACCCATGAACTTTCTGAAAAAACTAGGTTAGAAATTAGGGCCAGAGAAATTCTCTCTGGTCTTTGAGAGTTAATTCAAGTTTTTTATATGGTAGGATTCATTGTTTAATATTCTACAAGTTTCATGTTATGAGTTTTGTCAAAAAATCAAAGAATCAGGAGATAGCATTTTCTGTACAAGGCGCGCGTGTTACAGTTCAAAGGAAGAAGATGAAGTGAGTTTGGGTTGGGCCTGTACAGGCTTGCTTCTGGCACCCCCCCTTTTTCTTTTTACACCCCCCTGGCCCATTTATTGTATATTTGTCATATTTTTGCATTTTATTTTATTTCTGATTTTGATATTTTATTTTTTAACATAAAAAATACCCAAAAATTATTTTCACAAATTTGTGTATTTATTTGGGATTTATTTTAATTATTACTAGTATAAAAATGTTTATTTGCTTTATATTCTTTTTATCAAAACCTAAAAATAATGAAAAAATATGTTTATATTTATTTATTATTTTTATGCACACTTGAAGATATTTTCTTGAAATATACACATTTTTGTAAATAATTAATTTTTATTTTTTATATATTTAATATGTTTAATATATATATATATATATATATATATATATATATATATATATATATATATATATATATATATATATATATATATATATATATATATATATATATATATATATATATATATATATATATATATATATATATATATATATATATATATATATATATATATATATATATATATATATATATATATATATATATATATATATATATATATATATATATATATATATATATATATATATATATATATATATATATATATATATATATATATATACTTATATATTTTATTTTTATTAAATGATTAGGACAAAAAAATACAAAAATAATACATTTTCATTTTATTAATATATTACACTAAAAATATCTTTTTTACAATATACTTTTATTTTTTGTATAAATTAATATATTATTGTATATAATTAATAAATAATACTATTTATTTAAGAATTAGGGTTTTTGCCCTAAATAACAAAATAATTAAAATTGACTTTTTTTTTATTATTTACATTTCACATTAAAAAATATATTTTACATACATAAAAACTTTTTGCATAATACCTTTTATTTAACATTTATTTATTGTATTTTCATTCAATTATTGTACATTTAAATATTGCCTATACATTCGATTTGGTTGTAATAATTTAGAATTTAATTTCTTGTCTAATACCCCCAATTCAAATATGTACCCCCTTCCCTATATCATGTTGTAATAGTGTAGCATTTTAATTCTCGCACATTTAAAAGCTTCCAATTATGCCATGCTTAGACTTAAGGTTTGTATGCAAATAAAATCAACAACTAGCTTGACCTAATCCAAGATAAACATGCATGAAAAACAAACACAATGCACACTTGCATCCCTAGGGTTTCAATCCACTTGTTGCCTTCAAAAATGGGTCATGGTTGCATGTCAAGTACTTTGGCAAAACAAAAACAAAATAAAAGATCATAGTCCTTCGATGACGCTATCTGAGTTGCCTAAACAAAATGATCAAGTCCCTCAAGAAAATTTCCAAAAATACTTGACACAATTGTTATCATGGTCTATACGATGACCCGCCCCTGTCCCGTTTAACATCCTAACACAAGGTTGTTCACCTAATACAATGGTGAAACAACACTGTTAAAAGGGTTAAAAACATAAGAAAGATCTTTGAGTAAAATAGGGTAGATAGCTCTTAGTTACTTGATCAAGCTTGCAAAAACATCCTTGCTATTTTCAAACACACTTCACAACACAATTTCAAAACCCTACTTTCAAACATTGAAAACTTTTCAAAAGACAAAAACACCTTTGTATACATTCAAACAAGAATCATTACAAAGGTTGCCACAATGATGGCCTCTTTTCAAAACATCTTTCAAAATCACACACAAAGTACCATTTCAAACAATTGAAAAGCACCATTTCAAACAATTGAAAATAAAAGCAAGTGATCTAAGCAAGTGATCTAAGAGCCCATGGATAACCATGGATAGAAAGGGTTCTAGTACCTTCCCTTTCTATAATCTACTCCCCGAACCCAAGAAAACATCTCAAAGGTCTTTCATGTGCTTTTTGACCTTTCCTTAGGATAAAATAAAAAGCCGGTGGCGACTCTTGCTAAACTGAAACATTTGTGAACACAAACGCAAAATTCCAAGTCAGTTCTCCCACCGTATCACAGAACTGGCGACTCTGCTGGGGAAAATCTTAAAAGTGGAGTAACCTTAGGGCTTAGATCACCCTTTGCATGATTATTATTTGCCTTGCTTGCTTTACATTTTGGTTCTCTTGTTTGGGCTTGAAATCCTCCACCCGGATTTGGGAGACATTCGTAGGTAAATAGCAATACATTGTGGAAACTGTGCGGGGTATACCGACACGGTTGAAGCAATAACTATATTAGTGCGACATATTTGTGAGTACCGGTAGCCTTTGAGTCAATCAAAGAGAATACGGGACCGTTGAGTGATGTCATAAAGCACTAATGAACTCTTAGAACCTTAATTGACCATCTTGGCCTTTTATTAAGGGTAGTGAGATGACCGGCTTTGGTGCAGTCCGAAGTTGGTAGATACTCGATACTACACTCATTGAGGGTTGTTTTCTTGGAATATTTTGGTCGCTAGTTAAGTGGCTAAACCAAAACAATGAACATAGAAAACAATCAAGTGATATTGAGCTCTTTAGAACCCGGTTACTATTTATAGGACAGGTTTGAGCCAACTAAACTCAAGAGGGTACTTACCTATGAAACCTCATGCAAGCCTGAAACTAGGGTTTTGTGTGATTTGCTTGTACATGTGCTTGTGCATACATCATTAACATCATAAAGCATCATATGCATCCACTAACCATTTCAAGGGTTTGGATCTTCATCTTTGTTCTTGTTTTGTAGGTCATGGAATCTCTTCGCATGAAAACAGTTCAAGTCAACCTTGTGAGAATCCCTCCTCAACTCAAAGAGCTTACATCCAGGATTCCCGAGAATTCTCTCTTCAGTGAAAGACATGGTAGACTCCTCAACTTGGTCAACACCAACATTGAAGAAGACATGGTGAAAGTTCTCTTCCAGTTCTTTGACCCCTTACACCACTATTTCACATTCCCTGATTATCAATTGGTGCCTACTTTGGAGGAATTTTCTCAACTCCTGAGAATTCCTATTCTTAATCAACTACCCTACAACGGTAAGGAAAAAGAACCAAAGCCTGAAGATGTTGCTCAAGCATTACACTTGTAACCATCTGACATCAAGGGGCATTGGGAAACCAGAAGTGGTGTCAAGGGCTTCTCGGAAACGTTTCTGATCGAGAAGGCACAAGACTGCTGGAATTCTCTTCTACAAGCCTTTGAAGAGATTGTGGCACTCCTCATCTATGGGTTGGTCTTGTTCCCAAACCCTGATCAGCTTATAGATGTGAATGCTGTCAAGATTTTCATATCCATGAATCCTATACCTACATTGCTTGGGGACATCCTACACTCATTTTACACACGAACAATGAGAAAAAGAGGTGTTCTTATGTGTTGTACTCCTCTCCTAGCAAGGTGGTTTATTTCTCACCTTCCACAATCAGTTTTGAAGAATGAGCAGGATTTAAGGTGGTCACAACGATTGATGACCCTCACACATTCTGATGTACATTGGTGTTCTCGGTCCAGAGAAAATGTCATCATCATTGATCGTTGTGGGGAATTCCCTAATGTCCCACTACTTGGCATTAGGGGAGGCATCACCTACAACCCCTGTCTAGCTTTGAGACAATTTGGATATGCTCGGAGGGATGGCCCTCATGACATGCTGATTCCGGACCTAGTTTTTGACTTCGACAATGATGCGCAAGGACTTTGACAAAGGTTCATCAGAGCTTGGAGGATGCCTAACAAGGTGGATAGTAAGACACTGGGGCACAAGAATTCCATCCCCCTTGAGCCTTTTCTCAAGTGGGTACGAACCCGCTCCCAGAATCTTATGATGCCATACCCTCACATTCTCCCCTTGATCAAAGAGCCTGTTACGGAAGGAGAGGTTCCATACACCATCCTACATCCTGACATGCCAACATCATGGGAAGAAATGCAAAAGAGTTGGATCCAACTCAAGGAAGAATGGGATACTTTTGAAGCCAACTTCTATGCCAGTGAGAAGAAGGTTTTGGAGCTTACCCGCCGACTACACGAGGAGGAAACTATCAACACTTACATCGCACCAAAGAGGATGCGCAATGTGTGCGTTCTTTTTGTTTGCAACAAATTTGAATTTTTGAACCCTTGAATGCATTACATGAATAACATACCATTCATCATATGCATAAACAGGTCTTCACGCCAGGTTTCCTTATCTTTCTGCTGTTAATTTCAGCAAGATGGATTTGGAGCAAACAGTAAAGGATCTACAGGCACAAAATTCACAGTTCCAGCAACTCTTTATGACCTTGGCAAAGGGTCAAGAGGACCTCAAAGTTTTGTTGGAGAAGAATAAAGAGAAAAAGAAAAAGAGACCTGGAGTAGCCACTTTGGGAAGAAGATTTAAGCATCAGGCCAGGAGAGTCCTCGAGTTCCCCTCAACGTCTGACGAAGGGGCCAGCAAAGGGAAAGGGACTGTTGTGCCTTCTGAATCCAAGGTTGAAGAGGAAGAGGAGGAAGAAGACGAAGACTACTCCGAACAACAGTATCCACCAACGGATGATAAATATAAGAACCTTGAAGATAGACTGGAAGCTATGGAGTTGCAGAGGGTGCCGGGATTGGATTTTGAAGAATTAGGGAAGGTAGCTGGGATTGTTATCCCTCCCAAGTTCAAGGTGCCAACATTTTCCAAGTACGACGGTCTGTCTTGCCCAATGATGCACCTGAGGTTGTATGTCAGAAAAATACAACCCCACTCATCCGATAAAGACCTCTGGGTACACTTTTTCCAAGATAGTTTGTCTGGCACGCAGTTAGACTGGTTTTATCAACTCAAGAGATCAGAGGTTCACAATTAGGAAGACTTGGCAGCTGCTTTTTATCGTCAGTATCAATACAATGCTGATTTGGCTCCCACTCGTACTCAGTTACAAAGTATGGGGATGGCTTCCAATGAAGGGTTTAAAGAGTATGCCCAGAAGTGGCGTGATCTGGCTGGGAGGGTGCAGCCACCGCTATCAGATAGGGAGTTAGTTGACATGTTTCTGCGGACCCTGTCTGGCCCCTTCTTCAACCATCTAATCAGGAGTTATTCTGAGGGATTTACTGAACTGGTTTTGACCGGCGAAAGGGTTGAGGCCGGTATTAAGAGTGGAAAGATTCAAAAGGATGCTTCCGCATCCACAGCTGTTAAGAAACCCTTCCCAGCCAAGAAGGAAGCATCTGCTGTATATTCTCAGAAGGGACAGGGAAGAACTGAGCGCTGGCCGACTGTAGGGGCTGTGATGATTCAAAACTCGTCAAATGATCAACCTCGTAATAATCAGTCGAGACCTAATCAAAAATGGGTGGAAAGGCCACAACGGCAGTTCACCCGCATCAACATGACGCTCGCTCAGGTACTTCCTCATTTGTTGAAGCTGAATCTGACCAGTTTGAAGGAAGTACCAAAGAACCCTAACACCTACTCTCCATACTACCACTCCAATGCCAAGTGTGCTTACCATTCCGACAGTGCTGGGCACGATACCAATAATTTTTGGGCGCTTAAGAATAAAATCCAGGATCTGATTGATGCTAAGGAAGTAGAATTTGATGCTCCTGAGAAGCCCAATGTTATATCTGCTCCGATGCCCAAGCACGGCCACAATATTCATGCTGTTATGGAGGACACTCATGTTACTGATGTTATCGACCTGCTGACACCGTTACTTGTGATTAAGGAAAATTTGTTGAGAGCCGGGATCTTTCCTGGTTGTGGTAAAGACTGCTATTTTTGTTTGAACATACGAGGTGATTGCCCAATGTTGAAGTCAGGTGTCCAACGCATGATAGATACCCAAGAGATACTTTTCCAGAAAACCCCTGTTGATACCTTCAATCCTGTTAATCCTGATACTTTTGCTACTTCAACCAACGATATTGCAATTATAACCATTTCCGACAATCCTTCCAAGGCTTGCAAAAGGCCTGTCAGGATTACATCCAACTCTGAATGTGTACCATTAAAGATCACCATGTCGGGACCCGTCCCGTACCAATCCAGCAAAACGATAACATGGAACTATGGGGGAGAAATCTTCTACCATGGTATCAAACAAATCGAGACAGTCAAGAGATTTCTGAAGAAGAAAACTCTGATGTAGGGAACATCACAGGTACAAGCAAGATAACCCGCAGTGGCCGGATCTTTTCTCCGGAGATTGCTCCCCCTCGAGCAGTTTTCGGACCCTTGAAAGCTTCTGCACCTGTTGGACCATCTGTACAAGGCCCAGTGATTGAAGAACTGGATACTCCTGTAGTAAGACCATCTGCTGAAACTACCGACAAGGGTAAGGGGATACTGGAAGTGCCTGTCAAGACGAAGGCTCATGCTGTGGTTATCCCCGAAACCACTCAGAAAGAAATGGATGAAATCTTGAAAATAATCAGAAAAAGTGACTACGACGTTGTGGAACAATTAGGGAAGACCCCTTCTAAAATTTCAATGTTGGCTCTTCTGCTCTGTTCTGAGGCCCACGCTAAGGCCCTGATCAAATTCTTGAAGGCGGCACATGTTCCCCAAGAGACTTCGGCTAACCATTTTCAGGAATGTGTGGCCAGAATTACAGCTGATAATGTCCTTGGCTTTTTCGATGCTGACTTAACTCCCAAAGGAAGGAAACACAACGACGCGTTACATGTTTCAGTTGAATGTCGGGTAACCACTCTCGCCCATGTCTTAGTTGATACTGGTTCTTCCTTGAACGTGCTGCCAAAGAAAGCCTTAGACCGTTTGGACTGCGAAGGACTGACTCTCAAGCCTAGTAACATCATTGTTAGGGCTTTTGATGGTTCCAAAAGAATGGTTCATGGAAAGGTTGATATTCCTATCAAAGTAGGCACGGAAGTTTTCAACTCCACCTTCTACGTGATGGACATCCGTCCGTCATATTCATGTTTGCTAGGAAGACTGTGGATCCATTATGTCGGAGCAGTTACCTCCTCTTTGCACCAGATGCTGGAATATCCTGTTAAGGGTAAGATTATAACGGTGCACGGCAAGGAAGAGTACATGATAAGCCATCTCAACTCCTTCCGTTATGTGGAGCTGGATGGAGAGTTCATCGAAACGCCTTTCCAGCATTTTGAGGAAGTTTCTCACGAGGTAGCAGTTGCGAAGACAATGGTTGAGGTGCCTATCATTCCCAAGCATGTATCTAGGATGGCATCTCTCAAGGACGCAGAGGCGGTGATCAAAGAAGGGAAGAGTACAGCATGGGGGAAATTGCCTGATTTTCCCCATAAGACGGATAAATTTGGACTAGGGTTTACAGCTGCAGGGCAGAAGGCTATGCGTCGTTCCAAGACTGGAGGGCCACCTATAAGGATCACTCATCACGGAATTAATGTTGTTGAGGATGAAGATGAAGAGAGCCACTTTGAAGATTGGATCTTTCTGACCATCGAATGGGGTTTGAACAACTGGGAAGCAAAGGATTTTGTTCCTATCACCTTTATCAACCAGTAATTTTATCTTTGAACAATTTCCCATTTTTATGGTCTGTAATAACTAAAACAATTCGCACACTATTTTCACCTCATGCCTTGCCCGGGGCATGTAGGTCCATTTGTAAGGGTTTGATTTTCTTTATAATCATATGCCATGTTTTAATGAATCATTGGACGTTTTTCATCTATAAATTATTGTGTTCATTTTTCTTTCCTTTTGCATTTTTGTTTGTTTAAGGATGGCTATCCATTACACACACCCACACTCACAAATGCAGGTACCCATCCATTCCGGATTCCATGGGTAATTGTTCTGTTTCAGCCTTCGATAACTCTGAGGATTTGGTCAATCACGCTGAGTACGAAGTTGACGAAGATTGTGAAGTGCCGGGAGAGTTAGCCATGCTTTTGCAACAAGAAGAGAGGGCTATTCTGCCTCATGAAGAGTTGCTAGAAACCATCAACTTGGGGACAAAAGAGGACAGGAAAGAAGTAAAAGTGGGTGCCAACCTGGAACCAAGTGTCAAGGAGCGCTTAGTGCAGTTGTTGATAGAATATGTTGAAATCTTTGCCTGGTCTTATGAAGACATGCCAAGGTTAGACACAGATATCATGGTTCACCGTCTTCCTACAAGAGAAGACTGTCCACCGATCAAGCAAAAGGTTCGCCGAATGAGGCCTGACATGTATGAGAAGATTAAGGCCGAAGTAATAAAACAATTCAACGCTGGCTTTCTGGCTGTTACCTCCTATCCACAATGGGTTGCTAACATCGTGCCCGTACCTAAGAAGGACGGCAAAGTCAGAATGTGCATGGACTATCAGGATTTGAACAGGGCTAGCCCTAAAGACGATTTTCCACTACCGCATATCGACATCTTGGTTGACAACACAGCTCAACACAAGGTTTTTTCCTTCATGGACGGATTCTCGGGCTACAACCAGATTAAGATGTCCCCCGGGGACATGGAGAAAACTACCTTTGTCACGCAATGGGGTACCTTCTGCTACAATGTGATGTCGTTCGGACTGAAGAACACAGGGGCAACCTATCAACGCGCCATGGTAGCTTTATTTCATGATATGATCCATCATGAGATCGAAGTTTACGTAGACAACATGATAGCTCGATCACAGACAGAAGAAGAACACCTTAATCATTTGCAAAAGCTGTTTGCCAGGTTAAAGGAGTATAAGCTCAGACTGAACCCAAGCAAGTGCACTTTTGGAGTTAGGTCTGGTAAACTTTTGGGATTTATTGTCAGCAACAAAGGCATTGAGGTTGATCCAGATAAAGTGAAGGCTATACAAGAAATTGCTGCCCCCCGTACTGAAAAGGAGGTTAGAGGATTCTTGGGACGCTTGAACTATATCGCGAGATTCATCTCTCACCTGACATCTACCTGTGAGCCGATCTTCAAACTGTTAAAGAAAGATCAGGTGGTTGAATGGAACAAATGATTGTCAAGTTGCTTTTGATAAGATCAAGGAGTACTTACTAGAACCTCCTATTCTGATGCCACCCGTCGAAGGAAGGCCGTTAATCATGTATCTGACTGTTTTGGATAACTCAATGGGGTGCGTACTGGGCCAACATGACGAGTCTGGCCGAAAAGAGCATGCCATTTATTACCTTAGCAAAAATTTTACCGACTGTGAGACTCGCTATTCATTGCTCGAGAAAACTTGATGCGTTTTGGTATGGGCTGCTCGCCGGCTAAGGCAGTACATGTTGACTCACACCACTTTGCTGATTTCCAAAATGGATCCAATCAAGTATATCTTCGAGAAGCCTGCTTTATCTGGAAGAATCGCTAGATGGCAAATGATCCTGACAGAGTATGATATCCAGTATACTACCCAAAGAGCTATAAAGGGGGGGTGTACTAGCTGACCATCTAGATCATCAAGTCGTCGAAGATTACCAGTCTATGAGATTCGACTTCCCTGACGAGGACATCATGACTTTGGACAACATCGAAGGTAACGGGCCGTATGACGGACCTGAACAAGGATCCCGATGGACCCTGTACTATGATGGTGCTTCAAATGCACTTGGCAAAGGTATCGGTGCAGTACTTATCTCTCCGGAAGGTTTCCATACACCTTTCATTGCCCGACTTTGCTTCAGCTGTACCAACAACATGGTTGAATATGAAGCTTGCATCTTTGGTCTCAAGGCTGCAATTGACTTGGGAATCAAATCTTTGGTCGTATTTGGGGACTCGGCTTTGGTTATCAGTCAAGTCAAAGGAGAGTGGGACACTAAACATCCTAATCTTATCCCATACAAAGAACATGTCTTAACATTGTTGCCTCATTTCGAGCAGATCACCTTCGAGCATTTCCCGAGAGAAGAAAATCAGCTAGCAGATGCTCTGGCTACAATGTCTTCCATGTTTAAACTCAACTGGGATAACGAGGCTCCCCGAATTACCATCGAGCGAATGGAAGAACCTGCGCACTGTCATGAGATTAATACCGAAGAAGTAGTGGAACAACCCTGGTTTCATGAAATCAAAAGGTATCTCCAGACTAGAGAATACCCTGAAGGAGCTTCCGTCAACGATAAAAAGTTCTTAAGGAGATTTTCTGCCAAGTTCTTCCTAAACAATGGCATCCTTTATAAGCACAACCATGATTGTGTTTTACTTCGTTGTGTGGACAAAGCTAAAGCAGAGTTGATCATGACTGAGATACACATTGGCACATTTGGCACCCATTTGAGCGGGCATACAATGGCTAAAAAGATTCTAAGGGCAGGCTACTACTGGTCTACCATGGAAGCTGATTGTCACCAACATTCTTGTACTTGCCACAAGTTCCAAGTCTACGCTGACAAGGTACATATTCCTCCTGTTCCTCTCAACATTCTGACAGCTCCTTGGCCATTCGCAATGTGGGGCATTGACATGATTGGAGAGATCAAGCCCATGGCATCCAATGGACATCGCTTCATCCTGGTGGCTATTGATTACTTCACCAAATGGGTCGAGGCAACTTCTTTTGCCTCCGTTACAAAGAATGTGGTTGCCCGCTTCATCAAGCAGAATCTCATATGCCGGTACGGTGTCCCCGACAGGATCATCACAGACAACGGTACGAATTTGAACAATACTATGATCACCGCTCTATGCAAGTAGTTCAAGATTTATCATCACAATTCATCTCCCTACCGGCCGAAGATGAACGGTGTTGTTGAAGCCGCGAACAAAAATATCAAGAAGATCATTCAAAAGATGGCAGTCACCTACAAGGACTGGCATGAGATGTTACCGTTTGCTCTACATGGATACCGTACCACGGCACGTACTTCAACAGGGGCAACCCCATTTTCTTTAGTATATGGCACGGAAGTTGTTCTACCCATGGAAGTTCAGATTCCTTCCTTAAGGATTATGATGGACGCTGGTTTGAGCGAAGACGATTGGATTCAGACTCGGCTTGATCAGCTTAATTTGATCGACGAGAAGCGACTTACTGCTGTTTGTCATGGTCAGACGTATCAAAAACGCGTGATCAAGGCTTTCAACAAGAAAGTCAGACGTCAGGTAGATCAAGTCGGAGATCTTGTAATCAAGCGGATCATCTTGCCGCAAAGTGATCCCAGGGGCAAGTGGACTCCTACTTACGAAGGACCATTTGTGATCAAGAGCATCTTTTCTGGTGGGACAATGATTCTGACCACCATGGACGGCGATGACTTGCCACACCCTGCGAACGCAGACATAGTCAAAAGATACTACGCATAAAATGACCCGACAAGTTGAAAACCCGAAAGGGCGACTTGGGCAAAAATGGGCATCCCGGTGAATCGAAAACCCGAAAGGGAGATTCAGGCAAAAATTAGGGATAAAAAAAAAGTTTGTACACCCGGAAAGTTGAAAACCCGAAAGGGCGACTTGGGCAAAAAGGGGTTTCCCGGTGGATCGAAAACCCGAAAGGGCGGTCCAGGCAAAAGTTAGGGAATTAAAGCGTATGACTATGTCTCATCGGATCACTTTAAGAACAATCTCTTCACTAACAAGCTCCAAGCTTCTGATCAATCCAGTCATCAGCGGGCGAAGCAGCGAATGGACTAAATATTCAGAGTTGTGAAGGCTATAGCAGAATGGGAATCCCATGGAATTGTTACATATAGCCATCTTTCTTTGGTATAAAATTTTTCAATTTTTACGACAACATTCTCTTACTAGGATGTCTGTCTCCTTTGTACAAAAATACTCACAAAAGTTAATACAAAAATACTTCAAAGTGCGGAAATTTGCTTGCCTTTCTTTTCTTTTTACACTTATGTTTTATTTGAAAACGTCCAATGTTTTGTTAAATAGGCATATGCATTTGAATATAATCACTGCTTACAGATAAAACGAAATTGAAAAAGGATAATTACTGATAGGATTGAAGGAGTAGGAAGAAATCTTTATGCCATTCCAGAAGAAATCCCCTACGATACATCATTCAGATCCTCAACGAGGATAAATTTGGAGTATATTTCCCCAGCGAAGTTAAGCTTCAAGATCCACAACGGAGCTAGTGCAGCCTAAAACTTAATTCCCCAGCTGAGTAAAGTTTCAAAATTCCCATCAGAGTTTAAGCTTTGAGATCCCCAGTGGAGCCCAAAAACCCTGAAAAATCCTATCCCCAGCGGAGCCAGAATAGTGAACATTCTCCCCACAGAGTTATTTCCCAGCAGATTGAAGATTCTCAGTCTCACTTCTCCAGCCGAAGTCTCCCAAGTTTTAACTCCCCAGTAGGGATTTTCGGAGTTTTCCTTATTCCCCAAGCAGTCAACAGTCAACAAGGATTTCTCATCCCCAATAATCAAAGATTTGTTTTGGAATCCCCAGCTTTGGTCAAGGATTTACTTTCCCCGACAGCAATCGAAGATTTCCTTATCTCCAGTTATCAAGGATTTATTTTCCTCAGCAAGACAGCTACTCAGCTTACATGCACATCCATTACATTCATATATCATAAACATTGATGAAACATAATTCATTGCATCATACATATCATGCAACATGACTTTGTGTTTTAGCTAACATTTTACCCTTTTCAGGATAAGATTAAAAGGCTATTATCAACAATTTTCCTGATACAGTACAGATACACCCCAGACACGGCGGTCATTCTACTACTCATTCAGACTTCAGCAATCAGATATAGACTAGATACGCTCCAGACACGGCTGCCATTCTATCTCTCATTCAGATTCAACTATCAACTATAAGTTCAGGTACGCTCCAAACACGGATACTGCCATGTCCTTTACACCATCAGTTTGATCCCCCCAGTGCAGTCGCCACAGAGGTCATTATGTCACTTATTCAGATCCCAGTTACAGTACGGATACACCCCAGACACGGCGGGTCATTCTACTACTCATACAGATCTCAACTTCAGATACAGTCCAGATACGCTCCAGACACGGTTGCCATTCTGTCACTCATTCATAGTTTATCCCCAGCACACAGTTGCTCCATACGCAGATGTTTCTCTGTTACCTAGATACAATACAGATACACTCCAGGCACGGCAGTCATTCTGATATTCATTCAAAATTCAAATACAGTTACAGCTCAGATACGCTCCAGACACGGACGCCATTCTTTTTCTCATACAAACTCAGTCTCCAGATACAGTTCAATGGCATTCCAGACACGGATACCATTTTGATGCTCATTCTTCTAACCTACAACATTTCAATTCAACAAAGATTCTTGGATGGAATCTTTAAGCCCATCTCCAGCAAGATTCTACCATCTCCAAATGGCATCTTTAAGCCCATTCCCGCGTCTATGTTTTGACGAGTGCAAATTTACGGGCACTCCAGTGTCTAATCCTCTTTTACCTTCGAGTCGCGAAAGGCAAACTTGCCAATCTAACTCTTCAGGTTCAAGAAGATTGAACAGGGGAAACTGTTGTACCCCAAAATTTGCCCTCTCATTTCACCAACATTTCTCATCACAAGACTCTTGGAACTCAAGATCAAACTAGGGTTTGCTCTGCTCAAGACACCTCTTTGCACTGTTGACCTAAATTAGGGTTTGAGTTTGCACAGGGATGTTTTGACCTACAATGCCCAAAGTAACTTTCATACTTCATATTGGACTCACAAGTTCGTCCATACCAAGTTTCAAGCCTTGATTCAAATTTTTGTCCAGTCAATTGGACAGTTGACCTAGAAATCAGCTGTATTGGGGGAAAAGTCAACTGTGTCCAATTGACAGTCAAACCTCATGAAATTTGAACCATATAAACATTATGAACTCATGGTGAACCATTTGATCAAGTTTGGATCATAATTCCACAAGAAATTTGATCAGATCACCAAAAGGGCAAAATGGTCATTTTTAGGGTTTTGACTGCACAAAGGCAATTTTTGACTGTTTGACCTAGCCAATAGCAAATCAAGCTCACATATGGACTCAAGTACTCAATGAAATTGTCTTGACCCATTCAACAAGTTCAAAAGATCTCAAATGCATATGATTGACAGATGAATTTTTCAGTCAACTGATCAAAAGTTGACTGTACACTGAAAAGTCAAACTTTGACTTTTTGGTCAAAATCAAGTACCAAGAGTTATTTTTCATCAAGACATGTCAAATTATGAAACTTGTTCATCAAGAAACCCAAAAATGAAAATTAGGGTTTAAAATGGAAAATTTTCATAACTTAGAAATTTTCTAAGTTATGAAATTTTCTTATTTTTTCCTAACTTTGTCCCATATTTTCACCAAGATGCAAATGGATTCAAACAAAACTTGCAACATGAAAGTTGTATTCCATCACAAAGTCTACAATTTTTATTCACAAAGTTTTCTCAAAAGAATCTTGTATCTCAATTTATGAGTTTTGGAAACAAGGTACCTAAAACTTTTAACTTAGAGAAATTTTGCCCTAGTTTAGGCAGGATTTTGACCCATCTTCTTGGTCATTTTTCAAATAGTTTCACTTGGATTTTCAAGTTTAATTTCAATGATGGATTATAGTACATGTTCCAAGCTTTTTAAATTATCCAAGAACTCCTCAAACACCCTTGTGGTTAGAGAGAATCGAATGCTTGAAGTTGGCAAAAACTCACTTTTGTCCATGGCCAATACATGTTCATACAAACTTGCATTTCAAATCAGCATGTTTGGTACTAGCTTGCAGGCCTCAAAACCATTTTATACTCCATAATTTAATGCATAACCATTGAGTTAAGGTATTATCTTGTTCATTTTGACATTTCATACAAGATTAATCCCTATTTGGAAAAAGGTAAAATGCCATTTTTGTAAAGTTGCACTTTATGTCAAAACAAAATCCTTGAGGCATGGGGCCAGATCTTGGAGGCAAGATCAAATCTATCTATTCCAGTAACCAAGAGCAAAAGGTGCAGCATGATATAGGACTTGTACAGGCCTGCATTGGACAGACACACACTCTTGCTTCAAGTAGAAGAAACTTGCAAAATACAAGCCATCTCTCACATCTGTAGGAAACCAACTTACACAAACATTCTAAACAAGTTAGATACCTCCTAACAAACCAGAAACACGACCCTTTTACCTCTCAAAATTACTAGTGCACAAATTCCCCATTTTCTTGCAAAACAGAGTCAGTTCTGCTAACTTCAAGCCATACTCAAATTCCTCGTGCGTTTTGTCCAAAGATACTTCAAACACCTTCCAACCAACATACCTAAGCTATCCAGATCATCCATTGCTAGTTGTAACACCCTTAACACACTTTGCCATTTTTTGTTTCAAAGCTTTGAAGGTTGAGTTCTGTAGCACGATTCAGGCTACTTCAAAGCAAACCAAGCATTGGAAAAGCTTCCTTGGACCTCAGGCAAGCTCAAAAGAAGCTCAAGCACCTTGAAAGTTGTTACATTGTCCAACTCGAAGTCAACTGAAACAGGTATTTCATGGACTTCTATCTCTCTATTTAGGAATAGTTAGGCTTAGGTTTGTGAATGAAATATGTTGTACTCATAGCCCTGAAGCCATACATATGCTTAGTTTTCATTTACATTAATCGTGCTAGGAGAATTTCACCCATGAAATTTCTGAAAAAACTAGGTTAGAAATTAGGGCCAAAGAAATTCTCTCTGGTCTTTGAGAGTTAATTCAAGTTTTTATATGGTTGGATTCGTTGTTTAATGCTCTACAAGTTTCATGTTATGAGGTTTATCAAAAAATCAAAGAATCGGGAGATAGCATTTTCTGTACATGGCGCACATGTTACAGTTCAAAGGAAGAAGATGAAGTGAGTTTGGGCTGGGCCTGTACAAGCTTGCTTCTGGCACCCCCCCTTTTTCTTTTTACACCCCCTGGCCCATTTATTGTATATTTGTCATTTTTTGCATTTTCTTTTATTTCTGATTTTGATATTTTATTTTTTAACATAAAAAATACCCAAAAATTATTTTCACAAATTTTTGTATTTATTTGGGATTTATTTTAATTATTACTAGTATAAAAATGTTTATTTGCTTTATATTCTTTTTATCAAAACCTAAAAAAAATGAAAAAATATGTTTATATTTATTTTATTATTTTTATACACACTTGAAGATATTTTCTAGAAATATACACATTTTTGTAAATAATTAATTTTTATTTTTTATATATTTAATATGTTTAATATATATATAATAT